>JAODKT010001744.1:11414974-11447621 GCA_027576195.1 Cossypha heuglini
AGAAGCAAAATAAACATCTTGATATAGTTAATTTTTTTAAAAATCAATTCAATTTTATGTATATATAATTACATCTACTGCATATACATATATGAAAGCATACACACATTTTCAAAAGTGCCCAGAGCAGATCTCACTTTACTACTTTTAATTGTAACTTTTATTATTAGCAAGGAAGAAGATTCACCAACC
The DNA here is from genome assembly GCA_027576195.1 of Cossypha heuglini. Taxonomy (NCBI): domain Eukaryota; kingdom Metazoa; phylum Chordata; class Aves; order Passeriformes; family Muscicapidae; genus Cossypha; species Cossypha heuglini. The sequence goes on from JAODKT010001744.1 coordinate 11,415,167, forward strand.
CTAAACAACTTAGCCCTCAAGTTCACAAATATATTGATGAATTCAGGATACTTTGAAAACAGTGTTCATAACAATTCAATGCTTCCATGTAAGACCCTGTCATGTCAGGAGAAACGCTGGAGCTAAGTAAGGCAGCCAGAGCTTGTCCTGGTGTTACAACCAGAGCACCTATGGAAAGTTGATGGGTGGAAATAGGAGGCAACTCTCTCCTGAGAAATAACAAGGCAACCACTTGCTGACCTGACACACTATCTAGAGAGGTGCTGCTTCCCTGGGGCTCCTGTCAGGGATGTCTCCGAGAGACAGCCAAGCCACTATTACTCGCTACTGTTGTTTCACAGGGGTATCAATGACACATCCATGAGCAGGCTGAGAAAGGAGTGGCAGTGAGGGCTTTGGAGCGCATAGCCAATCCTCCCAGTCAAAAGGAAGGGGTTTGAAAGGGTTTGCATCTGGTGAATTAAAAAATGGTTACAGGACTGGTGCCACAGCCAGGAGTACGGCTTCTTAAGCCACGGCACTTGCTTTGAGAACCTAGTCTGCTGAGGGCTGATGGGGCTCATCTACCAGAGAAAGGGAAGAACACCTTCAGTCACAGTCTTGGCAAGAGAGAAGAAGAGAGCTTTAAACTAAAGTTGCCAGGGGAGGGGCAATTTTTTGCCAGGGTCAGAAAGAGATGCCTGGAGAGGAACTGCATGCCAACAGAGCACCTGAAGAGCTGCACAAAGGAATTACAACTACTCCTGGCAATAACTCAGCTTCATCTCCAACGCAAGCTTGGGGAATAAAAGAGTTGGAGACATGTACGTCTGCCAGGTACGATCTTACTGGCATTGCAGACATGGTGTCATGGTTCTGATGATTGGAGTATTGGAATGGATGGATGTAGGCTCTTTAGGAAGGTCAGGCAGAGGAGACAAGCAGTGGGTGTCACCCTCTATGTCAGTGACTGGCTGGAGTGCATGGAACTCTGCCTGGTGATGGATGAGGAGCTCACCAAGAGTTTTTATGGCTCAGATTTACAGGAAGGGCAGGAACAGGTGACATTACAGTGGGGGTCTGATAAAAGGCTACTCAACTAGGAATATGAAGCAGATGAGGTCCTCTATACGCAAATAAGAATAGCCTCATGTTTGCAAGCCCTGGTCCTCACAGGGAACATCAACCATCCCAGTATCTGTTGAAGGGGCAATTCAGCAGGACGCAGGCAATCCTGGAAGTTCTGGAAAGCATTGATGATAACTTCCTTCCACATGTGACAGAACAGCCAGTGAGGAGAGGCACTATGGTGGACTTAATTCTGACCAACATGGAGGAGCTGATGGGGAATGCTCACAAAGCTCAAGGGCAGCCTTAGCTGCAGGAACCATGAAATGATGGAGTTTGAGTTCCTCAGGGCAGTGAGGAGGGCATACAGAAAGCTCACTGACCTTCACTTCAGGAGTGCAGACGCTGGCCTCTTCAGCAATCTGCTTGGTAGAGTCCCATGGGATAGCATCCTGGAAGGAAGGGGGGCACATGAAAGCTGGTTAACATTCAAGAATCACCTCCTCCAACCTCAGGAGGCATGCATCCCAACAAAGAGGAAGTTATGCAAAAATGCCAGGAGGCTTGCATGGATGAACGAGGAGTTCCCAGACAAAGTCAAACACAAAAATGAAGTCTACAGAGGGTTGAAACAAGGACAGGATAAGGAATACTGAGAGCATGTCCAAGCCAAACATACTCTGGGCTTGATCCAAACAGCATGGCTAGCATTTTGAAGGAGGCAATTCTCCCCTCTATTCTGTCCTCAGAAGACTCATTGGAGGATTGTGTTCAGCTCTGTATCCCCCAATATAAGGACACAGACCTGCTAAATCAAGTCCAGAACAAAGGGTGCTCATGGGCCAGGTGCACCTTTCCCATGAGGAAAGGCTGACAGAGCTGGAGTTGTTCAGAAGAAATGGAAGTTCCAGGCAGACCTCAGAGCAGTCTTTCAGTACCTAAAAGAGCCTACAGGAAAGCTGGAGATGGACCTTTTACAAGAGCACATAACAGGAGATGGGGGGAATTACTTCAGACTGAAAAAGGGTGGGTTTAGATTAGATTTAGGAAATAATTCTTTACTGTGAGGAGATGAGGCACTGGAACAGGTTCCCAGAGAAGCTACGGATATCCCATCTACGAAAGTGTTCAAGACCAGGCTGGATAGGGCCCTGGATAATCTGGTCTAGTGGAAGGTGTCCCTGCCCACAGCAGGGGGTTTTAAGGTCCCTTCTAAACCCAAGTAATTCTATGATCTCCGATGATTCTCTGGTAACTTGCCTGTTCTCTCTGATGTTCTACAGGTCTGATCTCGACAGAGCTACTGGAGCTCTCTGAAGTTTCATATGGCTCCTCAAAGAACTCTACAAAATAAACACAATTATTCTAAATTAGAAAACTACATAGATTATAATACTGTTACATGACTTCTGACAGCAGATCACATGAATCCACTTTTTCACTAGTGAAAGTGAAGTGTTCCGAGTTGTTTCAGCAAATTCAAAATTTGTGTTCTTACTAGTGTTGATGCATGCACCCAAAGAGAGAGGTAAAAAAATCCCCAGCTTATGTAACAGGTATGAATATGATAATTTATGCACACTCAGCTCTTAAATTTTGCAAATTGTTTTGCACAGTTGTGTGAATATTTCTGGAATGAAAGCATATGAGAGAATAGAACATGTTAACATACATTGTTCTATCTCTATAGAAAAAAAGTGACATAGTGAAAAAGTAATCTGAAAGTCTTGATGAAACAATTTTATATAATTAAGTTATCATACAAACTGGATAAAGTAACTTCAATAGAACAATGAAGACATTCACATTTTTTGATTAAGCAAACAGAGGGACATAAAATCGTATTCATGCAAAACTCCTACTGCTTTATATGTCAGGCCACAGAAAAAGGATATATCATTAAAACAAACCTTGTTCTGATATTACATCCAACTCCTGCTGAACAAATGGTCCCACTTTATTCAGGTCTTCAGTTATATGAGGCACAGAATTATTACCATGATTAATTTCCTTCTTATAAAAATATTCTGACTTTGCAGACATTCTGGTAATAAAGATTAGAAAATATAATTAACAACATAGTATTTGGCTCACTTCAAGTATGCTGCTGCTTTCAGACTGCAGGCTAGTGCCTAACTGTAAAATAAACACTGTTGTAATATAACCAGTATTCATTTGGGTTTTCTCTCTGAGTATGACTTAAAGTAAGCTTAATTTTTTTTTTCCCTAGCTGTGGTATTTTAGTGTCATTGATGGTACACTCACTCTTTCAGATAGCCTGTTTCCAGACAAATTGTGCTATGCCTTCAAAGTCATCTGGTTCAGGCGACATTTATCTCCCTCACAAGAAAACTGTCAGATAAGACATGCAATCATGTCTCAAAATACTAGAGATTATTTTCAGGATACTAGAGATCTATATAATTCATTCTCTTTATATATTCTAATACTAGAGATCTATCTTTTTCTTTATTGCAACGTAAGATGAAACAGTTAAGGATTCTTTATCTTCAGGACAGTGCAAGATATTAACAAGTAAAATATTTACTGCTTTTTCCATCTATTTTTCTGACACACAAACACACAAACACAGCTAGAATACAGATCCAGGGGAAAATAAACATTGTAAACCACTCATCTCAAATCAAAGAAAACTACATTGAAGAGAAGAGAAGTTATCTGAATTCTTTGAGGAAGCCATGACACTCGTTATATTGGAAAGCTAGGTTCTGTTTCCACATCACTAAGTTTATAAACAACCATGTACAATTCACTTAATATGCAAAAGCCACATTATTTTCCACCTAATGTACATGTGTTGACGGAGAATATTTAATTTGCTTCATGCAGCTGTAACCAATATGCCCAAGTTTAACTTTTCATACAAAATTTAACATGTACATAACACATAATAACAGTAGACCTCTTCATGCTGCTCAGTAGAGGAATTATGACCAACTAGAGTTCTTAGGTTGGAAAAAAAGTTACCCCAACTCCCTTTCACAAAGATTATCATAGATTTGTATAATCTGGACATCAACAGGAGAACTGGCCACTGTGGAAGTGCCTTCATCCATACTGCTTTCTTCCTCTGTTCTAGACTGGGCTTCTGATAGAGATGCAATTTCTTTCAGATATTGATCATCTGGATGCTATTAATAAAAATGATAATCAAAATTCACTAGTTAAAAAAAAAAAAAGATATCAGGTACTTTTTAAAAAACCACAATGCTTTCACATAGAATGATTATACTTAATTAATATCCTTTTCTTTATTATAAAGCCAAGAAATCCTGGATTTATAGCTGCCTATGAGACATGAGTTTCTCCCCTTTTTGCATTAAGTGAAGCAATGGTCCTCTGAATTACCCCAAAAAAATATAAGAAAGATTTTTCAGTATCAACTGAGTGTGAATTGTCAAAGACACTATATGACAATATAATCAAGACAAATATATACAGTAAGATTTGGTCTTATCCAGACAATATAGAATTCTCAAATTACCACCGAAAACAGTATGAAAGGCAGAAAGACATTCGTAATGTTGTGGTTAGATGCATGCATAGAACTTGTAGGTTGTAAATAAAATACTAGTCAAGAATCCAAAAAATACAAATCAAACGTAAGGAAAAAAACCCATCTCTTTTGTAATTGGAGAAAAGCATCCTCCAAAAAAGTCCCACAACCCTCTTCCCTCAAAGCTTTTCATATATTCTCTGACTCTATGTACCGTTAATTAAAGAAGATAAGTGATCCAGTTGTTCCTGAAGTATAAACTAAAGCAATATGTACATGATCCTCTGGCAAATCTCTTCCTTCATATCCACACATCTACTCCACATCTCTGTAACAGTGCTAGTCATTTTTCACTGGTCTCTAACCAGTTAAAATCCTCTGGTCAGACTGTACTGACCTCAAAGACAAATGAACTTAAATTCTTGCGAGAGGAACTATTTCTTTATTTTTTGTCTTGCTTTGCCATGTTCTATCTCCAGTAGTACATTTTTTCAAAGATGATGTCTAAAACTAGACATAGTGGCCAAATTTACAGGAATTCATGCAAAAAAATGTGTTATCTGGATAAATTACCTATATTTTGAACTTCCAAAGAGAACTTTCATCTCCAAGTCAAGTATTTCTACTGACAGAATTTCAGTATTTCTGTTGTTTTTCTTATTTCCTAGCAACTCTTAAAAGAAAGGCTATTAATCAATATTCCATGTTCTACTGAGGACAGAACTGTGAGGTAAAACATGCATGTGATTTTTCCTTACTGGTATAACTCACTCACACATTTCACTGATAGCTGTCCCATCCTTTTCTTACCTTACATTTTATGCTCTTTGTTTGAGATCTGTCTCCATGTAACTGTTCTAACAACCAAAAAGACGTAAGGATAGCTGCCGAAGATGTTTTCACATGTAGCATTGGGAGAGTCTCTTCTAAGGAATCTTGTTTATTGGAACCACAGAGCAGTCTTTTATCAGACCATCGGATCATCCACTCCAGCAATTTTGAAATATTGCTCAACTTGCCCATCAATTCTACAGGCAGTTCTTCTGCTGGTACAATACCAACTACATCAAGAGTTTTGTAAACATATTTAGAAATTGCCTCAGTTTGCAGAGTAGAGGAAGTATGGTTAGGAAAGGCCTGGCTCATTAGTGCAACAGTCAGATTATCAGTCTGAGCTCTGTATATTGACTTGTATTTTAAACCAAATAAGCCTTCTTTAAGTCCTTTTGTTAGATTATGCACAGAAGGTTCTGTGGTCCGTTCAACAGACTGTACAACTGTTGGTTTTTCCAAAGTATTTTTGTTTCCTTTACAGGCAGACACTTTTTCAGGATCACAAGATGCCAGGGTGACAGTATAGCAAGACCCTGCTCTAAAAACACTTTCACTTCTAGTTTTGTTTTGTCGACGTTTTAGTGTTGTGTGAACATCAAAAAAGAGCGAGTTCAATTCATGTTCTTGAAGTAGCCCAGAAAAGCCAGTGAGAAATGGAATTCCAAGGTCACTGTACTTTATCAGATCTCTCTCAAGAACATAACTCAGAAAGAGTTCTAAAAATCTAACATATTCATCATCATCACGTTCAAATTCCCACGCACCAACTACAGGCAAATTACATTGATTAAGCATGGCTCTCCTACACACTCTGTCTTTATATTTTGTTTTATAGTTAGGAGCTTTTATCTTGTGTGTGGTATTTTTGGTACCTATTTCCCTTTGTTGTTGGAGTTCATTTTCCCTGTAAGACAATAAATAAAAGAACCATTAATATACAAATGCATTTTAAGAATTACATGCAACATTAATTCCTTATCTACCACCGAAGTTAAAAATAACTAACAAACCTAAATTTACATTTACAATGTATAGGTGGCAAATTAATCAAATTCAAAATCCATAGACAGAAACTAGGCATTAACATACACAAATGTAGACATAGCTGATAGTAATTTACACTTCAATAATATATTAGTCACATACTAATACAACATACAACATTGTCTGTTATACTGTTCTAAGATTCGGGAAATTTGTAATTTTTCACTTGATAAATCACCCATAGTTACAATTATGTTTGGTGAAGAGATTACTTGATCAGCAGGAGAGCACTCATTTTTCTTTCCCCCCCCCCCCCTAATTTAAACCAAAGGCTTTCAGTTGCAGTTTTTTCATACCTTGGGAATGAAGGTGTTTGAGCTCTTGTTTCTTTAGTATGCAAAGCACCAGAAAGTGTGTCTGCCGTGTCTGCATCACTATATACCTGAGGATTCCCAAAATCAGTAAGTGTGCTTGTGCTTAGACTAGTGCCTAGTGAGAATCTGTCACAACAGTGTTCCTCATCATTTGATGCTCCCTCTTCTACTGGCTCCCATACATTAATTTCTATAGGGCCTATGTTCTTTACTACACGTCTCAAGGCCTTCTTCCTCACTTCTTCAGCAGTCTGTACAACAACAGACATAATTTCTTCACTTTCAGGACCTACCAAAAGAAAGAAAAACAACTCTTCAAACTTAATTTTCAGTTTTAAGTTAGTCTCTCAAATTGAGACGTGAATTAGATTTCAATTGCAATCATAAATTAGAGCCATTTATAAATTCAACAAGGAACTGTGATAAACTGAAGAAACACCAACATTTTGAGAGCCATGATACCCTGCAACTGGTATAGACTTATCAGAAAGAAAACACAGAATTTGTCACAAAACTCAAAGCTGTACAACTGAAAACTACAGTAATTTTTTTGCATGGGGTATGAAAGAAAGTACTGTCACAAGCTGATAAGGAGAATAAAAATCAAAGCTTGTTTAAAACTTCCTAAAGAATGATGAACATTACCTTTAACAGTACTGTGTCTGAGTCGCTGCTGAAGTCCATGATATTTATCTCTTAGTGAAACTCTTATATCTTCAGGATTAGGAAATGCCTTTACAAAAATCTCTGCCACCTAAACACACACACAAAAAAGGATATTTTCCAGTAGCTATCATTTATTATCAAGTAGGTATCTTTTCACATAGAACCTACACCATGAGAAAATCTAACTAATAGGTTTTCCAAGGAGGAGAAATACTTGTCATAATCTCTATTGCTTTTATTCTAGTTTTAAGGTCTTTTACCTTTTCTACTGGTGGCAATTCTCCAAGCAGACTCAAAATTACATCTTGAACTAATTCTTCAGCATTCATGAATCTACAGAAAGGTAGCATTCGACAAGCCCACTCCACCGCATTCAGACAATGCTCAACTGTGTAGGCATCATATCCATTCTTACTCAGATCCTAAAAGAACCACCAGAAACATTAATTAGTATGAACAATATATTTCAGCAAAATTATTCATACATTGCAAATAGTAATGCTTTTTTCCTGGCCCACAAAAAATAAAAATCTCTAACTTACCTGTCAAGCAGAGTAGTATATGAGGCCAGGAAACAGATCAACGTTGTAGTGTATCATAACGTACATCAAAAAAAAGAGGAAAAAAAGAACTTTTTTTAAACCAGCTTAGGAAATAATTCCATCAGCACTCTGCTGAAGAGTTTGTTTACAGTCACAAGTAAAACCCGAGGATTTGCCTAAACTGTGAAGTAATTCTACTTTGACTTCAGCTGATCATAAATTCTTTCTTGTGAGCAAAATAACTAAGCCTTGTAAGAGGCTTTTAAGATGGATTGGTTTATTTTGAACAGTATTTTCTATCTCATTTGTCACTGTCACACAAAGTACAGAAAAATCAGAGTATTCTACCATTTGAAACAGAACCATCTCATTTATTTGAAACTTGTGTTTTCTGTGTAAGAAAAATCTTGGACATGTTACAGAATACATAACAAATATGCTAGTAATTTCTTTATTTTTCTTCCTGGGCCTCTGACATCAATTGATTAAAGTATAAGTAGAGAAAGCATGATTAAATTTTAACTTTTTTAATTACTCCTTCTGATAACCATGTATATTTAACACACTATAAACCCCATTTTTGGTGTACTAAGTATATATCATTCAGGAAATACTCAAAATATCTTGACCTAATGGGGAAAAAAAAGCCAAATCAGAAAGTAAATTCTTGGGTCAACAAGTGTAGAAGCTACTGTTTTCCTGGCAGCTCTTCTGACTCAAATACAAAGGAAAAGCCTAACAGAAATACTGTCAGGAAGATGGAGATCACATGCACAGCACACTACTCCATAGCATCAAATACATAATTTGTGTTGCAAACACTGTGCAAGTTCTCACAGAAATATAGAGCAGATGTTTAGAATTCTTCTCATAGCCTCATGCAATTAAGATGCATCTCTATTATATTAGTAACACAATTACCTTGCTATTGCTCATATTTTCCCTTGCAGTTTGGTACCGCCTACAGCTGTCAGATAATTTTTCGCGAACATGAAACATCCAACATAATGCACAAAACTCTCTGAAACAACCTACAACACAAACATGCAATATGGTGATATTCTATTTAAATAAATCAAATAGAGCAGCTTGAGATTTTTCAGTATTGCTCTAGAACTACTACTCCTTAGTCCCACTTAGTGTTCATGTTCTTTCACATCTGTCAGGTCTGTAACATGTAACCCCCAATCCAGAACAGTATATTTTAGAATAAGAGATTTGATAACTAACATAAAAGCTGGAAATGAAATGTGTTCCTGATACATTGCACTATACTATTTCAAGCTAATAAGAGCTTATTTTTCACCTGTGGATTTTCACTGTATCCTTTTTTCCAGCTCTAAATTATTTTATGTTACTGCATACAGACCTAAAATTTTACAGGTAATGTCATCAAACTGATGGGCTCCAGAAGATGTAGATCCATAGAGAACGGTGCGGAAATTGCAGAAACGAAGCAAAGTCTCTGGGAATGGACTCAGCAAAGGAAGAGAACCTTTCACTCGAATCTATAAGAACAGGTAAATAAACAATCAAAATGGAAATAAAAAACAGCTAACATTTTACATGTATCATTACTAAATGCACAACCTCTCAGTTATTAGAATACTGCCAAGATCAGTAAAACTCCCTGAACCTCACTGTCCATTTTCTTCAAATCACTATTCTGAAAATTTATTGAAAGGAATACATTTAATATGAGCTATGGCACAAAAAATGCTTTTGTTTGAACGGTACTCATGATTACTATGAAACACAAGAGTAACACGAAGTATAAGAACTAAGATCACAACCCCGAAAGACTGGTTCAACACACTCCAGGTTGCTGTCACCAAGGCTGACTAGCTTTGCCTTCAGTTTCAGTCGGTACATCTGACCAGCTCCCCATGCTAACACAAGCAATGTGACCATGCAAAAGTAAATACTTTTCAGTCAGACCAGCTCCTGATCTCAATCACTGCATTAATGCTGATGCAGGGGGGTCGCAGAAAGGGAGAGCCATACACACTCCCTTCTCAACTCAACCTTCCTTAAGAGTCACAGTTATGTGACATGAGAAGAGATTGATTTTACACAAAAACATTCAATCAATTTATTCTGAACTTGCTTCTGTGCAAACAAATTGTATAAAAGTAAAATGAGATCTTAGAAGCTCTGTGCACCGAGATGATCCCTTTACCTGAAGTAAGCATTACCTTCTCTGTTACATATTCAACCCTAAGTGATTTGGATCATATTTCCAGATAACAGCTATAACTCCCAATAAAGTTCTTATTTTGGTGAAAAATAAATGAATTTATTTGTTACCAAGTAGGTATAGAAAAACACCCAAAAGGAAACAGGTCATGAAGTAGATACCGTATATCTTTAACTTCTGGTTTCCTGAAAAAATGAACATAACATGTAAAACTAGAAGATGACATGTACAAAACATGACATCAAAGCCAAGGTGAGACTGAATGCTTCTGCAACCGCAAACTCATGAGTAATATTTACAATGTAAACCAGTTAAAAATATAAAGTTAAATATTTACCTTCTGCATAACTTTTCTAGCCCACTTCAGTTGTGTAATATACCACTGTGCTGCAGAACAAGAACAATGAGCAGCCCGGAAGAGCAAGATAATTCGCTGAAGAACTCCCGACACTTTCTGGCGGGCTTCTTTCTCCATTTTTAAAAGAATGTCATCGCTGTCTTCCTGAAAATGCAAAGACAAAGCCCAAAATTAGAAAGAACATAAAACTAAATGTTGTTACGAATCCCTTCTTGTTTACAGCACAGATAATTTATGGAAAAAACACAGAGGCACACATACTTTCTCATCACTGCTGTGCTATTAAGTGAAACGAGCAGACATGGAAGAAAACAGAAATATGAGCTCAAAGGAACCAGAATAAAGCTCATAAAGATTCATAAATACATTCAAACAAACAAACAAGAAACATACTTACTTCACTGACAGAAGCTGGTTGAGGACAGTACAATGGTGGTGCTGGAAGACAGAGCCCAACCGGAACCAAACCATAAAACTTTCTGCAAAGATCTTTGGCAGAATCCATCAAAAGCTGAAATGTCTCTGAGAGAATATCAACATCTGCCATAACAGCTGCTTTCAGTAGTTCCTGCATTGAACTGTAAATAACATCTGCATCTTCCTCTTCAATGGGATCTGTAAAATATTAAGCCCAGAAATGGATAAATTAATTGAATCAATACACAGATCTTCATTCTGACATCATGAGGTTAGGTTACCTGAATCTGCATTCATATATTACAATGATAGTTCTCATCTATTTGCTTTAGGATAAGATCTCATACATTTAAAAACTAGTATTCAATTATTAATTTTAAGTTTTGCCCCATTACCATGAAGCCTACTGCCTTTCTAGGTAGAGAACTTAACTTTTTAGCCAGGCATTTACTTGGCACAACATTCTGGCAAATTATTCTTACTAAGAAGGCAAAAACAGGTGCATTATTAATAATGACTAAAGCAACTCTTTTATCAGCAAGTACATCCACCTGCTGACAAGAATTTGAAATGTTTTGAGACAAAAAGAGAATAAAATATACAGATTGTGCCAGTAAACCATCTGTGGAATATAAATAAGGACAGGTTGACCCAGCTAACAGTGTGGATTTTAGCAGTTAAGTATTAAGTTAGGAGCTCAGAGTATCTGCAGGGACCAGTGAAGACCTGGCCAACAGCCAGAGAGACAACTAAGGGACCTGCATGTGTGTCTTCATGTCTCTAAGAGCAAGACAAGGGGAGACCAAGGGAGCCGTGACCATATGCCAGAAATACAGTGTGTACCTAAGTATGTGTGTGTCTCTGAAGGTCAGGCACCTGGACACGCTGAGGACCCAGATCAGCTCACTGATGTATCCTATATACTGACAGGACTGTATATTCTAGGCCAGCTGCTGTGGGGATGCATGGACAGTGTGTGGGGGTGGGGGGAAAGGGTGCTTGCGAGTGGGTCTGTACCAGAAAGCAGAGAGGGGCTAGGGCTTTGGGGGCTCACATACACAGACATGAGCAACCTGTGACACTCAGCAACTGGGTCTGCGGGCTATCTACTCAGCTAATTGCCTTGCCACTGGCCAAGATACTGGAGTGATACACACTGTACAAACAGGTATGCAGGACCTTCACCCTGGCCAACAGGAGAGGGTGCTGCTTGTGTGAGTGGTGAGCAGGTCTGTAGGTGTCCATGTGTGACCAGTATATAGGTCCTGTGTGTGCTTGTGTACTACTGGGAATACATTCTCAGCCTTGTTAGCTGCTGGACCTGGGGATCCACCTTACCAGAAAGGAAAAGGCAAAACTAAACACCTTCTTGTAGCTAATTCCAAGTGTGATGATACTTCCCATACTGTTAACACATTAATTTTTTGTTTAGTAATTGTAATGAAGATCGAGTTTTCTTCCAAATAAGTAAATAACAAATACAGTCAAATAAAGGTTTGGACAATACAAATGAGAAAACAAGATTGCTAATATATTCCATTTCTGAAATGATCAAAGCCAGAACACACACACTTGTGAATTTGAAGTGTTTCAATATATTATAACACACTGGAGAAGACAAAGCAATTATTTTTCTCAGACAGTGTATAACACTGAATATGTAACCAAATAACATGAAAAATAACCAGAATTATTTTTCATTTGGAGTACCTGTGAACTTCTTGTATTTAATATGTCCTGATGTTTCAGAAGTTGCTGGCTGTCCTAACAAAAACTGTAACTTTTCCTGAAAAGTCTGCATTGGTAATAAGCTCAATGGCAGGTGACACTCTGGTTTTTTCATTCTGAAAGTATAAGAAACTGCTCATGAGTAACAAAGTAATATCCATACATAATCCAATGAAGGTCTGTTAAACAAACATCTATGCCAAAATAACTCATCATGACACCTACTAGGAATATAAATTTCTGGGGCAATATATATGCTTGTCACAATAAACTACATGGAAATAACTACATAACAGAATTTAGTATACTAATTACAATTGCAAATTTACCTTGAGAGCTCATTAGAGTTCTGACAATAAAGCTGGTAGGCCAGACCAATTGAAATAGAGAGCTTCCAGTCCCCAAGTGTGCGTGCTAACCACACAGCTTCTGGAATGAGTCCACCAATAAAGAACAAATCAAGAGCATATTCAGCTGTCCACACAGATGAAAGGTTCTGGTCCCTGACAGCTCTGGCAACCAAACAGTGTTGAAGTGGAATGACACGAGGAGGTACATCTGTGACATGAAAAGCACATTTTAAAGTTTGCATAAATCTTCATGCTATCAGAGGAATTAATTTGTTCATATTGCTTGTGGATTAGTTTCAGTGTACAATTGCTTTTACTATTAGTTTACTTTTGTTAGAGGTACACTATGGAAGGGCATCTGCAGCAGCAAAAGCATATGCAATGGCAGCTCATACAAAAGTGTATTCAGAACAGGCTATTTTCCTGCTTAATAATGTGCATATGAAAGCACGTGCAAAACTCGTGGCTTTGACTTTTTATTTTAAAGATTTAATCACACTGATGGATCATTTGCAAATATTCTTCATATCTGTAAGATATACCAGAGGGTACGCCTGAGATAAATGGAAATTCCTAGAGTTTTCCTAGTGTGCCCACATTGTTTGTACACTCTGCACTTATTGTAGAAGACAGAATGCTAAAATGTATTTTTGAGAAAGAACAGTACATAATATTCTGTGATTCTTTGATTTTAGGATAGTATATAGAAGCAAACTTCAGATGAATTTATTATCTCCTTTGTTGACATTTAGATTTGTTTTTCAAGGTTTTGCTTCCTGGTTCTCCTGGAGAGGTGCTGATCAACATGAATTCTAAGGAGTTACTTGCCTCTCTCAGTTTCTGTTTTGCTCAGACAAAGGCATTACTTAGGAGATATTCACACTAATCCGGCTTGTATAATGTAATTTTACCCCCAATTGTCCCACCATGTACATTGATCTTTGTCTAATCAAGTATTAAAATCAAGGTTTTATTTGTTTTATTTTTTTTTACCTTAAAAGCTGTCTAAATAAATCATTCAAAGGATCGTGAAGAAAGAAGTAGATACCAGTGCATGCTGTAGCACAGAAACATTAAAAATACACAATGTATTCAAATACACTCCAGAAAACCTAATCAATCAAAATAAGTTCATATTGTAAAAAATATGTGGCATTGTAGTATCAACTTACTGGTAGAGTACCTAAAATATTTCCAAACAAATCTTTATTCCCACAAACATTTGAAAAATAATAAAATTTAAAAATATAAATTTCCTATCAAAGGAAATCTTTAGATAGAATCTCTCTGAAATTACCCACTGTAATAAACAGTAATTCTCAGAAAAAAGCTGAGAAGCAGGACTTAAACCAACAAGTACTACTTGGGTCCAACACCAACCAACATGGCATTCCCACTTGCTTTGACAATACGGTATTTGGGTTTGGATTGCAAGACCTTGACTGTCAGATAACCAAAAAATGTTTTCCTCTGGCTTTTCAGCTGGGTTCACACCAGGCCACAGTTTTAATTCAATACTTCTTCAGCACTGCTGTTATCTCACTTTTGAGAGGATCAAAGTCAGAGCCAAATCTCTAGGCAAAATTGTCAAAGGATGACAAAAAGGCTAAGGTACTTAATGCCTTCCCTTCCTCAGTCTTCAATAGTAAGACCAGTTTTCTGAATAACAAGCTCTCTGAGCTGGAATGGCTTCCTGAGGAAGCCAGGAATGAGGAACAGAATGAAGACCTCACTCCAAGGGAAAATGATCAGCAACCTGATACACCACTTAGACACATGTAATTCTACTGGGCTGGATGGGATTCACCAAAGGGTATGGAGGGAGCTGGAGGAAGTACTCACTGAGCCAGCTTCCATCATTACCCATGGTCCTGGCTCACTAGGGAGGTTCCAGCTGACCAGAGGCTGGCAAAATGGACACTCATCTACAGGAAGAGCTGGAAGAAGGGTCTGGAGAACTACAGACCTGTCAGCCTGAATGTGGTGCAGGGAAAAGTCATGGATCATCTTGAGAGTCATCATGAGACATGTACAGGATAACCAGGATCAGGCCCAGTCAGCAGGGATGCAAAAAAGCAGGTCCTGCTTGACCAATCTCCTTCTATGTCAGAGTGCAGGAAACCTCTGCAGAGGGTTCTATATTGACAGGCTGAGAACAACTGTATGGTATTTAACAAGGCCAAGTGTCAGGTCACAACAACCCCCAGCTACACTACAGGCTGAGGGAAGAGAGCCTTGAAAATTATCCAGTGGGAAAGGACCTGGGCATGCTGCTTGACAGTGGCTGAAAACGAGCCAGTGTGTGCTCTGGTGGCCAAGGATGCCAAGGGCATCCTGCCTTGTATCAGGAATAGTGTGGCTAGCAGGACTTGGGTAGTGATTGTCCCTCTGTACTTAGCAATGGTGAGGTCAGCTTGAATGCTGGGATCAATTTTGGGCTGCTTAGTACAAGAAAGACACTGAGGTGCTGGAGCATGTCCAGAGAAGGCTGGGGAAGGGTCTGGAGCACACATCCTGTGAGGAGCAACTGAAGGACCTGGGGATATTTAGCCAGGAGAAAAGGAGGCTCAGAGGAGACTTTGTCACTCTACAACTCCTTGAAGGCAGGCAGGCTGTAGCCAGGTTGGGATCCATCTTTTCTCCCAAGTGCCAAGTGATAGAAGAGGAAACAGCTTCAAGTTACACCAGAGTAGGTTTAGACTGGATCTCAGGAAAAACTGCTTCTCTAGAAGGATTGTCAAGCATTGGACCTGGCTGCCCAGGAAGGTGGATTGAGTCTCCATCCCTGTAGGTACTTAAAAAAATGTGCAGCTGTGGTGTTTAGGGACATGGTTTAGTGGTGGGCTTGGCAGTGTTAATGGTTGGATGCAATGATCTTACAGGTATTTTCCAACCTAAATTATCCTATCTGTTGGAACAAAAACTGCATCAGTTTTTTTGTGACATCCTTATGTTTTTTTTCTGTCTCCTGCTCCACTGAAAAGCTAACTTGATCATCAAGTTAAAGCATAACAGACATCATTGATACATGTGAAAAATACTGCAAGACTTAAGCAACTAGAACTGCTTGTACAGGAAATACCTTGTTTGATGTGAAGTGGGTGAAGGATGTCAACATTGTGGGGGGGAAAGATATAGAGCAGCTGCTTTGTGAAATAAGCAGCCATGAATCGTGCCATGGATCGAATCACAGCCATGGCAGTGTCAGTATGAATGCTGGTTACCATCCATAGTTCATGCTGAAAATACTTGGTATCTAAAAAAAAGAAAATTGAATTCAACATTATGAGAAAAATTATTTTAAATTTGAATGCTAAAAATATTTAATCACAGGTTATAAAACATTTTTTAAAACAAGCAAACTTACACAATTCCTTGACAAGCTTTCAGAATTTACAGAGCTTAATCTTTTAAACTAATTACACATTATACCAATATAGGAAGATTCACATACTAGGTTTTAATAACTGGAGATAGTCTTTAGTATCTAAATCAAGATCTGCATTGAGTCAAGAAATTGCTTGTACAAACTTGGAAATTCAGATTTCACTTAGATTTAAACTTTTGTAACAAAGAACCAATTTATAAGCATCTGCAAAAACTGTCAAATTAGGACTGGTGACCAAACTAAAATCTGTTATTTTTTCATGTTGTATCACAAAAAAGTTAAATTAATATAAAATCAAATCACATAATTTCCTTCTTATTTTTTTCTCAAAGTCTTTCTTTGAGAGGATTTGAGTCTAAAAGTATTTAGCAGGTGACTAGTAGACAATAAGAGTTGTCTAAACACATATTCCAACAAGTGCAGCTCAAATATCATTTGAGGATCAGAAAAACTCACTAAAAACAGTGTAAAGCAAAAAGTGCCAAAAGTTGTCAGGTGTGCATGTGAGGGCACAGAAATTAGATACAAGGTTATTCAAACACTCAACATACCTTACCACACTTTTAGGCAATGTAAACATACCAGAAAATTCTTCCATCTGACTTGTGGAGAGCTGTGATCGCCTCAGAATCTCTCTTACCAGATGATCGCAGAGTCCCTGAGCTTCACGCATGTTATACTGATAAAGGTGACAAAACAGAATTGCAAGATAGTATCTACGCTGAAGAAGATATGCTCTTTTCCCTCCTGCATTAAAAGATTAAAAAAGATAGAAGTCCAAGTGGAAGATAGACAAGAAACATAAAAACAGATGCAGCAAATCAAAGTACTAGTTCTTTCCTCTCCAGAAACACATCTACATAAACAATACACTTTGAAGAGTAGAAATCAGGAGCAGCTACTTTAGGCTATGATTCTTCTATACAGCCTCTAAGTCCATAGTAAGTTAATGCTCAGCCACAACATTTTTATTTCTAGAGATCTGGCAGTTTTCAAAACAATACTATGCATAACTGTTAAGACACAGACAAAGGAGAGCTGAAGGAAGCCTAGCCTTCAAAGAAATAATGCCTGAACCACAGTGGAATTGCTTAGACATCCACCAAGCCTCCAATACACTGAATTTTCCTCAGTAAAGCATTCCTTATTCTAATAACCAGAAGAAAATTTTCTCATGATGCCTGGAAAGAGGCTCTGGTATATCTGTTTCAAATCAACTCTTACAAAAACTCCTGACACAAGTTTGTTACTTTCTAAACACTTAATTCTTTTAATTTTACAGCTACTAAAGGAATTGATTTTTGTTCATCTGTTCTTCTTTGTCTCTTTCTTGCTCACAAATTTATCTAGAGCTTTTCTGTATCACGCATTTCATAATCACAAGAAAGCCCTCTTATTAAATAGAAATGCACAGAATTTTCTAAGGGAGCAACTAGACTTAAGTTTTGGCTGGTATCTATTCATCCCATCTTAAATTCAAATATGCACCCTTTAGGCATCTCACCCCCTCTTTTTGAATGGCAAACAGAGTCACAAATATAAAATGATTCAAAACGTACCTCCCCCACCCTCAAAGATTTTATCCCTTACCTTTTGTCTTGAGTTCACAAAGAGATCTTTTCCAAATGTCCAGAGATTCTCTGTATGACCCTAAAAGGAACTGCTCCTCGCCTAAAAAAGTCACATATTTACAAATTAAAAGCTCTACATAGTTACTTTTACAGTTACAAATATATATGCTCTTATTTCAGCATCAAAGATTTACTGAAACTAGACCAAAATATGTGAGCCCCTAGTAAACTCCTATTCTTACAATTATGTCTAAGTTTTGAGCATCTGAGAGAAGATGACTTTGAACACTCCTTGCCAGGACAAGTAATGAATCAGCTCTCCTCCAGGAGGAGTAGAGGAGTAGAATTGTCATTCAAGGGAGAGAGATCAAGAACATGGCAAGGAAACAGAATTGTAAAGGGAGACATAAATGGGAAGCTGGGATTAGCAGTGTAGAAGTTAAAAAGGAAGGTAGAACACAGGACATTAAAATATAAGAAATTAGGTTACAACTGTATACTGTTTGGAAAAAAAATATGCTAGATTACCAAGTACCTTAGGCTACATTCATTTAGATGCTTAGTTGAATATTACATTTGTGAATACAACATGCTCATGCCCACAATGACGACATGAAGTGAACAAGCTTTCTACACAGAAATCCAATAAGAGACACACTGCGATGCCCATTCACCTCAGAAGAAACAACACAGGAGATCAGAATTAAAATTTTCCATTCAGATTCTTTAGGACAAAGCAAACTGAAGTCAATTCAGTCTGTTTATTTAGCTTGACAGGCTCTAAAGATTATATTACAATCTACAGACAAACCAGTATGTATTATTAAGTATTTAAGACAGAATTATTATTAGAATTTTAAGAGAAGTCTCAATGTTCATTTCTTAAAAATCTTGCAGTCAGTTATTGATTGTTAAGTTGGACCTAATTTTCCTAGTTTTCAATTAATATTTCTACTAACCAGATACAGAATTAATCTTCAGATGTTGTTCTAATGTCACTCCTGAAGACTGGATGGTTGCTTGTATATGACTTAAAAGCAGTGAGACAACAGAAGCCTCTTCTGCATTCTTGTTCACTTTTCTTTTCAGCTGCAGCTGATACCAAATCACTTTTTTATACAATAGTCGCCATAGTACAGTCAACCTGTAATTCAAGAAATACAATATCATGAAATTAAACAAGAATTAACAAAGTTGCTTAACATTGTTGCTTACAATTTCTTACGTTGTTTTATTTTGCATTACATGCCTGAAAATTAAGTTGTATCAACTCCTTTCTTGACTTCAGTGAAGCGAAAAATTGAAGCACTTTTTGCCTCATTTTTGACTAACAAACATTAATTCTTACAAATTTTCTTAAGCACAGCAATCTATTTTCAGAACCTAAACATCCTCAAAATTAATCCCCTTGCTAGCTAACACCAGAGAAACAAAATACTCTCAGAAAAACCTGAGAACAGGTATTGATCTCTTTATAAACAACACTGATTAAAAAACAATTGAAGCATAATGCAGAAAAGCGAAGAGAAGAAAACAAGATTGCAGAGTACGGTTTTAGGGCTGGCAAGTCCCTGTTGCCCTATTAGATGTACCAACTCTGATACATACTAAGTTTAACAACACAAGCAAATATACATTGTTAGAGACTTGAAAAAGCTTGCACAAAACTGCAACACATCTGTATCTTGAAGTACTACTGGGTTCACAATTAACACATAGAGTTAGATTAACACATAGTGCACAGTGCTCTGCACCTGGAGCACAACTACCTTCTCTGAGAGAACTGAAACTTGCATATCAGATTTGCAGTGAACACAGTACTATATTTAAGGATCATTGAAGAAATACCTTTTACTGTTGTAGGAATTAATTCATGAGCTATAATGCTACTTGGGTTCTAAATCTCTGGAAAGGAGAAGCCTGCTCATGTGTATACCACACTTTGATTCACTGGAGTTTTGCAGTACAGAAAAACTCCAGTGATAACAGTATACTTTCCCAAAAGTTGAACAGCACACTTCAGTTAAGTTTATATGTATGGAAGAAATAGCTCCGATAGTTTAGTACGTTTCCAAAATGGGTTTTTCTTACTGCTCTGAGACACCACATCCATAATGAATAAAAACTTTGCTGATTAAATTGACACCATTGATGTACTGCATTTGAGCAGACTTGTGCTTCGTAGAGTTTGCAACTAGGAAAGAGTGAAATGGACAAGGGACAGTTAAAGCATCTAAAGTTTCACTGTCTGGATTGATGCTGCACTACCTGGCCTGGTGTCAGCTGTCAACCCATCAGTTATCTCCAAACTGATCTGCAGTGACAGCTTAGTCACCATAACTAAACTATATTCAACTATAGGTCTGAGCCTTAATCTGTATGCTTTAATTGTTTATCATGCCTTTCAATAGAGTAAAAGGCAGGAAAAAACTCAAAAGGATATTTCATTATATTTTAACACATACAATTTTCACTCCATCATATAGAACCACTTAGGTTGGAAAACACCCTCAAGATCATTATCTCCAACCATTAACATTGCCAAGGCCACCATTAAACCATGTCCCTAAACACCACAGCTACACATCTTTTAAACACCTACAGGAATGGAGACAGCCCACTTCTCCAGGCAGTCTGGTCCAACTTGACCCTTTCAGATACTGTGGGGCCTAGAGCCGGACACAAGACTTGATGTGCTGCCTCACCAGTGCCAGGTACAGAACAGTCACTTCCCAGGTTCTGCTGGCAGGATTCCATTGGCCATTTTTGGCCACCTGGGCACACACATTGGCTCATGTGCAGCCAATGGTGCCACGCTACCGAGCCTGCTGTGCTGCACGAGATTGTTGTGACCCAAGGGCAAGACCTGGTACTTGGCCTTGTTGAACCTCACACCACTGGCTTCAACCTATCAATGCAGCCAGTCCACACCCCTTTGCAGAGCCTTTCTGCCCTCCAGTAGATCAACACTCCTACCCAACTTAGTGTTGTTTGTGAACTGACTGAAGGTGCTCTTGATCCCCTCAGCCAGATCACTGACAGGGGTATTAATCAGGGCTGGCCCCAATACTGAGCCTTCGGGAACACCACAGTGACTGGCTGCAGCTGAGTCTAACTCCACTCACTGCCGCTTCCTAGGCCCAGCCATTAGCCCATCTTAGCCAGCAAAGAGTGCTTCTACCCAAGCCATGAGCAACCAATTTCTCCAGGAGAAAGTTGTGTGAGCCTATGTCAAAGGCTTTACTGAAGTCCAGGTAGACAATATCCACAGCCTTTCCCTCATGCATCAAGTAGGGCACCTGTCACACAACACAAGACTGGTCATGCAGGATCTGCCTTTCATGAACCTGTGATGGCTGGTTTTGCTGTACATTTTTTTCAAAATCTGATTTTGCTGTACATTTTTTCCCCATGCAAAGCTTATTCATACCTTTTTTCTGATTTTGCATCATGGTTTACTCGAGGATATTCTCTAAGCAGAGATTTCAGTGAGCTGAACTGCTGAGTAGTATCATCATCAAGAACTAAGAAAACAGGCACAGTGAGGGAATCAAGTTCCACAAGAGTATTACTGTCAGGAGACGCAAAAACATTCTCGTACTGTAGTACACATACTCTGCTTAGGGTGTGAGAAACCATCTTCAAAAGACAGAAGCATGCCAAAAGGTTTTTTGAGAACAACTGATCTTGTTGCTGTGTAAGCATCAGTTTTAAAGTTTCTAATGTCAGCTTTGCCATATGCCCAGTCACACTGGCTCTTGAATGCCAGTACAAGACAGTCAAACACTGCTGGAAATATTTCAGAACACAATGCATCCATTGGGTATTCTTCACAGACTTGTTTAAAGATGTATCCTGGTTTAGCAAAGTACTTTTCACAAACTGAACAATGTTGAAAAAATGGATAATGCAATTCACTGTGTAATTCAGTAATGCATCTTTCTCTTCCATATTTTTTGAAATCCCTATCTGCCATGCACCAAGGAGGTTTTTCTGAATGGAATATAGTTCCAATGATGATTTATCTTTCTCTCCAAAATCATCTTCTGCATGGATTGTATCAAACATTGATGCAAATTCTAAGTAGCCTTCATCAGCTTTACCAACAGATGAATAGATTCTTTGGTTATAGAAGTCAGAAGGGCTATTGTGAAACTGCTTTTCATTATCTGATTCTTCTTCATGGTCCTAAATCAGACAAGCAAAAAATCAACGGTTTAATTCAAGTTTTGAGAAAGAGAGAGAGAGAGAGAGAGAGAGAGAGCAAGAGAGAGCACATAGACTGCAAAGAATCACCAGTTAGTCAGACTCATAAATGAAATTTTTATGCTTAATTACCTTGCTTAAATGCTACAACATTGAATAAGCTGCAGTTTCATCTCAATCTCAAATTAAATATTGTTATTTGCAAAACAGTTGGGCTGACAGAAATTAAATTACCTAACAACAAAGTTACACTGCCAATACAGCAGATTTCATGCCAGAAAGTGAAACCCTGCCCTTCATTAAGCCTAGAGTACAAGACAGAGATTTTGCCAGACACCTGTAAGATATAAAAGTCATTCAACTAAAGCTCAAAAGCTTTCAAGAACAAACCAAAACGAAAAAGCATGAAACTAAGTTGGGAAAGCCTGTTCAGTAACTATGATCACAGGGCCCCTCTTCCAAAAGACAAATACAGATTTTGGAACCAATTAAAGAATCCCTAAAACTCAGGATAAAGATAAGTATCTTATTTATTAAGAATAAGACTGTTACTAAAATAGTCTATAGCCCCAGTATATCTAATAGCTAACATTATAATATAAAGTGAAGTTAAAGTACTCGGTTTCCAGGGAGACCTTACAGCAGAGAGACTTTTACATGGAACGTGTAGTCATAGGACAAGAGGCAATGGTTTTAAACTGAGAGAGGGCAGGCTTACATAAGATATTAGGCAGAAATTCTTTACTCTGGAAGTGCTGAGACACTGGAATGGGTTGACCAGAGAAACTGTGGCTGCTCTACGCACGAAGTGTCCAAGGCAAGGTTGGATGGGGCTTTGAGAAATCTGGTTTAATGAAAAGTGTCCCCCACCCTGGCAGGGGGCTGGAACTGGATGACCCTTAAGGTCTTTTCCAACACAAGCCATTCTATGTATTGAAACATAATAAACTGATATGTATGTATACTGGCAGATATTCTTTAAAAAGTCAAAACATGCTGAATGAAATAACTTGCTTAAAAATAAAAATCAAGTATTAGTTTGAGAAACTAAGCATATTCCTCATGTCTCTAAAGAAAATTAGAATTTTGAATTATTTTAAAAATACTAGTTAGAATAAATAAACCCATTATTACTTTTTTAAAAACAACCACTGTTATTTCCTTTTAGAATTCCTTAAACTTACATAAATTCACAATCATAAGTGGAAAAATGCCATTAAATACCAGTAAATCCATGGTTTTCTCATTAATTTCTGTTGTGTCCTCCTCCAGGAATCTCGGAATGGTGGAAAAGATAGAACTTTGGTTTTGAACTTGTTTTAAAAGACTAGCTTTTAAAGACAACAGTGATCGTAAGTACCGAGATCTCCCTTTACACTAAAAGAAATAACAATAACAGAAAACATATTATCAGTTTCTAACAAGACAGACGCTTTCTAAACAAGTCAATTAAATTGGTTACTGATATAAAAAGCTTCAGTTCAAAAGTCCCAGACAGACAGGAAGAATAGGTCAGCAAGCATCTGCTGCACAGAAGCAAACTACCATTCGACCATGCTTTGGGGAAGCAGAATTCTCTCACACCAGACAACCTTCGTTTACATAATTTTGAAAGGATCTGCTTTCTTGATGCCCGAAAAAGACCTAGAAATTTGCCTGTATGTACGGTTTTCCTGCATTTTTACTAGTAACATATCTCCTTAAATCCTCAAATCCTCGCTCAGTATACTAGCTTATGGAAGAATACCATTATACTCACTTCTCCAAAAATCAGAACAGAAACTGAATTAGAAGAGAAGCTGCATTCTATCAACAAACACAAATATTCTGAACTAATTATCTATTATATCTTACGTGGTCAGCAATAGTTGCAGGACCTCTTCCTTTGATGGATTTCCTTCTCCCAGATTTAGCTTAATTCAGAAGTGACAGAAAATTAAACAGAAATGCTTTAACTAAGCTTTAGTTGCTATCCTTGACTGAAGACCCAGTATGCAGTACCATAGGGCCTAAGTTATAGAGGATTTAATTCTTTCTGCATCAGTCTGAAATGATGAGTTGATGAGAGTAGCATAATGCCTGTCAACGTCCCCAGTCAACTCTATAGATATAGAAATCCTCGTTTCTTTTACAGTTCCAGAAAAATAGTACAGTGACAGTTCAGACTGTCCTACTCACTAAATTTTCCTGAAATATCACCCAGATATTAAAGGAATAAAATTTCAGGAAATCTGTATTCACTGCTTTGAGGATCAATATGGCCATTTAACTTAGTAATTCAAAGGTACTCGGTCTAGAATTTACACTTTTTCACGAAATTTTTTACTTAAAACTTACAAAACAGTTCATAACCCTACCCTGAAGTTCAGCAAATTCTGACGGATGTTTTCAAGCTTTTGGGTTGAATCAAGCAAAAGGGATCTTATAAATCCTGATGGTGAAAAGTTGCTAGGAAATCTTAGCAGTGTTATCATGTATCCATCAGAGACAACGAGGTAGGGTAGTCTTGGATGTGAAGCAACAGAGAATCTCTGTCTCATCAGGTCACGTTCAGAATCTGAAGAACCAAGAGACTGGCTGGAATCTCGACAACAAGAGTGGTGCTGTCTAAAACAGAAATACATCAAAAATCAAGAAGCAACTCTCACATGCAACAATCATGAACAGAATAATTTCAGAACATGTAATGCCATGCAATCTACTATCCAAATAAAACCCTACAGAATCCTAGAGAAGTGTCTACAATTTTGCAGGATGAGCACTCTGGATAACACTATTTATGCTTGCAAGATGCCAGTATTTGACAACAAAAACTCCTTTTAAATCAAATAAGTTAAAACCAGCTTTCAGTATCCATTTATTATTTCATTAGTGGTAACTGTATTTTTTCATAATTAGATTCTAAATTTCTATATAACACTTTCCTTTCTGGCTTGTATTTCATATGACAAATGCTTGAAGATGAAATTTGAAGAGTTAGGCTAAGAAAGTCATACCTGAAAACAAAAATCCCTTGAAAATCTGAATCTTATGATTTCAGCATCAGTTCAGATATTCAACTAAAAATTTTATAAACACTTAAGTCTTTTCTTTTGAAAACGTCTTTCTTATACAGAAATCCTTCATGAGTTCCAGAAAATTATGTAATACATGTATTCTAATATTAGCCACATTGTTTGTGTTTATTTGAAAAAAAAGTGGCTGCATACATTCAATATATCATCATAATTCATGTATTTTAATACATTCTAGTGTCTTATTTTTCAACCAGGTAGTGTAAGAAGGTAATATACTGCTTTGAATGTCTCAACAAGTTGTTTTATTTACACATATCTGGTTTAAGTCATGCAAAGTTCATAAGATTTAAAAAAAAAAAGTTTAGATTCTCTTTTGTTTTCTCTATTTAGACTGTGTTACTTTCATTTTATACTCAAGTGTGTTATCAAAGATCCTTCTGCTCTCTCCTGCACCCAGCTGCATACTCTCAGAATTTAAATCTGGAGAATCCCAAAGCAACATTTAAAAAACTAACTACTTTTTGTCCATGCAAATATGTTATTTACAATATCTTACATCAGGTTCTTTACATAAAATTAAGCAATGAGCAGAGAAATGGCACTGGATTTTAAAATAAACTTGCATTTCTATTACTTCTGCAAGTTTAATTTCTTTTTATATAATAAAAAATAAGCTAGTTTTAATTACTAATAAATTCAAACACTTTTAGGAAAACAAACCACTTTATGTATACTTACATTGCCACAATGTCAATTTCCATCACGACAAACGCATTATAAGCAATAGAAGAGAACTATGAATGAGAAACAGATATTGGAAAGACACATGAAAAGCAAAAGAGTGAATCTGAAAGATAACATTTATGCAAAATTATAATAAATATGATAGAAATAAGGTAAGATCAGAAGACAGAAACATATAAACCTTTTTAAACCCTTTTACCTGTATGTTATTAGTGGATGAAATGGAATAAACTGTGCTGGTCCAAACTCCACAGAGCATCCAGAAGCAATTAAGGTCACCAATTCCCCCATACATGTCAATAAGATCAAACATCCACGTTTTAACATGCAAGCCAAGAAAAGGCTATCAGGAGTCCAACTCATATCACCAACCCAGTACGATCTAAATTGGGCAGGTAAAAAAATATTTTTTCTTTATCAAACTCCTGCATCAGAGGTTAGGATAGTTATAAAATAAACAAACACACCATAACACAAAACCAAAAGACCCTTAACATCAGCAGAAACAGCATCAATTACTGACCTGATGAACCTGGATGAAGTCATGCTATTCTTGCTACTACAACCTTTAAGACTACCCGAAACAGTTACAAAATTCAAGGTGTTTAAAAACAAAACCTGAGTTGCCTAGAAAGAAAAAATAAAGACATCATAAATGTTTGTATCAAAATGTCATTATTGTAGAAAAACCTCTACTACCAATTTATGCATTTTATTTCGTGTACTGCTAACATCATTATGGAAATGACATTGCATTTCAATACTTATTATTATTTTAACATTTATTGAATTCTACACGTTGTTCTACACTTGAAAAATAACTAAGGACTATTATATATATATACTTAATACATAATTTAATATTCTTTTTAATGTAACTTTTTCTAAAACACTCAGTATAAAAGCACTCCTCTTTAGTCTCTCTGGTAATTAACATCTGGAGCTTTGAAAGATTGCATCATCGCAACCCAGTACATCAAAAAAACTTGAACATATTCCCTGTCATCATTAGCACTAAGAAGTACATTAAAATTTGACCTCTGAGTTATTAATAGGAATAACATTAAGAAGTGGGAACTTCAAAACATGTTAGACTGAGGCTTGACTCAGAATCATCCAGAATCTTTGCAGATACAATGCAGTAACCGAAATTAATTTTTTTTTATTACAGCTTAAAAATGACAGAGAATCTTATACCAACTTCTAACTGAACATCACACACAATTATGACTTGTAGTACAAGTTTTTAGCTATGGATATCAATGTAAATATAATTTCACGTCTCCTTATGAGTACTTAGAAATCATCCTAAAACTGTGCTCTTAAATCCTTGTTACCACTCCATTCAAACTGAACTCTTAGTTTAAATGATGCACTGTCACATCTACCTTTGGATCAGTTTGATTTACAGCTACTGCAAGTAGAAGTCCATCTCTTGCAAATGCACACAGCAGAGCTCCTCTTGACTTTACAGACACACACTGAGGAACCAAATTAACAAGAGAACAAGTCTGTTGTGCCCATTGGATCTGGTATGGCAAAGAACTGAATACCAACAGAAAGATAAAAAAACCAAGCGGTTACTCCATTTTGCAGAATGGGATTATTCCTATATATAGTAAAAAACCATGCAAGACAAAACCATATAAAGCACGAGCTATTAAAAACAAACACCAGTTTTTTTTTGAAATGCCTTACAAATGAAAAAGTATTTTGTACTTACACAAGTTTAAAAATTACGTCTGAGCACTAAGAATTATTTCTATGGGATGGGATTTTTATGGTATTTATAAGTCTAGAACATGCAAATATGTACAGATCAATGACATATAATTGAGGCACTTGTATTCTAGCTAGGAGCAGCTTCCTCAGACCTTGCAACCACTATCCACTCAGAATATGAAAATCAACAGTATATGGTCTGAACAAAAACATCTGAGGCTGACATGTTACTGGAAGTGTCCAATGATATGTTGGATTATGCTTCCAGTAATGTGATCTACTGGAAGGTGATCCTGCCCACGGCAGGGAGGCTGGGCTATGTGCCCTTGACAGGCCCAAACCATTCCGTTATCCTAAAAAGATTCAAAACGTGACAAAAAACACAAGAAAGATTATTTCTTGAAATACGCCATCTAACTCACAGGGGAAAAAAAAAGCATTACTATGAAAAAAATAACTAAACAACAGAAGCAATGAATCTACGCATGAGTTGGCATAAGAATATATGACTAAGATGTCTGAGAAAGGTAGTTACAATTTCAGGCTGCAATTACTGTGGTGTGGAAGCTAGCTAGCTAGATATATACGTATGCATTTCTGCACTGGGTATATTATGCTCTATTTCATTTTTTTTATAGTAGATAGGAATTACTATGCCACAGACAAACTGAAGATTAGGCCAAGGAGGACATCATTACTAAGCATTTAAAGGACATAATATAACAAAACCAATTGTACCACATCATCACATGCAGGGCAAAATTTTAGCAAGTTATTCAAATAACACCTGGAGAAGGCATATCCATTTAAACTCATAGACATATATGTCACCCAGGAAGAGGAATGGACTATAGACGTGCTCCAAACTATAACTCAATTGCATTTTTAAGTGGTTGTATCAGTATAACTATTTCAGTACTTGGTCCCAACCCAGATAAAGAAATGCATACACACACCTTCACATCACGCAAAAGAAATTAAAGGGGCAACAGAAAACCAATAAAATACAAAAATCCACATATTAAAGAAGAGGAAGAGGTAGTCAGGGCACTCACATCTGCACAGTACAAGAAATATAAGAAAATATAAGATATATAAGCAATATACGCAAAAACAAGACAAGTATACAATCTATAGTCATTATCCAAAAAACTATGAAACTAAAACATATGTGTGGGCCAACAGGCATATGTATACATAGCTACCCACACAGGAAGATAAATACACCCAGTTTTATTTAGGTGTAAGCTAATAATGAAATATGGAATATGTAAGCAAATACTGTTGTATTAAACACATTCTACAAGGGACATGTAAAGGACAGGGGCGAGTGGCTTTAAAATGACAGAGTATACTACAAACATCCATATGTAAACATAAGTAGGTGCTAATAACCATAGGCTAACTGAGCTTCCATGTAAATGTGTTCAGTTGCATCTCTGAATCCCAGCTCTAAAAAATAACTAAAACATTCCTGATGCCGTTGTAACTTCAGATATCTTTGAACTTACCTGACATTTTTAAAGGTATTTTCATGCCATCGAAGAACCAAAAATGTGAGTACCAAACGCTCGTCAGAGTAAAATACAAAAGAACATAAACAGCAATCACCTAGTACCTGGAAAAAAAAGAGAAAAATATCAAAATAACCCCAAAAAGCTTGTAACACACGAATTTCTCTTTAATTATCTATATATTTAGATCAATAGCTATTACAATTCAGATTAAATAACAGAATGCTGTCATTCAGAAATGTAAAGGCTGGCAAGAATGTAAGTGGGCCAGAAACTCTGATCTGACCCAGTATGGCTGTTCTTATGCTGTCATCAAATGTAACATGAACTGAAAGACTAAGCCTAAGCAAAATGCCAAAGAGGCAGATATTGCTTTGAAAATTCACTGTAGGTCTTGTGGCTCTAATTTAATTACGAAATAAAATGATTGCTTTAAGGTTTATTTTTACCTCATTTTGTATGAAAGCAGCATCCACTCCAACTTCTTTTTCTTCAGTAGAAGGCAACACGACTGATCCATCAGGTAAAATTTGTGCCCAACGCCCAGAAGGAGAGTTTTTATCAGAAGGTGTATTTTCATGTTCTGTGTTCTCCCACAAGAAGGCACATGCTGTAGGAGTAGTTAACAGTACCTTTCTGCCATCTCCAGATACATACAAGTACAACCTCATTAAACACTCTGGAGAAAAAAAGCAAACACAACAATGTGAGGATAGTTTCTGTTCCTGTGTTAGACACAGAATTAAAACGAATAGAAAAAGGAAATTTCTCATCTGTGACAAGAAATCCAAGCCATCATTCTGAGGGTCCTTAATTTCCAGCTTCGTCACTGATAGCAGACCTTGAGGCAGCAGTAAACTCAGATGGATGTTCATTTGCATCCTACAAATTATCTTTCCC
Source organism: Cossypha heuglini (assembly GCA_027576195.1). Classification (NCBI taxonomy): domain Eukaryota; kingdom Metazoa; phylum Chordata; class Aves; order Passeriformes; family Muscicapidae; genus Cossypha; species Cossypha heuglini. Next base: position 11,445,243 of record JAODKT010001744.1, read on the forward strand.
ACAACACTCGACCATTAGAAATGTTGCCTGAGATTGCCTTAGTGCTCTATTATGGATTACTTTTAGCTCTTAAGTATACTACTGATCTTCCCTGAAATAACAGAATTTCTTGTGCAACACAACTTTAGAAGCTGGTATCAGTGATGCTGTCCAATACAAGACAACACTTGATACTTAAGTTTGCAAATATATGTCTGTATTTTATTCTTTCCGGCTAGCATTTGTAATAAAAGCCCACCTAGAGAATAAGCTTCAAATTATCCATATACTGTTTACATTAAATGTACATCTGCCCTAATTGATGACCTAGTCAGGACTGTTCTACAGTAAAAAATTAACCAATAAAAAATACAGTACCTATAAATAAACAATTTACAGGGGATTACTGAAATGAAAAACCTGTACCGTTCAAATGACACTCGTAAAAGTTCAGCTAGCACACAAACTATACAAATGCAAACCAATGTGAGAATACAGTTTTTACTCATATAAAAGAAAGGAAAACAACCTTCCCTCTATTACATTTTTTCACAGGATTAATTAAAAAAACCTACCTTGTGCTGCTGCTGCTACTTTCTTGGACTCTTCAACTGCTGGTACAATTTTCAAGCAGTCCTGATCTCTATTCCAAAGAAACAGTTCTCCTGTTGTAAGTATTCCTGCCAACCAAGCAGCTGTATTGGTTGGGGGAGAGAAGTTTTGAAGGATATTACTAGAGAGTATTTAAAATTACTTCTCTTCCATCTTAGCCACAGTTTTAAGTGAATTGGCAGATCCTTTAAATATCTGCCTTTCTAGATGGTTACAAATACAAATAAAATAACCTGAGATTATAATACATAAGATATTTTACTTAACCATTTCCTGATGTTGTTAAGACAACCACATTTTTCAACAATGACTGTAGCAAAGGGATTTTCTTCTTTTTCTTCCCTGATGTCAGGTTAATTTCATTTATCTGTTTGCCATCTAGAAGAAAAACAGCCTCTTTTTCCTATTGACAGAATAAAAGAGCATTTAATTTTTCAATTCTGCACAGGCATACAGAAAAATGCAGATAAAAAATGTTAGGGGAAAATGATTTAAAAAAATACAATAAGGCAGCAACTGCCATACTAATTTCATTCTTTGGCATATTTGCTTTACAGTACATTATATTGAGCATGGACTTACATTGATGATGAATTTGATTCACAGGTTTCAAAATACCAAACTGATCTTACAGTCATCATTAAAAAGTTCAAAGTACCTCTGCTAAACTAACTGCTAAAAATGACAAAAATTGGACATTAGCTATCTTGTCTTGCAGTGTTCAATTTAGTGAGATAATGCCAGTGACTTCAATAGTAAAAAAAAAAAAAAAAAAGCATCAGGCTTAAATTGCTCCCTACTTAAATTCAAATCACAGAAGAAAAAAATTTAGTGTGATTTTATCAAAGAAGTCTAAAAAAGTATGTCTTTCAAGAGATGCAGGATGAAACGTGGAAAAAATAATCATTTCCCCACAGTTCCAACAATGTACTGTGAAAAAGATTATGAGAAACTAGAACCATCAAAACAACAATCTCCTCTAAGGTGTGGGTCTTTGGGGTAGGAAAAAAAAGGCTCTGCAATGCTTATCTGAGAAATTTTAAATCTCCAGCCTCGTATCAATAAAATTTTTTTCATAACTCTTAAGGTCACTGAAAATACTTTCTGAGGTCGTTTTTACACTATCCTAAAGCAAATGGAAGTGCAAAGTATTACACAACTAAAACTCAAAGAGTTTATTACACTTACCTGTCCAACCCATGATATGCGAGGCCATGGTTTTTTTTGCTTGATACACGTAGAGACGAGCACATCTAGCTTAATCTCCATTCTTAATAAACTTCCAGGTAACCATTAAAGCAAACAGTGGCTTTTTCACACATTTATAAAAAAAACTGAAGAAAGGAAAAAAAAAATAGACAAGAAGTTTTTGTTATCTGGGGGTAGGTGCAGAGGAGAGGAATTTAAACACAAAATCTTGACTATCTCTAGCAGCTTCCTGGTAAACACAAAGAGAACTGATGCTTATCCGTACTTCCAAACTATATTTTTCTCCGGGCAGCTCACGGGCGATGTGCTGCTCAGCGATGCGGGTCACGCTCGCTCAGAAGGAGTTGAGAGAGATAAGCCGCAAGTACATGGCTAAGAACTCCAGAAATGCGCAAGACGAGGAAAACGTCCTGCAGCCTGGTCCGGCGGGAGATCAGGAACTCCAGGGCCTGGCGCGGGGAGCGAGCGGCGGCATAGGCTTCCCGCGCCGCCTGTGCCCGTCGGGGCGGAGGCGCCGCTGGGGCGGACTCCTGCCCCGGAGCACGAGCAGCGGGAGCAGCTGCACGCCCAGGCCGCTGC
>JAODKT010001744.1:11448001-11465236 GCA_027576195.1 Cossypha heuglini
GAAGGGCGCAGGGCGCAGCCGCAGCCCCGCCCCGCGCTCCCGGCGCGAGGGTCTCGGCGTCAGGGCGGCGCTTCCCCTGGGGCCCAGGCGGGCCCGGGCACGGCTGACGGGTACCCCGCTCTCCGAACGCGCCGGCTTGGCAAGATGGGTGCGAGTCTCCGCCCGCATCCTCGACTGTGTTCAAAGCAGCGTGGTCGGAAGGAGGACGGAGGGGGTTCGGCCTCTCTGCTCCGCTCTGCTCTGGTGAGACCCCACCCGGAGCGCTGCACCCAGCCTGGGGTCCCCAGCACGGGAAGGGCATTTGAGCAGTTGGAAAGGGTCCAGAGGAGCGCAGCGGTATCGAAATCAGGAACACCTCTCCTGTGAAGACAGGCTGAGAGACCTGGGCTTGTTCAGCCTGTAGAAAGTTCTGTGGGGAGCTTATAAAAAAGAGGAAAATGGGACTTTTTGCAAGAGTGTGTAGGACAAGGGGGAATAGGTATAAACTAAAAGAGAAAATATTTACATTAGACGTTAGAAAGAAGTTCTTTGAGGGTGGTGAGGCACTGGCACAGGTCACCCAGTGGAGTTGAAGATGCCCATTCCCTGGTAACACTGAAGACCAGGTTGGATGGGGCTCTGAGCAGCCTGGTCTAGTTGAAGGTATCCCTGCATATGGCAGAGGGGTTGAACTATTTGATCTCTAACGTCCCTTCCAACTCGGACCATTTTACGGTTCTGTGAAGTCCGATGTGTCAAGAAAACTGACTATGGAGACATGATGATCAACACGACTCCCTCAGTGGGGAAAGCCAGACACCACGGATTGCCTGTGCCAGCAGCCCACAGGCAACAGGGCACACTGCTGTGTCTCCGTGGGGGACAATTTGCATCAGCATCAGTATTTGGGGATGTAGGGCATGAGTAACAGCAGGAGACATAGCTGTATGAGGCCAGCTTTCTCTATACAATACAGGAATTACTGGAATTTAGGTTCTCTTGGTTTCAGCTGAGATAAAATTAACTTTCTTCCAAGTAGCTGGTATGGTGCTATGTTTTTGATTTAGCAGAACAATGTTGATAACATACTGATGCTTCAGTTGTTGCACCATAGTACTTACTCTACATAATAGAGTTTTCAGTGTCCTGTGCTCTGCCATGCAGCAGACTCAAAAGGAGACAGGAGGGAACACGGCCAGGAGGGCTGACATGAACTGGCCAAGGGGATTTTTCACACCATGGAACATCATGCTCAGTATATAACCCAAGGGAGCTGGGCCGGAGGAACTCATCACTGCTCAAGGACAGGCTGGGCACCAGTCAATCCATGATGAGCAATTGCATTATGCCTTACTTGTATTTCTTGGTTTTATTCCTCTCTTTTTGTTACCTCCCTTTTTTGTTACTAGTACTTTACCTTTTTTCAATTATTAAACGGTTATGTCAACCTGTGGATTTTAGCTTTTTTCCAATTCCCCCTATTCTATGGAAGGGGGTGTGGGAGTGAGAAGTGGCTGTGTGCTTCTTGCTAGAGGAGGCTAAACCATGACAAAGTGAATACAAGTAGGGTAAGCTGTCACTCTATTTTCATCACCTTGAAGAAATACCCTTGAAGCAGCTATTCTTTGAAACTCACCCTGATTCTGTCACCTTCCCCTAATCACTGTATTGATTGAAAGTTACAGAAGAAAAAAAATTAAAGAAACATTGATAATATTGTTAAGGAGCAATGTTTCACATTCATGTTAGTGTGTTCCCTGTGATTACTATCCTTTATTTCATCTACTGCATTAACCCACCCTTCTGCCCTTTGATCCCAGTTTTCCACATACTTCCAAATTTAAATTGGGAAACAGAACCTATCCTTTCTCCAGCTGAGAGTAGAGCAAGTGTTATAAAAACAAAAGGTTATGTGTATACTGGAATTACCTGCTGTCATCTGAAAAATACCAGAGGTAACTTGTGATACACTTTGAAATACTACCACTTGGATAAATTTGTAATGCTGCCAGAGGGATCCTTCTTCCATTAACTGGAGAAAAAAACCAGAAAAGCTGAACTTAAAGTCTGTGATCTGTGTCTGTTCCCAACTTTTCAGTTATTTCTACAAATCTGAAAATAGAAATGTTTAGTAATCACATAGATTATGGAATGTGGCTGAACACAACATATTTTTATGCAGAGATTCAAATTTAGTTAAATACATCAGGTAGGACTTCAGACATTATTTATGTGAAGAGAACTGCACTAACAAGATTGGGTAAATGCATGACATCCTTGGTATGAAACATAGCTCAGCAGAAAATAACTTCTAATACTTAAAGATGGTGTATTTTATATGGAAAGAAGCAAATATTTTTCCCAGGACATACAGGACTACTTCTATTTAAATACTTTGTAAGGAGTTTTTAACACTGACAAAGAGCTAATTCTAATATTTCACCTCTTTTTTCATCTAACAAGGTAAAAAAGAGTTGTATTTTAAGTTTTATATTACTTCACCGAGTGCACTTGCTGGCTTAAAATCACCAGAGTGTATTTGGTAGTTCAGAGAGAAAGAAATTTACTTTAAGCAAAATTTTAGAGCAACCATATTTCATAGTAAAGGCGCTGTAGACCACTCAGCATGTGAGAAGCAGCAGGATTGATGCCCTCATTCTCCAACACTTTTCATTCCCCTCATCTGGACGAAGGCCCTTTGATGGGGGTCCCATGTCCTCGAGAATCACTGGGAGGTGCAGAGTGGAGCAGTGGAAGCATGCTGGGCCTGCCCCATAACCTAGAGGCTGATGGATTAAAACTCTCTTCCAATGGATGTTTTTGTCTTCCATGGAGTACAAAACCTAGCAATCCTCAGAAGCAAGAAACTGAGCAAGGGATGCAAGGGACTGGCATGGCAGATTAGGGAACTGCTGGTCAGACTCAAGGGAAGAAGTAAAAGCAGATAATGAAAACTAGGGCAGGGAACCTGCGAAGAGTATAGAGAAAGATTGGTTATGTAGGGATGATGTGAGGAAGGCCAAGGAGAAGCTGGAACTGAACCTGGCAAGGGACATAAGGAATAACAGGAAGGGCTTCTACAGATATGTGAACTAGAAAATGAAGGAGTAACACCCCTGACAAACAGTGATGGAAAACTATTAACAGATGAAGGCTGAAGTATGCAACACTTTTGCCTCAGTCTTCAATGGAAACCTCTCTTCCCACACCTCTTGGGTTGATGGACAGCAGGATGGAGGGTGGGGGAGCAAAGTGCTTCCCACTGCAAGGGAAGATCAGGTTCCTGATGACTTAAGGAACCAGAATTTATGTAAGTCTGTAGGACCAGGTGAGATGCATCCTAGAGTCCTGAGAGCATTGTCTGATGTAGTTCCCAAGCCACTCTCCCTGATAATTGAAAAGTCATGGGAGTTAAATGAGGTCTCAGGTGACTGAAGAAAATGTATCCATCTTTAGAAAGAGCACAACCCTGGAAACTACTAACCTGTCAGCTTCCCCTCTGTGCCTGGGAAAATCATGGGACAGATTCTCCTAGAAACTCTGCTGAGGCACCTGGAGGACAAGTGATTTGGGACAACCAGCACAGCTTCACCAAGGGTAAGTCCTGCCTGACCAACCCACTAACCTTCATGATGGAGTGACTCCAACAGTGGATAAATGAAAGGCTACAGGTGGCATTTGTCTGGACTTCTGTAAAGCCTTTCAGATGGTCCCCCACACATCCTTCTCTCTAAATTTGAGAGACATGGGTTTGATGCATGATCAAACCCTTAGTGACTCACCCTAGTAAGGAACTGGTTTGATGGTCACATTCAGATGACAGTGGTCAACTGATGGACATCAGTGACAAGTGGTGTCCCTGAGGGGTCCCAGGTATTGGGACAGTTTTTAAATATCTTCCCTAATGATGAAGAAATTGAATGCACCATCAGCAAGTCTGCAGATGAGGAGTGGGCCCATGGGAATCTGATGAGGTTTAACAAGGCCAAGTGTGGTGCTGCCCCTGGGTCAGATCAACCCCTGATATCAGCACAGGCTGGGCATGAACAGACCCAGCCCAGCCCTGCCCAGAAGGACTTGGGGGTGCTGTGGGTGAGAGGCTGGACATGCCCCAGCCATGGCACTCACAGCCCAGAGAGCCAAACGTGTCCTGGGCTGCATCCAGAGCCCCCTGGGCAGCAGGGCAGGGAGGGGATTCTAGGTGTGTATACAATTTGGTGTTTGTGTGCACATAATAAAAATAGACAGAAGTCACTTTTTGACTTCTTTATTTGATTTTAAAAGATACAACATAATAAGATGATTAGGAGAAATAACTTGCTTTTCCCCATTATTTGAAACAAAGAAAAAGAAAATATTTTAAAATATTCTTTATCCCCAAAGATCACACAATGTGTTTTATTTCAACATTATTAAAAAAAGCTTTCTATCATTAAAAAACCTAGTAGTAGTAAAAGAAACTCCGTTTGTCACATTTACATTCTACAATTTGTAGATACTTTTAGAATAGAATGAATAACACATTTCATAACCATGGCAGGAGAAAACTCTCTCAGCTCTCTCAGGATTTTTTTTCTGAGGATTTGTTCGTTTGTAATTCAGTGCCAACATCCGAACCTTTATTTCAGTTTGTATTACCTGCACTAATGATTCTGTTCTTGTATAAGTCAATCAGTGAAGCCGTTCTAATTTGGCCTGTAGAGATTTAAAATTCCCAATAGTAGTCTGCACCATTAGTGTGGGGCTCATAGACTGAAGTTCAACCAGGTAGCAACTAACAGCATCCAAGCAAATATTTGTGAATTGTCGCCTGCAAAGAAAACAGAATAGCAATGAGCTCCTTTTTAGTCCTGTATCTTAGAATTCATCTGAACTAGAACACAAGCATTCTTTGAATTGCAATGGTCTAGCTGATCAGTAAGACATCTGTCAGCTACTTTTTACGTATTTAACTATTCATTAAGAGAAATTTATTTTTGAAATCTAATGCCTGTGATTAAGGCATAGTGGGAAATAAATGACCCATTATTATTTATCTGATATTAAATATACACTATAAAAGCATAGTACAGTTTATAGCAATGTGAACTATTTAGATAGTACTTTAGATATTATTATGGTCAGTGTATAAGCTATTAATTTAGATAGACGTTTAAATGTCTTTAATACCTACTTCGATAATACATACATTGAGATTTGATTATAATTTAAATCAGACAACATTCATTACAGTTCTAATAGAGTATTTAAATCAGCCAACCATAAAAGACCAATAAAGTGATAAAAGGTAGAAGTAAACTGTATGTTAACAGGGGATATTTATATGTGTATTTTTCAAAATAATCAGAAACATCTAGGTTTAGAAGAGTTATCAAGATTTTGCCTACTTCTGCTTTTTGTTTTTGAGACAAGATAGCTCTGAACAAAGTTCTTACAGTCGATTCAAACAGAAATTTTGTCAAAGCTAGAGATGATATGCAGGCAACTTTTTCAAGTACTTAGCTATCTTTTTTCACTAGAAACTTTTTCTATTATTATACCTAAATTTCTTCCTGATGTGAACTAAGATTAGTTTTAGTCTTGCAGACTGCTTTATCATCAACCTCTTATAAACAATTGAGGAAAATCCATCCCAATGTTTGGTCTTCTCTTTTCTAGAGTAACTCAGAGTTTCTAGAATTTGTAAATGAAACAGTTCACTGTTTCAATCACAAAATGCCCAATACTCATTTTCCCTTGCTTTCACACATTGAATCAGATTTGTCTGAACTAGTCCTTAAATTATATTACCAAAAATTACAAAATAATCCTCTCAGTTTCTTATGGATCTTCAGTGATGTGAAGAAAATTACATTTGTGGAAGTAGCTCATAAGAGAAAACTCTTCAAGTTTCTACCAAATGGTTTTGACTGACAAGTGTTAGGAATAAAAGATTAAATTCACCCAAAAGAAAAGAAGAAAAGCTTTAGAAATTTCCGGAGTGAAGTATTTTAGAATATTTTATGTTTCACTATTCATTAAGATATAGCTATCCTTTTACCTCATAGGCACTCTGCTTGGATCTTGTACATATCCTGATAGTAATACATGAATACACTCTAAGAGGTGCAAAGGCTTTTTCATTCTACTCCAATATGGATCCTAAAAAACAAAATCACAAAATATTAAGGAGACAAGACAAAAAAAAGTATGTCATGACTACAGGAATTGCCAGCTGTAGCAATTATTTATTGTATAAAAAAAGTTAGATAAATGGGAATTCTACCTTAATCTATATTTAAGCCTACATTTAAATATTATTTTAAATCACATATGAGAATAAATATAAATTTAACTCAGTTCTCCATTACCACACAAGTCAAATCTCCTTGTTTATTGCATCAATGGATCAGACACAATGAAGTAATACAACAAATTTTAATCATTATTAGGAAACAAATAAAATTAATATATTCAATATATGCTGTTTCTTCTGCAATGAAAGAATTCTAGTCCTATTTCATCCTAAACTAGCTTCAAGTGAACTAAAAGAATTAAATTGCAGCTCCTCATCATGCTCTGGGGCTGAAATGAATAAAATCCACAGATTTGACTCACAGGGGGAAAATGCAGCTTTTTAGAAGTCTTTGAGTAAAGAAAGCAAAGCTTTGAATGCGTATTTTGTTATATCCTACCTTTTATTATTTCATGTTTCCCACTAAAGAGAGACTTTGGTAATAGTTGAAAACAGAATTTTATTGTGCCATTTTCCTTACCCGTGCTTTGAACAGCTGGTCATATACTTCAAGCAGCCTTGGCAATGGCACTCCAATTTCTTGCATGGTGTATGTTACAAAACCTATATCCCAGTTCAAAGTGCAGACTTGTTGCTCTAGAAACTGCACTAGAAAATCTGGAGGACATAAATGAGGGAATATTTAGGTTTCAACTTGTTACTGGGAGTCTAGGAAACAAAGGCATTTAAGAGACATTTACTACCAGCAGTGCATGGCAGGGACTACTTATACTTAGTATTTTGTTACGGTTTTGACATGTTAAGAAAAGTTCATTAACGTTTGTTTCTACACAAAACACATACTACCACTACATTTTTTATAATGGCCAGCAAAAATACTTAAGCTTGTTTAAGTGCTTGTGACAATAAACAGTGTATTGGTCAGCACTAAATGTTCATATTTAATGTTGTTGCACAATATTTTAGTATTATAAAACATTTACTGCTGAACAATATATTTGCTGGGGTTTTATATAACAGGATGTTGTCAAAGCATATGAGCATCAGAAAAGCAGAAATTCTAAACATGATCCAGAAATCTCCTGAATTGTTTTCAGAATCTACTCCTTCAGATGGCAGATGGTTTATATACAATTTCAAGTAACAGCAGATCAATGTGCCTGCCTAAAATATTACATGTATAAATACACATTTTGTACTTTGTGCTTTGATGCAAACAAACTTAACTGCTTTCTAAAATGGGATCTGCACAGCCATCCAGAAGTAACTGCTGCTGACACCTAAACTTCATTTTATTTCCCATATCTTTTGAGATTAAAAAATGAGAAACATTTCTTGGTTTAAAACTTTTTTAAGATTCTAAAAAAAAAGCTGAAACCCATCCATCAAACACATATGTTTATTTACTATGCAGGCTAACAACTTGCCTAAAGGAAAGTAACGAGGTGTGCCAGCATAGATCTTTCCAAGCAATGCCAGCTTCAGACAAAGCGCTTGCATTCTGTCAGCAGGGCTCAGAGATACACTGTCGCTCAACTCTGGAAGTGAAAAGAAAACACTTAGAGAACTTCAGAAAAAGTTCCACATTTATACAGAATGACACTGAGGCACCTAAATTTATAAATAATGCAAGAAATATTATACTCTTGTCAACAAAAACTCAGCACATGGAAGTAAAAATACAACTTTTTCCAGTGTGTTTGCATGTACATTTGTAAGCTTTTATGCTTCTGTGAAGTTCCATGCAAACCTACATAAAACCACACACTAACAAAACCACATTCCAGAACCCCACAAAAAACCTACTACCAGAAAGACTTCCCCTTAGAGCTCTACCAATGTTTGCACAATGATAAACTTGAGCCCAAAAACCAAGGGGGGGAAAAAAATCGAACAGAGAGTGAATTACTAACTTATGGTAAACAATGAGAGAGATCATCACAACTCCTACTCCATTAAGACCTACCTTTTTCAATGACTTCTTGCCAGAGAGTTTGCACCAAGATAGGATCAGAATGACCTGCACAATGTATAATTGCAAGCTTACACTCCGAGAGCTTAAAAGGGTCAGCGAATTCTCCATACAGCTGAAAAAAAAATTACCAAGCTTTACCTTTCATGTAAGATCAAATTAAATTTTAAAAATCTGGCGCTCCTTATTTTGTCTGATAGACAAGATGCAACTAAAGTAACTGTTGTCAACCACTGAATATTTTTTGCTACATTTAGTTTCATTTCTTAGATACAACACTAAATTTTATATGAATTTGAAATGAAAACCTAATTTTCCAACAATTTTTTCAACGAATGAAGAAACCTAAGAGACTTCATAATGAAGATAAACATGTGAAAGAAATTAAATACCGAAGACTGAAACACTATTAAAGTATAGAAAATGACAGTCCAGGGTAACAGACATTCTGAGACCAGGAATGATAAACTGCCTATTACTCTTCCTAGTCAGCATAGAATCATTCTTTGCAAATAATATTTTTCTCCCAAAATTTGATGAACTGGACTTTAACACAAGAAAATTTCAATCACCTTGGTTATATCCATCAGCTCAGCATCAAGCTGGGAGATTGCATCTTGTACTGAAGAATGATGGGAATACTGCCGCTGTAATGTTTCTTGTATTTGAAGCTGGATCCTTGCAACCTTGTTTAAGATGAAAATACAGTATTTCCAGATTGAATTAATTTAATCAAAGTTTAAGAATACACCCAGAATTAACGTTATCTTATTTAAATGTAGAAATGTTGCTGCCTTACACCATTCAAACTATTTTCAACTGCTTAATTTTGCCATATCAGGAAGAAAGCACAGAAATCCATTTATACAGAGCTGGTAATAAAACCAAATGAGACACAGTGAAATAATGCATTTACAGTGTAGCTTATATTAATATTTTTTCTTACTTCCATTTTCTCTTCCAGTTCATGTAGGAATTCACCATCTGCAGCTAAAGAGGATATGGCAGTGGAACTTTTGGCACTCAAAATGGCACGTGCAATGTATTCAAGACGCTGCTGAAGAGAAATTTCTGTGCTGCAAGACAAATATCCTTAATAAAATGAGTACTTAATGTAATTATTTAAGGGTTAGTTATATTCTAGCTAGACTCTGGGAAGTAATATGTGCTTTATCCAGATTTTACTAAATCATACAGGACACAATCCAACTGTGTAACTCCATCTTTGCTGCAAGCACAGTTCTAATGTACTTCTCAATAAGAACTGGCCACTTAATATAATCACAAAAAATACATTGCAAAGTAATGTATAATACAAAAATAATTATTTATTTCCAATAATTCCCTAGATGTAAAACTAAACACATTCTAGGGGTTTTTTTTGAGAAAACTTCCTTTTCTGAAAATACACAAAAGGTTTTGATTTCAGGTTTTTTTTGTTTTTCCCTAATTGTCTCTCTCTCTTTATATGATAGATCACATATAATCTATGTTATATATATATATGTACATAAATATATATGTATATATATATACACATACATATATATAAAATCTGTAACACATCATACCTATGGAGGTCAGCCAACTTAGCCAAGACTCTGGCAGCATTACTAAAATTTCTATTCTTTTCAAAGTATCTCCAGAGTAAATCCATATAGCGGACTTTGTTTTGGTCAATCTTGGTCATCCGCACCAGATAAGGTTCCAAAAAGGGGGCAGTAACCTGTAGATATTAGAAAGTTAACAGTTATACTCTTGCTCTTCCCTGTTTTTTAAAGCATTATTACAATTACCTCTCCCATTGTGTATAGACAAGCTCACCTGTAACAGCTTGTCCGCCAAGTCAGCTTGTATCAACCAATTGTAAAGTGCAATACTGAAGAGTTCATCTGTTGAACGCTGAGCCAGCTTTAGCATTTGTTCAAACTAAGGGAAGGAAAGGCCAGAGCTCCTATTAGAGAAGTGGTTAGATTACTTTAAGCCCTGAATTACTATGCAACAATACTTAGGTTCACATTATTTATATGTCATCATTTCTATGGACGCTCCAGATACTGAGGCCAATTTATGATAAATCTTCACATCATTAAACTACTCCATAATTTTATTAAAATAGTAAGTTCTAGACCCCTTCCAATTACACTGTTCTCTGGAGTGCAGTCATGATTTTTTTGTCAGTTTCTTACATGGTGTCCAGCTTCTTCATTGCTTAACATGTTGGGGTCAGATGACAGCATCGGAGGTCCTGGCTTTTTGGGTACACTGGGAGACTGAGGAGCAGCTTTACTTTGATTCACTAACTCTTGAAGCGTGTCAGTGATACACTTGTAGCTGTTCAATCTATAAAGAGAGCAAAAGAAAATAAAAGCCTCGTAATTTTCATTGCAACTGTCTATGAAATAGTCTTCTCAAGTGTGTTATTGTATGCCTTTGTAGACAGTTACTAAAATTTTAAAATCAGCTGGTTGTCACAATCTAGTTTGTTCTCATTCATCTTTTTAGAAAGTATTTCTGTACTGTTCTGATCACAATGTTTTTTGCATCTATCACCTCTTGTTTCAGATTAATTTGCTGCCATATTAATCATAATCAAGGGGAGCATGCTGGGCAAAAATATTTATACTGTGTCCCTTATCATAAAATGCTTATTATTACCCTGCATTCCTCCCCTAAGTGAGCTACTTTTCCAGTCACTTGAAATAAAGCACCTCATTTAATGATCATAAATTATCCCGAAAACTTGCCTTTCTTGAAAAGCTTGGAGTCCAACAACATCTTCTTCTGGTTCTCCATTTTTATAGAAATGAAGGCCAAGACCTTGGGGATCCTTCTTTTCAGCAGCTGTAAGAGAGAGCTCTACTACTCCCTCATAGAAACGCACTAGGAAAAACCAAAACAAATATCACTGTTCATTATTGTATTAAATTCACAACAAAATGGTAAGTGACATTGAACATGTCTCATTTTAGCAAGCAAGAAAATGCTACTTTATTCACTTTGGCATGTATCATATAAAGTCTACACCTGTTCCTACCCTGTGGCACTCACATACAAGTTTGAAGTTAAGATACTAAGCTACATAGAACATCCTGCACAATATGTAATACTGTACAGAGTCCCATTTCTTAACTGTTATATAATTTATACTGATATACTAGCTTCTGCTGCACTAATTAGGATTCAGAACCATCTTTCAAACAATGTATTTCATATAAAAGGTACCTGAAACCCTCTGCTTACATAGAACCTAATAACATAATATTTTTCTTAAAGATATTTTAACCACATATATGAAACAAATGGACACTGCAATATGAAGTAAGTGAATGGGACTATTTTAATTTAGAAATGGATTTCTTGGTTGGTTTGTGGAATCTAGCAAGACTTTAAAGAAGAAAAGGCTGGCACATTTTAATTTTAAGAGTTACTAACCAATTGTTTATGGCAAAAAACCTAAAAAACTGAGTTGAAAGTTAGTAAAGAAAACAAACAGAGAAGATGGCATGAAAGGATACCACGATATTATTCAGCATGATCAGAGACTGGCTCTTACCCTGCCTGTACTGTGCACAAACATTAGCAAGGTCTACTTGATTGCTGATCTTCTGGTACTCTTTCAGGGACTCCCTCAGCATCTTCTCTTTTTCCATTTTGCTTTGAGCTTGTCGAGACCGCTGAAGAAGTTCATTTGCCTAAAAACATGCAAAATGGAAATTATTAACATGAGCACATCCTAAACAGATCATGGATACTGTTAATGAACTATTACTCCAAAGAAAGCAGAAAGACCATCCTCTCAAAAGTACTTAGTGACTCTGGTCACTAAGTTTCAAGCAGAAGGGCTACAATAACATTAGAAGCCTGAAGACTTAACCAACTGGTTTCCTATTCTCACCTCATCAGTTACTTGTTTCAAATTTATCTGAAAAGCTTCAAAGATCTATGTTCTTAAAAACAACTGTCTGGCATAAATTCCAGTAAATTGTACAACTGATGAAAACCAAGAGACTATGCTGAGGAAAGAATTAAAGAGACTATGAAAATTACAAATAACTACAAATGCTTCAAATAATTTTTGTGTAACATTCAGCATTAATCAACTAAAAGAAAAAAACATGCCCACAACTTGACTTCATTATTTCTTCTGCTTTTGAAACTACTTGAGTATAATGACTCACAAGCTGGCCAATGGACCTCATTTTGAGCGTGTTCTCAAGTTGTGTTTGGTGCTGAAAAATCTGGAAGTGCACTTACCTTTGAACACACAGCATCATCAGTGCTATAAAGAAGAGGACAGATATCCTGCAAATGGGCAATGATTCCATCCACAGCCGCATTATCTCTGATGTAACAATTTATAAGAGACGCAATGAGTGCTCCAGTCAGTTCTCTATCTCTAATCACCAAGTCTTTAAAAGCAGTAATCTTTAGCTGTTCTTGAAGCTCCTGAAGATGAGACAGAATTTTATTAGTTTAGAAAATCTTTTACTTGAGCCTGTTTAGAAATGTCTGAATGTTCCAGCAGCAAAATTAACTGTTTCTAATAATTAGAAACGTACAAAACTCCAATGACTAGAATGTACAGCATAGAAATACATTATTTAAAATACACATTTTATAGCAAGATAAAAATAATAAAGCAAGGGCTACTACTGAACGCACTAGATCCCTAGATGCCTAAGGACAGTGAAAACTCTCTTCTTAATAGACTTCTGCCATCTTCAGTATGTGTCACCTCTGTTTCAGAGCTGTGTCAGTATAAGAATGGAATTAAAACTTCCTTTTACTTCACAGGGCACTGTCAGAATGCACACCCTATAAGTCTGTTAAAGTTTTTAATAACTGGAGCAATCTCACTACTGTCATAGATGAAAAAATATGACAGATTCAATAAAAGCAGGAGTTTGAAAATTTTGAGGTGTGAACTCTATGCTTTTTAAGATTAAATTACATTGAAAGCTTTTAGTTTTTAAAAATTTGTTATGAATATTTGTGCACATAGTTGCCAGTAGTGTCTAGCCAGTGTCTATGTAGTGTCTATAGATGATACTACCAGCATGATAATATGACTACAAAAACTCTAAATCTACTGAAGACAAAGGAAAACATTTTACTTCTTAAACAGTTAGTTAGCTCTTTGTCCAACACAAATAAAAGTTGCCCAAAGCTCCCCAATGCAACATTATGAAGAGCAACAGCTTCTGTGCCTCTCTAAGGTTTCAGAATTATTCTTTTTCTGAACAAATAATCCTCAAATAATCCTATCAACTTTAAGGACAAAATGCCTAGTATTCAAATAATTATATTTTTTTAACGGTTGGCTGTGAATTTGACACTATTAAAGGGTGCACAGCAATAGCACTCATTGTTCTACAAGCTTCCCTCTTCACTAAGCAGGAAGAACTGGGATCATTTAGCTTGGAGGCTTAAAGGTCAAAGTGTGGGATCTTACTAATATTTTTGAGAAACTGTAAAGAATGCAGAGTCAGGTTTTTCTCCGCAGTAACCAGTAACAGGACACTGCACAATGGTAAAAAACCGAAGTGAAGGAAATTAGACCTGAATAGAAATCTTTCTTGCACTAGGGGTGGTTCAACACTGGAACAGGTTGCTCAGAGACACTGTGGAGTTCTCATCTTTATTGATATTAAAATCCTTACTGGACACAGTCCTGGGCCATCTGTTCTAGCTGCCGCTGCTTTGAGAGTCAATTAGATTATTCCCTCCATTGCACAGGGGACATATCATCTCCAGTGGTTCAACCTCAGCTGTTCTGTGGTACATTCTGGTACACACAGAAGAGCAAGGACTCTATTACCCTATTGTTGTCCATCTTTCACTAAGACTAAGGCAAAGAGGGAATTCCACTTGGCTGGAAAACACTGGTCTATTCTTTTCAGCACATTTTGAAGAATGTGCTTACAGTAAAAAAACCCAGTAATTTATAAAATGACACTCGGTATTAACTATCAATAAAAGTAGAACAATTTGTTGTTAGTGACACTTCTAATTGCATTAAACTGAGTGATTATGTCAATACTACATGTCAGTCTCTTGAACATTTGTGACCACATATAAAAAAATTTGTATGTGGTTTAAAGTTCATATGTTTCTCAGTTAATTTAAATAATAGTCCTTCAGGAATACTTAGGCAGCAAAAGAAATTCAGGTGATTAGTACAAACAAATTAAAATCGTATTATCCAGATCTTACCTTCTGAAGCTCACCTACAGCAACACTGAATTGGTGCTCACATAACAACTTCCATAGAGCCAGTGCCTGACAGGTTTTGCGAACAAGCTGCTGGATGCCTTGAAGTGAGGTCTTCTCAGTTAACTGTGCCTCAGCTGAAAAACCAGAGATTGTCAGCAAGTAATTGTTCTACATGTTTCAAATAAACATGTAAGTTTTTGAGGTTTTTCAGTAACTATCTCCTTAACTTTCTGGTTTTTTTCTCTTCCATTTTTGATCAATGCTGTCCAGCTCTCTTGGGAGATAGATCCCATATTAACACTGCCCCAAAACAACCCTCTGTTAATATGTATTTCAAACTATATTTGAAAGGAACAAAGGAATTGTACTCACTGAAAAACAAGTATGGTTTCCTCTGAATGCACTAGATTTACACACCAGTCTTAAATTTTTACTTTTTTTTTGAAAAATAGTTACTATAAATATATTTCTGATGAACATAAAAGAAATAAAAATAAATGAATACATATTGCCTTTTTGTTTGATTTCTGTATTTACTTGTAGAGAGAACAATTACAATTACAGCTGTGATCAATACTGTCTACACTATCTTTAAAGCAACAACTACCCCAAAAATTAAATATTTAAACCTGGTAGGATGTATTATGTAAACTGAAAGGATAACGTTTTCATACTTACAGCACAGACTGAACATAATTGCAACAATTGATGTGTGCACTTTTGAGTGTTTACACTTCACAAATGAAGTTAACAATAATTGCATTGTGTCATTCACCAATCAAAAAATATTTACGAACTCGGTAAAGAATAAAAATAAAAAAAACTATTATTAAAGGTCTACCAAATTCTACATAGTGACTTACAGAGAATTTTTACACTTGCACTAATAAAAGTCCAGGATTATACCCATGTGGATGACAAACATCCTCAATTCCATATACGCAGCAACAACACCTCCCAACTTGCAAGTGCTGGGCAAAAGCCGCACTTAAGAGGACAAGAATTCAAATGGGCTGTGTAACCAACCTCATATTTCTAAACAAAGTTTGTAGGCATTTCAATGACTATACCTCTGGAAACCTGCACTACAGTAGTTTTTTTATAGGACATCATGCTCACTTGTCTCATAAAATAACTGCTTAATAAATGCTATCTTGCAAATGGTTATGCATTTACTAACTACTGTATTGAAAAGACTAAATGATCTTATCCATAATGGAAAACATTAGAAAGGAAAAAAAAAAGGAGACAGGTAAGTGTGCAAAAAAACAGCATGATGTTTAACATAAAATCTGTGTGGAAAAACATCCTTTTTACTCAGAAAATTTCACAAGAAAACTGAGCAAGGCAACATTCAAATGCACCATTCCTCGATACTTCCTGTTTAAAAATAACTACATACCATGATATTTCCTTTGGAGTTCTTGCTGAACTTGCTGAGAACTTCCACCATCAGGCCGCATAAAACCCAGGAGCCTCTGCTGCAGATTGGCTGGTGTGCTGAAACTGCAATTTAAAAAAACCCCAAAAATGCTAGTATGATTACAAATACTGAATTCCTTACAGGTGACTCTAACAAACTCATTTTTAGCATCTGAATGTTGAAGCTGGAGACCATATAAACACTTCAATTCAACAAAACACCTATGGTAGTTTTTCAAAAGCTGGACATTAAATACCACATGTAAATTTACCACAATTGATAATACCTTGGGTTTCCAAGTGCTCCTACTGTAGCAAATTGTGAGTTTCTGTCCAAAAATTCTTGCAGACCTTTCAGTTCTTGTAGCACACATTCCAGCATACGGGATGGAACACTGCTTTCTATCTGCAAAAGAAAGCAAACTTCTTTACAGAAAGCTGGGTTTTCACACTTCTTTTTCCAAAATAATTCAATTTTAAGATAACATCACTGAAAAGACAAGAAAGAGAGTACAACAAACAAATTTTGTATTAGTAACAGATCACTAGAACACATGATTATACCACATTCATTGTGGCGGCACAGAGGTGAAGAGGCAGGAGCCCACTAAAGATACACTGTATTCAAAATGCTACTTTCTTTGCCCCTCTGATAATTAACCCAGCTAGGCTTTACTACTTCCAACTCTAAGCTAGAAAAGGATTGAACACTGGATTCTATTAACAGCCACAGCCAGAAAAAAAATTTCTTTTGATCATGGACAGAAAGTGAAACAGCAAGATGTTAGTTAGGAAAACGACGGATATTTTTTTAATGTTCTTATAGAACTGCTATCCCAAACCACAAAAGCATTTTATTTTTAGGGTTCTTCAGGAGAGAGTATGCAGAAACCGTAAGGGAGTATCAAGGAAGTGTCATCAGTAAAGGTGGAGAAAACTGTCCATTGCCAATTAAGAGCAGAAACAAAGTTAATCTGGTTTCTTAGAAAGTAACATTTAAACTAATAGCTTAAAAAGACAACTAAGTAACAGTTAAGAGCTCAGGACTTAAGAAAACAGTGACATGACAAAGGATGGGTTTTGTACCTAACAGTTTATAACTGGGAACGGAACTTTAAAAGGACTTCAGAAGTTTAAGACTGCTTAAATACTAAAAGAAACTTCTAAGAATACAGAATAATGTTTTACATACTGCAGCAACTTCTCGATTGCCACTTTTGAAAACTCTCTCCACGACTATACTGCCATCCCAAATATTTCTGCAAAATAAAACACTTTGTTTTAAAAGCCAAGTCATTTAACCAAGTATTTTTTCAAGTCTTCTATGTATGATTTTTTAAAAAGAAATGGTAAAACCTTAAAGTTAAAAGTCTAAAACAAAGATTAATTTTGGATGAAAACTAAATATTCA
>JAODKT010001744.1:11465258-11480580 GCA_027576195.1 Cossypha heuglini
ATGAATAGTATAGATATAAATAATAAATGAAATTTCAGATTTTAAAACTTTAATTAAATTAGACACTCTCAAGTATTATAGATGAAAATGATTTCCTGGAAATACAGTGTAAACAAATAACTCTCATAAGAAAAATCTCTTTCCTAGTCAGCAAGCAGAGAGATCACCAACATATGCAGAATTCTGTTCTTGCTTGGGTTGTTTAGGGCTCAGCATCCAAGGTAACAGAATCATTAGTCTTGCTTCATTGTTCTGACTTGAGTGTTCTTATTAAAGGCTCTTCATAGAAATTACTTAAAGACAGGACTTTGATCTTGTAAGTCCTTCTGCATTTGTTTCGTCTGTCAGTAGGAGTTTAAAACACACAACTCATAGGTTTGAAAAATAAACCTGCAGTTTTCAGAGCTGTGTTTATGCATTTGACTGCAGGCTCAGTATCTAAGCAACTTTCCTACCGTATGCATTCAATGTATTAAAAGAGTTTCAAAAACAACCTATTACATAGACAGGTATTTCATAAATACAACATTGAAATCTATTAATTTCCAATTTAAATGCTATTAATATAGAATGCACCACCTACAAGCATTAGTGCAAAGAAGAGGTACGAAACAAATTGAGTGACAGAATCTCCTTTTACAAAGACCTCACCCTATAATCCGGGCAAAGTATATGCATATTCCATTGTGTCTTCCAGAAAATACTATCTCAGGACCCATCATTCCGCTAATGGATGTACCAGGGTGAGACATGGAATTTCCAGGAGGAAATATGGGAGTCGACATAGCAGAAGGCTGCAAACCTAGGGTAAAAATAGGTAAATATTACTCATTTGAATGCCAATGAAAAAGCCTACTTAAAAAAAATAAAGAAGGAAAAGAAGGTGTTACCTTGACCAGATGTCAAAATGCTAGGATTAGAATATGGACTATCAACAGTCAAAGGGGAACCTAAGAAAGAAAAAGAAATACAGGTAAGTTTGTTGAATACAATCCAAAACAACCCTCTCCCAAATCTAAGCCATATAGTATCCGTGCAAAAGCAGCAAAGTTGTTAAATCAAACACTTTAAAAGTTTAATTTATAGCTTATTTATAGTTAAGTATCCAATTGCACTCATTTCTTATCAACCAACACTCCACAAGTCAAACAAATGGATACACTTCATTCAAGAGCAGTTGCAGCATTTTTTCCCCAGCATTCATGTGGTTAATTTATTGCACACCATCTGCTGTCTGCACTGGATATAATATTGCCCACATACTTTCTGCTGTTCCTCACCTTCTGAACATTGATATTATTTTTCATTTTTACATGGGGCAGGTGTACAAATGCTAGAGCAACACTGCTAACTCAAAACACTATGTCTGAGACTGTCCACAGCCTCAAGTTCAGCCGTGAATACTCTATCTCCTCCTGCAAATTAAGTCTAATTTAAGACCTCAAAATATCAGGTACATGTGTGGTCATCTACAAACACGTACACATACCATTAGCAAGCAAAGTGATGTATCACAGAAAAGGCAAGAAAAACTGGCACTCTGAAAATTCAGCTTTTATCAAAGGATACAGCTCTTGCCTAATTTGCTACAGTTCTCCCAACTTGGCACCACACAACAGCACAGTGCCAATGCATTCTCAGAGCACATTGTCATGTGTGCTAATGCAAAGCACAAACTTGCAGAAGAAAAGCTGCATGCAAATGCATGACTAGACTTTCAACAGTGGGAAAAAATGGAAATAAGTTAAAGGCGCCTGGCCTTTTAATGTAAACATTATTTTTACGTAGTTTCACATGCAAAATTATGAGGTGGTTGAATGAATTTCTGTCAGCAATGTCTGACCCACCACATGAGACATCCACAATATCAGAATCTTAATTTCACATGACAGTTCTCTACCCTTTGAGCAAACCGAGAAAGTAGTAGAAGAATGGTGCCATCTTCCACCTGGACCTGTTACTGAAGCAAAATGGAAACACCTGCTTTGATACTAGGTTTAAAAGAGGCATTTATAACAGAATGATAAAAATATGCAAACATTTACACTTGGGAAAAATACATTTACTCCTAAAATCAGTCTCCTTGTTGACTACACAGCTTTCTACCATTTCCCCCAAAACCTAATTTCCTTCTTAGTCTGCTCCTAGCACCTGTTCTTCCCGTAGCTGCTGTTCTCTCCAATTCAGATTTCATTTCACATTCCTACACCTTGCCTCAGCTCTTGCCCACGCTGTTACTGTTTCATACAAAAGGGTTGGAAAGTGATGCCACTGATTCATTAAAGTAGCCACTCTTCTTAGAGTTTTAATAGTAAAGAATTCTGAAAAACAGGGTCAACTGTTTTCCCTAAACTTCATCCTAGTTCACCACATTTTTCCCCAGTACTTAGGAATTTAGATACATATCAATATGGTAATGAAATGGAATTTCTTTAAATTCCAGGCAAATAAGTTTATTTCCCTAGTCTGTTGTGTAAAACGGAATGCCCTATGTCAGATGAAGGAAGAGAATCTCATACATTAATGAGTTCTTGATAATAATTAATTAATTAATCTAACTTGATAATTAATTTTATTCAGTATTTCAATCAGAATTTCAAACTCATCATCATGAATTTCTTTGTTAAAAATCCTTCCAATATGGAATTGAGTAACACATATTGAGGGACAGCAACTGTAAAAATTTAAGTGAATCTGAAAGTAAAAAAAGGCCTTCACTCCAAGAAGCATCAAGTTCTGAGGAGAAAAAATAAGCACTTTTATCCTTTGTAGGTGGCAGTGAAGACTGAAGCAGCAACTAAATGCTGAAGATAGAGCTTTTAATGGGAGAAACCACTCCAAATGACTAACTCATTTCTTGATCAAATTTCTTCCTCCTTCTCATAAGCAGTATCTGCAGAGGCGTGACAATGACTATGTAGGAAGATACTGTTATAGCTACACAGCAGCCAAATAAGCTTCTGGAATATATTATTGATAAGTTGCTCTCTGCTGAAATTACGCTGGAAGTAACAAATGTATACCTTCTTCACAGTGCTTTAACAGAGTATGTGCAATAACACATAATTTGAGATAATGACCCTCTGAATAAATCCAAAAAATCACTCAAGAGAAATGGAAAAAGCTCTTGTCATTAACCAGGTAGTAAGTGAAAAACACCATTTATTTCAGACAAAAGAACACAAGTACTTATGAGAAGATAAACCACAACATACTCAAGGAAAAAAGAACTGTTCAAAACTATGAATCGCTTGCTACATACCTGCAGAAACAGGAGAACCCAAAATAGGTCCAACGTTGCTGGGAGGAGGCAGAGCTGATGGAAATCTCATTTGTGCTTCTCCACCATACCTGAAGTTTGCAACACCAAAAATTCTCAACATGTCATACACAGCCCATTCAACTTTCATGCCTTAGAGGATTAACAGCATTTTTAGTTTCTTTATAAACGAGGAATATAAATCCTAGTATAGTTTTAAAGAGAAATTTGCCAATCCCAAAGTCAGGCTTATGCTTTAGAATCTTTTTAAGGTTTGCTTCTACAAGAAGTGGAAAGAAGGGCAGAGTTGAGATGACCCATGTCTGTCCTTCCACAAGTAATTTCTATTCATCTATATCCTATAGTTACATGAGCACTTTGCTGTGTCTTCCCTTGCTAACTCCAGAGTTATCATCCACATTTTGTTTCAGATTTTGTCATGAAATTGAATGTAATAAAGAGCAACTATTCACAACCTATTGCAAACAGCTGACTGACTGTGTAAGTTTTGGCAAGCAACTAAAAAATCTTTGGGAACACAATACTCCAAGCTGCAGATTTTATCATCGCTCTCAATAGCCATATCTTATCAAAAACTGCTTTCTCTCCCTGTGAGGACAGCCAAGAGACCCAAAATATAGGGTCACAAGAACCTCATGAGGTTCAACAAGGCCAAGGGGGTGCTGCATCTGGGTCAGGGCAAACCCAGACAAAGTACAGACTGGGAAAAAAACTCATTGAGGGCAGTCCTGTGGAGAAACACTTAGAGGTTCTCATAGATGAAGAGCTGGCAATCAATAGTCTGCCCAACACTGTTCTGGGCTGCATCAACAGAGGAGTGGTGAGGTAATTTTCCCTTCCACCCTGTTGTTGTTATCCCCACATGCACAACCTCACTGCAACCTGCTCTGGGGTCCTTACTTCAAGGAAGACTTTGGACCCACTGGAGCAGGTCCGCGTGAGGCCATGAAGACCATCAGGGTCCTGGAGCAGCTCTGCTGTGAAGAGAGCTTAGGTTGCTCAGCTAGGAGATGAGAAGACTCTAGGAAGACCTTACAGCACCTTCCAGGACTTAAAGGATGTCTTATAAAAATCAAGGGAAAACAGCTTTTTACAAGAGCAGATAATGATAGGACAAGTGAGAATAGTTTTAAACTACAATATCAAACAGATTTAGGTTAGGCATTAGGAAAAATTTCTTTACTGTGAGGTAGGTGAGGCACTGGAAGAGGCTGGCCAAAGACAGTGAGGATATTCCATTCATTAAAGTATTCAAGGCCAGGATGGATGGGGCCATAAGCAACATTATCTAGTGGGCAGTATCCCTGCTCAAGGCAGAAGGGTTGAAACTAGGTGATCTTTAAGGTCCCTTCGAACCCAAACAATTTTGTGACTCTATACATACACCAACTTCTTCAAGGCAGTTAATGAAAATACGCATATTTGTACCATACCAAGGATATGCAGTACTAAAGATACATGGGTTAGAATTTAATCCTCCAGAGTGGAAGCTCATACTTCATCACTCTAATTGTACTGGAAAAAACATACCAAACTAAAAAACAACCACAGCGGAAACAAGCAACCAAACAACAATAAAAAAGAAAAAGCCACAAAACCAAAAACCACCATCACCAAAAACATCAACATCTTTAACCAAAAGTCACCAGGCCCTGAACCTGTCAGCAGGTTAAGAAGCCTGTACAAGTGTTTAGTGACCGTAGTGATCCTGAGTATAATAATCTGAATGACAGATAGAATTAAAACTTACCTGAAGAATGCTCGAGTAGCCCAGGCAGAAACTTCTCTATCACATGCAGCATTAGAACAGGCCAAAATAAGGCAAGTGGCACAGGCCTGATCCTCCTAGAGCATATTACAATGTTAGTGTGGCGTCATTTATCAAGTTGGTAAGAAACATATAGAAGTTATATTCCTCAATATCTAAAACAGTAAATACTTTCTGCATAATTTTATTTAGAAGTCAGGGAAATCAGCTCTTCCGAATTACAGACAAGAAGTGAATCCCAGCAAAGTTATTCCACTGTATTAGGTAAGTTTTTACTGTACAGCTTTCGCAAACTCAGTGCTGCTACAGCTAGGGAACAATCTCCATGCCTGACATTTAAGTATGACTAAGATTCATACAATTTCTACAAACACAAAAACATAAATTACAATTGTGTTTGAAGAAAAAACATTTGTAAAAATCAGTGTCTGCATATTCTAATAAGCTCTTCAATACCAATTATGTCCTTTCCAAGCACAAGAGAATAGATTACAATGAACACTCACTACAGATATACACACTATTAGTCACATTAAAACTGTAATCCACAATAACCAAACTTCTGCTTGTTTGTTTACCTTAAGCTGCCAGTAAAAAATACCCAGACCAACTACACACACTTCTACTGGCCTTCAAAATATAAAAATCCTTTGTAGTAGTAGGAATTCAACTTTTTTTAGAAACTCTTCCTCTCCTGCTCTCAGATGAACTTCTTTCTAAACTAAGAAGCCCACTACACTTCTGCATACAAGACATAGGAATTTCAGGGAAAGTCAATTACACATTCATTTTAAGATACCATAAAATGAGACATTATTTCTCTATACAATATAGCTTCATGTAGACAAAAGAAAAATTCACCAATTACTTTGATTGGTAAATGAAACATTGACCAGAAGGTTGCAGCAACAATGAAAAGATGACAAGTCTTCCATTTTTCATAACACATCAAAAGATTTTACCTGATGCAACTTGAAAAATCTCTCAATCTCTTCTCCATCCCCACCAGTATTGCTCACAAGCAGATGCCTCAGCTGATCAACAGGTCTGAGTTTCTGAAACATAAAGCTTCCCTAAAAGTAAGGCAAAGCAAGTTAGATTGAAGTTGTCTTTACTCTGTTTCACCACAACACACCCATCTCCATGATGTCTATCTTCAGCATTCTGAGTTTTCCTCCACTGCACCACTGGACCAAAACATACCTGGTGCCCAAAGCCCAGTTCCCAATCACTACTGAATCAAGGAAAGGCAGACAAGTACTGCAATGGCTATAAACTCTCTATAAACTGAGTCAATTTTTCTATTCTTAGCCTAACACAAAGCATAGAATATAAGCACATGCAGAAAAGAAAGGCTTTGTGTATCGTGCAAATCTTGAACTGCCTGGAAGAAAAATGCTTGAAATGGTAAGGCTTCACACTAATCACCTTCCCTGCATTCAAGTTAACTACTACACAGGGCCCAATTAACACCCTTAACAAAACAGCTGCTATTAAACAAATACAGCTTGCAGGTCTAGAGTTTGCAAGACATTAATATTTAAACATTATTTTAAATAGCCTATTGGTCAAAATATTGAGTGCCAAAAATATTGCTAAATGTAATCAGGAAAGTAGGAAAGTTCACTTCTTTCTTTTTGCGGGTTTGTTTTCTAAAACCCTCTCAAAAAATCCCTCTAGGGACTTTTTCTATGACAAATAAAAAATTATTAACTCAAATTTCAATTGCCAATAATATTTACTTGAACTATATTTTCTGGGCAGACATTGACTGTTTCAATTTCACATAATCAAGAACATAACCAAGGCTAAAAGAACTTCCCAGATAATTTGTATCTGCATGAGTTTCTGGAGAGCAACAAAAATGATTAATACACTGTATAAAAGAAGTTGATCTAAAACATTTGACAATATTTAATATAGGTACAGATAGTTCCAGCAATCCTTCTTCTGATTCCTTTTCATGTTCATAATATAATCCCTAAAACATATCTAAAATGAATCATATACAAGTTTAGATGAGAAGTCCAATTTCATACGTAATTCTTCTGGTAACCTATATGAAGAAAAGTAATACTCACTTGGGCTGAAAGCAGAACAAACTTCTTAGGTGGCAACATGTGCTGCTGCACAACAACAGGTGAATCAGTTATGGGAATGATGTCTTTATTTAGTGGTGTTACAATCTTCTGAACTTTAAATTCATCGATAGCAGAAAGAGCCCAGGAATGTCCATCAACACGGGTCGTCATCTGAACAGCAGAAAGATATTATCTAAAGTTTGGTAGCAAACCTGGGTTTTGCACATCCACGGTAATACTTGACTATTTACCAGAAATTACACAGAATAGAATCTGCTCCTCACACAAGAAAATACAAAGAAAATAACAGAAACAGAGTTACCACCAAATTTACAGCTATATATACACTGCTGCTTTTAGGAGAAAGGGAGTAATGTATTGCTTCTTTTGGGGGACAGGGATAGGGTTTTACCTTTAAATGTAAAACAACTTGCAAAGTAACGCTGCTACAATATAAACAGCAACCATCTACTAACCACATCAGAATTAAGCACCATAAGCATCATAAATTTAAAAGATTTCTTTAAAAAAATCAAAAAAAGCTGCAACTGAATTACAAAGGTTTACAAGACTTTTGCGGTTGACAGTAGTACTTCAAACATAACTCAGGAAACTAGTGAAGACATTCCAGAAAACTACGTATGCTAACCAGGAAGAATTTCTGCTCAAGAACGGGCTGCAGTTTTGTTTGGGAAACCTGTCTGCTGCTGTCAGGTGCCTTGGGGAAAGAGGTCAGCACTTGGGATATCTATGTCTAAGTTTTTGCAGGGAAGGGATCTGAAACAACTATAAAGTTCCTTTGTTAGTTATTAATTAAAACAGCAGATTAATCAAAACCTGACTTAGAAGCTTTTAACTTACATAGTCACCCCATTCACTCCAGCTTTGCTATTTCTTCAGTAAACTACCTTTGACGTGTCACTACTCTACCTCAGCAAAAGACTTGAAATATCTTTCAGGGATGAAATATATGTTTTCCCTGAACTGACATATCAACATTTTAAACAACCTTTATCAAATTTTATACTGATCAATACCATTACGGACTATGTTTTTCTGTGCTTGTGCACAATATGCAGCATTGCTACAGACAACGGTATTCTCAAATACATTAATTAGAAGTCAAGTCTCCGTAGTTAAGGCAATTGATTTTGACATGCAGCTTGCATGAAAAGTATGCTAGAAAAGTATGTTTGAACTAGGGATCTCTAGTAAGAGAGACTCATGCAGCTTTGTGAGTTTCCAAACTCCTCGTGAAGTTTTCTGTGACCTACTTATTCCTTGCAGACAGTATTGTTCAGGCATCTGTTATTATGAAAGAAAGCATAATACCTAGATTTCACCAAAATCCATATAGAAGTTTGCTTTATACCTGCGTTTCCATCATTGGCTTTTGAAAAGGGAAGGAATCATGATTGACACACCACAGGATGTCATTATCTTCATTTTCTGAAGCTGCCATAAGCAAAACCCCTAGCAAAAATAGCAGTAGTAAGTCCATATCAGAAGCAATCATCGTGTATTAAATGCAAACTCATTAATTCATTCCTAAGTTAGCAAAACTCAATCTTTAAGACATTATCATACAATCTGAACAGCAAATAGTATCTTCTGGATTTGTACATCATATGGCACTTCAAAAGGTCACTTTTAACACCATTTGCCATCTAAGAGGTAAAACAGATATTTATAGAGGTCAAAGTAATAGTGACTGTCACACACAAAAAATAATCTCATCTAAGCCATGTTCCACTGCTTACCTTTGCTATAAAGAGCTCTGTGAACCTTTGCAGGCTTCTCTACATTGGAAGAAGCTGAAAACCCAGGTGGCAAACGGACATGGACCAAGGTTAACGTGGAAGGACGAGCTGTTGGATGCTTAAATTGTGACGTACTAAAATACAGTCGGACACCTGAACAAAAGATAAAAAAGGTCTCAAACTGTGCAGATACCATTTATCAGTTTTTGAGTAGAGTGGAATCAGCATTACTTTTTTACCTGCATGTGTGATTGCTAGTAGTTGACAGTCTATAGATTCAGAATTTTCAATCACTGCTATTTGAATAATAGGCTTAAATACAGAACGATCAATTGTTCTGAAAAATAAAAAAAAAAAAAATACACTTTTAATCCAAAGAAACAGGCAAATTCTTCAAAATTGTATTGTGAAACTATGGGCCTTAAAGGAAGCCTCACACACTGCAACTGTCATGAACATACCTGGCAATGCTCCCTGCAGCAGAAACAATAGCATTTTGTGAAAGAGAAGTAACCCTGGTCATTCCTTGACCATCTTGCCCCAAATCATAAACCTGAAATTCAATAACACAGCTTAGTGATTTTTGAATGAATTAATAAAATCAGCCCCACTTATCAAGAAGTGACTCAAGCTGTATTTCTATTTTGTACTCATGTTTACATAGAATTGAGGCTACTCTTTCCTCAGAAAAGAAGTATTTCAAGTCTTCAGCACACACATTGCTACAAAAAGATAAACAGGAGTAAGGGCCTGACATAGCTACAGAGAATTCTCAAGTACTGAAGTTAACTTACAAAGGTACCTGTACGTTACTACACATGTTAATAACAGACCAAAGAGTCGTAAGAAGTCACATACTTGCAGGACTCCTTTTTCTGAGCGGGTATACAAGATATTTCGAGAGTTGTCAATGGCGATTTGAACTACAGGATCTGGAGAGGGAGGAAAAAAAAGGGAGAACCAGCAAATCAACAATGGACTAGGGAAAGCAAGTTTAGGACAGAATATCTATAAAGTAATGAATTTAAAGTTCACAAGAACTGCACTTTCATACAGCACTGCTGCTGTAAGTAGCTTAAAACAGCAATCAACTAACACAACTGCTAGTAAACAAACAACAGGAAAAAAATCCCAGAGCAAAAAACTTTAGTTTCAAAATAATTTTTCACTAATCAGTGAAAGACGGTAAGATTATTCACTTTTACATTTCCATGTTCATAGTTATACCACTAAGCACATATTAATTTTGTGCTACAGATCACTAACTTTTGTCAGAAATGTCAATTTTTTCAGGCTTTGCCATCTATATCCTGAACTAAATGCACAATCTGTCTCAATTTGTGCAATTCTTTTATACTAATCTACCACTTCAAGTATCGTTAACAGTAACTAAGTGATCTGAGTATGTGAAATATTCAGACTGCCTTCTTGGTAGTATTATTTTAAAAGATTACATTAAATTACTGGCTAATAAGAACTTTAAGATCAGTACTTACCATCCTCTGAGAATGTGAACTGCAGCAATGAAGGAATAAGAAAAGACAGCGCACTCTTTGAATGATTAATTTTTCTACAGCGCTGGCTAAACCAGCCTGCTTCAGCCTACGATTTAAAACAAACAAAGCATTGAAAGAAAAAGCAAAACAAAAACTGAACTAGGAGTGATATTAAAAGTTATTCAAAGGACAAGCGTGAAAACAAGTAAAGATCTAACCGGAAACTATTGATTTAATTGAGCAAGTATGTATTATTCAATGGAAAGAAAACAGTGATCATTAAAAGGAAAATTTTGCATTTAAAAACGTGTGCAGATGTTGCAATTTGAATTTTTAAAGCTGACCAAAACTGCACTGCTATTCCCCACATAAACACTACTTCTTCAAAGAAAATTCATCTACCCTAAGCTGTTTTGCAACCAAGACATGCAACACAAACTTGAAATGTTTCAGAACTATTATTGCTGAGGTCCTCCAACAGTGAAATAATGAAAAAAGCCTGTTGTAAAACCCATAGTCACCTGGTATGCAACTTCATATAAGCAGCCATCTTTTCCTGCCAGAAAGATCCTCCCGTTATCAGTGGATGTGATTGCCAGGATGTAGGTGTTGTCAGTAGGGAGTGAATACAGAGGATCTGGGAGCAGCTGCATTCCTCCAGACATGCTGTCATTGAGTGATCCAGCACCTTCAGGAAACAAACAAACATAAATTCTCTTCAGTTTCTAAGCTGTTTTAATAAATACGACAGGTGCGTGATACGAAACATTCCAGAAACCAAAAAATAAATTACAGCAAATGTCATAGTTACTAAACATATTCAGGAACAGCTTCTGTCCAGTGTGAATTGCAGAGTAACAAATCCATTCTATGTAGGTTTCCAAGGAAGGAAATGCAGTGTTTTGCATTTCTATAGACTGCTCTCTTCTCTAAATCACACCAAGTCCAAAACACAGGTTTCTACTTGCTTTCTCTTTTACACTGACATGTTATCAAAAAAAAAAATACAGTTCTCTTACTTTCACCAAAAAATTTTTCCTCTTAGTATATATAGCATAGAAGCATGTTATCAGGTTCTCAATTTTTGTGGTTGGAATACAAATGCCAACAAAGTTAATGAACTCTATCCACTAGTTTCAAGAGTCATGTTCCTGTCTCCTTTCCTTCTCCAACATGCTGTTTAATTAACAGGAACATATGTTTCAAAAGCTCTTTTTACAGTAAATAGTTGAGTAATAAAACTCAATGCTTCTCATGGAGTCCAAGATCCACCAAGTGCATATACCATAAAAATTATCTTACCTGCTTGTAACATGATTTAAAGATTTAAAAACTAGCAAGGCACCTGGCACATGGCTTTTTTTAATTTTTTGAATGACTACTAATAAAACTGCCAAATAAAGATGGGAATTAACACATTGCCATGTCTTAATACACAACTGGGAATAAGGGGAGAAGAGAGAATTACCTGACTGTATATTAGAACAATGAAGGCCTAAAATCACGATATCCACAGGAGTAGCCAGAACAAGTAAGTGTCGTACATGAGGCTGGAAGATACCTAAACAAAAAAAGAAAATTTTAGTTTGCACACTGCTTCTCTAATCACAATGATGTAAGCAAATAAATCAATTGCAAAGCCACATCAACTGATTAGACAGAATAGCCATATTAAGCCTAATAATCTGTGGAATTCTAGAACTAGAAAGGAGTATCAGCCAGCAGCTTGACTTTTAAATGACATTTCTCTTACCAGAATGCTTCTTTTAAACTCAACTCACCTGTCAATTCAACTTTGACTTTAATGCTATCTTAGCAGTAGATACTGAAATAACTGAGAGGGCTATAAACCGAAATCTCATGGAATTACCACATGAATATGTAAATTTATAAACAGTACAAATGCTACAGCATGATGTGGCAAAGAAATGCAAGCTTATCAGTGTAAATAATTATCAAACTATGCATTATTTTTGACTCATAATTCACTTTACAATTTTTCTAAAATCAAAACAAATTCATATATTCTGTGTGTACATATATACACAAACCACAGATTTTCACATATCATAGAATCGTTGAGGCTGGAAAAGACCTCCAGGACCACTGAATCCAACCATGAGACTGAATAGCACCATGTCAACTAAACCATAGCACCAAGTGCAACATTCATGCATCAAACACAATCGCATGTTAATATCTTTACAAATATAAAACCCAAAAAAACATATTTTGGGCTTTATATTACTTTATATTGCATTACTTGTATAAAATACAAATGCATATATATATAAAGACTTAAAAAAAAACCACAGAAGGCTCAGTGCTGTCCAATTCTAATCTCTGTCATAATATTCCTCACCTGCCTTTGGCTTTACAAGGCCCACTGCAAGAATAGTTTCACTGAGGCCATCAAAATAAGCCAGATCTCCTCTGTCAATAAATAAATAAAAAACTGCATGAAATTTGTCATATAGCATCACATAATAACAAAGTAAAATCTATGTATATTTAAAAATTATTAATACTTTTGCAACACTCTGAAGCCATCTACACCTTTCAGTGAAAGCAGGTCATTTGAGTTGCTTGAAGCTCCTAGAGTTGAGTTTCAAACCTGAAATCCAACTGCAGTATTTTATATTTTTGGATTTTGTTAATTCAGTCTACTCTGAATTACACAATGCAACATCTGCAATACTGATTAATATGAAGATAAGGAAACCACACGGGATTTTTTTCCCCCATGAACATTATCTGATGAAAAAATTCCCAACTTCTTCCCCACTATCTATCACCAACACCTGCAGCGCTGTTTTCTTTGGGGAACATGTATCACACACTCTGACACAATGTAAATGTATGGACAGTAGCTAATCTGAGCTTCACTATTTTTAGGAAATGCAACAATATGTACAAAGCAATTCTTACTACGCAAATGCTTACTATGTGAGCAAATAAAGAAACAAACATGCAAACTATAAACTTATTAACAACATTTCAAAATGTAATGAACTTATTTTCAGTTTTATGCATCCACAAAATAAGCACGGATAGAGAGCTTCAATTACAATACTTCAAAATACTAGTCTTGTAATTCACCATTGTGGCAATGACTGGTTACTGCACATGCACCTCAGTACTTACTAAACCTACTTACAAAAGTTAGGCAATCAGAAGAATCTTTATCAATTTTTTCAGGACAAGCAAAACCTTTGCATAAGAAGAACAGTAACTTTAGGATATTAGATACGTCTGACCCAGAGGAAATACATTTCCCTTTCTCTCACCTGTAGATGATTTGGCAGCAATATTACTAACTCTTACAGATCCTTAAATACTTACTATTCAAAAGTTTTAGTAAAATAATTAAAATCAGTTGAACTGAACAGCACAACTCCACGCTTACAGTAAACAATCTCCCACTGCTGTAGTTGCTTACTTCTGGTATAACAGCAATAGAACAACATCAGGAATGCATCCTCTACATACCCGTCTTCATAGTTCCACATAAAGATGTCACTGTCAATGGTCAGCCAAGCTCTGCTGATCTCTGGAAATACTCCCATCATACAATTGCACTGCATATCTGAAGCACTGCTGATGTAAGGATTAAATGCATTTTGGGCAGCAATGGTAAAATCCTCTTCAGAGCATTAAAAAAAAAACAACAACTTAAAAAAAACCTCTAACACGGTAGTACACAATCTGCATACTTCAAAATTCTTCATTTAGAAACCAATTTCACCAACAACTCTATACAAATGCACTTTATTACCACTTAGAGTGTTACCAAGAGAACCCTAACAACGTTAAAATTTCTTGCTGGGAGTCTGACAAAACGAGTGGGGATGAAAAATATGGAGGAAAGACGTTTCTAATATTACTTCTTACACAATCTTAGATATCTGTTTACATAAGGATACGTCCAAACTGCTCCACTAGCTCTGGTGGAAGTGGGACTCGGCGGACTGGGCTGATTTCCGGAAGGTTGGGTATTGACAGCAAACCTGGTCCTTGTAAAGGATAATCCATATCTGACATTCCAGACACAGTAGGGCTACCTGCAGGTAACAACAAAAATATCAAATGCCTTGGTGCTGCAGAGACTTTAAACATGTAGGTATCACGACTCACAAGATACACATGGACAAAGACTTCTGTAGCAGCAAAACCACAAACAATAAATCTAAGTCTCAAATGACATAAGACCAAATAGATTTGCAAACAACTCACCTGGACCCCAGCCTACTCTTTACCCCTTTCTTCTGTGATACCCTGCAGTGTTTTTTTCATTCTATGGCCAGAAATTCACATGAACAAGCCAGAAGTATATTCCTCCACCTAGAAAGGCTGTCTGTACTCCCAGTACCGTCTTAGAACACCCTCATACACCCACTGTTCTATGTGCGGTGTATCCACGATGCTGCCGAAGCAGTTACACTGTGGCCATGCACATCGTGGCACAACAGAACGAAGATACTCTTTGTTTGCATCCAGCCACCTCTGGATATATACTACTAGAATGCCTCTTCCGAGCTCACTTTGCCAGCCAGTCGGCACTAATGCAAAAGAAAATGCTGCCTCCACGTGTTAAGGAGAACAAAACAAATTTCTGGTGGGAAGAAGTACACCTCATATCATAAGTGTGACAGAAAGCTGCTAACAAAGAAAAGTGAAACAAGCTTAAGGGAGCTTTACGGCTGCTTGTAACTTAGGCAGGGTGGTGGGCACATGGCTACCGTAAGAGCATTTTGCAAGGGACTTCCCAACAGGAAGAATGGAAAATTAGGGCCGTTTTCCTCACCTTTTAGAGAGACTTGAGGCACCAGAAGCCCAGTCCCCGTGCAGTGCTCAAATCTACAACTCTTATCCGCGCACTGAAGGGGACACCGCACGGCCCTCACCCCACCCCGCGACCGAGACGCCTCCTCACAGCC
>JAODKT010001744.1:11490524-11512097 GCA_027576195.1 Cossypha heuglini
AGCTGGTTCTGGAGGCAAAGCAGGGCAGCATTCTCTGTCACAATTACGTATGTCAGACCAATTTCCTTAGTCTTTTTTATGCTTCTGAACTTTTATGTTTTTTATCGTAGTTTTAATATGATAACCTAAACTTTAAAAAAACCCAAACCAAACAATACCTCTATAGTTTCACAAAGAAACAGGAAAAGAAGCCTTTTTTTTTCAGCCTGCTCACTTAAAAATTCTGAAAATATAAGCTCCCAAGTGAGATCTTGAAAGTTGAGCTTCTCGCACGGAGTAGACCTTCTGCGCTTTCGAGCGGTGTGGCTTGGGAACTGCCAGCAGAGGGAGTGTGGCTATTTTGAATGAGCTGCAGGAACATAGACACAACAACTCAGCTTTTCAGAAATTTCCGAATGCCAAAAACAGTGTGTTTGCACAACTGATTTGGGCAACAGCAGAATGATAATTTAATGGAACTTTTGAAACACTCGTGAGTATTTCAAAAGGTAATGGTGGGCCTACACTATGTTAATGAAGGTTAGTGTGCGTTTTGCTGCTAATTTTGGTGTCTACTGATTTACAAGAGTGCGTAGCATCTTTTATCTGAGAATTACAGTTGAAGTGATAGTGTTCTTTGAATACTAATGTTTTACATTTTCCTTGCAGAGAGGCACTGTGTAGTGAAAGTGAAGACAGCTCGGATGAGGCATTAAGTGGTCCTTCTATGCAAGCACAGAGTTCTGCTAAAGGTCAAGCTGAGGATACTGATGATGATGATGATGATGATGATGAAGAATTCATCGGGCCACCACTTCCCCCTGGGTTCAAGGATAGTGATGACGACAATGACAATGATGATACAGAAGAGGAAGATAATGTAAGTAGTTTGTTTCTCTTTAATGTTTTAATCCTGT
Organism: Cossypha heuglini; assembly: GCA_027576195.1. Lineage (NCBI taxonomy): Eukaryota > Metazoa > Chordata > Aves > Passeriformes > Muscicapidae > Cossypha > Cossypha heuglini. The sequence goes on from JAODKT010001744.1 coordinate 11,491,421, forward strand.
GAGTGACTCTGATTTGTATGTGTGCCGTTCCTTTTTGATGGAATTTCCAGGTGGTGTGTGACTTGTTCAAAATGCAGGTTTTCTGTTTTTCTTGCAGTTTTTCTGTTTTTCTAATGATAGTTCATCAAATGCAAATAATTATTTTCATTTAAAAATATTGGGATTTAAAACAAAAATATGCATTTGAGTCTCAAGGGAAAATCAGCATCAATTAGTGTATATTCTTTACTTTTTTTGTTTTCATGTTATGAAAGAACTAGATAAATAAATATTTAGTATGGCTATTTTGGATGGTTTGTTTCCAAAAGCATATGTACAATTTTGTACAAGAAAGAGGAGGCAGAGGTGAGCTTGAATCTAGGGCGAGCAATTGTGCTGGAACTGTTTTTAGGAACTTAAGTCTGGTAACTGAGAGCTTTTTGGTTGGTTGGTTGGCTGTTTTTGTTTACTTGTGTTTATTTTGATTTCCTTTTTTCTAAGTAAGTGCCAGACCTGTTCATTGTTAAGAACAGTTTTTTCTATATATGTTGAAATCAGGAGGACCCCTGACAGCCTAACTTTGGTGTCACAGATATTCTGTTAACAAGCCCTCCTAAAAGGCATCTGGATCTAGCACTGGGTGATGTGATTTAGTGGTTTCAGGGTTACAGTAGTAGTGCTGGGTTGTACCAAATGATCTTAAAGGTCTTTTCCAACCTTGATTATTTGATGATTCTGTGAAAAGAATAATGGTTTGTTGTTTGTTCTTCAAAACTGCCTGGATCGAATATTTTGTGGTGTTGGGTTTTGTGTGATGGTTTCCGTGTGTAACAACAATGATAGAAGTCCTGTGAAAACAGCCTTACTGCTGTTTTGAACTATCTGTTAACAGAAAAAGACCTGTATGTCCTGTTACACAAATGTAAACCAAACTCTAAAAAACCGTGAACTTCTGGGTGTCGACTCCCACAGTGTCCCAAGGCTTTCCGTTTTATTTTTCTTTTGTTTTTACTGGGGATTCAGCCTGTTCGTTCTTTTTCTATAACATCTCTTACCTTGCATGTTTTGAACTTATATTTTAAAGTTCAGAGAACTCGTTTAAAATGCTTGAGAGGAGTTTCTTAAGCCCTGACATAACTCATTTTTTAGAGTGACCCTAAAATTATATGCTGACAAAGTTTTCTTTTTTTGTTTTTTGTTTAACTACAAGGGATAAGTAATGGGAAATTCTGGTGTCTTAAGTATTTATATCACTTTGTCTGATTCACTTGATTCACTGTTGCCTATGGATTTCTTTAATTATTGGACTGTATGGTTGAGTCCCACACCTCCTGTGATTGTATCTGTACCCCACAGATGACTTGTTCTGTCTCAGGGAACCACGCAGAGATAAATCCAGAATTTTCTTTGAGAATTACATAAACCCTAAGTTCACTCACTGTTGACCTGTTAGGAATTCACTTAACTTTTAGCTGTTAGGGCACTGTGGAGCCAATCTCTGTTCCTGAGGGCATTATAGAATCACTGGGTTTCAGTTGCTATGTGTCATCTTGTATTAAAATCACTATTTCTTTTCTGCCAACTTCTCTGGAATGCCAAAGGCAAAACAAATTGCAGAAACAAATTACTTTAGCCTGTCTTTCTCAGTAATCACTGTGCTGATTAGCTGTTTTAATTTCCAGCAAGACACTGGTATTAATTTTTTGTTCATACATATTTGAATAATACTACAACTGGCTTGATGAAGTGAAGTTACTGGTGACCAGAGTCAAAAGACCCTAATGAAAAATTTCAGACGGAAAGGTAACTTGCAGTCTGGTGTGATTTAAATTTGTCTGAACTGAAGACAATAGTTACAAAACAGTCTAGAATAGATTTGGTTGAGAATAAGCAGAACAGCAGAAATATGAGACTTGTGGGTTTTCAGTCTAAACAGTTAATTTATAACTGGGGAGATTTTGTGTCAGTATGAATGCCAGAGGCCTTTGGGGTCTAGAGCCTCCCCTTACTGCTGCTCATGAACTCAGTTATTTTCTTTCCTGTGAAGGGAATCAGGAAGCAGCTGTGCTTTCCTGGTTTCCTGTTGATCGATTGGTGATCACAGTATGATCTTGCGAGCCCCAAGGAAGGCAGGTGTTGCAGTTATGAGAACTCTGTGATTCCTTTCTTTTGCTTGTATATAGCCTGCGGTTGGTATGCTTTTTTTCCCCAGATATAGTGTGAGACTGTCTCTCTTTTATTATCATATTCTGCTGCTGAAGTAATTTCTTGAAAACACAAGTGTCTGTGGTTTTGATCCTGAGGAAATCAAGTTTATTTGTAGTAGTTCTAGGTGTTGTAGTGTATAATTTGTACTCTGAAGTCTTGGGAATTTTGTATGACAGATAAAATACACCAAAATACTGGCTTCACCCTGACATTTTCCCACTGTCTCTGAAATCTAACTTTAGACATGGGGATTTTTTCACGGTTGCTTGTTCAGTTGTTTTTGCTTTCTTATGGCAGATTGTCAGTAGAGACATTTGTCAGACTGGGCTTGCTACAAGGCAGACAGCTTTTGAGTCTGGGACTGCCTGGCTTACATGAGTTATTTTACTTGATAAACATTAAGGTGGAAGGAGGAGTTATTTTCTTTGATGGGAATTTTTCATACCTTCTTGGTGTTTTTATGGGAAAATGATTAACAGCAGGTAATTGCTGAATATTTTGAATTGACACTGGTATTTTTTGAGTATTATGCGTTTTTGTAATTTACAAAAATCACCTGTGATACAAACCAAACATAATTTTTTAACAGAGCTTTAGGTGTTATTAAATGTGTGAATTCTGTCTTGAAGTATTTTCTTTCCCAAATTGATACAAGTTCATGTGATATATGCAAGTCTTTGTGGTGCTATTTTAAAGGATTTTTCTGTGTTTAATCTGCGTTGATACTGATGATTAGTTGCATTTAACAAATATTTAGGTTAAATGACTTGCTAATGTGGTATCATTCACTTCCATTTATGTCAAAAGTGATGATTCTTAACAAACCTGAGTATGCTTGTGAGTATTTATCCAAATGTGTTACAGTACTTGTTTTATAGTAGTGTAAGGAATAATGCTCTATCAAGTACATTTTAAGGACAGTAGGTACATGTGGTATTAATTCCCTCTGATACTTTTCTCTTGGTTTAGTGTCCTGTTTTATATAAGAGGCTTGCATTGATTTGGAGAGTGAAGAAGGTTAAAGCTAGCTATTTGAGTTGTGATCAGCCCTTGCTTTTCTGTGGTGCCTTTTCTTCTAATGGTGTAAAACCTGGTGGAATTGTCAGTGTCCATTTTTCACATGGTCGTAAGCTGAGAAGGGGAGGGAGGAAGCAGAGCATCTTCCGTAGTGTGAAGTTTTTCAGAGTTGATCTATCCTGTGATCTTAACCTTTCTAGAAAATTTCAAGATAATCTTTAAAAGAGGAAACGGCTTATTTTACATAAGGGCAAATGGATAACGGGGGCAATATTGCCTGTGGTAAATTTTGGATTAGGAAATATGGTAGAGACTTCGCCAGCTCTTTTTCCCTGGCAAAATGCACTGGGAGTCTGTCTGATATCTGTGAGCTCAAAATCTGTCTGAAGAGGGACAAAGACTAGCAAAAGCAATTGTGTCTGGGTTGGTAGGTAGACAGATTTAGATCTAGGACATAAATGTTTTTCAAGGGAATGGGTGATACATGTTAGAAGACTTTAGTGACAGAGAGTGTATTTGTTAATGCTCTCTTCTACATGTCATTAGAAAATGTACTGAGATCTTTAATAAAACTTGATGTAGTGTTAGCATCTTGTGACACTTTTTCTGGCTTGACGCAACAAGTAAAGGTGATTGTTGAAGAATTTGCCAGATGGATTTACAAGGATTTACCTTCTGTTTGGAGCTGGATTACAGTTCATTCTCCTTTGGAATAGAGAACTGTTTCTCCCTGCAGCACCAAAGGGATACTAATCATGTTGTAATTATGTCCCTGAAACAAGTACAGCCTTGGGCTGTGGAGAGGCCCCAAGGCTGTACTCTGATTTGGCCTGTTTCCAAAATGATAGCATAGCTGTATTTCAGGTTTTAGAATTATTTGGAGATATTTTAAATTTTTTTTCAGAAGTTTAACAGGACATACCAGTGATACTTGTCCAGAATGGAAGGAAGCCATTTCCTGCTGATTTAGATAGAGAATTTAAGTAGACTGTAATTGCTCTAATTAGAATTTGGCTATGGTACCAGACTAAAAATAATGGTGTTGTAAAAATATACAAATGTTATGGAAATTTTTAGTCATCCTAAGGATTTGTAAGATTTAGTTTGAGAACTGTCTGTCCTGTAACTGCTGAAACTTATTTTCGCAGTCATGTTTCATCTTGTCTAAAGATGAAAAAATACAGTAGGCTGAACAAAGCAATTTTTTGTATGCAGCAGAGACAGAAGAGTGTGGTTTTGAGGACAAGAGGCATTATCTTTTAAATCCTCCTAGTTAATGAGAAAAAAATACGTATCAGTTAACCATTACTTTCAATTTGTGTGTATGTTACCTTCCTTAGGTCTTAACAATGAAAATCAAGTAAATGTATTTTATTTCTATTAAACTTGGAACAAGCTGTGGCATTTTTAAAGGATCATTGATGTGGTTACTGCTGGTGCAAAGATTGAGAAAAGTTATATCCAAAGCGAGTTAAGGCAGATTTGCAAACTCTGCAAAAATTAGAAGAAAACAAAATAATCAATCTCTGTCTTCCAATGTGAGAGAATCAAACAGAAGCTGTAAAGAAAGGAGTACTCAACTTAAGAAACAGAGATCATCATACGGAGGGGAAGCTAGCAAGGCAATTCCCTTTGGGAATGTTGATCTTTGATAAAAGGGCATGGGGTATTTGCTCATCTCCTCTTCAACTGAGTGCCCCAGAGTTCATGATTACCAGTTGTTCCTAGAGAGTACTTGCAAGATCTCTATTGTTTGATTCAGCAGAACTCAATAAGGCCAAGCCTTCTCTGCTGTATATCACGCCATGCTTTTTGGTAGATGATACTGATTTTAATTAACTTGCAATATGACAGAATATGAAAAATTTTAGAATGTTTCCCCTGGTAGGTACTTTGGTCTTGTGAGTTTGTTTCCAGAAATATTTTGTGAGAACATTAGGAAGCATGTATTTCTTGGCTGTGAGGTGCTTTAAAGTTAAAGCGAGGTGATTTTACCAGTATAAAATAAAATGAGATACAGAACATAATTATAGTTTTTACTGCTCTTTTTAATGAAGTTCAGGTATCTTCTTATGTCCTGTTTTTATCAGTTCCTTTAGAAACCCTTTACCAGGTCAGCTTTAGCTGGTGTAGCCTGTAGAAAGCCTTCTTTTGGAGCTGCTGATACCTCTTCTGTGTTTGAAGAGGGATCTGTTAAGAGTGATCCAAGGTGTTCTTCATCTCAAGGCCAGATATGCTGTGGCTGTAAACCTTCCATGGTTAAAAAATGGGATCCTCATGCTCATCCCTCCAAGACCCTTGATTTCTTGATAGCCAGAAGATTTTGTGGAAGCTAATGTCTTCTACTGTGCTGAGATGGATAGTAGACTTTTAATTTTTTTTCTGCCATGTATGTTTAAAGCATGTATAACCGTGAAACTGTGCGAGTCTGTGCACTACTGCTTAAGAAAAAAAAAAGTCTTTCTAAGCACATATTCTGCTTGTTTATGTCTGTCACAAGACAGTACTTTTGATAGAATGGGTAGTTGCAATGGTACATGCAATGATACATGCAATGCAATGCTGTATGTTGGTATATGCAATGGTATATGAACATTCTATCCTGAATATTACTTTCTTTACTTCCAGTAGAAGCTGGGATCTTTGGAGGTAAAGATATTGAAATTTAACTTATTCTTTGAGAACCAAAATCACTTAAACACTGTCAAAACAAAGTGGTGACTACCTCTTTACCTGATGCTTGATGCATTTTTTGGCAGTTGCAACAAATTTCCAGTATACTTTTAAAAGGAAGCACAAATAGCATATTGTTGCTATCAGTGTTAAAATATATAAAATCTTTCTAAATTTGGTCAGGGAACTAACAGCAATGGTCACACTGTATTCAACCTTGTTGGCATCACTATGGAAAACACAAATTGAAGAGAGCAGGTTTTTCTCTATATGTTCTCTGTTTTTTCTTTCTTAGTATGTGAGTGTTATCTTTTTGAATAGTTGTTTGTGCTCTAAACAGAATAATGAGAAATACAGGTACAGAGCACTCTTGCTTGAATCAAGGGGAAAATGAAGTGGATGATAACAAGTATTTGAAATATTTATGGTAGAGATGAATAAATAATTTAAAAGGATTGGATTTGAAGGAAGAGTGTAAGTGACATGCAGTTACACTTCCTCTCCAAAACAAGTCTTCACAGGATTTTTGATGAACAAATGATTTATGTTAAACTATTGGAACTGCAGACCACTCCAGTGGAATCCTTGGAGGGCAATTTTGTTGACTCTAAGAATGTCTGCTGTTTGTTTAAAAGACGGCTTTGGATTTTTATGAATCTGAGACTACCACACGTATTGTTTTACAACTGCTGCAATGACAACTCTTATTTGCAGGTGAGCACTTAACAGTATACAGGGACTATACATACTTGATGCTAACAGTATCCAGATCACACAACATTCACACTGAACTTCCTTCCTTTACTTCTGCTTATCCTTTTCTTTGTATTTTAAAGCCTAATAAAATTATTTTCAAATTTTTAGGATCTTGGACAGTACTTTACTGCATTGCCTTGTGTACTATTCATGAATGTTTATATGATGTACCATTGTAACTAAAGATTAATAAATATTCAAATAGCTAAATATGGAAAGAAGAGAGACTTTTTTTGATTTCCTTTTGTAAAGCAATATAGTTACTTTCTCCAGAGGATCTGAATAATCATAAAAAATGAGTTGCATGACCTTCTATTAACCATGGCTTTTTGTGAAGTTCTGAGGCTTTTGAAATGTACTTTTGTAAACTATTTATTCCTTTATTTTACTTAGAAGTGTTTTAATTTTGAACATTATCAGTTCTAAATCTGTTGGTACTGAAGAACTGTCTCACTTAATGACAGGTAAGATAAAGACTTTATTTTTCAATTTTCTCCTAAGATCCTCCATCTGTTTATATATGAATATTATTTTCTTGAGAAAAAATTACGTTTTTATGAGCAAGATATGCAAGAATAGAAAAAAGGTGATATGTTATGTAGCCCTTACTTCCCAATATAAAATAAGTAGTTCAGAGAAGACCTTTGTTAGGAAGTTTCCTGTTCAGTTTTCTGAAATAGGGCTTAATGCATATAGCTAATAAATAGCCATTTATAGCCATGAAGCTCAGGTTCATTATTTAAGGTTGGAGGATTAGATCTATTTTCATGTAAATGTTATGCTGACTTCAGTGGGGCTGCAGACATGGACCTCCAGTTTTGTAAGTGGGACTGAGTATGCATACTCACTGGAAATTCTAGTGGTGTACCTTTGCTTTTACACTATTAATAAGACAGAAGGCACAGAGAAAATGCAATTTGCTTCTACCAGCAAAAAAAGAAAGAAAAGAAAGACCATGGTTTGTGACTTTCATTTTTATTTCCAAGTGTAATTAGTTAACCAGTGTTTAATAAATGAAAGCACGTAGTGTGTTGCAGCAGTGTGCTTTCAATGTGGAGATAAAAAACTCATGAGTAGAACAGTTTTCTTAACCCTTGTGTAATACAATTCTTCTTTTTATTCCCCACAATTGCATAGAGAGGCACTGGAAACACCACAGAGGCACACCAGCCATCCTTGAACTTTTAGTGGTCTTGCATAGTTTCTGCAGCCCTCTTTAGCAGCTAGCTTGGAACCAGTTTTTAGAATAATTAGTACTAGGTCAAGATTTTTATTTGAATTATTTGGATATGTGGAATTAATTTCAGTGAGCATTCTCATGTGGTGAAACATAAGGTCTTAAGTAGGGATTGAACTCGGTCATAGTGACCTTTTTCAGTACAGAGGCCCCTTAGGTCATCTTTTATATAATAATGAGAATGAACCATGTCATGGTTTGGGAACAGTATTCACCAATTTAGTACTCCCATTGAAAAGAAAACCATGAGCTGCTCCCCTCCCTCCCTCTGGTGGGGGACACAAAAGGCAGAGATCATGGGTTGTGAACAATATTAGAATAATTAATGTTATTGTTAGAACAATTTGCTGGAAACAGCAGTGGATATGAAAGCAAAGGGTAGCAGCAAGAATATTAATCACCGAAGTGCGCAAAGAGAAGGTGATTCACATGGAAATGGTCTCCTTTGCTTAACTGTCCCAGGCATGGTGAATGGCTTCTGGTGATTGGAAAGGAAATGCCCTTCTTCTTGGAGGAGTCTCTTTTCCTTGCCCTTAGCACTGACATGAGGTGTAACTGAGTAGTGTAATGTCTTGTTCATTCCCCATCGTGGCTGGATCCAGAACAGTGCAGGAAATAAATTCTAGATGAGCTGTAAAAACCAGGAATAGAACTTCTTTTTCTACACTTGACCAAGGCTTTTGTTGTAGAAAAAAATGGCTTTGAAGAGTTATCCTACTCAGTTAATTAATTCAAGTATCTAGAATGAAAGCAGAAGCTACAATTCTAATTGATATGAGTTATTTTCATGGAAATGTTAGAAAGTCTAGCTTGTTTTTTCAGTCACGTGTTTCACAAATATCACAAATGTAGTGATATTTCCCATCACTTACTGTAGAGTGTATATTTCTAGATCAATTCAGGTGTCAGAAAGAGCTCATAACCTTTATTAGAGTTGCAATGTCCTGTGAATGAGGACAAAATTTATGTTAATATCTGCCTCAGTATCTTGTGTGTGTTACCTGTTCTTTTTTGATTATGTACTACAGGCAAACCATGGGACTTAATACTTTTATTTAAAGAGGGAAACAAAAAAATAAAGAAATCATGTTATACCTACAGCTTTTTCCTTTTTTCTCTTGTGTTAAAAATGGAATTGTCAACTTTGGAAGATTAGTTGGAGGATGGAAAAGTTACTTAGGATTTATGTATGCAGCCGTGTGTTTCTTGGCTCAGTAATGTTAAAAGTTTCGTGCATTGTCTGGATTTATAAGGATATCTTTTTCTAACCAGCCTGTTACTTGGGGTGTTTTGGAACATACTGGTCTCTGCAGTAAAGGTAAACGTACATATCAGGCTCTGTATGGCATCTCTGGGCATCAGCTGGCTTTCAGTGCCACCAGATTTGTAATTTTTTGCAGTTCAAATAGTCAGTGTATGTCTCTTGCAAAACTGATGCCACGAAGTAACTGCTCTTGTCTTAAATATATGAATAAAGATGTTTCTCAGTGATATTCCTTCTTGAAGTTCGTTTGCTACCTTTTCTACTGAGTACCAAAAATACCAGAAATGGAAATTCAGAAGAAAATTCAAGTAGCTTAATCATCCTCAGTGTCTACAGACAGCACATACCTGTTTTATAAGATCAGTGTGACACAGAGGGCTGAATCACTTTAAGGCCAACCTCCTCTTTGTCTACAGTGTCAAGTCTTGGTCTTTATGAGTATTCTGTGCCATTTTAGATGCCTTAAGACCATCTAGAAATAAATTGGTTTTTATCTTCATAAATTTTTTCTGTAGAAAATATTAAAATTCTGGAGAAGATGTAAACCCCCATGTACTGTTTGGTTTTTTATATCACTTGTAGTTTTCTCATATGTTTACTTTTCTTCATGTTTAAAAAATGCTGTCTCGTTTGGATGCCATGCATGGGTTTGCAGGCACACAAGGTTAAATGTTCGGTAACATATAAGAGTGTGATAATTTTTGACTCATTAGAAATGTATCATTCAAGTTTAAATTCTAGAAATAACAATGCCAGAGTAAATTTCACAGTACATCTCAATAGAAAATAGTTTAAAAATTCTGACATAGATTTCTTTTCTGTCAATGGTATAATAACTGCTTGTTTTAATAACTTCATTTGTTTTAACTTGGCATCTCTTATATTTCTCAGTCCTTCAGAGTTGTTTCTCTGTTCTGTGATTAAATGCTGCCTTATCTAGCATTTTCTTTGGTGAGGACAGCAAGTTGCTTTGGGGCTTTTTTTTTTTCTTTCTTTTTTTTTTTCAGACCAGTACTCTGTCGAATTAATTGCTTTTCCTAAGGTGCGTTTTAGGGAACAAGCATTCTGTTGGTCCTCTCTGTTCCATTCCTGCTTGTATCTCTAACTGTTGTGACTCTCATATTTTTCTCCTTTCTGTAAAGGAATTTATGAAAAGTATTTTTAAAATAACTAATGTTTATATTTGTGGCAGTGCAAACCTGTAAGTACTAAAGTTTTTGCATTGGACAACTGCAATTTTAAAGGCAGATCCTTTCAATTATCTCTAAATTGATGGTGCAAGGTTTAGTCCAGTTGCTGACCGTTTTTTTTTTTTTTCTTAGGGGAGACAATTGTGATACATTGAATAGACAGTGAATTTATGAGAAAGCCTAATGGCAGTTTCCTGTGATTTCTGAAAGTCTTGTTTTCCAAGTAAGAAACTGCATTCTGTTTTTCAATGAATGAGTAGTAAAGTAATTCAATGCATTTTCAGCAGAAATATTAATTCCTCTGAGTAAAATGAATGTCACTAAATCTCAATAGCTTATAACTATGCTATTTATAAGGCTATTTTAAATAAGCATCTGCCCAATTCACATGATAGTTATGAAAACTGGTTCTATCCTGTAAAAAATATAATAGCTGTCAGCTGTAGTTTAATTCTGTAGTTTAATGCAATTTGCATTAGTTTACCTCTTGAGAATTGTCTCATAGTGTAGGAACTAATGGAAGCGGCAACTCTGTCTAGTACTTTTAGGGAGTATCCTCCTGATGGACTCTGCAACCACGTTTGAGTTGGTGGGAAAATATCACAGAAGTTACCCAAGTACTGTGGTAAAATTTTGTGTCCAGCTGCATCTTGTGAGTAGGTGTCTGAAGAAGAGTTAATGTTGCTTAAAGTGTTGAAAATTTCCAAAGTATGGTAAGAAAAAGAAATTAAAAATGTGGGATTGCAGATTCGTGTTTCCTTCTGACGGTTATGTATTTATCAAACCTGCTTGCTTTCCAATTATAGTAAGAAGATTTTTTTTCCTGGAGTCAACTTTGGCACTTCTTGTGGATTCATTTTTTTGGAATATTAGTTTTATATATATATATATGTATATATATATATATATGTGTATATATGTATTTGAGCAGTTTAAATCAAATTTATATGCAAATAAAAAAGTATTTTTGTGCTGTGTTTTCTCTTATGATTACCTAGGTACTAAGGTAATTGGCTCATTTTCAGAACTAAATTGAACAGGAGAATTTCCCAGCAACTAGAACTTCACAGAACTTCCTTTGTTGATTCAAAGCTCCTTGTAGGCATTGAAGTTTTTGTAGATAAAGAAAATTAAATCTCGAGTGATTGAGCTAGAAATAATCTTAAAGAAAGATCATTGGTAGTTTTAGGCTTTCTGTGTTAGGAAGTTTGTCCTGCAGGCTAAGAGCTGATGAGAATCCAAACATGTGCAGAATGTTTCTATGTGAAATAAGTTGAATAAATAATATATTATTTATCTTTAACCTGTAAAAACTCACCTTTCATCAAAGAAAACAACCCAGCTTTAGATTTTGTAGGGGCTTTGAAAATACTGTGTGGCAGCCCCTGACAATGCACTGCCTGACCTTGCTGTGTGCCATTCTTCTTGCCGAAAAGGCATGCAGGAGGCACACTGACAATTTATCTCTCAGCTTGGCACTTTTACAGTGAGAAGGGCTTACTGTGTAAGCATGAGGCTTAACATACCATACCTTGTTGTAATTGCAAGTTCTAAGAAGGTCATCTCAGGTCTTTCATGCTTTAGGGTGGATAGGGTAAGCTGTGTGCAGTTTGTATTATAGCATATTAGTTATTTGAGTTCTTTAAGTGCAAGTTTGTGGACGCTGGAACAGTAAATATCATTTGGAGCAAATATGTAACCTTATGAAAAATTCCAGAGTCTTAGCCAGAACTTTCCCACTCCCTGTATTGTGCAAAATTTTAGTAGTGCAATCTCTATCTGCCCAAGCCCTGTCAGTATTAATAGATACTTGTAAGTCTTTGATATCCACAACCAGCTGCAAAAATCTATTTATATATATTTGCTCACTCTTTCTTGCTTGGTCCCTCACCTATGGTCCATGCTATTGGAATTGTTCAGTATCATAGTGACTGTGAGGATTTCAGAATGCATGAGTGACTTACAGTGGGTTTTAATAATTTATGTACCTGTTTGTCTCAAATTGATTATTTTGTTTTAAAAGCTAGATTCTTTTGCTTTCTCTATTTCCTTAATTCTGTATTACACTGAAGTTCTAAGGGTACCTGGTTAACAGGTAGGAACAACTTGCCAGTGTCAGCGTTTCTACGTTTAAAAGGTTTTCCCATTTTGATAGATAGCCCTACACAGTCATTTCTGAAAGAATTGATTTATGTAGTGAATACTAAACTCCCTAATTTTACTCACTAAAAATGATGGTAGTTTCTCCCTCTCTGTAGGGGTTTATCACAATTCATGAGAGAAACCTAAAGACGAGAGGTTGCCGTAATTTTCTACATGAAGATCCATTTTTGCTATCTCAGACTGGATATTACTTGTGGTAGCTAAATGAACTGAGGATCCAGAGTATCTGAAATGTATGATATGGAAAGCCAGATAAATTCTGAAAGCAAGCATGTAAAGAAAAGTGCCTTCAAATGACCTTTACTTTGCAATTTTTCTGTAAATAGAATAATGGCATTGAAAAACTCACTGCAAAATAGTTTGTTTTGTAAGCATGTCTACTGTCTATTTTGTGTGGTTCCCAAGAGGTGAAATAGAAATTCTTAAGGGGCTTGGGTAACAGTCAAGTCTGGGACAGCAGTAGGTGCTATGTGAGATAGCATTAGTTTCAGAACTAAACCATGTAATTTCATGGATCACACATTCAAGTGGGATGTCAAACATGAAGTTAATGTGAAGAATTTGGGCTTACGGAATGAATACCAGAAGCAGGAGTTAAATTCTACCCAAGTGCAGCAAACTATGCAAAATTGGGAATCCTTGTTTTGGCTTCCTTATGAGTTGTCTGGAATATGTCCATATCAGGGAATTGGAACAAATATGAGCGAAAAATCTTGGACTACGTTTGATTCAGATTATTTTATGGGTCATATGTTCCTTCCCACCACTTCAGCCTTTCCTGTGAAAAGCCAGTAAGTGTTTATAAGCTCTCTGCTTCTCTCTCATACATTTTTGGCGTGTTTTGTACTTTTCGTTTCTTTTTTGATAGAATAGCAGGTTGGACTTGCTTGTTACAGGGGAAGATCTGCTAGAGGATTTTTTGAGCTTACTTTTTTAATGGAAACAGTAGTTTTAGAATCATGCATTCCCTAGGAACCTCACCAATCAGCCAGGAGGTATGAAATATTATGGATCTGTGTTCTTAACAACAGCAAGACTGCACTTGTAACAAAAACATTATGCACAAAGCTTGTTTCTTTTCCCCCTTTATTTTGGGGGGTTTTTTGTTTTTTTTTACATCCCTGGAGGGTAAAGGTATGGTGAACAACCCTGCCAAGAAGAACTTAGGAATGATAAGCTGGAAATGACCTGGGAATGTGTGCATGCAGCCCCAAAAGCCTGTGCTGCATCCAGAGCCCCGTGGGCAGCAGGGCAGGGAGGGGGTTCTGCCCCTCTGCTCTGCTCTGCTGAGACCCACCTGGAGTACTGTGTCCAGCTCTAGGATCCCAGCATAAAAAGAAGGACAGGGACCCTTCAGAGTGAGTCCAGGGAAGGGCCACAAAAATGCTCAGAGGACTGCAGCACGCCTCGTATGAGGAAAAGGCTGAAAGAATTGGGAGCTGAAGAAGGGAAGGCACTGCAGAGACCTTACTGCAGCCTTCCAGTACCTAAAGGAGCCCCACAAGGAAGGTGGGGACAAACATTTTAGCAGTGTCTTTAGTTATTGAGCAAGGGGTCATGGCATTGAGCTGAAAGAGGGTTGATTTAGCTTAGATACAAGGTTTTATATTCTGAGGCTGATAAAACACTGGAATAGGTTACCCAGAGAAAGGTGGCACATGCCCCCTCCCTAGAAACGAAATTCCAGTCCAGGTCGAGCAGAGGTCTGTGCAACCTGATCTAGTTGAAGATATCCCTGTTCATTGCAGGGGCATTGGACTAGATGGCCTTTATAGGTCCCTATCAACTTAAACTATTCAATGATTGTTTGTAAATAATTTCTGTCTTGGAATCTGAGCGGCTCAATAAACCTACTATATTTACTGGAGTATCAGCATAGCATACCTGCAAGGTGGGGCATTTTCTATTTAAAACATATAAGCACAAAAGCAATTGTCATACTGAAAATTTTACATCAAATAGGTAGTAGATATGTGGTCTGAAATCTTTATATCTATGTACTGTACTTTTCTTTCCTAACTCTTGCAGAGAAAGTGATTGTAGGGTTTCATCTGAATATCTGAAGTTGCCATTTTGGTACTAGATTGGTATGAGCAAAAAATATATTGGTAACTGTCTGTTATGACCAAGTTGAAGATGCATGTTATTGTTAATACATTTCAGCTAGGTTAACAAGTTTATTATATACACAATTAATAGCAATGTCATTTGAATCGTATTATCCAAACTTAATCTTCAGATTGTAAAAGGAAGAAGACTCTTCCTGTAATTCAAGTAATCTTTGTATAGTATGGAGTATCGTCAGCAACTCCTTGTGAAGATCAACAAATCTATTGAATAATGAGAAATATAATAGGTTGTATCTAATCTACATTTTCTGTATGTTAGGAAGGAAGAAAGATTTATGAGATCTTAAATAATGTCAATAAAAATCAATGAAATGAGGCATTTCAGTAAGGTCTGATGTTGACTTTTTGTGTCCTGTTTTCCTGCACACAGCTAAAATGCCCGTTGTCAAGACAATGGGTCTTTATCTTAGTCTGGGTTAAAAAGCGAAAGCATTGCTTCTGTGTATTCGTATACTTCAGACTCCTTAAGGAATGACTGTAATTGTTGGATTTAACATGGGTGACATTCTGTTGAAAGATGTGTTGAAGTCTTTTGTTTTCTTCCTGTATAACCTAGAGCTGAGCCATAATGAACAGTTATAGTTTGCTCTTTAGAAACCGATGTCTCTCTGTCTAGCTGTGTGTCCTGTCAGGTTTAATTGTAACCATTTGGAATTTTCGGACAATGTTACATGTGCGGAAATCAGTATTTTTGATACAATATGCTGGAGAGATTTCAACATAGGAGGTACTACAGTAAAATATACCATGTAAATGCATAGAGGACAAGCATGTTTCTTAATTGTTGGACAGAACATTTTACAATTATTTGCTTTATGATTCTAAATAAAGCCAGGATATTCATACTGGTTACCATTTTTAACCTAGTGCTTAGTACTTGCCTTGAACATCTTGAAAATTATTGCAGTGCTGTTGTGTATTACAACCATTTTAGCAGTATGGGATACATAATTAGGCCATAATGCACTGCTTTCTTCTGCCATAAGCTTTATATAGAAGAATATACCTGAGTGAAGCATGAGGGAAGATGTGTTTTACCAAGCATGGACCTCAAGTCCATACAATATAAATGTATCTTTTCCTCTTTCCAGATGCATAGTTAAAGTCACTTAGCAATTTATTCTCATGTCACATTACATAAAATTGTGCTGCTATAAGAAATCTTAAATGTTAATGTTTTGAAGGTAATTTATGGGTGGCATGGGAGAATTAGTAATCGAAACAGTAATGGAATTGGAACCAGCTGTGGAAGCTACATAGGAAATTGTTCTTCCTTCCTGCAGTAAGAGAGACATGCTGTAATTTTTAACCCTTGGCCTCCTACCTTCACCCTGTGGTTGCAGATCTTCTTTGCTGACAAACACCCACACCCACGCACACACACTCTTTTAATTTGTTACCCTAATTATTTGGTAAATTTGTAGACAACTGCAGTCATTGTCACTAGGTGGGATGTTTTACATAAATTTCTGTCTCTCAAGATCCTGAACTTTTGAATGAACACGTTTCACAATAACAATTGTAGAACTGTTGGAAATTGGTGTCTGTGGACCTCTTTCTCTCTCTTTAGCTGTAATGGTTTAGTTTGCTGACAGTAGTGTGTTTGCTAACAACAACAGAAGCCCTGGGGAATCCCAGGTGAATCCTAGGTGAAGATCACCATTGTTGTTAAAAAACCTTGTAGCAGATTCCTTGAAATAGGTATTACTTATTCCCATTTTTTCAGAGGAGGAAACTGAGGTATGTAAAACTGAAATGCATTGGACCGTCAATGGTCAAAGATTGGTGTACATACGTACCAATGGTGTATTGTTTTAATTTTGGTCATTAAAACACAAACAATTTAAAAGTGATGGCTTGCTCATGAGGTTGCAATTATGCTGGTATAGAGGTTGTATTATCCTAAAATTTATGAAATTCTATGCTAACATGTTCACCAGAAGTCTTAAAATGAGCATGAGGCTCTTTTTTGATACTAGAGAAAATGCGTTTTATTTCAATTGTAGTAATACCATTTCTGTTTTAGATAGCAGTGCCAAATATTGGTCATCTATTGGTTTCATTGTTTTTTAAAGTTTTGATGAGCCCAGGATTGTATTGCTGTTGATGGACTTAATTTCACTGCTTACACAACTTGCAAAAGAATCTTTAACACTTATTCTACTACATATGTAGTTTTAATGTATTTCCATAGAAGGGCATGTAACTAAAACTGGGTTTTGCTGCATGAATTACAAAGGCTTAGTAGTATTATTGACTTTTTACTTATATAGAGGGAAGGAATATTTTTTTGAAAAAATATGTTTAACTTTGTACCTATTTCTGAATTGTTAAATACTTCATAAGTACTTTTATTTTGACAGATGTTAAATCTAGAGAGCAGTAAAGCTATTTTCAAAAGTGAGAAACATCTAAGTGTTCATGGTTTATCTTGGTGAGTCAGGTGAAAGAACTTCATGCTCTTTATTCCCTAAAGTTTGCCAAATGATGGTAATGATAAAGTGTCTGTATAGTTTAGATAAAAGATGTTTTGGAGCAAGTTTAATGTAAATAATTAAGTGAACTGGCTAGCAGGCTGAAAAATGTTATGCATTAACAAATGTTAAGTTCGGTCTGGTTGTGCATCCTATGTTTTGGATTTGGATTCTTTAATGGGTGTCTTTTACGGCATATTCCTTGTGGTAGAAATCCCACATGGACAAAATTCTATACAAGCTGAATGTAGAATAGGTGAATGCTTGTTCGCATCTGAACTAAACATTTGGCGCTTCTACTTCGAAGACTTAAAAGTTCACAATCATTTGTTCTGTCTGATTTCATAATTAAGCTATGGTTTGGAAACCTACCAACCTGAACAGAGCTTTCAGAGTTTGTTTTATTTCTCCTCATTGTCAGCTGATCTATGGTTGTATGATCTGTTTTATTGTTGCAGAGTAAATGGAAGTATTCCATTATGTTAAAACAAAGCACTCTATTCAGCTCTAAGGAATAACCTTAATAAAGGATATGCCTGACTGAAAATGCTGTAGATTTTTTCATTTCTATCATGGCAGGTAGCAGTAATGTTTTGTACTTTTTTACTGTAGTAAAACTGTGGCTTGCATGAACATGGGTGCTTTTTGGTGGTATGTAGCAGTTGTACATACAGTTTCAGCAAATTTGAAGTATTTATATTTATACATATTTAAAACTGAGAAGATAAAGATTAAACAGGTGGGTGGTTATGTGACTGGAATGTAACTGGAATACTCAGTTTAAGTAAACCTGTCTCCCAGAAACTGCAGAGGAAACTTGAGTGACTCCAGGCAATTCTACATTTTTTATCAATTATTATAACTTGTTTTAGAAAAGGCTCAAGAGAATTTCTTTGATATGCATTGTGAGAACAATTCCCAGCTCAAAATCATTAATATAAACTATGACTTCATAAATCAAAGGCTTGTTACAAATTTAGGAATTTATCTGAATGAGATTTTGGAATCTAGATGAAAAATAGCAACCTCCTGAAATCTGTCTAAAAGTAGCCCCTACAAGACAGATCAAGCAAGCTTTTTGCTGTACTTTCAAAGTATGGTGTTTATGTTTAAAAATGCTGCTTGCAAACATGCTGAGATTCTATTTGCCATACCCTTTCTAAACTGCTAGGCTATTGGAGTCTTTTCAGAAAGGGATGTGCTGGTAAGTGGCATGAGAGGGGAGAGTTACCTGTTGTGCTGTGGCACAGTCTCTGAGTTACCATTTGACTGAACATCTAATAAACTGTGTTGTATCTGGCCTACAATAATGTTAGAAATTTACTACTTTTAGGCAGTCATGTTGGAATACAGATTTAATCCAAGGTCTTTTCCCTTGATGGTTGAATTTGACAAAGCACTTAGGTTCAGATCATAAGAGAAAAATTACACGGATCTGTGAGTTAGATGATGTTGGGAGAAACTAGCCACAGTACTATTTCCATGTTGAATAATTTAATTTACTTCCTGTAGGTATTTGAAAGGATGTTCATCCACTTGAAGCACCTTTTGATTCTTGAGTGCACACTGAAGCAATACATCTTAGTTCACTAAAGGAAAGAATAACTTCTCCTTGATCTTCTTATAGTTAAAATTCAAGATGCAAATTCTGCGCTGTTTTGACTTACCTATATTAAAGGCTGGAAACTGGGAACGATACCATTATGTAGGGCGCTTCTGATATTTTTTACTTGTTATTTTTTTCTGCATTCATCATGCAGTTACAGTTATCTATGTTTTTCCATGAGTAACACATATCTTGGATGTTCTGTGGGAATGCCAGCCAAGATAATTCATACCAGTGTCCACTGTTTTTCAGAATGTTTTCCTTTATCTTCAGACCAGAAATCTGGATAATACAGACACACATGCCCTGATTCATCCAACATAATCAAGGCACCTATGCTAGGAATTCAGATGTTTTGCACTTTTGTGAATAATTAATGAAGAGGAGAGGTTTCAAAATGATTTTGGTTTTTTGGTACACTGATTATTCTTCTTGACATTATTTGCTTATTTTTGAAAGCTGTATAGGAAGTCTGAAGAAAGTTGTTTCCATATTTAGATGCATCACATTTAGAAACTCAGATTATATGAATCTGGGGCAAGCTGAGTTTAATAACATGCAAGTATGCATGAGAATACATCTGTCAATTCTAACACGTAAAGGAGAGGAAATTATAAGTTGTTGAAACCTCCTTTCAAATCTGTGTGTTCCTTCTGCATGGAAGTTTGTGGGTAATGCACTCCTGTAAACCCGCAAACAATTATATTATTCTGTTGCTGTAGAACAGCATCTTGCCCATCTCTCATATTGTAGTTTTGCATACTCCATCTTTCTCTTGAACCTTAGTGTTATATCTTAATTTTCAGTTTAATTTACCGAGGAAGAGAGTGAGAAACTGTGACTTGGAAAACCTGCCCATTTTACAAGTAGCGTGGTTTCAATCAGTGCATGATTGTGGAGCAAAACATGACATCACTGTGTGTTTGTTTGAAAAACAGGTTTAAAAAAGAGCTGAAAAAATAAATCCGAACACTTACCACTGCCTTCACTTTTCATTGCTGTCATGGAAAATACGTCTGTGTGCCTAACAGCTGAAAACATTTATCTAGTTTGAAAAGAGGAATGAGGGAGGTTTTCTTCCAGATTTGTGAAGTACTCCACTTAAACTCCTTTTATCTTTCTTCAAATAATGTATCAGACTTAATATTGAAGAATGGAAGAGGGTTCTGTTCTCTCTGTTCGTCATCACTAAAATGGTCTCTTAATTTCCTTCACTTGCGTATTGAAGCTGGATGTGAGATAGAAAGGAAAAAACTGCATGTTTGTGGGTTT
Source organism: Cossypha heuglini (assembly GCA_027576195.1). Lineage (NCBI taxonomy): Eukaryota > Metazoa > Chordata > Aves > Passeriformes > Muscicapidae > Cossypha > Cossypha heuglini. The sequence goes on from JAODKT010001744.1 coordinate 11,511,389, forward strand.
GAGGTTAATTCCAATGCATGAAGGTTGTGCAAGTGACCCCCTGTGAAGTTCTGGAACTTCTTTACACTGAAACAAAACCCCTTAGGTTGTATCTTAAGGGGTGTATGAGAACAATAATTGACCTGTAAACCAAACACATTTTGATACAGACAATAACAAGCAACAACAAGCATGAATTGTAGCCTTCTGCTGTTCATGTTAACATATGGTTGTGCTTAGATACTGCAGCAGTTGGACCAGATTTCTTTGATGATTGAGATAAACAGTGGCTTATCTCCAGAATTCTCTGGTTTTTCTGTGGTGTTTTATCACTCTAAACATTACAGGCTGCCTATGGAGTCTTCCTCTCTGGAGACTTCAAACTCTACCTGGATGTGTTCCTGTGTTACATGCTCCAGGTGACACAGCCTTGGCAAGAGGGTTGGACTGGATGACCTCCAGAGGTCCCTTCCAACCCTGGCCATTCCATTTTGTGAAGAGCTTGTGTTGTTGTATCTGTCTGCTTTGGGAAGTACTGTATGAGATATCCCAACCTTTCTGTTGTGATTGTTGGTGAATTGTCTTCCCATATTTTTGTCCTTAAAATGTTTTAAGAGCATTCTCTTTCAGTATGTGTTATGGTGTGACTTGGGTTTGCCAACCTTAATATGTTTCATTTCTTTTAGAGACAGGACCTAGGAGTAGAGACAAGGCAGGCTCAAAACTTAAA
>JAODKT010001744.1:11530850-11599944 GCA_027576195.1 Cossypha heuglini
CCATGGGCTGTGCTGTGTTCAGTGCTCTGGGATGGGGTTTGTCCTTGGGGCTGCCCGGTCTCTGCTGACCCACACTAAGCCCACGTAACTAAAAAGCCTGAGTAGGGAAGGTCATCTGATCGTGGTAATGTCTAGACAGCTTCAAAAGCATAATAAATTCAAAGAGAGAAGGCCTCAATATTCTTTTCATTAACCATATTGTGTGGAGGTGAGTTGAGTTAGTGAGTAGCATACCTTTGAAAATATAGGTTCCATTAGTCTGATGAGGAGCAGCTGAGTGAACTGGGGTTGTTGAAGTCTGGAGAAGAAGAGGTTCAGGGGGAACCTTAACATTACAACCCCCTGAAAGGAGAGTGGGGCCAGTTGTAAGTCCATCCCTTCTCCCAGGTAACAATAGACAGCGCAGGAAGAAATGGACCCCAAGTTGCACCAAGATAGATTTAGATTGGAAATTAGGAAAAAAAATCTTCTCTGAAAGGGTGGTCAGGCATTGGAACAGGCTGCCCAGGGAAAGGGGTGGAGTTGCCATTCCTGGAAGCTATTAGGAATGTGGTTTTGTCTGGAATCTGGCAGTTTTAGGTTAATGGTTGAACTCGATGATCTTCTGCATCTTTTCCAACCTTAATGATTCTAACTGACAACAGTTGCTGGAATTATACCAGCTATTTTAACCAGTATCACATGAGTTTCTGACTTCTTTTTGGTGGTAATTTTTGAATGAGAAAAAATAACTTCTGTAAGATTGCTTTAATATTCTCTGAGAGTGTTTTGTGTAGGAGGATAACATTAGAGTACTTAGGTGTCAAGGCAGAGAGTTTGAATCTAAAGAAAGAAATGGTCTGTGTTAGCAAGATATAATTGAAACTTTTATTGGATTATGCTTAAAGAAAACAGATTTTCTGAATTTTAAGTAAATGCGATTTGTACCAAGCATTCTAGAAACCAGAATTTTTTCATTTAATACTGTTTATTGGACGTTTTATGTGGAATGAGTTATGGATATCAATAAATGTTACAACTGTACCTATCTATCTAATTCTTTTACATTTATTCCAGTATTTATACCTGACCCTTAAGTTGAAGAACTGTATTTCATTAATTTATACAGCTGGCTTTTTTGTTCAAGCCAATAGATTTGCGCTTAATGAAATGCTGGTCAAAATATGAAAGTGCTGAAGAGTCTATGCAAAAACTTGGTTTATGTTGCATGCAAAGAAAACAATATAATTATAAAAAGACTTGAACTTCAGAGACTGTGGGCTTTCAGGTCAGACCTAAAGACTGGCAGTCTTTATTCTAGGGAGGAGAGGTCTAAGTAGCGGGGTAGGTCATCAAAGTTTGTGAAATGTTCAAGACGAGCTGACAGTGGAACTGTTGTTTTTGAAAACCTCTTCCAAATGTAAGAGGTATTTCCTGAAAGTGGATATAGTTAGGTTTAGAATGAATAAAAGAAAAATAAAATTAGGTGCTGCTCAGATTTCATTCTGGAATATGTTATCACAGGAAAACATGGACGCAAGTTTAAAAAGAGGTGAGAAAAATTCAGGTTTAGAAGCACTCATGAACGGATAGGAAATGCAATAGACATTATGACAGCTATATGACAGCTGTGGATAGTAAGGTGAAATTAAGGGAATGAACTGTAATGACCAGACTGTGTCAGTATCATTATTGCTGTGATTGAAGACTGAATACAGAGCTAAATGAATCTATGATGAGATGTAGCCAGATATTCTTTATATCTTTGTCTTATTCAGTGACAGATGCTGCACTACTGTTGTAAATGTAGTGTGTGGATTCTCAGGGTACAATACTTTTGCAATGGTTTTATATCTGGAGTTGTGGGTTTTCATGTGAATAAGTTAACTGTAAGGTCTTTTCTCTCAAGCAAGATGATAAGACAAAGCCCAATCTAGCTTTATGTGGCTCTGGTACATAGAGGTTTTGGGTATGAATGTTTATAATTTTAAACAAAAAATGGAAAGAAAGTCTCCCAGTCCTGAAACAATGTTTTTACAATGCAGTAGACCTACCTGTACCCAATTTTGACATTCCTGACGTTATACACTGACACTAATGTGCTTTGGCATTCATAGTCTTTGACGTATTACACTGTTACATAATTTAGCAAGGCCATCTATACCCATAAGAGGAGAAATTAAAAGCTTTAGAGTATTGCATATCAAGGAAAACATGCAAACATCTACTCTTTGTATTTTATCTTGAGAGTGCACTGCTTGCTGATATTGTATACAGTCAAGACAAGCTCTGGAAATTCTGCCATAGATTCCTATTAGTTTTATTTTAAAATTTGTTCTAGACATTGATGTAAGAATAAATTATCTTCAGTACAGTGAACTGCTCTGAAACTTAAGAGGGAATGTGATACTATCTGTTTATCTACAAGTTGCAATTTAATCCTCGCATTGAGAAAAGTGACTGTCACAATTGGCATGTGTGCAGAAGTATACACCTGACACTAAACACCAAAATGGGACCCTTCAGAGGATCATTCTGTATGGATGTGGGAAGATGATCAGGGATGCTCTTAAACGCTATGAAGGAAAGCTGAATGTCTTCTCTTTTTGCTGGTTTTAATCTGTGTTGGACATCACACAGAACAGTAAAGCACAGTGATAGTTGTCCCTTAACATCATGTGAAATGTTAACTCTTAACTCATAATGTGAGAAGGGATGATGATTATTTCTCTACTCACATGATGAATATTTGTATGTGGGAAGGTTCTGTGTACTCCAAACCTGGTTGCCAGAACTATCAGCTATTTTTGAAGATGCTTGTAAGAAAAGTTTTAAGGGTTTTCAGTTAATCATCCAGAAGTTTGGAAGGTGCTGAAAATAATGGTTGAAGCACATGTGTCATGCTCTTTGGGGCACACTGAATGGCAGGGTCTGAGGCTGAAGAAGGAGAGCACATGGGATGTTAATGTACTGTTAAACGCTAATTCTGTATTTTATGGCTCTAGATAACATTTGCACCTCCTCTAAAGAAAACAGTAATTCATAAACCAAATGAAGAGTATTTGCAAGTTGCGGACTGTATTTTATCTGATTCCTGTAGCATTTACACTGTCTGTCTCTTCAGTTGAATTGTTGCTGTCTGCACAGTTTAAAAATAAAGTAAGGAAAGAAAATGACATTTTCTGGGTGGCATATTGAAACAGAAGTTTTCAGGATGCATAAAGAAGATAAAAAGTAGAATTTGCAAGTGGCCTTGTGGTGTCAAATGAAAGTAGCGTTTTAAAAATGTTTTAAGTAAATGCTTTTCAAGTATTTAAAATCCATATTTCTTTTTATGTTAACTTGCTATAACTCAAGTACACACTTAGGGATAGTTTTTATATGTATGTGACAGTTTCTTTTGATTCCAGGTGACTAAGGCTGTAGTAGTAGTCTGAACTAAAAAGTAATTCAAATGAAGGCTCTTAAAATTCCTATTGTAAATGCAATATTTTGATGTGATCTATTTCTTGTGTGACTTATACATGGCATTCATCTTATACATATGTGACTTATACATAGCATTCAAATATGCTATATGTTTTTAAAAATCCTAGAAGTAGGTTTTGATGATAATATATTCTAATATGCAGTTTTTAGGCTATATGTAAATTTATTACTTCAGACTGCAGATATACGGGTTACCAGCAGGGAGTCTCAGTGCGTTTTGTATCACTGTTCAAGGACACGATATTGAACTCAGGGAAAACTACATAAGAAAATGACACAGTTCCATCAGACTCCTATATGAGGGAAACACAAGCTTGCACACTGAAATGAGCCAGAGCCTAGACACAGCAGTTACAGAATAAGTCTGAAAACTCCTCTTAACTTGTTTAAGTTCATGCCCATTTATGCAATTGTTAGTGGATACGTGTAAATCTCAGTAGCTTACTTCATTTTATTTTCCTTGAGAACATTCCAGATGATGACTTGTGGAAACACTAATACCGTACTGTTTCTTTTTTTTTTTTTTTTTAATGTTATGGCCAGAGTTGGTTTTTTGGGGTTTTTTTGGGAGGAATTTGTTGTTGTTGTTTTGTTTTGGGGTTTTTTAAGCCTTATTTTAAACAAAAGAAATTACAGGTGAATAATAATTTTCTTGGGCTTTTACAGGTTGTTAAGTGTTTATTAGCTTTTAGTTGCAGAAGGAAGTAAGAAGGTAGTAATTTCTGTCAGTAATCTGGTGGTTAACTGTAAGTGTATGAATGAGTAACACTAGCCTAGAGATGTAGCTAGAGTAGGTGTTTATTTAAGGGTATTTTTTAAACTAGATTAAATAGTGTGCATAGATTCTCTTATATGGAAATTCTGATATTCTCAGTCCTTCAACTTTCCAACATTTAATGTAATTAAAACAAATTAAAAGACAAACATAGAAAAGAAATTATCTTCTCCATGGAGCTGCACTTAATTCTGAAGTTTGCATTACTGATAGTTTCAATTTTAATGAATTTGAGACTAATTAATTAATTTATGTCAATTTTTCACTGTTTAAAAGGGTATACACAATCAGTATTGATATTAACTTGAGGCATTTTCTTGCGCAAGCTAACTTTTTTCATTTATGCCTAAATGTGGCCTAGAACTTTAAGTGTCCCACAACTATTTCTGAATGATCAGTCGCTTTCCATTACATGTGCTCTTTGCTGTTCTAAGTAAGGTTCAGATACAGTGTGTGATCAATGCTATCTTTGTCTTTCTTGTAGATCTTTTGCCATATTTTAGGCTTATTTGGAGAATAAAATTCTTAAGGCAAGGATCTTTCCTTTTATCAGAATTGTGTTGAATATATGTATAGAACAGCATTAAAGGTGATAGCAACAAATTCAAAAAAGAAATTCTGACATTAGTACCTTGCCTCAAAGTGAAAAAAAAAAGTTTTGGAATTTAGAAAGTCTTTAAAAAGTTTTTTACTCTCTGGAAATACACCTGAGCAGAGTGAACTTTAAAAATACCTTGTGTTTTAAGACATAACTGATCTTTGTTTATATTATTCCAAAATATCACTTGATTTCTGTCTAATAACAAAGAAGGAAGAGGAAATGGATAATGTTGTTTTTGGTATTTGAATGTTTTCTTATCACAAATGTGATAGGTAGTGCTAAGAATAAGCAAGAGAGGTCAGTGGTGTTAAATGTTCCAGCAACAGGTGTTCTGTGTCCCTACTCTCATCTATTTTTTTCCTTTTAGAAGCAGAATCGCAGCCAAACCTGAAATTTAGCAGTCATGAACTTTATGATTTGTCATTCTAGCTTGGGTATGGTTGATTAACAGCTGGTTTACTGTAGAGCATTCCTCTCACAAATCTTTCTTCTTTCATCCTCTAATAAGTTAGGTTGGTGTTCCATCTCTCTAAAAGGTATCCTAGAGAATATTTGTCTGCCATCACAAACTGACTTCTATGATAAGTTATTTAGGGACAACTTCAGTGCAGATCTATCTCTTTTTCAGTGAAGTAGCTTCAAATTTTCAGAAACAGAATTTTGCATTTAAGGCACAATTGAATTCTTAATCTTTTGTCGAATGCATGTTTCAAATACTAAGTTAGTCCGCTCTAGGGAATATGGTTTCAAACTTTTGTTTTGGCTATATACTGCTGCTTAGTAAATATTATCTGTGTCTTTTTTGTAATTTCAAGCAGCAAAATACAGTTAATGAAGGGTGAGTAGTTTGCATAATGTGTATCTGTGCTGTCTGCAGCCATTACTGTTCAGGATTTTTCTGTCCTTTAGGATATCTTTCCCACTGCTTGGGACTTTAGAAATTTGATATATCTTGGTGACCACTGCTGTTTCACGACAATTTTTATCTCAGCTTACCTTTTAGTTTTCATATGTTGACTATTTCCATCCTATTAACTAGGTTTGTATCTAGAATGCCTGCTGTCTCATCTTCTTCCTGTTACCTGCCTTGTTTCAGTCTCTTTAGGTGGCAACTCTCAGGATATGACTTCTCTGTCATGATAACTCTTTTCTAGCATTTTATTAGGCTAAGAACTGCATAAATCCTGTTAATTTGACAGAAAAGAAATTTAAGCAGGTCTGGAATAGCACTACTGAAAATGGCCAGCAGTCAGTTTCATTGTTCATGGAACAATCAATTATTCCCACAGTGCTGTTCAGCTTGTCTTGAACTGACAAGCTCCCTTCAGCCCGGATGATTCTGTTTTTCTTGAATTCAAGTCTGTGCCCCATAACCTTAAGAGCCAAGTCACCTGCTGTAGACCACATACTTGCTCCTTAGATTTTCTTTTCCACAGTAATATTTTCTCAGGAGAGCACAAGATTTGGTATCTCCAGTCTGCTTGGCTGTGCACTGTGCTCCACTGGCTATGAGGATGAGATTATGTGGCATTTCTCCTAGATTTATAGACTCTAAGCTTCAGGTTACATACTGTCTGCTCACTCCAGGTTTACAGCAGCTCAGCCTAAGCTGATTACACTTGAAGTGAATACAACCCTGGAGTTTGTTGAACTTTGCTCAGGCTTGGAGCAGCATTGTTGACAACTGGAGAACTTTAGCTGTAATTTTACTTTTCTTTAATGCTTTTACGTATCAGGAATACTGTGTGTATGAAAACATAGATGAGAGCTGAATTTGGACTTGTGTGGTTTAGTATAAGTGTAGTTATATTGTCTTGCTGTTTTGCAGAATAATGCTATTGGAGAAACACGGTGATAAAGCTCATTGCATAGACTGTCCTTGTTTTGTTTAAAAGCAGCAAAGTACAGCACTGAAGAAGGCTTTTGAATAAATATTAATAGTCCTAATGCCTCCAATGTTTGAAGCATTTTATATGTAATAAATACAGTTAACACTGATCCATCTGCAGCTTTGAAAACTCCTGAAAACAGTAAGATAGCAATGGCAGGGCTACTAGCAAGATTTTTGTATGAACTTTTGTTACAACCTAAGCTTCCACACTGCATCTGTCTTCACAGATTTGAAGGCTAGTTGGAAAAAGCATACTTGAAAACAATTACTGATGTTTTTACCTTCATCTGGGGGATAATTTAAATATATTTAATTGCAGTGTTAAGCTTTGCTTGCACTTTCTAGATTTACTTCTTAAAACAACCTACATGCTATAGAGCATAAGACCTGCTTTGGGGTCCAAAGCACCTACTCACTAAAAAGATCACTCTGAATCATATCTAATTACATCATACTACTTTATAGGGTAGGGAATGCAGATAACATAGTGGTAAAACAATTGAATTTGCCAGAGGAATAGTATAACTTAGACTTTCATCTTAGGAAAAGAAGTAACTCTTGCCAAGTTTTGAGAACATACACTAACAGGTGTATATACACATATATATTCACTTACTGTTCCATATTCCATATGAAAATGAAATTATGAAATTTGAAAATATTTCTTTAAGATTTTTATGAGATACTTTTATTCCCAGTACAATATTACAGTTTAGGAAAATTGTCAGAATTAATTTAGAACATAGAGGAATACAGTCGTGTCAACTGATTTTTTTTTTAGTTTTACCAAGATGAAATTTTTTACTAGAGCAAGAAACCTGAAAGTATTTTTGATCAAAGTAAAAATTGGTTGATTTGTCTGGCAAGCACAGAATTTAAGTATTCACAGTTGCTCAGTACTTTCTGAAGAGTTTGCTCTTGTTTTAGAACTGTGCAGTGAATGGAGCAAGAAGGGACAGTCTTTTAAAAGGCTTTTGCTAGGCAATTGCAATGTTCTTAGCTTAGGATGGGAAGGCAGAAGATTTGGTGCATATGTTTGCTTCCTTTATCCCAGAGCACATAGTATTTAGCTTCTCACCTCTATTGTGCTCTGTGTGGGTTATATGGATAAGCTTTCCCTAAGACCTGCTTCCTAACCCCTTCGCTCAGACCAGAAAAGCTTTTCTCTTACCTCTTCTCTGGTCCTGGCTCACCTTGACTGAGAGAAGAGAATACTTTTGATGCTGGTCTGTTAGCAGATCTGTAGGGTAACTTCTGGCAGAATAGAAGTGATGCGAAACTGGAAGTTTTAGTATTTCTGTCAGCTCAACTTAGTATCAGATGGAGAAGAAGACAGGAATTTGCCATTTGTGAAATTGATAGGAAATTTCCGATGGTTTAGGGTCATATACAGGTTGTTGGGCAAATACTTTCCATTGTGGTGACTTTGTTCCACAAGTATCTTTCACTGGCAATTTCTTGTGTCTTCTCCCGTGAAAAATATATTATGTCTTTTATTGTATGAAGATGGAATCCTTTCTTCTCAAGTTTTCACTCATAATTTTAACCTATAACTCAGTTTAAAGGACAATTTTCTCATGAGATATGCATCTTATTCAAATGACCAAAATTCTTTGATTATTTTAGTACTAAGGGAAGTACAATAGACTTAGTAAATGAAACGAAAATGTTTTTGTTTGATAATAAGGAAGTGAAGTAGGATAGACAAGGATTTATTCTGGCACATTTCCTTACAAGGATAAAATATACATTCTATCTAAGAAAATAAAATTAAATTGCAATGATTAATGTTCAAATCTGATTCTGTATTAAAGCTACACAGTAATGACTAATGGTACTTAATATCTTATACATCAAAACTCTGTGAAAATATTTGCTTTGTGATTTTTGACATTTAGAATTGCAGGTAATTTCATTGTTTGACTAATGAAATTTTAAGTTGTTCCTCTTATCAGAGTCCTCATGTTATATAAACATATGTTTTAGTTAAAATCCTACTGCTAAGTTTCTTGTTTAGAGATGTATGTTGGGTGGTTTTCATTTTTCATGGAATGAATTGGAACAGCCTAAAGTTGCATTTCTTAGCTCACAGTGGTTTCAAAGGTGCCTGGTTTCACTGGGAGATGATAAGCCTGGAAAAATTTTCAGTTTAGGAAATTCTATTTAAGGCTGATAAATCCCAGTTCACAAGTGAGATAGAATATCATGGAAATCATGTATGGGTTTTTTGAAAGAAGTTTCTCTTGTTTGTTTAATAAAATCTTTTATAAATTTTTGTGTAGTATCCAGCAGTAAATTACATTCCTAAATCTGTTGAAATTTTTTCTGTTAATTCCAATAAATGTTGTTTCTGACTTCTAAAGGCTTAATCTTGTAAATACATGTTAGACGTTTGTCATCTATTAGCTGGGCTAGCTAATAGGAAGAGATCATAAAACTGATAATCTGAAGTAATCTAAACAACATGTTTCTAATGGCATTTCATAAGACTGAGCTATTGCCTCAAAATTTCTATATTTCAATAAATTATTTTAATTAAAGCAGATTTTATCAGAGAAAGTGTGAACGTATTTCTAGTAAAAGCTAAGCAGTAAGTATTAGCCGCTGATTCTGAGAGCAGGTTGGTTTGTGGGCAACGTGAAAACAATGGCATGGGAAATCATACACAGAAAAGAGTATTTCCCTGAAAGCACACAGGGTTAATTGTATATAAGCTCTTAGTATGAAGCTGTGAAAAAGCAGATACACATACTTTAAAAATGAGTGCCCGCACAGAGAATAAACTTTTACTAATGGCATTGGTAAAGGAGATGATGTTAATGTTATGTTTCAGCAATACCCATTGAGTTTTGTGTCTAGTTCCAATGACAGCTGTCTGAAAAGAACGGTAAAAGACATTGAAAAGGAAAAATGTTAGAGATATACCCTGAAACTTCAGCTAATTCAAGAATATTCAGGAAGCTGAATACATTTCTGTTTATTGAATAAGATATTAAGAGACTTGGCAATAGCAAAAAAAAAATTGAAACAGATGAAATGCCCAACATTTGAAAGGTGTTTAAATTGTTCAAGATTTTAGTCAACACAGTAATTAGAAGTTAGCAAGGTTTAGCAAGTAGGAGACAGAAAATATTTCTTTCTAAACAGATATATTATGTGACTATGGAATAGATTATTAAGGAAGAAATGCAGTAAATTCTTTGCCAGTTGTAGCTTTCAGAGAGAAATTGTGGATGAAATTTCTCTTTCAGTCATCAGACAAACCAGTGAACACAAAAAGGACCATTTAATCAGTCTGAGATTGGAATAGGCTGGGGATTCTCAGTGATAAAAACTGTGATCAAGCTGTTCATATGATTTAGCTTTTTATAGATAAAGGCTTGGTATTGAGCTGTGAGTGTCTGTTGAAGGTGCTTAATTTTTGAGGATAGGAAGGAGTCCATACATACTCCTCCTGAGGATGGCAGAACTATCCATGTGGAGCTGCAGGTAGGATATGGATCCAGTAATTGTTACAATAGCACATTAATCACAGGGCTTTGTTTCTGTTTTAGTTGAGTGTTTTTTCTCCAAAATTGATCTGCTTTCACAGTTTTATCAATCAATTCCTCATTGACTTTTTAGCTCATCCCCCACCCCACTTCTGTCTCTAAATCATTCCAGAATAGATAATTTTGCAGTTGCTTTGTGACAATAATGTTAAATTTTTAAGCTAATATTGTCATTTGAATGCTTTCTAATAAAGCATTACTTTAAATGCAATTCTCTTGAAAGGGATTAATTTGGTTTCATAAATGTTTCTTCTCCTTGAAATCTTTCCAGACATGTGATTTGTGAAATCTTCAGTTTGCTAGGACAGAAAATATCTGATTGATATTCTTCAGTTTAGCTCATTAATGGTAGTGGAAACTTCTGGTCAGCTAATCTCTACAATTAAGATCCGCATTCACTGGTGTTTGTATGATTTAGAACATGCTGGCAAACATTTCAGTCTCCTGAGGTTGAACTTTTGGTGAGATAAGATGCAGATCTTCTTTTGTCACCGTAAACTTACTAGACTATATACAGTCCTCCTTTCAAAATAAATAAATTACTTACGCTCGTTTATAGTTTTTCTTCTGTTGTGTGATTCACAGTGAATTAAATGGATAGCAGAATATCAGGTACTGAAAAGTCTCAGAGATAAAAAAAGGTGTCTTCCATTTTTTGGTGGTACACACTTAGGCTTTAAAAATTAATTATTCTATCAGCGTGTTTAGTATAAAAGCTAGCAAATTATTTGACTTACAGCAGATTTGGTGTGAGATAAAGTTTAGCTTTAGAACTCTTGTCCTGATGTAATTTTTTAGGAAAAAATCCTACTTTATTTCATCCAAGTTATAAAATTCTGGATTTTTTCTGAATAATTTTTAAATATACTTATTTATAAGTGATATGTCATTCCAGCATCTGTTTACTCACAGCCTGAACTGCTTTTCCTATGGAAGTTTTTTGTTAGTCTTTCAAGAACACTGAGTTAGTGTTGTGCCTGTGAAAAATACATAATATAGTTGACTTCTTGGACCACTAAATCAAAATTGCCCTTTAAATGGTATGTATGTTTCCAGTTCTTTCACACAGTGAGACTGCCTCAGAGGACCAGAGTCCATGGCCATGACTTGTTTGCTCTAAAAACTTTTTCAAGTAAATGAAGGAAGTCTCTTATATTTTACATAGCTCACATTTATTTACATGAAGATTGGCCATTGAGTAACAAGTCTCACAGTGACTCTACAATGGCTTACGTTTGAGCCAAACACCCATTTAGAAGGATCTAGATGACATTAATAGACTCTTGAGCACTATACATGAAAAAATATGGCATTATAATTTAGTTCCACAGATTTGGATATTTTGGGGAGAAGTCAATGTAGTTTTAAATTAGTTGTTCCACTTGCAGGCTCCTTTTGTTTCAGACCTTCTTCTGAGGGCTAGCACCCTTACGACAGGATTGATGGAATGAATATTGTGAACATTCCGCATCTGCTTTATTAGAAAGACACTGGCTTGATTTGAGGAGCCTCATCATCAGGTTGAAGGACTTAGCAATGAAACAAACAGATGGTAATTTATTGGACTTGCAGATCTTCAAGTAGATATATAGTAACATACATTTATTCAAAATGCAAATAAGTAAAATATTTAACTGGTGAGTTACTTTTTTTTCTTCTTTCTGAGCCTCTAGTTGGAACTTGCATATTAATTCAGGTTCATGGTACGTAGAAGTGAAAGCTGGAGTACTCAGGAGGTCTACCAGTTTCAAGAGTGTAAGGTGTTAGAAAAGTAGAAAATACCGCAAGGTTTCTGCAGGTATAGAGATGTGGAAGATTCACCCACTTTTTTTGGAAAGGTATATCATTATATGGAATATAATTTAAATGTATTCCATGAACTTTTAGTGCCATAATGTAGCTAGACTTTAAGGTAGTGGAGCTAACAAGTATTATTTCTTGTAATGACTATTTGTGAATTGGAAATTAACTTAAATAAGGCACTTCCAGTCTGTTATAGATAATACTACTTAGAACTAAATATCAAATGTATGTGACTAGTGCAACATTCATAAAGTTCAGACAAGGGGAAAGCTAGAGGTGCAGAAAGTAACAAAATGTTGCAGTTTCAGAGAAACCTGATGTTTGTGCGCATGCATGCAATTGAACACCAAGAGTAACAAGATAATAGTCTGGTACCTGGTCCCAAAATAAAGTAATTTTATTACAGTGCTTTTTAATTATTCTGTCAGTAAAAGGATTTAATTCTTCATCTCAGTGTTCACCTATGTAAATATAACATTTTTTGCTTCCACACAAACCTGGTTTAGCCATAATTTATGTAATCTGTTACTGCTTAAATACTTATATTGAAATGCCATGTAGATTATCTAAAAACTTGTTCTCAAGAGTTATGAGGTAAAAATAAAGCAGAATTGGAATTTGTGAAGATCAAATTACTTAGGGAGATTTTTATATCCACTTTATTTATCCTCTCAAAGTTGATGTTTTATTTTTTATGTCAGCCATAGCAATTCAGCTGTTTGCAACAGTGAGGCTTAGGAATTACGTGTATCAATTACATTAAGTTCTGGTGAGTTTTTTTCTTTCTTCTATCTCTGGAACAGCAGAATTCTCATCCTTTGGTGCAGAACCATGGTATTTTGCAGGAAGAGGGATCATTGTGGTTTTGTCACATTAAAGTTCTGTCACTCTTATTAAAATCTCCTGATAAGTCATAATTTTAAGTCTTTGGAAGAATTTTCTCTGAGACTTGTTTGTAATACAAGAGTGCCTTCATCAAAAAGTTGGTTATCTCACAGATGTGTAGTAATTTGCACTGCACTGGCATAGTAGTTTGCTTTTTGTCTTGACACGTCTGAAGGTGTGAAGTCCATTACAGATCCAGGAGGATGGCTTCTGCTAGACTAACTTATCTGTTTATAAGTACATCCACAGTACAGAACAGATTAAGAGAGTATGGCAAATGAGCAGGCCTGGTTAAGAAGAGTTTGAATAATGACTGTACTGGCCCTTGCTGAAAGCTGTATGTTTACAAAAGGGTTAGTAAAGCTATTTTTGTCTTTATAAACTATGTCTGTTTACATTAATATTTTTTCTGAAGTTTTTCTTGATTCAAATGTTAGCTGCTGCAAGAAGATATGCAGTCAATGGTAAGAGCTTACATTTGAGGGCTTTTTCAACTGACATTTTTACGGCGTAACTTTGTTTTTAAAGGATACACACAGCTTCAGGTAGATCATCTTAAAAATTAAAAATTTAAATCAGAAGAGAAACTTTGTACAATGCAGAGGAAATGTGGGACCAAAATATGCTAAATTATTGTTCTGCACTGGTGGGGGTCTCACATGGAGTCCTGGGGACAATTTTGGGTGGCACTGGATAAGGACATAAGGACATTGAATTGTTAGAGTGTATCAGGTGAAGTGGGACCAAAATGAAGAAAGGTCTTGAGGGCAAGACTTATGAGGAGCTGCTGAAGTCTCTGAGCTTGTTCAGCCTGGAGGACAGGAGTGTTCACCTTCCTCTTGGGGGGCAGGAGATGGAAGGTGCTAATCTCATGACGTGAGGAGATGGAATGAAGCTGCATCAGTGGAAGCTCAGCCTGGACATTAGGAGAAGGTTCTTCACTGAGAACGTGGTTGGTCCTTGTAAGAGATTCCCCAGGGAACTGGTCCCACCATCAAGCCTGGCAGTGTTCAAGGAGCATCTGAATGAGGCTTTTAGTGATATGGTTTACTTTTATGTAGATCTGAGGGAAACAATGATCCTGATGGGGTCCCTTCCAATCTGAGATATTCTGTGATTCTGGTCTGTGATTCTAAGAAAGTAAGAAGTAAAAATTATGCTGATGCTTTAGGTGAAAAGATAGGGTAGAGCTGGGTATTTGCACTCACTCAAAGAATAGCTGAATTATTGAGGAAGTATCCATGAATTCTAGCTAGGGAAAAACAAACAAAAAAAAAATCATTTGAGATTTTTCCTGCTACTTAATTGACCTCTGTAGGAGTGCTCTCAGCTGTAAGTTAAAATTTGATTGCTGTGGTATGTCGGTGGGTACTTTTAACTGCTCATGCATGCAGTTAGGAAGTGGAGACATAAGAAGTCTTTACAGCATTTAGGACAATAGATGTAAGTTGGAGCAGGAGCTTCTGCAGATTTTCTAGTCTCTGTCAGTCTCAGATTTTTCTGTTTCCCTGTAGCTTTTAAAGTTGGAGATGCTGGTGACGTTTGTATGTCTTTGTTGTGACTTTGGACATGGTTCTATTTTTACTAGCTTTTGAGCAGATTTTTCATGGTTCACAGAATTTTACATATAAGAAGTGTAGGTGCCTGTCAGGAATATTTGAATATAATATGTTCTAAATGCAAGGTAGAGTACCCTTTTGAGTTGTCTGTAGTCACAGAATAATTTAGGTTGAAAAGGAGAGGACAGCTAGAGGTCATCTGTTTCAATTCCCTGCTTAGTGCAAAGCCAGCTCAGATAAGATTGCTCAGGTAGCAGTAGGCTGTGTAGTGAACTAAAAGGTGAATTTCTGAACAATTAGAAATTGCAGGGCTTCAAGCAAACAGAAGACTAGACGACTACGAGTAACATGTTCAATCTCTAGAGCTATTTGATATTTTTATCAAATTAGGCTATGAAACATGTCACTTCTCTGCTGGGTTTTTTTATTTGAAAGGAAAATCAGATTATTATAGGTATTGTCTTAGTTATTTATGTCCTGCCTTTACTGTTTTTAATTCTACACATTTTAAACTCAGCAAAATCGCCACCATTTCCCCCCATGTGAAGAATATAATTAATAAGGGAGCATAAGTCCCTTAGTGTTTATCCTTAGGAATCGTAAATTTTATTACTCTTTTGTCTACTAATCTATTGCTTTAAACCTTCAACTTCACACGAAAGTAAGAAAAGAATACATGGGCTTCCTCAGTAGCTTAAGTATTGTGGTATGAGCAGACCATGATGATGATACATGGAAAAATGTTCTCTGTGGTTATCCAGACAGATGTGGAACTGTATCATGACTATCTGGAGTTCTGAGCCTAAGAACTGTCATTTCTTTTCCTGAAGAGATGCTCTTTTCCTTTCTATATTCTTGTAAGGATGAGGGAAGTGTCTTAGACTTTGGTGGATATTCCAGAAAATATAAATACAAATACCTAAATTTGCATTTACCTTTGTCCTGATCTTTTTAAGTGGGTCATAGGCTTTTATGTGATTACTGCAATGTCTGAAGATTGGTACTTCGTACAGGAAGACAAAGTGAAAACTTACTTTTAATACGTTCTGTAGCCCAAAGTGCATGATAAATCCAAGCAGCTGAGTCAAACTTTGCATTGTTTAGAATAGATTCTGTAACTTCAAAAATCCAAATGCATTTAGGGCTTACAATTTGCTCCCTTTAGTTAATTTACCTTTATTACATTGCAGTTGCTAATGGACCTGCAGAAAAGTGTCTGAGTGAGATGTAAGGTGACAGCAAAAGATTTAAAACTAATGTCTGTAGGGTCAGCTGAGGTGTTGCTTCAGAGAGCTTTTCAATCCTTGACTGTTTTAATTTCAGTTGATTTTTCGCTGGTGTAACGGAGAGTTCAGCTGAGTGTTAGTTCCAATTTAAGTTATTTAATGGAGTGAAAAAACCGAGATCTAAGTGAGCCTAAGCTATTTTATAGCCATGACTAATCAGCTCTATAGAAAGCATCCTGTTTTCCTAGTGATTAACCCCTCCTCCTTTTGCAGTATCATGCAAGACTGCTCTTGAGTAATTTCCATTCATGCAGGTGACAGTAACTTGAACTGTCAGGATGTTCTTTACCAGAAGTCTTCCCCTTTGGTCTTAATCAGATGTACCCCCTAGGGAGATTAATTACATCCCACTTTATCTTTTCTAAGTGGGAGATGAGATCTCAGTTCATTGCCTGCTTGGCCCATTTGGAAAATGACATAAAATTGCAACTACTTTTACTATCACAACAGAGCTGAATCACATAATACCTGTAATTTATCTAATGTTCTGTTATAGAAGTAATAATATTGAAGTTAGGTGTTGCTTGAATAGTAAATGAAGGACTTCTTGTGTGTGAAGTGCTACCAGTGCTCAGGTTTTTTAAATAGCACAGCATTAACAAAGACTTTGAATTAATATTAAGTCAAAAGCATATTGACTCCTTATCTTTAAGCTCAATATCCTTCATTAAAATCACTGAATCTATTACTCATTGGAAGAAAATATCTCCAGGGCGTAGTGTTCTAACCTGGTCACTGCACTGCTTTCTGAAGTCTTACTTTTAGGTACCTTGCTGATTTGAACTGAAGAAACTATACACTTTGTTGCAGTCATCCATGATTGCCATCTTAATGGTTGATGCAAAGATAAACAGCCTTTTTCTTCAGTCAGATTTGTATGTGAAGACATCATCAATAAGAAACAAAGCAAATTAGCTGTCAGTCCCAGTGAAAAAGTAATTCAAAACCAGCAAGAATTTTTTTCTCTTGGTGCAGTTTAGCTGCCCGAATATTTATCACTAATGCAATCAAATATAGTCAGTGTTTCAGGGGACTATGAAAGGAAGATAGTTTAAGGGAGAAAGGCTTATAGGAACTTGGGCGTGATGATCATGTTCGGGTTTTGCTTACAGATTGGCTGTTGGAAGGGAGGCAAACAGACTGAATCCATGAGTTAAACTTGAGAAAAAATTCTTTTAGAAAGAACACATCACAACAACACAGACTGGAACCCCTAAATGAATTATTCTTAATTAACCTGTTAGCTCTGCAGCCTTTGTTTTCAGTACAGTGTATGCCTGTAATTTGGAGACCATTTTTTTAGGCGGAAGAGACATCTTTTACTCTTTTGGGATTTTGAACAGAGTTTAAACAGCATATTTAAACAAACGCTCTGGGGCATGTTTGTGTGTTGGTTTTTAGACTGTTTTTAAATTTGGTGGTCTTTTTGGAGTTTTGTTTGTTTCTTTTTAATGCCTCAGTGATTTGCCTCTGAATCATCTTCTATAGAATTTGAATGTATTTAAGTGCAGTCTCCTCTCAGTAAAATATCCTTTCCATAACATAATTGCCCTATCATGTATTTTATTCTCATGTATAGGTTCTTGAAGCTGTTGCTTTGATTTGATGAGATGGGGGGGAGGGAATTTTATCCCATTCCGACATCATCTCCTAGCAATTATCCTATCTTCAGAATGTAATCAATGCTTTTAGATTTCTTCTATTTTTCTGTATTCTAAGCAGCACTGAATGTATCGTGTGTGTTGAATATTAATCCTCCTTGCTTAGAAGTGAAGATTCTTAGTGGTATTGCATGCCTGCATACCCTCAAGTACTGCTTTCTGTCCTGCAGTCATCTTAATTTTTTTTTTCCGTTTTAGACAATTGATCTACTTTTCACTTTCATATTCCTTCTCAGCCTTTTTTCTGCTTGTGTGTTCTTCCCCATAAAAGCTCTTTTTATTTTTCCTTCTGAGCTTATTAAAGTTTCACAAAACCTTTTATTTTATTTATGTTCAGAGTATTTGTTTTGATGTGAGGAAAATTCTACTGGTGATCAGTAACTGCACTGGAACTTACTATTAACTGCTCATGGAATAGACATGTAGTATTGTTGCTCTTTTTTATTGAAAAAATTCCATCATTTACTTTCCTTTTGATCTTGACTTTTCTGTATATGATTTGTGTATTAATATGTTATACTGTCTTCCAAGGCAGCAATTACATTTGAAGCAAATTGTGGCTGTCTTAGAATTTTTAGAAAGAAAAGGTCTTGTGAAACTTCTAGGTCCCAGATGAAACTTACTGTTTTGAATTAAAGCATTCAGAATCTTTGAAGACTGGGTATATCAAGGTATTTATCTCAATTTTGCTTTGGGAATTCAGTGGGAAATTTGCAATGAAGGTGGGAAGACAGCATAGAGCAGAATCTTGCAATTTCTTTTATGATCCATTCTGAAATATTTCTGTTTGTGTGACTTGATGCTCTTTCTTGAGCTTTGACTTAACAGCTGTTGATAGTTAATAAATGTCAGCATTTAAAACGTAGAATTGGGTTTTGACTGTGTAGTACTTTGTCACTTCTTATTTCTGCCCATGTGATATGCAAATATGTCTGCTATAATCTTTAAAAATGACAGAATTTTGGAGTTGGTAATTTTGATGAACTGATCTGTAGATACTTTAAGGGAATCTTCAGGTTTTGAACCAAGTATGTAAAAAATTGTGCAAAATTCCAAAGGATCTATTTTCCATCACTTTGGAGAGGCATGTAGAAGGAAACAGCTGAAGTAGTTATGCAGTCCATATACAAATATAGTACCGTTTTATGTACAGGGTCTGATTAAAAAAATGTAAAAGACTTGTATTATGTTATTTGATTACTTGCTTCTAGGAAATTTGTTTCTACTCTTAAATTTTTAAGCTTAAGAGTGCCTTTCTGTATTGTTAGCCAGACCTAGTGGTTTAATCTGGGAAAAAGCACAAATTACTCAGTCTAGAAAGCCTGTGATCTTTGATTTCATTAAAAACAGACTCTTTATGCCGTAAGTTAGAGGTTCTGTCAATAGGTATTCTACTGTGTCTTCACAGTAGAACCTCTGAAGGGTCACACAGGCATGTTGGTGGGTAACCCTTTGTGTCTGAATGAGTGTGTTCTCAGTCAGAAGTGATTGTATGTCGTAACTCACTAGTATTTCCTGCTGCTGTTTTCCTCTCATGAACGCGCTGCACAGCACCCATTGGTTTTGATTTCTTAGCTGAGCTAATATTCTTCCAGTTCTTCTCTCTCTCCTTTTCTAATTTAGTTTTACTCAGATGTTGCATATATTGGCCATCAGCAGGATTTTTGCTTAGTAATTCAGAACACTTACTCTCCGTGCTCTCTCAGACCTGCTTATGTGTCGTTTCAGCTTTGAGATTGTTGCTTTTTGGTTCCTTCATGCTGGAGAATGGGTGCAGTTCTCATTCATTGTTATTAGGTTTTAATCTACTCCATCCCAGTAATTAAGATTCAGTGATGTACTTTGTACATACAAATTATGGTAATTTCTCCTGTCAAAAAAAGGCTACCAGTTTAATTTGAAAATATGGAAAAACATGGTTTTGTAGTTTCTTAGCTGATTTGCTGTATATCACATACTTTTTTTTTTTTTACTCTATTAAATGTTTCTCTTTGGCTTTTTACCTCTAGGGTTTATTTAAGTGTCAGAAAAGTGGGATCATTATAAATTACTAAGTTGAGTCTATATTTTTGTATAGTTACGATTTTACATATGTTGGATGTGGGTTTTCTTGTATTCTGGTTTGAATTATTTTCATTCTGTTACAATGCTGGAAGTAGGTAGCTTATTTAGAAGTTTTTCTTCCAAACAAGTATGGAAAGTTTCTCTGGATTTTCCCACCTGTTTGTGTGTACAAATTTTTTCATTGTTTAGCAGGTGACTCAATCTTCTTTGTGTCTCGTGCTTGACAGAAGACTGTAATTTATTTCTGCTGAAAGAGAGCAGAAAGAACACAATAATGAAAGTTTTCTTGCTGACATATACACCATATATTGCACCTCCATATTGCACCTCCATATACATGAAGTACATCTTAACAGAACTTTGCAGCTTGTTCTTAACTAACCTCTTTACGTATTGTGCTTCAGGCAATTTTCCACCGTATTAATAAATTCCTTAATTTCATTTCCATGTACATATGTTTGTTCTATGTCATAAAAGAGATTTTTTAAAACCCTTACTGTAAGATGAGTTGTTTTTTGTTTTTCTTTTATAAAGAGTCTTAATATAACTCTTTAAAAATGTATTTTTTATCACTGATGACTTTGTATCATGTTGTACTGGTATGATCAATTCCATTGCCACCATATTTGTATGATGATTTTGAAGTATGTTACAGCTTTGCAACCTTGTATTACATAGATATTCACTATAATACATTGCAAAGGTGGGCACTGTAATTTGGTTATTAGATGTACAGTATTAAGCCTGATCTGTGCTTTTAATAATAACGTACTCTTCGCTTTTGTATTTCAAGTAATAAGAGTAGACTTAATTATTCAGAGTAGACTTAACATATTAAATGCCAATAACATTCAACATTGTGCAATAGAGTTTTCCAGTCCAGCAGAAACAGAGGAGGTAGGACAGACGAAAAAGCTTAGTAGAATTTGGCAGGTCTGGCTTTTGAAGTTAGCATTGCTTCACTTCTTGAATTTCAACGGATTGTATTAGGGCAGTGTGTAGCTGACTCATGACAGAAATTTTCTGTGCTTGCAGTCTGGGAAATGCAGCTACATAACTATAATAATTTGTGTAAAGCAGCAGCATTGCCAATAATTAATTTTATTAGAAATTTTAACTTAGTAATAACATCATAAGAACATGAGAAAAAAGGGGAAAAGGAGAGAAAAAGCATTTTTTGGGGGAAAAACCTGCCAAAACCTCCCCTTGAACCTCAGTAATTAAATTATTTGTTTATTATGTGTCATTGAACTTCTCAGTGGTCATGAAAATATCCACATTACCTTTCCAAAAGAACATTCCCCTCGTTTTCTAAGTTGCTTTGAATTGCTCTTGGCAAATATAAGAACTTTACAAAATCACTTTTGCAAAATCTGTTCTGCAGATGTGGAATCCATAATTTAAAAAGTTAAATTTAAACATGTGTATGTGAAGCCTTCTTCATGGATATTTGAATTGAAAAGGAATTTGTGAAAGAGAAATCATAAATGTTGATGGGAGTGCTTATCATTCAATGTGTTAAAACTTGATGTAATGAGCAAACAACAGTATATGTTAGAAGTATATTTTAAAAAAAATCTCTATGGCTAGTTTTTTCTAAAGAGCAAACTTTAATTAAATACAGTTTGTTTCCAGGTGGAAAAAAAAGACTAATCCAGGAAATTTTTTCTTTTGTTTTCACCGGAGTTCAAAAATACCTTGGTTCTGCCTGTCAGCTGATAAATAATATACTTCTGCCAAGTGGTGCACATAGAGCATAAAACAGTGTTATTGTTTCATGTCCCACATTTTTACTTCTGAGGAGATACTCCTAGGAAGAGGGCATTTTTGAACAAAATAAGTGCCCTGGACATTATCTGATTGATGCAGGGGTAATTTTTTTACTTGTTTCAACATGAACAGAAGATTGAACTCAAAGAACTTAGGAAGTGAAAGTAGAACTTCTGTAATGCAATTTCATTTATTTTTTCATTATGTCTGAGGAAGAGGAAATCATTAAATGGTACAAAAAAACCAGAAAAAAAACCAGAAAAATTCCAGAAAAAAACCCCAGAGTCATAATTACATAAAGTACACTGAGTTGACTGTTATATAGTATGCTGTTTGAGGGTCAGTAGCAGAAGGGGACAGACTATATGGAAGTAGTCCATATATTTTTGCCATATTGCCAATTTAAAGACAATCTTACCTGAAGGTGAATTATTTGGGTTTCTATGCTTTTTTTCCTTTTTATCTCCTTTCCTTCTGGCTAAAATGGGAGGAGTTAGATGTTAGTCACAGTATCACAGATAGAGACTTCAGAGGTCATCCAGTTCCAAACTCACCCCTCTTCCAGCCAAGGACTGGCATGCCACCTGCTAGACGAGATTGCTCAGATCCTTGTCCAGTCAGATCTTGAACATTTCTAGGGATGTGACATCCACAACTTCTCTGAGCAACCTGTGCCAGTGCCTCAAATTTTCACAGTAAAGGATTCATTCCTAATATTGATCTTAAAATTCTCCTCCTTTAAACTGTTCCCCCTTGTGCTATCACTATCTGCTTGTCTAAAAATAATTTTCCATCTTTTTTACAAGCCTCTTTTTAGTACTTGAAGTTGCTTTTGGTCTCCCCAGAGCCTTCTCTTTTCATGTCTGAGCAAACCAAACTCTCTCATCCTGTCCTGATAGGATTGGTGCTCCAGCCCCCTGATGTTCTTTGTTGCCTCCTCTGGACTGGCTCCAGCAGGTCCATGCCCTTTTATTGCTGGGACCCCAGCTCTGGCTGCAGGGCTCCAGGTGGGTCTCAGCAGAGCAGAGCAGAGGGGCAGAATCCCCTCCCTGCCCTGCTGCCCACGGGGCTCTGGATGCAGCCCAGGACACGTTTGGCCCTCTGGGCTGTGAGTGCCATGGCTGGGGCATGTCCAGCCACAGAATCAGTTGAAAAAGGTCTTTGGGATTGATTCCAGCCTGGGACCCAACACCACTATGGTGAACCAGACCATGGCACTGAGTGGCATGTCCAGTCTTTCCTTAACACCTCCAAGGACAGTGACTCTACCACCTCCCTGGGCAGCCCATTCTAGTGTCTAATCACCCCTCCTGTGAAGAAATTCTTCCCAATGTCCTAAACTTCCTTTCATTCCAGTGAAGTTATGTCCCTAAGGTCCTTCAGTGATCTCTGCTTCTTGACTCTCATGGGTCTGAAGGAAAATATAAAACATACATAGTTTACAAATTAGTCCTGATGTTTTTGCTTGGTGTTGATTCAGTCAGAAACCATGCTAAGCTGAAATTTTGCACATAGTATTATGAAATATGTTTGCAATATGATGTCCATTTAAAAATAAAAATAGGAAATATTTCCTATTTCCATAAAGAATAAAAATACTTAAAAGATCTTATGTGAAAGAAGACATGAAAGATCTCAGTGTAAGCTCAAGAATTAAGGGCTCTCGGGGACTGACTGACAAATTTGTAACTAATATATAGGTGGTTTCTTATAAAATACTTACTTTTAGTAGAATTTTTTTTCATTAGATCAAGTATCAGCAAGGCAACAGCAAACACATGCTCAGTGTGGGGACATTAAGAAAACATTAAGGGAATATTAAATGTATACTGTAGGCTGTGTGGGCATTTTTGGCAGGGCAAGTAACTCATGTGCAGGAATATGGCCAATTGTCTGCAGTGGAAGCAGCAGTTCAGAGGACTTGGATTTTTCAACTGACCTGCAGATATTACAGCTGATTTAGGGCTCATACTTCTTTTAATGTGTTTTATAAGGAACAAGAGTATACAAGTGCTTCTTCTTCCTTTACAGTAGAAAGGCAAAATGATAAAAAAGTTTGAATATGCTTGTAGTGTAGCCAATTTTTGAGGTTTTTGACAGGACAGTGAGCCCTAAAAAGAGGAAATAAGGCTTTAAAAAAGTCATTCCATGCCAGCAGAAATAAAGAATGATAAAGGATGGTAAAGAATTCTGAAGAGATTGTTTCTGAATTACATCTGAGATGGTTGTGAGGCATCTGAAATGAAAGGGGATGGCAGGCTCTGAAATTCCCTGCACATATCTGTGTTACCAGGTGCACCACCTGAGAAGGGTGTGCCAAGGCAGTCCTTGGGAACTTGCACTGTAAGAGAGAACAGAGCTTTTCTGCAGGAGATGGTCACCACTGAAGGAAGAAAAGAAGGTACACAACATTCAAATCTGATTTTGGAGGGATTGAGTATTATAAAGGAAGGGGAATAGAAAAAGACTCAAGTTTTGACCAAGTATCACAGTAGGAGAAAGTGTAAATGAAAGGCAGGCGACTGAGACGGTTGTTGACTACACAAGGAGAGGAAAAAAGCAATCTCAGAATCATATAATGGTTTGAGGATGAAAGCAACTTCTGAAGATCTTCTAATCAGCCTAATCATAATTGTAATATTGTGCTTCATTTAAAATAAAAGTTCTAGTTAAACTACCAAACAACAAACCTGCCAAAACCTCAAACCCAAACTAATCATGTGAACACTTGAATGTCTTATGCTAGATCTCCAAAGAAGGCAATGAAATGATGTCTTACAGATAGGAGATTTGAAGACTTTTTAAAATGAAACTAGCCTCGACTTCTTATGGACAACTGGAGATTAATTCTACCTATTAATTTTAACTTACAGTTCCTGATTTCTCATTACTGTCATTAAACATGCAATTACTTGTAACCTCTCTGAGGTATTTCCAGCTCATTTTCTTGTCTGTTTTGTTCTCAAATTATTTATATGTCAGCTCTATGGCCTGTCTGGTCTTGTAGCTCTGATGGAAGTTCCTGGTGTTGTGCTAGGGTATCTTGTCTCATTCTGGAGAAATGGCAGCCTCTGTTAAAGTTGTATTTGCTTTGCTAAAGACCAGTGAATTATGTGCTGTTGGATCACAGGCAGTGTTTGTATAGTCTAAACAAATGGGGTTGTCCTGAGAACCTTGAGACTTTTTCTTTCTAAATGAATGATCTTCCTCCTTTTGCCAAATTCTGAAACTCTTCTCAGCATTAGATGCCAGAAGAGTTTTGAATTTTAATATGGAAAGACCTCAGCATGTTACATGGACAGAAAACATTTGTATCTAAGTCAGTTACAGTTTAAAGGGTCCACCTGTATTCTAGTGTTTTAGTTCTTTCTCATTTGGATGTTTTTCTGTATCTAAGGAACAGTGAAGATCCAGGCAGATACTCTTTTTCCATTAAAAAGAAAAAGGATGTGTTTGTTTTGCTAATAATGTGGGAAAAACTCAACTTGAAAAAAAAGTTACATAAATTATTCTTTCTAAAATATTTGAAGAACATTTTTATAACAGAGCTCTAACACCTTCAGGATTAGTGGAAGAGAACTGCAATAGTATTACAATTAATGTTTAAAATGCCTTTTAAAAATGAAATGTGAAGAATAACCAGCCATTTAAAAGCAAAATATTCAGATTTTGTTATGTCCGAATAGTTAAGAAGTCTGTTGAAGTTATGAATTTGTATAAGATTCATGTCTATTTCCTGAAGTATTTATTCTTTGTAGAAGACTGAATGCATTCTTCTTCTTGATTTCCAGTGGCAGTGGAGATTATTAAGTAGCTGTGTATTAACTTTTTGTTATCTTCCAGATTCTAAATAATTTATGTATTTACATGAGAGTTTTGGGAAAAAGTGTTTTGGTTTTGGTTTTTTTTTTTGTTTATTTTAAATTTTTTTTTTAAAACTTCGGATGCATTTTAGTGAGCATGATGTTTCTTATTGAAAAGTTGTCCACATATCTTAAATGCTATTTTGCCATTACCATTTAATTTGAACAGTATGATATGCCATCGGTGCTGGAAAAGTTGTTTGGTTTTATCACAAGAAGAAATATTTCATATATATTAATGTTGTCTGAAAAACCTGTTTATTTAAACTCCTTTTTCAGAACTGTGAGGACTTGGGATGTTAACAATGAAAAAAAGCACAAAAGTGTCTTTAAGCCGCGATCAGTTCAAGGTAAACGGGTGATTCCTACAACTTGCACATACAGCAGAGATGGGAAACTTATTGCAGCCGGCTGTCAAGATGGCTCTATCCAGATCTGGGATAGGAATATGACTGTAAGTCCAGTATTTGATAACAATATATGCTTCTATTATTTCGAGTGCGAATGTTGAAACACATAAAATCAGTTTTGGTACTTTTGTATTTTTATTTCCCCTCCTCTCCCCTCTGTCCTGAAAATCAAATAACTTGTAGGCATGACTTAGTGTTTCTTCTGCTTTTCCACAACTGGTCATTAAGTCTGCTGCTACTAAGTTCAAAATGCTGGGAAAACTCTTGGTAGTCTGCGTGGAAAAAAAAAAAAAAAAGTTGACCATGTATTTGTATCTAGATTATTATTCATTTAAGATGGAATGCTTGTGAGAAAAGCTGTAATTTCTTGTTGTTACATAATTTATTTGAGATGTTGAATGTATTGTGGGCTAACTCTTAAAACTTGATACTGAAACCAGTCATTAATCCATTTAATAGGTAGATAAGAAGAACATCTAAGTGGGTGATGATACAGCCAATACTGCACGTAAAATGGAAAATGTTATATTTTTAATGTGTAAAAATAAACACTGAGGCAAATTTGAACCACATATTTAAATGCAGTGCAGTCAGAAGGAGTCAGAATGGAAACCATTTCAAATTTATCGAAATCAGGAAATATTTCTGTTCGTATTGAACCAAATAATCTATTTCCAGTAGTTATAGTTTGAACTGTATTCTTGCTACTACATTATAATTCGAAGCTTAGAGCATTCAGTGCTCACTGTTGCTTTCTGGGTATAGCTTACAAACCAGTCCAGTTCCAAGAGTTTAATTTTGCAACATCAAGTGCAAATTCATCAGGCTAAGCTTTACTGCTTTGAAAAATAATCGGCCTAGTAAATCATCCATATTCTCTCTTTATGCCCCATCTTATGCAAAGAAGATTCAGTGGGATAGGTAGCAATGGCATGCATTGGAGGAGAAAATGGAAATAGGGTAAATTTTTTTTAAAGCCAAAATGAGAATACAGAGGAAATGAGGCAAGAAGAGCAGGATTATGAAACTGGTGTTACAGATCTCTGAAAGCTGTACAATTCCAGTAGGATGGCTTTGGTAAGTAAAACTGAACTAGTGCAGGTTACATTAGTCTGTTCAACTTCGTTTTTCAAGATACTTGATTTTTAAAAGGAAAACAGACAATCTGGGCAGCTTTTTACAAAGATTTAACAAGATTTGATTGCTGGAGGCAGAAGGAAATCTATAGATTTAAAAGGAAAAGAAAGCCTGTGGATTATACTCAAAGTACAGCCTGTATTTTGGGATTGCAATCTATTTTTATTTCTGTTTTTATTTCCACTATAAACCTAGTAAAACTTCCTAATGGCACGAAGCTTGAGAATTCATCCTAAGTGTAAACTTGTTCTAACAGAATAATAAATTTTTCAGAGACTGGCTTTCATCACCTGTGTATGTTGTTTATTTTAACATATACAGTATTGAAATATTAAGCTTTCTGGTGTAGTTTTAACAATAGTGCTCTTGGTAGTCTGCTTTTTCATGTGCTTTTCCTTTTGAACTTTTCTGTGTCTGTATGATGACATATTGCAATGCTGATTGAGTGCAGTTTAAGGTGATTATGAGTAATTTAAAGATATATCCTGTGCGTCTTGTGCAATTTCTAGTGGGTGACCCCTGTATAACAAGGCAAGACTAAAGTGATTTTCTAGTAGAAATTAAGTTGGTGGTGTTCTTGGGTTTGTATTTTTAATGTCTAAAGAGTTTTTGTCTTTGCCTTTGTTGGTTTCATTAAGAGGCATGCGAGGTTTTTGGGTGAAGGAGCAGGTAAATTGTATTTTTAGTGGTATTCTTACCTAAGACTGCTGATATCCTCTGGAGATCCCTGAGTATAGTTAGAATCAAGTGTTTCAAAAGGCATGTTGATTAAACAATTAGAAAAAGCCATCATCTTATATTTGGGGATGGGAATAGGATCAGAAAAAAAATTTTTGAATGCAGCATATGTTCAACATAACACTTAGAAAGAAGAGGATGACACTGACTCCTGCAGTGGAATGGTGAAAACATGCATTGGCCTGACAGGATTCAGAGATGCTTGCAAAAGCGAACAAGAAAATGCTAAGTTATTACAAATTGATGCCGTTCTTGGGGTACAAACTGTGTGTGACGTAGGAAAATGGTAAAGCTGTGGAGGATCGAGGTGTGAGGGTTAAACTTCATGAAGAAATATATAGTAGGAATATTAACTTCTGAGTTTTGAACAGAAAGCTGTAATTCCCATCCAGCAAATACCATTTGGTTCTTTTAAAACAAATGTAGAGCTATATATATGCAGATTTTGCTGTGCTACAGTACAACTGTTATCAAGTCAAAATTAAGAGAGCATTTGTGTTTATCTTGACAAAGCTCTATTGAGTCAGTAGCAAAAGTCACTAGTGTTTGAAAGCAGAAAATAATTGCCATATTTTCTTACTCTTGATCAGTTCGGAATGATTCTGGCATCATTGTTTATACTATGTGCCTGGTCCATATTCATCTGGAAGGAGAGATTCAGGAAGATGTTTAAAATTGACTGTTGCTTATTTGACCATACTGTTATGACAGGGATGATGCAATAAAGGTCTGTTGTGACTGTCTGAATTTGATTTTGCCTTTGTGCAAGAATGTAAATGACAGTTTAATGCTGATCCCGAGTGCCCAAACCACTGTTCTGCATAAGACACTAACAGTACAAATTATATCCATGAAGATTGTCCATCCAGATATTATGGCTCACACTAGATCACACTAGATGAGAACACTCATAGTGGCTGTTATCCTGGATGTCTGTGAAGATGTTTAGATGCATTTATTTTTGAGTTGAGTCAAACACAGTGCCTACTAGAGGAGGAGGCTTCTGTTTACTTCAGTGAAAATGTAAAGTCCCTGCTTTCCCACTCAAAAAGGCTCATTAACTCTTCACAGAATCACAGAATGGGTCGGGCTGGAAGGGCCCACGCTGGGTCATCTGGTCCAACCTTCCTGCTCAAGTAGGGTCATCCCTGAGCACACAGCATAGCATTGTGTCCAGATCATTCTTGGATACCTCAGGTGAGGGAGACTCCACAACCACTTTGGGCTAGTTGTTCTTGTGCTCAATCACTGCACAGTAAAGAAGTTCCTCCTAATGTTCAGGTGGAACTTTTTGTGCATCGATTCCTGCCCGTTGCCTCTTGTCCTATTACAGTATGAAGCAGCAGTTCCATGGGCAGAAATGAGTACCCCAAAAGGAAAGAGGTGATGATGCACTTTCAAAGAGCAAAAGGGACACTCATTAGAAGCAGGTACAATGGGGCAGTGTTGGTGGGAAGCCATCACTGTACCACTTTGCAAGAAAGAAGCTACCCCACAAATCTCCTTTGTCATAGTTTCTGATGCTGGTATAGGTTTTTTTATTCTCTGCTTCCCACATTACTTGTTATTCCTGTCTAGAGGAATCATACTGATGTGTCAATCAAAGGGTAAAGAAATTAAAAAGGAACATGTTGTGCAGTAACATCCCCATCACCACAGGCACATCACCTGTGTTGTATGCTGCTCCATGGTGTAGAACTTGGTCTAGAATGGTGTGATTAAATAATTGTTGATTTTTAATTTAGAGGAAGATAAGATCTTCTCTATGTTGTATTTTATCCATTCTGCTGAAGTCAAAGTAGTTATTTGTTTTAAGTTATCTTCATCACGTGGTTGTTTTTTTTTCCAAGCCACTTTTGAACTATCTCAGAATCTGGTTCTTTTTTTTTCTTTTTTTCTTTTTTTTTTTTTTTTTTTTTTTTAATTATGTTGCTTTGCTTAGGGAGTGATTTTAGCGTGTGATCTATTCACTTCTAACTAGTAATGAACACCATGAATGTTTCATTCAGATTTTTACTTCCACTCTTTTTTGGTATGATTCCAAATCTCCCAGCTGTATGCAGTGAGAGTAAAAACACTTTTGGAACTTTTTGAGGAAGATTTTTTTCTTAATTCATGACACTGACATTGGTAACTTGCTAGCACTGAAGTTAGCCAAATGCATTCCGGCTTCGCCTTGCCTTTTTCCAAACTTCCTCAACAGGATCATGATCCATTATAATCACCTGCCTCAGAGGATTTTTTTGTTTTGTCATAAATCTGTGTTATTTTCTCACGTATGTTATTTTGTCAGTGCATGTTTTTTCTTTAAGGTTCATGTACATGTGCATTTACAGTGCACATTAGCAGAGCGATCTGTCAGCGTATTTGAAATATTATGAACACTGTCAGCTTGGCTTAAAATAACAGCTTCAAAGGACATAAAAAATAACTTCCTTCAAACTTTGAATGAATAGTGGAAACAACAGTGTGAAATAGTCAATCATAACACAGCACATTAGAACATTCTCAATTTAAATGTTCTGAGACATGGAGAAAAGTGTCTGGCAAATATGGAAAGTTGAAGAGCATTAGTGGTCAAAATAAGACAGTACCTCAAAAATTCTTGGTTCACAGGGCAATGCAGTAAAACCACTAGGTTTAGCTGCAATTCAAATAAGTTCAAATTCCTCATCTTGCCTGTGCTTGCCCATTCAGAGCTTTTTGCAAGCCCGTAGTAGTATATATTTCTGAACAAATTGATCCATGGAGTCAGTCTTTAGTATCAAGAATACAGATTGTCTTGCCGTCACTAAACCTTTGTGTCCTGATTTTCCTGTCCAAGAATGGGAACATCTCATTCTTAGAGATAGGGTAAGACTGAAATAATTTTTTAAGCATATTGTGAATTAAAATTGAAATCTCTTCAGTGAACCCAAAATCTCCCTTCATTTTCCACAATAAGCAGGAAAGCTGGAGATGTTTTTTCATTAGTTATAATTAGGCATTTTTGGGGTAAAAAAGCTAGACTTTTTAGTTAGCCTTTCTTAATCTTTCAAACCACCTGATGAGGCTACCTGTTATGCGAATTTTTTCCTCCATCTTTTCCTAGGTGTGTTCAGCACAGGACTGCAAAAACAACTTCTCTGTGTATGCCTGGCTGAATCATGTTGCACAGTTTCACACATCACCTATTTTATGATATATCATTGCAGCTGTGATAAAAATATTAACAAAGATGTTGAGGAGGCAGTTTGTAAGAGAAGTGGTCATGTCTTTTAAATGCCTTCGCGAAAGCAGCTTGTACACTCAAAATCTTGTCTGGTTTTTTTTCTAGCTATGTTAAATTTGGTTATAAACTTTGAGTAATTTTTGTAAGCTTTTACCTTTCTACTGGCTGCACTATAAGTAGTAAAGAATTCGTTTCAACAAATACCTCTGTAATAACTTTGTCTTTTACATCTGTAATAGGTTTATTTTTTATATAGTGTAAATCTGAACATGAAAGACACAATATTTTGTAATTTCCAGCATGATTCTCATTAAGCAAATTGGTTCAGTGCTCATGGAAATATTTTTATAGTGAGTGATTAACCTCCATTTTTTTACTTTCTTGTTTCATAGAAGACTTAAGCCTAGGTTTAATTCCATTCTTCAGCTCTAAAGTGAGCATTTGATACAGTATTGCTGAATTACTGCATTGCTAGCATTTTCTTTTCTCCTGGTTTTAAAAACTTACTCCGATTTTAAATTGCTAGAATAATTTATGTATTTTGATCAGTTTAAATTACTTAGCTAAAGCTCAAAGTGGTCTTGCAGAACTTAAAATTCACAATAATACTGAAATTCAACACTATAATAATGTACTACCCACATGAATATTCCCAAAAGTGGCGTGATCAAGTGGTAATCCCAATAATCTGTTTTCCACATGCCGTTCAGCCACCCTATCCTCAAAATATAAGGGGAAGAAACGTGGAACGTCACAGTATGCCCTGAATTTAAACAGATCTAAGCTCTGTACATTTTAATTACAAATAGTCATGTTTAAAGTATTTTCCAAATAATTGCATGATTTATAGATGTAAGACAAATACATTTCTATATTTAGTGATGATTTGCTTTGAAAGGGTTTCTGTAAGCTTTTAGTTTTTAGTTCTGTGGTGTGCTGTTGGAAGTTTTTAGGTAGAATTTTTAGAGACAAAAGGTTTCACAAGTACTGGAGCCATTTTGAAATAATACTGCACAACTAAGGACACAGATTTAGATAATGAAAAATTATTACGTGAAAGGTTTTGGTTTTTTGTTTTTTTTTTTTTAATGGGAATCCAAGTCCAAATTTTATTTGGAAATTTTTTTTGCAAACTTTATTTTGCTGTTCGTGATGGATTTTACAGCTGATGCTCCAAGACAGAGTAATCAAAACTAGTAGTAAGATCTGAGGCTTGCTGTAAATACTTTCCCGTTAATTGGAAGGCCATTTGAGGGGATTTATACCCATGTGTTAGGAACAAGAGGTTGTTGAATCTTTGCACAGTTACGGGATTCATTTTGCATGTACTGACATGCAAAAGACTTGGCTGTCAGTAATTAATTCCTGAAATGTCTTATGTCTGTCCACTAGAAAACTTTGCTATACATATGCATTTTTAGATGCAGTTTCAGCCAGTTCATTGTGTGTCTTTGGCATCTTGTCCATCACAGCATTAGAGAATAACACTTTTTTTCACACCAGCTAGGTTTTATTAATCTTTTTTCACCATGGAATATTCACTTGTCTATTTGGATGATTTTTTTAATGTATAAAATTTAATGTTTATATTGATATCTCCACAGCATTAAAAATATTCCTGTGAAATGTCAATATTTAATAGAAACAGTTTACAGTGACTGTTCTTAAATTTGCTGAATATCACTACTACAGCTAAACAGCAGGGAAATCTTCCAATTTTCCCCAAGTATGTAACATGCTTCATGCTTTGAAGAGGGCAGTCTGGCTACATCTGGAAATTTCTTGTGTAAATACAAGATGAAGGATATCCAAATATACTATATTCCCCTTTCAAACTTAAGGTAAGTTTTCCATATCCATAATATTCCACCCTTTCATTCCATATGTATATGTGCCAGACCTCTGTTCCAGAAACTGGAAATCACACACAAGCTTGCCAGCAGCAAATATTAACAGATTCATATATTATTCCTTTTTGTATACGTCTGGGTTAGCCAGTACATCACTATCTGTACCCTGAAGCCAGCCACAGTAAAGAATCTGACAATCATGTGCTGAGATAAAATGTGCCCTGCTGTATTTCTAAGTGCATTTCTCTCTTATGTAATAAACAGTTTATAGTTAAGAACTATCTAAATGTTTGCACTATCTAATATAGTGATGAAAGGCAATTCTAAATCTTGAAGTCTGTCACACCCCAATGAAAATAGGTTAAAGGATTTCACTTTGGATTCATGTATGATTGAGGAAAAAGGCTTGTCCCACATATCTCTCTTTGGTTTATTGTTTGGAAAACTAAAAGTAAGACTTAACAGAAATAATTTCAAAATTACAATTTGAGAAGAGTAGGCATTATAGCAACATGATTTGCTTTATTAATATTGTAGTGCTATTAGTATTAATACAACATGAATAATGTTACAGAAATAGAAAGATGAAATAATGAAAAATAATGGAAAAAATAAAAGAGCCTTCTTGAGCTGGCTTTGTTACTTTAGAGAAGATTTTCCTTTTTTTCAGAGGCAAAAAATGGAAGGTACAAATACTACATTCTGACCTAACAAGAAGTGAGCTCCAGAGTGGTTTGGCTTATCAGAGAAATGGCTTTCAGATACTGTAGTGTATGCATTGCTCAAGCAAGCTGAGCACTTCAGTGGTCTAGAGTCTGATAGGGTTTGTAAATTATGGAAAGACTGTTGTGCTTCATGTGTATATTAGGAAGCTAGTTTTGCCTCCAAATGTATCTCATTGTGCTAGGTCACTATTTCTTGAAGCATGTGAGATGAAGAGCAGGATTATGCTGTGAATTTCCTAAAAGCCATGAAAAGTGCATTTCTGTACGACTCTTGGTCATTACGTTTATTTTATTAGAGAAACCAAAGATTCCTATGTTTTAAAATACTTAACAAAAGGAAAGCTGTTACAGCTTGAACAAGTGAGTTAAAACCGAAAAGTGGGAAATGGCTTCTGAGCCATGGAACATACAGGAGGTTTGCAGGAGATAAGTTATAGTGAGGCATAGGTTACATACATTTAACTCAGGAAGTTTGATAAAGAACAACTTTTTCTCAACAGAGAGAACAATTGATTCATGGTTGCATCCATTAAAAGGTGCACTTCTGTGGGGATACAGTTTAAATAATTGGCCATAATACACTAGAGACCATACTCACTTCCTAAAGAATGTAAGTCTTGTTAACTTTAACTGAAAATATTTGAATGGCATTTCTAGAGAATTCATTATAAGATTATAAGCCAAACAAGTTATTTTTGTGTCCATTATTATCAATGAGAAGATGAACTGCACAGCTAAAAAGTATCTTGGCAGCAGGTACAGAACTAAACTGATCATATGAAATTAAAAGTATTTGTAATAATATATTTTTTGTAAGACAGCTTCAGTAAATAGGTTTCTTGCAACTCTAGGTATAAATCTCAAAATTAAAACCTGATTGAATATATGTGAGGCTTTCTTCATGAGTAAGCAAAACTTCTTCCAGTGCAAAATATTTTAAAATAAAGGGGTATTTTCATGATCTCCCCATTTCCTAAAGTTTGTTTTCAACAGATGTTAGTGCTAAACAGTTAGCAGAGAGGGTGGTGAAATAGGTGGAGCATTGTCCAGCTGTGTTTTATTTAATGTATGACTGGAGTGATACTACACAGACTGAAATAAGATACGTCCGTGAAACAGCTGCTTTCCTTAAACCAAGTTCTAAATTTCTCATGAGATAGAGAACTAGACTTGGAATTGGATATGGCTACCTTTGTGTTTCACACATTATATGTAAATACATACGCAATGTGTCTAAGTATGTCCAGAGACTTACAATGACATTCTAGTTCAATAGATTTTCTGAATAATGTATAATCATTTTAAGCAGTAATTCAAACAACATATTCTTAGATATTTCAACATATGTAATTTTCATTTAGATTAAGCAAAGTTGTAAAGAAGTTCGGTTACAGTTACTATTTCATTTTGCACTGTGTATACGTATCACTTTGAGATTTGGCTTGGGACTATTTTGTGCTCAAAGCAGTCACCCATAATGAGCACTAAATTTTATTTTATATTTAGTGCGTTTTGTGAAGGTTGGGATAGGATGGCCAAATGATAAAGTACTGTGCTAATTTATATACAAAGAGACAGTTGCTCTAAAAACTCTTAATTCATTGGATAAGCATTGATTCTGTGTTGTTTTTATGGACGCTAGGAGCTCCTGATGATTGTAGCTGCTGTGATCAACATGTTCCCTGATATTAGGATATAAATGGCACTGCATCCTGGCTCACTAGCCTGCTTTTTGTTCTCACCATTATGCAGTTCTGTGGTCTCACCTGGGGAGTCTGAGGTCTGTAAACAAACTTCATCCTGTTGAGGCCATCGGAGAATCTTGTGTGGACCTTTATAGATGCTGTTTCACCAGAGCTCACAGGAGCAGGAGGACAGGTAGTGCATCCCTGCCCTTGTAACAGGAGGACTGGCATATATTCAATGCCTTGAAAAGCCTGAGTACTTTTCAGAAGTGTTGACCTGTTCCAGTCAGCAGAAAGCATTGCGTTGCAAGCCATTGGCTTGTTACTTGTCACAAATGTGAAAATGCCTGCTTGATTTCAATATTTGATATGTTGAAGTGTGTTGCCAAACTGGGTAGGCATTGGCAGAGGTATAGGAGTGTTTTCTGTATTCCAGACAGGTCAGTGTGGTTTCTTGGCTGCTACATTGAGGTGGGAGGACAAGGTAGGGCTGCAATAATGTGTGGTACTGTCTGTCTGCACATGTAAAACAAACTTCAGTTTTGACTTCCTTCCTAACTAAAGGTGCCTATGTCAGAAAATGGATCTTTCAGTGTCAAGTTGGTAAGAGGTTTACACCAGCAAACAAAAACAAGGCAGTGTGCAAACTTGGTTACTATTTGTCTCCCACCCCCCGCATTTTGGGTTTTTTTAAAATAATTTTTGACTGATAATTTACTTTATTTCCACATGTGCTGCAGAAAAAGGAGTGGTGGTTTTCTTTGGTTTGATTTTGGTTTTCTTTTTTTTTTTATTTGTGAGAAAAACACATATGTGCTTGCAGATTAAATGAATGATCTGTAATTGTTGTAATTGAAAGACAGTGTATTTAGTTCACTGGTGAAATACAGCTATTAAAAAAGACAAAATGAGGCAAGAATGGACCCTTAAAAGTAAAGTGGGTTTCCATTATCACGGAAACAAAGAAGGAAAACATATTAAAGTGATGATACTGGCAGCGGGTTATTGGTTGGATTTATTACAGTATATTTTACAATGTGTGACAGAAAGGAGATGAAAGGACATTGGGATGCATGTAATAACATTTTTCTTATGATGAATGGTTAAAGGAGGGAAGATCTTCCAGGGAAATTGAGAGGATATGATATCCATTTGAGAAAATCAGGAACAGCTTTCATCATGCTGAATTTATATTGGCATCTAGACATTCACAGAGTGATGTCAAGGTGAACTAGGATGTTCAGCAGAGAGTCAATGATGTACCTTTTTTTGAAAGGCAGTTAATGGCATGAAAATATTGGGAGGCATGGTTGTGAATAAGGTATGTACACTGTAGGGTGAGGAGTTCAGTGACCAGGGTGTTTGAGTAGCAGTGAATAGCAAGAGAAACTGAAAGGTAATCATGTACTGGAGGGAATAGTGAAGAAGGGAGCCAACATATAGATGGTGTGCAGGAGATACAGGACTTCATAAAACAATGAAGAAGGGGAACAGAAAATAGACACTTTTTCCCCAAGGCTGATGATAGTAAGGGTTGAGTAGCATCCCATGTTGGATTTGTCAGGGATAATCCTGAGACTCAGGAGGGAATTTAAGTAGCATTCTCAGATGGATTAAAGTGAGATTGACAAGGAATGAGGGTGGAGGAGAAGGTAGTATTGGATGAAAAGGCGAGAGAAAGAGAGGAACATGGAGCTATTTGGGGAAAAGTGGGTAATGCAGATAAGGTTTTGAGATACAAATTTCACAAGCAGCAATTCATGTATCTCCCTGTACTGTGAGAATGCCATTGCTGGTGGAGAACAAATATGAAGTTGCTGGGTGTAAGTGTGAAATATTGTGCTGAAGTGAAACTAGGAGACTAGAATGAGAATTTGAAAGGTATTTTTTTGTTAGATGGAAAAGAATTCTAAGGATGCTAGTGGTCAAAGAGAATTGTGAATTGCAATGGAAAGAGGTACAACATCATGGAAATAGAAAAAGAAGAGGAAAAGAGGGGTTTGAAGCAGATAGCAAACATTAATAGTAGAGGAGAAGGCTAGTTGCAGAATGAAAAAAATTGTAACAATTCCTAATCCTCAGAGACAAATTTTCATGGAAATACTGTAGTCTCTTTGAAGGACTCTTGGATATCAATTTGGACATTTTTATATCTCCATACCTTTAATAATCATCTTATTATTTATATTACATGAGACAGAAGGGATTAATTGATTTAAGGATATTAATTGCAAAAAAAAAAAATATTTTCTGTCATACTTAAAATAGTAATTTGTTTTAATGTCTGGTAAAAAAGAAAGCTAATTTTAAAAGTGACCCGTGTTTGAAATTTTATGAGTAATTGCACTGAAGAATAGCAAGCAACTTTTTCACCTAAAGGTATTGCAAGCTTTTTCACTCTAATGCTTAGGTGTTTGATTGCTGCTCTGAAAGCTAACTTGGACCATTCTATTCTGTTAGTGTAAACCATGATAAACAATTTTTGAATTTTTTTCCCTGTTTTGCCAGTTTTTGCTTGCAAATGTGTGGGGTTTCTATTTGTTTGCTTATTTAGCTGGTTGAATATAGGAAACTATTGGGAGAAAAAAACTACATCAAAGAAATAACCATGGAATTGAGATAA
Source organism: Cossypha heuglini (assembly GCA_027576195.1). Classification (NCBI taxonomy): domain Eukaryota; kingdom Metazoa; phylum Chordata; class Aves; order Passeriformes; family Muscicapidae; genus Cossypha; species Cossypha heuglini. Next base: position 11,568,407 of record JAODKT010001744.1, read on the forward strand.
GAATATTGCTTGAAAAGAAAATGAAGTTTATTTGAGAATGCTCATTTTATCACTGACATGCATGAGGAAAAATATCATTTACCCTTTTAACATTCTTCCATCTTCTGTCTTCATTGTTCCCTCTGAATGAATAAAACCAAATCCATAGTTTAAAAAAATTATGTTTTTAAATAATATGCAGAGATAATATGTCATGATGTTTGCAGTGCATTTTTATCAGGAAAAAAAGTCAAAGAATGTAGAAGAAAGAATAGCTTGCTGTGTTACAGGAAGCTTAATGAAAATGCTTTCATTGCTTAGAGAAATACACCTATCCTCTTAGAATATACATGTGCTAGCTACTATTTCTAGCAAGCAAATAGGTTCATTATGCAACTATCTTTGAAAACTCACTGCGAACTACACTTTCTTTGGCTCAAGGATTCCTGAATCAGAAATGATAAGTTTATGTAGATTTTTGTGTATTTTCAGTCATATTTTGCTCTATTTACCCTGTGCCTCTGTTAGACCACAGAAGTGGTTTAAACTTTAGGGACACTGAAAGAACTTGAGAAATTATATTGCATATCAGGGAATAAGCTAAGAATAAGTCTGTCATAGTTGCTTTTTGAAGACAACTTAGTAGCTTCTTTATAATTTTTTTCCTGTTTATATGCCAGTATGCCAAAAGCTACTTTTAAATTATATGAAATATCCAGTGTTGGCATAGATGAGTTTGAAGAAATCTGTGGACTTTCAGTAGAGTTCTAGTGGACCTTACCTGAATCTTTAATAAGATTTTTGCAGAATAACATTGATCCCATTTGATTGTTTTCTGGAAGACAAGGAAACCTTAACAGCTGCGCAAGTCTAAGACTGATTAATTTAATTTCTAGAGAGGCAAAAGGAGGGGTGGGCTTTTTTTTGGATTTACAAAAGCCATATTTATGATAGTACAAAGGAGAAAAAATGTATATTTGCTACAATAAGATGAGATGGATTAGATAAGTTTTGAAAAGATACAGAAGAAAGTTTCTTTTACATCCTTGTGTGTTTTTTTCCTGCAGTGTAAAAAATCCCCAAAGAAAGCCAACTGAATACTTTCCAAAAGCTATTTTTATTAGTAATACTTATCATTTTTGTGGCCAAGATAGGTTATTTTCTCAAATGCAAAGTTTGACTGTGCAGCCAAACATTCTGCTGGGGTTTCATTTTCAAACCTTTAGGCAAATATTTAGCAGTACTGTTAAGAAGCTATATTTCTAAAATGGTTTCCTGAAATACTTCTTGATGAGTAAGCTTAAACGAGAAGAAATTGTTTCTGTGGTCAGCAATATTCTTAGAAATTGAATGTTCTTCCTGGTGAAGGAAGCATGGACAGATGGGAAGGACTTTCTCATCACTCTGCAGTGGATCACACACATCTCTAGGACAGGCCAGCCTGCTTGCTTCCTTGTTTTGCCTAAATCCATGTATGGTCAGATGTATCAGGGGGCTTTCCTCATTGCCTTCTGCATAAATGTTTTAGATTTTTTTTTTTAAAGCAGCAATAAAGTTTTTGTATCAATTGCAATTAACAAAACACTAAACAATTTTTCGCCTTCACTGGCTACATCACTGTATGACTTTTCTTCTTAGACTACTCTTTTCCATAATTTCCAAGCATTTTCTGAGTACGTATTTCACACTTGTGTTTTTATTTTCAATCACAATTGCATAATATGATGCATGATTCGTTGAAGATTCCATAAATTTAAAAAATAGATATACACCTTTTTTTAAAATCCCAGTTATGTAGGCTTTTCATTGCAATGTAGTTGCTCTAGAAGAACTACAGCATATTTGGGGGGAAAAAAAACAGCCAAGTCTTTTATGGGTTCAGTAATTTCAAATAAATAAGCTTCTCAATGCAATACATGTGAGAGATTATTGAAGGGTGTTGAACCACTGCTGAGTGTGAGAGATAAAGAAATCCTGGAGACTTGTCACACAGAAAAAAGGCCTTAGTTGCAAGAGATGAGAATATAATGGATGCACAGGACAGTTAAATACAATTATCAGTCAGATGTCCTGGTTGTGGTGAGTAAGGTTAGGCTACTGTATTCATAATGGATTAATTAGGATTGAGAGAGGAGAAGGAGTGTTTCAGGTCTGCTAATTATATGTATAGATGTCACTGAGTTAGAAAGTTACAGAGAAGAGGAAATCATGTAACAGTGTAATCACCTAAACATTAAACCCTCAGATTTCACAAGTTAATCTTGTTTTGCATCAGTGTGCTCATTACTGAAACAGCATCCATTTCTACACCACGGGATGTGGTATTGAAGAGCTGTCACATAAATTGAAAGCCTGGGGATCATGTTTACAGAGACTTCAGGAAAGCATCTGATATAGCCTGCCTGCAACTGCCTGCTCAGGGAAAATACTGAGAAATTCCTGAATTCAGCTGACATGTGTAGACCTGACAATTTTTAATTGATACACTAAACCCAGAAAGTGCACTTACATTTTTTGTGTGGATTATAATTGAGAGCAAAGGAGAAAACGCTTGCTTCAGTAGAGGTGGCTGAAGGGGGGATGGGGAAGTAGACATTTGGGGAGTGTAACTCATGCCTTGGGAACCTATCGGTCTTGTCAGCTGTGATCACAGCTCTGAGATGTTGTCTGTCTCTGATGGGATCGCTTTCAACAAAGACCCAGACAGCTTTGGTCAGTTGTGATTAAAAAGGAGATTTCTGGTTTGTTTGTTTGTTTTCTTCTTGCAGCTTTGTAACTCAGTTTTGTCGCCTTGAGCCTGGCCTATGGTAATTTATCATCTTGGAAGGCTTTTATATGTGTTAAAAATGACAACTTTTGCAATTGCATATTGTCGGTGCAAACTATTTTATTTTGCTGTAAGTAGTATCTTAGGTGAAAAGACCAATTTGAATCTCAAGTAGCTGTACATGACCTGGGACTTGCCTGTGAAGCATCTCTAGTCCTAGGAGCTAGTCCTGCCCTTCTGCCTCGTGTTTGAAACCATCATAAATCTCAGTTGCGGTTGTGTGACTGTTCACACTAATAAATAAGTAATGTTTTGCTACACATCTGTAAAACAGAGAAAGATTGTTACAGCCATCTTTGTAGATCTCACTTTCCCCAAAGCCTGCCTTAATTTACTGCCTTTGCTTTGTAAGAAAATCTAGAAGATGTTAGGAATAAGAAGGAAGAAGAATGTCTTGGCTGGGACATTCAATGTTTTGTTAAAAGTGGTGTGGGGGGTGCAGAATGTGAGAAGCATTATAATCTTGGGAAAGTGTTGGCTTACTGTGAAATATTGTATCCCAGAAACAATGTGGAAAGTTAAAAAATTCCATCAGTTAAACGTACTGTTATTTTTCTCATGGATGTGTCTTGGATTTCTGAGGTGAACAAACTGAATAGGTCTCTATTTCCTAGAATAAGTTTTATTGAGTGTTTTGGAGCAGGATAGCAGTTGCGGGACGCAGAGCTATTGCCATATGGCTCTGTTGTAGGTCATTCTTTATGATCAACTGTTCATATGGCCACTGTGGCCATGTGGCACACTGGCATGTGTCATCTTCACTTCCTGTATGGGTCCTCTTAAGTCCCAACAGGTTTTTGTACAAGGGATGCTCATTGCAGATGGTCCTCCAGTCATGCACCTTTGCCCCTACCCCTTCCCAATCCGTTGCTGGGTCTCCTTTTATCGCCTGGCTCTTGTTCTCTCTGAGAACTGTGGCAATATTGCAACCCCTGACATTTATCTGTTACTTTTGTTTTTTTCGATACATGCAACTGTGTCCTTTCTCACATGTGCTTCATGTTTTATGCCTGTCATCTCATTTTGCACACAAGTACGGTCAGCTGTAATTGCTTAACAAAAATATACGTGCTAATTCAAAGCTAGGAGGAAAGTGCTTACATTGCTGGAGTTATTTGTTAGAAAGCTTTTAAACAAGTTGCAGAAGATAGTGGTTTGCTGCAGAATTTGCTGAATTAACTAGAACTTTAAAAAATGTTAAGGACTAATGAACTTGTCAAATTCTGTGTGGCACATGACTATTACTTCGTAATAGCAGGCACCTCTGCAACAAAAAAAAGGTAATGAAGGAGATATGTAGATACACTTTGCCCTAATTATCTTAACATCTTTATCTTACGTTTCAATACTCTCCCTTTCCCTTCTTGAATCAAATTTTTGAATTGCGTACATTGGTTCTGTTGTTTCATGTCTTTCCAGCTAGAAACATTCTGATAACAATTTTTTTGCTAATGATTTGTTAGCAAGATTAGACATCTGCTAAAAGTATTAAGAGGTCAGAGGCCAAAAACATTATTTTCTTTGAAAACTGCAATGAATGTTTGCCAGTGTGTATAAAAACTTCTTCTCAACCTTCAATCATTTTAGAATATTTGATTTAGTATTACAATTCAGGGTTATATTCCTTTGCAGAATAATATATGGAGGGCAAGCTTGCAGAGCTCAAAGTTAGGAAAACAATCTTTTTACTGGTTAACTGAGCAAATTTATTTTTAAAGACAAATAGAATTGCTGATGCAATCTTATTGTCCCTTTCAGTCAAGTCTGGTTTTATATGAAATCCTAAAGACAAATAGAATTGCTGATGCAATCTTATTGTCCCTTTCAGTCAAGTCTGGTTTTATATGAAATCCTAAAGCATCAAAGCTGAATAGAGTTGGTGAAATTTGCTCTTGATATCAGTCTTTGACATCTGTATGTTGCTGTTTTCCTTCTTCTATGGGATGGTTGAAAAAGGGCGAAGACTGGTCAGAGTATAGGTACTTCATTGAGAAGGCTCTGTAGTGCATGATGTGAAATTAAAAAGTCATTTCACTTGGAAAAGATCCTTGAGAGCATCAAGTCCCACTATTTAAACCTTATATACAACTTTAACTCTGCTGAGCCCACCTCTATACCGTGTTCCCAAGTGCTGTATTGCACGTCTTTTAAATACAAACGGGCATGGTCACTCAACCACTTCCCTGGGAGGCCTGTTCCAATGCTTGACCACTCTTTCACTGAAGAAATTTTTCCTAATATATTATCTAAACCTATCCTGGCACAACTTGGGGGCAGTTTAAGATGAGTTGTTTAATTCATGAAAGATATGGTTTAGGTATTGTTAATGTATTCACAAATAAATGGTAAATAAAATCAATATCTTTGACTGTAGGAAAATGACACAAATTCTGAGCTGTTATATGATTTGCTATCTATCTATACATGTTTAGGGATTTTACTTGCAAAACATAAGAGAAAAGGCATTTGTTCTGTTTCTGAGAGATCTCTTTCTGTGTTTTAATTTGTATCTAACACGAAACGAGAGGGAAGAATTTCAGATTGAGGATGAAATGAAAGGAAAAAACCCTACACTCTCACATTAAGTTGGACAGCTGAGTGAAAAAAATTATATTTTAATGTATACATGTCAGTGTGACATTGCCTGAGGGGATGGGAGTGTTGTGGAGCACAAATGAAGTTTTTCCAATTTGTTTGAATTAGCTTAATACTGTGATGTAATCTTTCTGGGATTTTTAAAGTGTGAATATTAACCATTTATAATGTTTTTGAAAGTGCCTATGGTATTTCTTAGACAAAAAATACATCATTTTAATTACTTGTTAATGTTTAACAAATACTACAGAAAATTTATTTCCTGATAGCCAATTTGCATTTTATTCTTTACACATTCCCACATACTTGGAAAATTTTATGCAATTGAGTGCACAAAATATGTTTTTTAGTATTAATAAACACTCCTACCAAAGACAAACAGTTGTAAACTGCAGTCTGTTTGTAGACTTCAGGGTATACATAATTGGCTGGAAGAGACAGTAATTTCAAAACAATTACTATGGCTAAGTGTAGGCCATTGCATTCTGTGTTCAAGTACTGTAGGAAGCATGTTGTTGGTGTTTGAAATCCCCCTTCGTTGAAGAGTCATTTGTGGAGGGAATGCTGCATGTGACTCCTCTCAATGATTGACTAAATCTGTGCATAGAAGTAAGCTTGCAATAATTATTAGTCTCATTACACAAAGATTCTCTAGCTTTTGAACCAAATTTAGAACAACTATTCTTAAGAATAAACAACATTGATTCTTTACTAGTTTGTGTCTCTTACTTACAAAATAGCCCATTAAAAGAGCCTTACTAAGGTGCATAGTCAAGAATTAGAAGTTAAATTAACTGAGGATTCCTGTGCAAGCTTGAATCAGTCAGTGTGATTGCATTTCACGGTCACATTCTCCTTTTTTATTCTGTAGAACTGTGTCTCTTTTAATGCATAGTTTGGATAGAAATCACTGAACAGCTGCTCATTGTTTTGTCCTCTTACTGTTCAGGGTGGGATTCTAGGTCTGATTTTGCTGCATGTTGTTCATCCCCTCTCATCTGAAAAGATATGCTTATATGCATGTATTTTGTTTTGTTCATCATTGCCATAAATAAAGGACTTCAGGGTCACTCATCTACCATTTTCTCCTCTGTGTTTTAATCCTCATTTTACAGAGAGGAAAATGAGACGTTTGCACTGGAAACCTTATATCTTGAATGCTTAATTTTACAACTATCTGAATTATTTTCTTTTATGAAAAGAGGGCAAATAAGAAGCATAGTTACCTAGGTATTAGGAATCAACCTGTCTCAAATTCCTTTGTCTCTGTTTCTGTCTTTTTTCTTTTTCCCTTCCTGTGTTTCCACTTCCTGTCTTGGAATCTTAGCTGACACCTTTGGTTTTTTTTGGGAATTGGGAAAGCTTGATTAGACAAGACCATTTCAATTTAATTTAAGATTCCTTCCCTGTTAATAGAATTCTTAGATATTTTACTAAATAGTGACTTAAATAAGAAGTGATCTCCATGCAAGAACAAAATGTGAACTTGAAGATAATTTCAACCTTTCTTTAGGATTATCAGCAAAATAGAAATAATTAATATGAAACATACATCGTTCACATAGTTGGATTTTACTGTACCTAAATGGAACACAAACCTCACAATATCTGAACTTTGTTCTATTATGTAAGCCATGAATTCCATCAGGAATTAAATTTGACAAAAGTAAATTCTTCCAATCCTTTTCAGTCCTTTCCAAAGTATGTATATTGCATTTTAGTAGTTTTAGAAACTAAAAGCCTGCTTAAGGGAGTGTTGAGAGCTGTCTTGGAATGTATTTTTATCTTAACCAGGCGTAACTAACTACCTTTGTTCAATGCTAGTGGGAGTTTTCCAAGAGTGCTGATGCTATGTAAATCTGTACTGTATAATTAAACCTGTGAAGAATTCAAATTTTGCGTTCAAGCCCTTGTTATGAAAGTGTATTCTGAAACAAATATAACATTTTTAAAAGTCTGTTGGAAATACTTAGCTACTGTACCTCCTAAAAATGCAGGGGCATCTGTTCAGAATAAGGAATAGCTGCAGAGCACAGAAGTAATGTTTGTGCCGTTAGTTTAGTTTGTAATTTGATCTGTAGTTGTGATTTATTTTGTAATGTTTTGTTTCTTTGGTGAACAGGTACATACAAAGTTCCACTGCAGGCAAGCCCATGCTTCAGGCACTGACACTTCATGTTTGACGTTTTCCTATGATGGTACTGTCCTTGCCAGCCGAGGAGGTAGGTGACTGAAAGAACCCTATGTTGAATGTAAGATGGTTTTAATGAAACAAAATGGTTCATTAAAAAAACCATATAAATCACGTAATTGTTAGATGCATTTGTTTGTGTGGAGATAAGGTACTGAAATCAGATACTAGTGATTAAAATATAAAGTGTTTCACGATTTACTACTATTATTTGATATACCATGCAATACTATGTTCCTGAAAGAACAGTTTACAGCAGTTAAAAAATATTTTAAGATAACTTTTCTGGTTATATTGCACAGTTTCTGATCTGTTTTCTTGTCTAGCAGTAATAATACACTGAAAGGAAAAAAATCTTTAGCTTAATTAAAAATAAAAAAGTCCAGTTTTGTTGCTTAGTTCTGCTGTGGAAGATTAGTGACTCTCAATAGCATTTTCTCTCTTCTGGAGGTATTAATTCCTCATACAGCTTTCTTAGGCAATGTCATTTTCTGTCCTGATTGGAATTTTTATCTAATCTGTATTAAAAACATCGAAAGTTGATGATTGGAATTGACTTTCCAAGACGTACTTGAATGGCAAAAGAATTTGGAATGTCCACAGGACTGAAAAAAGGCTTGTGTTGTAAACTTCAGATAAAACTTTTATAAATGAGTCTTAGATAATAGAACAAGACTTGAGAAGGCAAAGATGTGTTTGAGGACTCATTCACTTCATTACTGGGATAGGATGGTGTCTGTTGAAGATAACTGTTCATGCAGAGATTTATCTGCCCAGTATTTTGCAGGCAGGTGCAAGCATACAAGCCAAGCTGTCTGGATGGAAAACAGCTGTAACCAGAAGCTCTGTGTGTGCATTACCATTGCCCCAAGGCCAAATAAACAGGCCTAGGGAGAGGCACTATACATTAATGTCGGCTAACACTGTCCCTAGCATATGTTTAGGACATCTGGTCAGTTTGGTACGTAGACAGAATGAGATTACGTACACAAAATGCCAGAATATAGGTATTCACAGATGAAAAAAATTCTGAAACAATGAATCTATTTCCTAGCTGAGAAGCTTGAATTTTTTTTGTGTCCTCCTTGTGCCCCTGTCACTGAAGAGGGTAGAGTGTCTGTTGGTACAGTGAAATCCAGCTGATATTGCTTGCTGCCTCACTGATTCCTTGTATGACTTGTCACATTGCAAAGATTGCAAATGTTGTTTCCCAAAACACATCTTTCACAGTAGGGGCTTTGTAGTCTTATCCTCGAAAGCCCTAGGCATATGGACACTAATGGCACTTGTGTTGTTTACTAACTGCTGTTCAGGTTCCTTGGTCCAGAGTTCTGCTGCCACTCTACCCGTCATGAATGGGTTGTAAGTAGTGGGGTAAAAGCTCTCAAGCTTTTTTGTCCTTACAGAACCAGACTCTTAATATATGGAGACCTTCTCCTGCTTGGAAAGTATGTGAACTGTGTGTCTTTCCATTCTGCACTAAGTAAAGTGCTGCATCTGTCTGCCAGTGATTACCCTCAAAACATTCACACAAAATACTTCAGGAAATCTAGGGATAAACCTTGGTGTGCTTTTAAATATAACAGCAAATAAGGCTAATGCTTAGTGAGGTGTATTCACTAGTGCTGTCTTGAAACCTCCATTTATGTAAATTCTCTTCTGTTTCACATTTATGAATGTAGATCACATAAATTACCTTTTCTTATTTTTACTGCATGTGGCACTTTTACTTGCCTGCTCTTCCTCATCTGTCTCCACTTTTTGTCTCGTGTTAAACAGACTTTCATTTACTCGGGTTTTATCTGCTACATTCTGCTCTAAGCTGTATAAAATGTTGATTGATTGTTTGCAGAATGTAAGACTCCACAGAAATTTGGCCACTCAGTGTGGATAAAAGTGCTACCTTTGTCTAGTGTATTAAAAGAAAAAAAAAAAAAAGCACTGTATGCACTATGCTTGAAAGTAAGGGGGATTCATACCTTATTTTGACTTGTTTGGTTAGTGCTTTAATATGAGTATTGCTTTGGATCTGTACCAGCAAAAGCAGATGTGGATCCAGCATTTGTAGATTAACACACCTGCCAAGTGCTGAGGATCAAAGAAAGGATAGTTGTTTGGGGCATGGGAACTTTCATTGAAAGCCTGATGGACTTTCCTGCATCTGATGTAGATTCTGTGCTGGATATGAGAAGATGAGGCAAGTCTCAGCTGCAGGCACAAGGGAAAATGAAAACCTAAGGAGCTGCTTATGAAAGTTCCCAGTCCTTTTCTTGTTGGATATTAGGTAGTAACTTGACAGAAACTTAAGCAAGTGGTATTTCTGCATGCTTGGAACCATGAAGGATAGTATTTGGGGAACATTTTCTTTGTTGAGCAGGGTAGAGATAAGAATTAGGATTGGACTTGGAGTCTTACTGTAAAAATTTTAAAAATCTTTTTTTGACTCCTGATTTTTTTGTGGTCCTTTTTTTTCCTTTTTCCTTGTATTTCTTTCTTCATTTTGAAATTGGTTTAACAGATAGAAACATGTATACTCAAGGGTTATGTAGCAGCATGTATAGTGACTGTTTTTTGTGTAGTGTAATCACATATTACTGTTCATAGTAAATTCAAACGTTGGCATCTCAAAAATCAGATGGGTTTTTGTCAAGTAATATTTCTCAGAAGCGGAACACTGGTGTTCATTCTAACCATTCCAGAAATACATTTACTAGTTTTAATAGGCATAGTCAGCTATTTGCAACACTTGGAGTTGAAATGGCCATATGAAAGTCTACTAGTGTCCTTCTAGCTGTATGTTCATATGTTCATTCCATATGTTTAGAGAGGATGATTAAGTATTCGATCAGGCTGGTGTCAATGCAGGTGATGCTGAGAAGTTCCAAATATAGGTATAGATTCCTTGATTTGTGACTTCCCTCATGAGACTTTTGGCTTTGGTCCCAACCTTTGATGCCTCCAAAGGTTGCTCTGTAGTTGTTGCAGCTCCTCCTGCAGAGCCAGTACAGAATGCAGAAGTTTGTACCTTGTTCTGTAAGATGTCTCTCATGTATGTAGTATAAGCCTTCACTGAAAGGCTCAGAGTTGATAAACTTATTCTGGTAAGCTTGTTATGCTATGTGTTTCCTAAGCTGTAACTTTTTAAAATTCCCCTTTCCTATGTTTCTTTGCTTCCCTCGTTGATCTCTGTGAACAATTTCTGTCATCAAGCATTGCTTTCAACACAGGATCCCCTCTTTTTAAGTAGAGTGTTGCTGATTGTAGGCTTTGTGAACTCCTGGCAGCACTTTTGCTTCTTTTGGGCCTGTTTGCATTTGTGTGCTTGTCTTCCTGGTCAGTATCTTCTGAAAAGAAAAGAAAAAAATCTGATAAAATCTTTACAGTAGTAGTGCTTTGGCCTTATTTTGACTGAAGGGCGTTTGCAAAATGCCTGTCTTTGCTCACCAAGGACTGTTTTCTAGGACCTAGTTGTTAGCTCTTGATAAATCCAGTGCTCAATACCATTGACATAGCAGTGTGTTGACCTGATTGTGTCAGTCTTAAGCCTGTTTATCAGTATCCTTCTTATTAAAATGGCAAAAAAAAAGAGTTTGAAATGCTACTTAAAATGATATAAAAGCTTTAAATAATCCTGCCAGGCTTTGGAGAAGTCTGCCATCAAGAAAAAATACTGAATGATCTGAGTAGACTATTTTGAATATTCATATTGAATTGCACAACTTCTGTTTATATGCTTTTGTTTAAGGATAACTATTTTTGTTCATGAATAAAATAATTAAAAACATATCTCTGCTGCTGCAGCTCTATTAAAGAAGCCTCCTAAGCATTGATAGAAGTATCCTACTGGAAAAAATCCTTGGTGCTGAGGAAAGTTAGTATTCTGTGATCTTAGTGACAGTGATTTCAACTTGAAACGCAAATTATATTTAGGAACCAATTTGCATTTGCACACTGATAATTTGAATTAGGAAGAGTGAATTGGAGCAAATTCATAATAATGCAAAAGTTTCACAGCATTAGCAAGTCAAGTCATTCAACTAGCATTTTTCCCTCTCCAATTACTTAATCTTCTATTTCTAAACTATTTCAGTTTAAGACAATGCTGACTTGAAATCAACCATAAATTTGAGTCCTACTAGAGTCTTCTAAATTTTTTAACCAGCCCATTACATTTTCTTGCTAGCAAAGTAGCTATAGCTACATGTCTGACTGCATTTCTCCTACTAAAACCTGGCAGGACTACAGCTTGAAGATCATGTCAAGGCTCATTCCACTAGGAACAGAACAGCCTTGGCTGCTAGCCGTAGATCTGTCCCTATCCAGGAGATTTGCAAAGTGGCCAAGTGGTGTCCTTTGCATACGTTTATAAAGTGCTGGTGCTTTAGATGTAACATCTTGACGATAAGTGGGTTTTTTTTCTTGAGGGTGGGAGGAAAAAGGGAGGGCTCATTTTACAAGACTAAATGCTTTGAAGTACTTGGGATGGAGTCTACTGGGAAACAATAAGAAAACAGATATTCCCAAAACAGAGACTCAACATTTTTCTTTCTTGTCGTTTTTTAGCTTCCCAATGAACAGAAATATACTCTGCTCTAGACATAATTTATTTAAGTTGTCCACTTCTTAAAAATATTTTGTAGTAAGGAGTTATCCAAGCCTTTAATATAAACATACATGATGTACGAGGCCACACATTACTGCTTTCCCTGTAAAGGGCACTGCTGGCCTTGATTCCTTTTGTTACTTCTTTTAAAAACATTTTATTTCCAAGGCCTCCTTTGAGGTCTTCAGCTCAAAGGCTATGAATCCACAAAATACTTGTAGATAACCAATTACTTCCCTGCAAGATTTGTACTTTGGAAGGAAGCAGATCTCGCCTCCTATGTCAGAAAGATTTTGTAACTTTTTGTCTAAAACTAATCTCAGGATATTTTTAAAGAGAATTGTTGCTTAAATGTCCGTCTTTTTACCCTTGAAAGTGCTGAGGCACTGCTGTCAAATGCTAGGACGTGTCTAGGTGCTTGAGTGAGGTATTTCAAAGCTCCGATTCTGTAGCTCATCTCATGCTAGAAATATGTGTTCCAGAAGGATAATCAGAGCAGAGATGTAGATGTCTCTGAGAATAACTAACTAATCTCTTTTTTTACCCCTGTTCTCACTTCGTTAATATGTCATAACTTTTCAAAAAGGGATAAACAGCCTGACTTTTACTGGCCTACAGTCACACCATGTTTATCAAACACAGATGAGAATTGCTACAAATCTCTTGCTGTAACCTTGATTTTGGCTTTTATGGCTAAAGGTAGTGTGGTGGAAAGATTTCATTATAGCACGTGTGGTTTCACTTGCTTCCCTTGACCCCCTTCCACATCCTTCCATGAGGATTTCTGACTGATTCCAGGGCCTCTTCTCCATACTGAGATAGCAGTTTTTTGTCTGCTAAAGAAGTCATGTGCTTTCCATTCTTCCTGATTACTTTTTAAGGACAGGTAAAATGCACACATATTAAACTTGTTTAGTTTTTGATCTAGACCACTTGTGGCAACATTTTTAATTTCTTTCGATATCTTTAAAGTTAGATTGGGTCCTAGCAGCAAAGCGTCAATGCTTACAAACTCAGAATAGATTAGCGATTGAGTAATCTGATTCCACTGTTTGTGGATAGTGGTTCTTGATAGGAGGGATTACCATAATAGAATTAAGCCATTGAGGAGGAGTTTGTGCTACACTGGAGCGCTACATATTGAGCTTCTCAATCTTGCATTGTCATAGTCACTTACCAAGGAAAAACTTCTGAATTGTTCCCATTTTGAATGCTTCTATTATATAATTTTGTCTACTTCTCTCTGAATTAGAGAGTGAAATTTTCTGACATGCGTAAGTTCTTGATTTGAATTATTTGTTGCTAACCTTTGTCTGTTTTGTTTCCTAGGAGATGATACTTTAAAGATATGGGATATTAGACAATTTAAAAAACCTCTTAATTCAGCAGATGGACTGCCCAGCTTCTTTCCTATGTAAGTATTCATTTTTATTCCAGCTAGCAGAAATAGCAGTATTTTTGCTGAATGAGAAGGGGTTCTGCTGGAGTTCTTATTCTCAGTTGTCACTAGGTCCACAATTGTGCAGAGAGGACTGCACAAGGAGGACTGTGCCATGACAGTTCTTGTCTATTTTAGGGATTCACGTTGCTTTAAAAGATTTGTGATAGTTCAGTCTCATATGTCTTAAGTCTAATTAGATTAGTAACATTTCAAGAGTAGACCCTTATGTGTGTAATGAGATGTAGATATAAACCTCATTCTTATTTAGTCTATGATTAATAAAAAAAAGAGCTGAACGAGAAGGTAGACATAACATGAAGGTATGTGATATGAATTCAGGTTACAGTATCAGAAGTGCTTACTTTATTTTACTGCATAGTGCTAAGTATTGTTTTCAGTATTTTTATTGGTCTGATCTGCATTTCTGTAGCTGTAATACACTAAGGACAGTTTGTGAATTTGAAATAAGATCTTAGAAAAGCAAGTCATGAATAGCTCAATTTTAACTGCAATTTGTAACACAGAGGAAGAGTAAACAGGAAAACATTTTTGACCAATGCTTAAATACACCACCTTGCATCATTGAAGAATATATTGTCAGCAAAAACAGATTTCATGATTAGTATATTTTTTTACTTACTGACTGCCAGATTTGAAAGTACTTTTTTTTGTTTCTCATATTGAAAAGTTTGCAAGACTTTGGACTGGAGGAGAATTTTGCTGGGAGGAGGATTTTTATTGAATCTGCTAGTTTTGCACATCCTGTGCACAACTGTACTGACAGTTGTAACAGATAACTATTGATAACTACAGCAAAAATGACAGCTAACAAAAGACTTTTTCAAGCTTTGTCTGGAAAGGACTAACAAATAGAAAAGATTATTTTAAGGAGTGCAATTTATATCTAAGTTCTCAATATGTTAATTGTTTATCTGCCCAGTAAGATGCTTTGTTTTCTTCAACAGGACAGACTGTTGTTTCAGCCCAGATGATAAAATCCTTGTCACAGGCACCTCTGTTAAGAAAGGTGGTGGCAGTGGGAAGCTGTTTTTCTTTTATCGTGAGACCTTCCAGAAGCTGTATGAGATAGAAGTTACAGATGCGGTATGTATTTTAGTTTAATCATCTCTTGAAAATATGAATGAAATAAAATTCATTGCTTCTTTTGCCTTATATGGGTAATTACCTACTATTGTGATTTTTCTACTCCATGATTAAAAGATAAGGCTAGAGTAACCTGAATAATTGTTTCAATTACGTCATAAAAAAAAATTCTAGGACAAGGTGTTTAATCAGTAGAGCTTCCCCTCTCTTGTGATAGCATTGCATTTCTTAAGTATTTCTATGACCTCTTGTAGATCTCTGAAGTGACACACAAATCCTAAGATACGTAGATGTTTATGTTGTGTATTTCACCACTTACCATGATGAAATGCCTTATTGTGGCAAAACTCATTTTTGTCCGTGAGACTAGATTAGTGGCTGCTCTTGAATGTGTTTCTACCTTGTCTAAATGCAACAATTTGTTGCAAAAAGGAGGCATAATTAAGAAATCCATCAAAAACACCATTCTCACCGGTTACTATTAAAACCTAAAGCTGGGAACCTGTAATACTGAAGGGTCTGTGTATAGCTTCAACTGACCACCTTTGTACAGAAGGGAAAAGCTCAATACCATTGATGAAAAGGTCCTTTTACTCTTGTGATATACAAGTAAACTTTTAGGTGATAATAAACAGGAGTGGGTGAAATTAGAACAGAATTGCCGCTAATAAATATGGCAATGTATGCTTTTGTCCCTTTAGTTGTTGGAGTGTGTCAGATTAGCAATTTTATCCCATTGTTTCAGGATACCATTTTCTCTTTCTGTATTTTTTTGAGCCATCACAACAGGCTTTCCTAGCACAGCAGACCAAACTTCATTCTGCTGGATGTTGTTTATATGCCACCACCTATGTATTTGCTTTTCTTTTCAAATCCTTCTTTCTCCTTTAGTCCATCCCAAGGTAAAATATGTTCACAGATGGATTTGTTATATCTATAATTTTGGTGGCAGCTGTCTTGCAAATTAAAAATGCAGAATTCTTATCAAAGCAGAAAACACATGTTTTTGCCTGGAGCAGAAAAACACTTGTTTGCATCTTAAACATATAATCTAAATACAAAGGGATTTTATGTGACTTCGGAAGTTTTATTTAGTACTAGATAACTTCTCCAAATACAGCAGAAATTGGCTTTTATATTTTTCTCCTATGGAACATACCAAACCACAAACCAAACTTATCTCATGAGAATTTCTACGTGTTTTTTATTTTCTAATAAAAGCCTTATGACCTAGTATTTATAACCTTTTTCTGAGAGAAAACATGAATGCCTCGATATGTCTTTTGAAACTTCATGGCAGAGAAAAGGAAGACTACATAAGATAAAATGTAAGAAATAGATTTTTGTAGGAGCTCTCTTATCCATGGGCATGGGAAACAAAATAGTTTCATAATTACATTAATTCACATTAATTAATTCGAACTCCTTAGACCTGAGTGTTTGAAGGTGGTCATAATGGCATCTCCTTTAAGTAGAGAGTGTGCAGAGACTTCACCTAAGCTCTAAGACTGCAAGAAGAAGGAGCTTGTCAGTGGTAGATCCTGTATCTCCAAGAACACTTAAGTTATGAGAAATACTGATCGCCAGTCTTTTTTTGCATTCAAAGAAAATATTACTTTAATTTGTTAACTTTGTCTTCTAAGTCTTGGAAATATTGGGTCTGTTTACCTGCCAAAATAGATTGTGCTAAAATTGTCCACGAAAGATCCCTTTGCTCTCAGATTCTCTCAGAATCAAGAGCTGAATTTCTGTTCTTTGCTTAAAAATGCAAAAGAGACATGGAACAGAGACCCAACAGTAGGAAACTGTCAATAAACAACTTCATTTGGGCCACTAATATAGTAAAATTTCAAGTATGCGTACAAGTCTAAGCAGGTTCATAATTTTATACTATAAATTTGTATAGGTGCTGATATTTATATGGTGCATTTTAAGACTGTAGTAAATCACTTTGGTCTGTAGAGTTTTAGTGCTGCTGGTTTTCTTCATTTATAGTTATAAAATTTAAGACTGTCATTCTTCTACTTTGCACATAGTGGAAATGAAAATAATGGAACTAATAGGTGGAGAATTGAGACAAATACTGATCTTATGACATAATTTTCAGTGAATCAGCTCTACCAATACCTGTACAACGGGTCTGTCTAGCTTACAGCTTTAACTCTACACATCTAAGGAAAATGCAGTTTAGCATATCAGTCTGAATCTAGAAGGAGAAAAATTCGTATAAGTCATCTTACAAAATAAAAGCAGTATATTTTGCCAAGGTCTTTCTACCATTTGTATCTTTTGGCTTTTTCGTTAGTGTTCCTTTACTTGTTCTTCTCAAATTACTGTGTTTGATGAAATATAAATGCATAAAGGCATGCTAAAAGCAAATGAGTTTTCAAGAAGCTGGCTTTTATGTTTTGTAAGCAGTAAATGCTGTTTGCTGGAAAGATCATTGGTCTGTAAACTGGGAGATTAGAATCTTGTGTGTAGTTTATCAAAGCATTTTTTTCAGCAGTGCAGTAATTACTTTCTTTCTACAGGCTGCTCTCCTAGTTTCTATTTTTTCCATATACTCTCAAAAATAGCAGTTAGCTTTTAACATCAGTGTAATTAAAATAAACACATCATGTTATCCAAGACTTCAGTTTGTTTTCTGCAACTAAGTGTTATACTTCTTTATATTTTCCATGTTACCTAGTGCAGAAATACATAATTTTCTATTTTGGGTTTTTTAGGCATTGTAGTTATGCTATGCTATATGTGAAGTTGATATTATGCTATGTTACATATGTAGTAAAAGCACAAGTGCATCAGTATCTGTCTCTGCAAAGAGCCTGATTTGCTCTCATTCCTAATGAAACAATTTCAGTGATTTCAGTGAGATTTAATCTGTATTGCTGAGGAAAAAAGACATCTTTAGTAACTTCTTGAAGGCATTTGTATAGCAGTTAAGTGGTAGAATGTATATAATCAAAATAACAGAAAATCTACTGTGGAGAACAAGTATAAACTATTCATGTGTTACTTTTTTAATTTCACAAGGATTTTTTAAAGGGAAGTGCCAGAAAGCCTGGAAAATTGAAAAGCAGTAAAGAGCAGTAAACATTATCTTAAACCTCCTTGGTAAATAGCCAGTGAAATTGGCCTGTGAGTGAACTTAGTGGGTAATGAGAAAATATTTAATGGGAATGTTTGACCAAAGCTGTGTCTGGCATTCCTTTCCTTCATACCACACAAACCTTTTTCACCATTTCTTTCAAGTTTTCATGGGAAAATCCATTACTGCTTCAGAGCTGCTGGAGTGAAACCTTGTGGTTTTACTAATGGACTAACAGTCTGATTGGTTTCTGCTGTTGTGGCTGGGTATAGAATATTAATTTGCTTTTTTTTCTGTTGTATTAGTGTTTTTTTTGTTTCTCAGCCGCAATCTGTGCTTAAACAACTGTTGTGTCCACTCCTGAATGACATCCCACCGTATAGGCAGGCATTGGGACTTTTGTAGAATTCAAGCTTCTTAGATAAATAGCAATACTTTTGGAAGAAAACTAATGTCAAAAGAGCTGGAGACCATGGCTGGAATCTCTGACCAGTAGCTGGAGGAGGTATGAACAGGACAAAGACAAAATTGTTGGTGCCTCTCTCACCATCCTTTCTGCTTCCAGTGACTGCTGTTTTTGAGATATCTTAATGCAGATAGAGGAATTTTGCAGTTAATAGCACTCAGTGAATTTCTTTTCATGAGTTTATCAAGGAGAGACATCACCCGTGCTACAGGTCATGGCAGGGTCCTTTACTTACTGCAGATTACATCAAAATTACATCAGGGTGGGATGCAATTGCTGCTCTCGTAAGAAAGCTGATGCTCTCTGTGGAGTATCACAGCCTTGCTCTGGCTTGGTGTGTACAGGTGCAATTGGAGATTTTTAGGACTTTGTACTGTAATAATGGTTGTGTTTACTAAACTGTACAGAGTTCTCTCTTTTTAATGGAAATTGAAAAAATCCTGATATGAATGTGCAGCCTTTTCATAGCTTTTCTGTCTCTTTCTCTTCTATCTTGACAGTATTAATTATGAAAAGTTCTTCTGCTCTCACCTCAAATGTTCACAATAAAATACGTTCATTAAACTTTCTCAATTTGAGCATTAGAGGCTTATTTAATCTGAAATACTTATAAATTCATGCAGAACCTTTCTTCCCTCTGTTTACGTGAATAAGAAGACTTGAACAGATGGCAGGAAACAATGCTGCCAGAATATGGGGGTACAGAACTTATGTCCAGAAACTCAGAGGCCATTTCCCTTTCTTTTTGTCAGGTAGTGTGAGAGGCAGAAAGACCTGTAGCTGCTGTGGAATAAGATCTCGTCTTTGGGATATGCAGTCTGGAAGGGAAGGGAAATTTCACTGCCAGATGAAAGGCAGGGAGGGTTTATTCCTAATTCTTGCTTTGGTTTTGCAAGTATGGGATGTTCATGGGAACCAGTTATAAATACCTAGTATATGGGAAAAAGAATTGGGTACACAACATTTCCCCCAATGTCAGTTTAATTTAAAATAGCTGTGGATAGGCACTTGAATCACTCTCACATGTCTGTCATTCATTTGGCTACTTCCAACAGATCACCCGGTAGTTATCCTTATTACAGACAAGATTGATCTTGGCAGCAGTAGAATACTCATTTTCCCCATATGGAAAGGACAAGTATTACACCCTGTGACTGCCAAGCAAGAATGGGCACTGAGAAGGAAAAGAAAAAAAAAAACAAAAAGAAAAAAAAGAATGAAAATAAATTGTATAGTTACAGGAATTGATGATTTTTAATGAAAATTGAAGCAATAATTTAATTTTAAAATGAGCTGGGATGATGAGTGTATGTACATTATAAAACAAGATGTGCAAGTTTTTAAAATATCTCACAGATTTTTGTAGATAAGCAACAATCCAAAACCCATAGATTTATGGCTGTTTTGGGAAACCTATTTCTGTTAGGAAGATTCTTCAATATTTTCTTAGTTTCTCAAATATAAGTAAAAGTTAAATTATTAAATACTTCTGAAAATACCTCTAAGGGATGTTTCAGGAAGGTCTTCTGAGATAGGCTGTAAATAAAGCTTCTTTTTAGATGAAAGAGTGAAAAGGAAAGAAGGAGTAAGGAATATGAACCTTCCAGCATCCTTTGTGCACAGCTGTAGGATTGCAGTGTTTCTTTCCTTGACTTTAAACAATCATTTACTATTTATAAGGTGCAGTAATATAGTAAAGGGCTTTTCCACTGTGGCCCATTGAACTGAGATTTAAAGCTTTTGAATTTGAGAAAAGTAAATTCTTTTAACTTCTGGAAGAGATCATCATGCAACTTCTGTTTTGGTGTTTGTTTTTTTTTTAAAGCCATTTGTTTTATTTTAAAGGAAAATCCATATTTTCCACAATAGATAAGTTAATACAATATTTAGGGCCCAGTAAATTTATGGGTTTTTTAAAGTGAACAAGAAAACTCTCTAGTAAAAGTGGTGAATCACAGGAATATGTTTACTAATATAGTGTGGTAGCCTGTCAATTTTCATTTTCTGCTTCCATGTATATAAGGACACTGTGGTCCTTCCCTTTGTGTATCCTGGAGCAGCATGTATTTTGTTTTAGGGGAACTGTCACCAGAGGTTTGAGATATGCAAGAGCAATAAACTGTGAGGGTTTTGTCCCTGTAACAGGGAGTGGGAGTGTACATGAAGGTTGTCTCCCCTAGTTTTATGATATATGGAGATGAAAGTGTGGCTGTAATTTTAACAGACCAGGTGTTTGAAAATGCTTGGCATTGCAGTCACAAGGGAAATAGGTTACCACCTTGATTATATTACTTTTTTATCCATTAAAAGAGGAAAATATGATTCAGTGGCTCCATGCACTTGTGAAAATATATTTTATAGCTGTTATTTTAGAGCTTGAAAGTTGGGTGGTACAGCATTGTTGCCCATGTTTTTATATTGAAATTTTTTTTTTATAATAACTGAGCCTCTGAAAATGTTTATAGGGTATTTTTGGTTTCTGCATAGAAAATTGTAAGTTTTATCCAGTTCTGGTCCCTTTTCTATTGAATATTTTCACACATTTTCTAAGTCATGTTTCACAAGGGAAAGACATTAGGATTCTTTCCTCTACTACTGTATTCTCATGAGTATTTTAAATCTAATGATAGCAGGTCACTACATTGTAGATACTCCCTAACCTCCCACCTTATTTATTGTAGTTGGCTCTTTTCCTTGGAAGAGCTCCGGGGAAATCTTGAACAGGAGGGTTTCTGCAATTGGGGTTTACCGTAGATTTTTAAATATAATATTGGTACATTTCTATTATGTGAGCAGCCTTTTTTAAAATCAGAGCATGCACAGTATGAACATGTAAGTGTTAACTGTATTTTTGCTCAAAATAAAAAACAAAATGGATTTGTTACTCAGCTTGGCAGACATTTGAAAATGTAATACTTCTAAATCTGCTATTTAACTTTTATTATTATTTTTATTATTATTTAAAATTCAGCAGTTTTATAAGAGTTACACAGTTTTATTCCCTATTCTGGTGCTTCCAGGAGGCAGACCAGCTGTTTCCAGGTAGAGCAGCATGGCAAGCTAGGTAGATGGGTGTTGTACCACCACTGTGCTCTAGGACACCAGTGGAAGGAGATTACAGAGTGCGCAGTGGGAATTGGTGTGGTCTCTGAGCAGCACTGCCTCTATGTGTTTCTAAAGGTAGAAATTCTGTAGCTTTTGGAGGGCAGCAGGTGGTTAATGTAGCTGGTGTTTCATGGAAACCATCTGCAGAGAAATCAAGACAACAGTAGGAGAAGGAAAGAGCTATCTATATTAAAGCATTTCCTTGTAGTGCTAACTTTATTGGCTTATGCTAATAGTGCTAACTTATGGTTAACTTATGGCTTTTGCTCTCCATCCTGCATTTCAACCATCATTATCAATGATCTTTTATTATTGTGTAGAAATGATGGTATTTATTGGTAAGATTGCTATTATCTATGGATTAGAATTTTGAGTTTCTAAATTTTTTGTTTTCATTTTTCCTTTAAATACCAGTTGCTTAGAGTTGGAGAGAAATTATTTGTTAGCATGGGTGAAAATGTGTTGAAACACATGCTTAAAAGTCCTTAGGGCCTGTTTCTGAACTTCATGGAGTATGCGTGAGGCATTGAGATCTTTGAGACAGAAGGAGTTACTCTGCTGCCTATAAGTTAGAATGCATATGGATCTTTCTCATAATGAGATTTTTAGTATATTTTTATTTATTTTCCTCTCTTTTCTCATGTAGTGTATGCATTCTTGCAGGGATGTATAAAATAAAACATGGTAGAGGTTTATTTTGAGGTCCATGAAAACTGTGAGCCACATAAAACGTATCTGTGAAAATTTGTACAAAGACTAGATTTGTATCCACTGCACAAATATATGTCTAAATATTTGAAGTTTCTAAACAGTTCCACAACTTTATGGTAAAGTGGAAAAGCTTGAGAGCCCCTGCTTCAATATCTTCTCTAATTACAGAAGTTGTTTAAAAGCTGTAGTAACCAAACAGGGATGAAGAACAATCTTGTGGTAGTGGGAAGCTGTCTTCAGCAGTTGGCATATAAACATTTGATGTTTTATTCAAAGACATAGAAACTCTATTAAATAAATGGAGGTGTTTTTCTGAAGTAACTTTGTATATTTCCCTTCTTTTGTGGGGAGACATACTGCTAGTCAGAAGAACTTAGTGTTCAAGTCCTAGAAACATGGAAGATAAAGCTGAAAGACTACACTGAGATTTCATCCCTCTATCCAGCCGAAGTTTGAAATTGCTTACCTGTCTCAAATACAAATGTAATGTAGGCTTAGGTAACAGATTATATTAATTTGGAAGGTAATTGCTTTCTATTATAAGCTTCCTAAGTAGTATTATTTGTTACATTTTGAGCTCCTGTGCATTTAAAAGATACTGCAAGCGATTCTTCACTGTAAATTTGTAGGGAGAGTTTTATGTAGGAGAAAAGACAAGATCGATGTGCTAAATAGACTAGTTGTATGCATACTTGCACTGATTTTGACAGACCAGGCTTTTTTCAGAAAGACTGGAATTTGTAGTGATTACATTTAAGATAAATACTCAGTTCAGTCAGAAAAGCCCCACTTAGCAACTGCTGGGGTCACCTGTCCTTACAGAATTCATGACCATGGTCAGAATGTCATTTTACATGTTTGCTGTATTCCCTGCTGACATGTCCCTTATCTGAGTGCCTGGAAAGCCAAGTGCAGCAAATCCAAGCAGTGCTGTTCAAACAGAGCTCATCACATACCGTCACAGCCACTGAAGCAAAGCTTGCACATGGGAAAGAGCTTTGTTTAAGTTTTTCTTCTCCTGACCAAAAATATTTTCTTAGGGCAGCAGCTCTTGCTTTCACTTTTTTATTGTACAGCTTTAGAACAGATTCTGGGAAATTATTTACTAGATTGTAGGTTGGAAAAGGGGTAAGCAATAAGGGCAAATACAGAGTTTTTTCTTTTTAAACCCTGTTCAGTTTTTAAGTGTCTCCAGAGCTAGACCTGATCTTTGAAGCTAAGGTTTTCAAGATTTGTTGGGCAGTTTTATAAGTTTGTGTCTGGTGTATTCTTCCTGCACTGGGAGTATTCAGTATGGGTACCAGATTCTTTATCTTGAACTGTGGAGTTTTATCTAAGTAGCACAACATTCTGTAATATAGATCCTCATTAGTTTTCTGTTTTTCTTTTATAGCTATTTTGGCCACTGTAGGCTGTAGTGATTCACCTGACCAAATATAGATGTCTACAGCTGATCCAGTCACCCTAGGCTCCTTTTCTAATCAACAGAGAAAAATAAACATATTCAGACTGTGATTTTATCCCATCCTAAAATAGATCTCTTAAATAGGTTAGCTGAAGTCCACTGTAAAATGCTTATTTCTCTGTGTTATCTTTAAAGGGAGACATTTTCAGACATTTAAAGAAGAGATCTCCAAAGATTAGAAATGTAGATATGTTAAGTTTGATGAAACAAGTCCCACCTAAACTCTTTACTTCCCTCCGTGGGTGTTTATTGTCTTCTACTAAGGCTCTGGAACATTTAATCTCTCGTTTTCTGACCTTGCCAATAGCATAGTAGGAGATAATGGGTTACTTTTGCATTCATTTCTGATGATTTAAGGATTTTTGACTGTAGGCAATTTACAGGAGAAAAGCCTGCCACTCTATGAAAGGCTTGTTCTAGCTGAGAGCGAAGCCTACGCTCTCTTACTTGCACCTGATTTCCCAACAACTGTCAAAACATCAGCAACTTCACCATGGAGTTACTGAACTTCATCTAAATTGTAGCACTTTTAAAGAAACATCAAGCGCTCATGATTTCTTGCTTCACAGGTTAGAAATGTGTGAAAACCTAGGATAAGCATGTTTCCTTTCAATTTTCAGTGTTTTTCTGGAATTAGCGGTATTTTTTTCTTGTGGCGATTTGGAAGATCACACTTGATTTTCACTGTTTACAGGTGGAGTGTTGGCTGCACCTTCAGCACAGGGAAAGTACAAATATTAGCTGTTTGTCAGCATCATTCAGTACAGATTTCCAGCTTCTCAGGGTAGTTTCATGTAGGGATGGAAGTAGATAGATGTAGCCTGCAAATCAGATTTGTTGTCAGTATTTTCATTTAAATAGTATGCACTAATAGCCGTGGGAGGAGACAATAATTTAGTGAACCTAGACTAAAAGTCTGATAGCTGCTCTTAACTGATTAGTCGTATCTGGTGTTTTGGAGCAAATGTATAAGCCAGTTGAAAGTCAAGAACAACCCAGAAGAGTGAAAGTGTGTACCTGAAGTGAAAAGAAAGAAAAATGGAAAATGTTTATTCCAAGAGTGCGTAACTGTTAGGGAAACATGTTTTTCTTTCCTCTTCCCTGCATGGCAGGAGAAGATTTACTAATGAACTTGAAAAAGCTGATACATTATCATGCATTATCTGAAAACACACTTTACATGGAATATTTATTTTGAAAGGTAACTGCATGGTACTTAACCTTAAAACTTAATTGTCTTTAGGGAGGGAGGGTAGTTTCCAATGAAAACAGTGCCTGAGTGAGAAGCAGTAAGACCTCCTGAAGGAGGAAAAGGAAATTAAAACATCACTGTAAAATATGGCCCTTCTAATTTACTTTTCATTTTGCAGTAGCAAGGAGAGAATATAGTCCTGTTGACCTAGATGCTCTAGAAGTGTATGGTGATTCCTATTTTTGTCAAAAATATGAAAGTTCTTGAAATATTTTGGAAAATGGTGAAATCATTATCATGCCACTCTTGTTGCAGTTATGACCTCCATATGCCTACACACATACATATCTGTTTAATAAAATTTTGCTAACGTAAAAAGATTAACTATTATCATGGGGCTTTATTTATGTAAGTAGTTAGTGAGGTTTTGTTGGATATCAGCTGAAACGCACCAACTAAAAACAATCAATGCTTTTGTACAAGATCAGCTCACAGGTATGTAAAATGTTTAGTATAGGAATTGAAGAGGGCAGTGATGGACACAAACCTGAATCTTCCCTTTATCTTTTGCAGCAGAGTGGAAGCGAATAGAGGTGAATAATGCTTTCAAGAGACATTCTTTATATATGTTCTTGTTATTTTGTTACATAATGAGCAACCTCACATTTAGGTAGACTCAAACGATATTTGTAAGGTTAAGTGAGTGCTCAGGCTCTGGAATGCTGCAGAAAAGTCTTTTCTGTCTAAGATGTAACATTTATGTGAAGACTATAAGTACTTTGTAATTCATAGGGACTAGGAATACTTGCTACATTAGCTCATTCATGCTTTTTTTTCTGTATATGTTTTATCACAGTGCATCCTCTCCAAATGCTTCTCACAACCTAGATAATCACTGCCAATGTGGGATCTCTAACCATTCATAGTCCCTCTTATTAGAAATTATTAACCCTTCCTGAGCTGTACTGACCCCTCTGAGACTGTACTTCCCATCCTGGATCAGCTCTATCCACACTCTAAAATTGAGTGTTTTTATCTGAATATGTGGACCAGGGAATTGAGTTTTGCCTTTGCTGCTACAGTCTCAAACTGTCTTTATAAGCAAAGATCCAAGAAAATTCTTCCAGTCCTTGACATCAGTCTGTAGTTTTATGACCTTACCAGCTTCATAGTTTCATCTTAGGGGGCAAATTTTCTACTCCTATGCCACAAATCATTTAAATCTTTTCTTGCTGACCTTGTAAAATGCTCTCTCTGCATTATTTACTCCTGTCAGGGTGTTGCCCAAGTGCTCTGGACAGTTTGTTGAGGTAATTAGCTTTTGCTTGCTGACAAATCTGCTTCAGTTATTCTTCACTGTGTCTGTTAAACAGAGGGCTACATTCCTAGGTCAGAATAAATGTCCCATTCTATGTTACAGAAAATGAGGCTTCAGTTTCTCATTTAGAAACACTGCTGTTAACTCTTGTCAAAGCACTATTACATGCTTAGTACCAGGAAAGCTTTCTGTGTAATTGCTTAGTGAGCTCACCTAGATGGAGAATAACCTGACAGAAAAATCATTTGGTGTTTTTAACTGTTTATCTGCAGCAGAAGCTCTGCTTACATGATTCAAAGGGAAATACAGAGGTGAGAACAGACTGATAGATGTGAGACTATTTGGGAGCCACCCCAGAACAGCCTGCAGATAATGGCACTCACTAAATGTGTTCTAACCCTTTCACAGTGAGAATAAAGAAGGTAAATTTGCAGTGTTTCTCTTTTGGGTAATATTTTTAATCTTTTCCCTGTCTGTCTTCACAAAAATATTTTCGCAATGTTTTCCTAGTATTTCCCAATGCAAGCTACTGTGTTTGTATATGCAATAGACGTTGCCAAAGACTTTTCAGATTGATTTAATTTGAAGAACTTAATGCTTTTGCCATAGTAAAAATACAAAACAACTTTAAAATCGTTACTGGTAATTATCTTTCGTAATTTTCTTATAATCACAAAGCTGGCCACATCAGTCTTTGAAAAATTATTTTCAGGATTTTTATGACAGGCTTCCAGGACTTCATGCTCCAAAAGTATAGTCTCCAAAACATTCAGCCATCACAGAAATCTTTTTTTCAAATGTTGAAGATGTTTATGTGATGATGCATTCTGCATTTTATCATTCTTATTTGTTACAAGACATTTTCCATTTGCTAAGCTATGACCTGCAATCTTTTTGTTTTCAGAATCTACATAGGTTTTCCTTGTTTTAAATGAAAGACAATGATTTGGGGGTTGTGGTTGGGTTTTTGGTTTTTCTTATGGTAGGGCTGGTTGTACATAGAAATGGGTTGCTGAAAGAGGCTGTCAAGTTTCCATCCCAGGAAACAGTAAAAAACAAATAGGGTTATATCCTGAGCTGTCTGTAATATCTGGCCATACTTGGAGCAGGATGGTGAATTACTCATCTCCAGAGCTGTCTTCCAACCACAACCAATCAAGAGTTGTGTAAAATTCAGTATCAGTAGGCGGGTACCGACCTACATGCACACAAAGGCGAAGGCAGGAAAACACTTCTTTGTCTGCAATTAACATGCTCGCCTGAAGAGCTGGGAGGTAGGACCTTCTTTGAGATGGAATTTGATGTTTAGCATTTCCAATGACAAAGATGTCTACTTGAGTTATTGTAGGTGGAAGCAGTTGAGAAGCTAGAGGCATCAAAGAATAAATGCTTTTTAAGTGTTAATGATTTTTGCGTGATAAAGATTCTCCTTGCCCTTCTCTCCCAGTATTAAGACGTAGCCTACAATGATCCCTTTATTATACAGTTAATTAGAATTTTGACTTCTTCAGGATTAAATTAGGAAAAAAAATTTAGATTATCCTTCAGGGATTCAGTATTTTGGTATTTTTGAAGTATTGTCAGTTTCTAAAATAATCTGAAAATCACAGAAGTAGTTTTTATTATTTCTTATAAAGTAGTTTTATATGCCAGTGGATTGATAAAATTACTTGCATGTTCAGAGCTTGAGTTTGTTTAGTTTTTAACAAATTATATTCTGGGAACGTTTTACGGTTTCAGAAGATTTATAGGGCTGTGTTTAATGGCAGTTTCTTTTGCTTGCTCTGTAGCACGTGCCATGGTGGTTTTAAGTGTGCTGTGCATGTTTGACAAGTTAGAAACTCTGCAAACCCCATCAGTGCTGAGCCACACTGTCTCAGGCTTGTTTTTGTTGGCTGGTATCCACTACCATGCTATAAAATACATTTACTTGACAGAGGAAAGTGGAGAACCACATTAACTGCAGAGTTTAAAAAGGCTGGCTAACCACATGCAATAAATATTAATAAAAGAAAAGGCCACCCACCTTTGACCTTCAATACTTGTTACTCAGCTTTGGTGTTTTAGAGTTACTTTAGCATTTTGAGCATTACATAACAGTATGTAAGTCTCTTCCTTAATCCAACAACTTATTATCAACTCTGTATTGCGTACTTCAGATTTACTTCTAAAAATGTTGTTCTGTAGTTGTCTTATAATAAGCAAAACAGGTTTATTTGTGCCTGTATGCAAATAGAAAAGTGTAATGTTGTATGTTATGTGTATGTAGAAGGAGGATACTTTGTTGGGGAACCTTGTAAAGAATGACTGTTTGATTAATGGAACTTTATCTCACTCAGTTTTTCTTGTTAAAAAAGAATACAAAGTAGAAAAAACAGCTCAGGAGAGTGTCGTGCATCGTCTTGCGGTAAAATGAAGTTCTGATTCATGGTGGCTGAATGGGCTTCTGAATTTTTTTCAATATTTTTATTGTTATGTGCCTCCTAGCTTCAAAAAAGTGGAGGCTGGAACAAACCAGAAATAGTATGGTGCATGCAATGGGAAGTGGAGGGAGAGGAAAGGGAAAGCTAGAAAAGGGAGCATTGTTCCATGAAACACTAACAAGATCATGCATTTTGCAAGCTCTGGATACATTTGTTACATAAGTGGCACAAACCAACTTCAGCCTTAGACAACATCCATTTAAGGCATTACTGTCTGTCAAGAATAGATACTTTCCTTTGTGTTTTTGATGAGATGTGTTGTCCTTTGTGGCATACTGTGCCCACTTTGGCTTTCTGGAGTCAGAAGTTTGAGTCTTAGAGTTTCTGTGCTGTCCCGCTGAATCAGACTGAGAACAGTACTCACATGGAGATCCAAAGTCACATGTAGAACAATACTCGTAATGTCTGAAAATGAGTTTTGCTGCAGACCAGAAGGGTGACAGTACTGTGAGACATTGGCTTCAAATACCAAGTTCTTAGTGTTGTGGGAAAGAAAGAAGCAAGAGTGAAAATCGGCATCTCTTCCGTTGCTGCAGTCAGCAAGCGAAAGGTCAACAGTGTATGACAAGAAGGGAAAAAACAGATAACGTGATGAATGAAATGGAAGAATTAAGAATTAAAAACAAGAGTACAAAAGTCATGAAGGCGTGAATCTCTGTATCATACCTGAAGCATTTAATTGTTCTCCTTCAAACCCCTCTTTAACTTTCCATTTTCATTGTGCCCATAAAGATCCTGGCAGCAGATAGTCTGTAGAAAACACTGGTTATCATACTGTCACCAATTTTTATTTCCTTCCCTGCCTACATCCTGGTGCTGTCACTCCTTTTACATTGTATTCTACTCTGAAGTTATGAATTCACATATTCACATGCTCATTCATGTGTTTAAGCTTGGTCCTGCTACAGTGTGATGCAGTCTTTGACAATGTGAATATTAGTTCTAAGACCCAGGTAAGTGACCAACTAACTGTCAATATCTCACTCTATTTCAGAGTGTTGTGCGTTGCCTTTGGCATCCCAAGCTGAACCAGATCATGGTTGGTACTGGAAATGGTTTAGCCAAAGTGTACTATGATCCTGTCAAAAGCCAGAGGTATGTAATCATATTTTATTATGGCTGTTTTCTCAAATTTAGCCTTATTCAGTGATTCAATGATTCTACTAAGAAATAAGAAAAATTGGTTAGTAACATTTGTTTTGCAGAGTTCTACTTATTTAGCAGCAGTAGAAAGAGAAAGAAATAACCCCAAATGTTTATTTGTGAAGAGTGGCACTTTTTCCTCTGGGCTTTTCCTGTTTCCGGCAGTATGCCGGCTTTTCTACCTGAATTTTACAAATGCCTTCATTTCTTAATTGCATGAAATCTGCAGTAAGAACAACCACCCTTTCATCCTGTCTCTTGGGGTTTGCTGAGAAAGTGTAACTGAATGTGTATTTAATGTGTATTTATTCTATTTAGTCGTGTTTTTTTTATAAAAAAGTAAAAAGTAAAAATCTTGTTTAGAAGCATCAAACTTCCGTGCTAATGAAGTAATACTGTAAGACCCAATTTGTCAAGGAAGCACATCCCCATCTTTCTTCTAATCTTCCTCACCACCTTCTTTTATCACATGAGGATTTTGCCTGTACATCTAGGGGAGAGGTGGTACTGATTTGTCAGACAGTGACTTGCCAGCCTAAGATGAAGGGGACCTAAGTAGCCTATAAATACTTGTTTTGAAATTAATTTCCTTTTTCCATCTGGATTGGCTGGAGAACTGGGGCATGCTTTCTTCCTGTCAGCTGGGAGGAAATACACAGTTCATTGATCCTGAGTGGAATTAATAAGGTGTTCTTCCCATGTATGCACCATCTGTGTTTTGCTAAACAAAGTCCTTAACCAGGCTGTGTTGCAGTTCATGTTTTCTGGATACTTACTGTCACCTGGGCACTTAGATGTGAAGATAAACTGTGATTTACAAGATTATCAGAAATTAGTTTTATTTTTCTGGTTTTGGCAGTTTAGAGAGCAAGAGAGTTGGTCATCATTGTTTGGACCACAGAGCCCTAGTGCAGTTTTGTGCCTGGTTTTTTTCCTGGTATTTACCATGAGGAGGAAAATACCCTTGGTTTAAATCAATCTTGCTGCAGCCAGGCTTATGCAGTCTTTCCTGCCTCAGTGTTACAGGCACCTCTGGTTAGATAACTGCCAACTCTGCTGCGTAGGAGGAATTGTACCAGGAGCAAATGAGTGCCCAAGTTTGGAGAGCAGCACTTCCAATGTGCACACTAAAGTACTGTGGACAAATGAAGTGTGAAATGAATCTTCCACCCTTATTTCTGCATGTCATATAAACTGCTCTATAACAGAAACACTATAATCTCTCTACTTTCTTTCACATGAGCATGAACAGGCAAAGATACACACATTCATGAATATTTAGAGTGCTGTATAATTTTGTTGAGACTGTCTTGAACAAAAACTGGTGTCTGTTTGATATAAACAGACTAACTGAACTGCTCTGTTTCCTCCTAGGGGAGCAAAATTATGTGTGGTCAAAACAAAACGAAAAGAGAGACAAGCAGAGACTCTAACACAGGATTATATTATAACACGTAAGAAATTTAAACGTATCTTTATAGCAGCATCCGTAGCTCATTCTTAGGTTTGAAATTATTTGCAGAATCTTTAGCTTTATTTTTTCTCCTTTGAAAAGCAGTCTTTCAGTGAGCATTGATCATCGGTGTCATATATTGGTGCTTCATACACATTTTTTGTAGCGTTGCACAACCAGAAAGGTATATCCAATCTGTATGCTCTGTAAAATTCTTAATAATGGTGGTTTCTTGATTGTGGTGCTCCTGAAAGCCTCAAAAATTTTGGAGCTTTTTTAAATCTTCAGTTTTCTATAACTTAATTGTGGAATGTAGGTGGGTTTAGGAAGAGTTTTGCCACTTAGCAGTACCAGTGACAAAATCAGAGATGAGA
>JAODKT010001744.1:11600044-11617110 GCA_027576195.1 Cossypha heuglini
GACAAAATCAGAGATGAGAGATAGATCTTGAACAAATAACAAATAATTTTTAACTTACATTTATAACTTACCCAAGTTATACAGGGTTTTAAATGCTTAACTATCCATAGCCTCGGGAGTTTTTAGGAGTTTATGTTTGTAGTAAGGATCACTGTTGCATAAGAAACAGTTATCATTACTACTATAATAGGTATAATAATCTGCCTTTTCCCAATGACAAATTTTACAATGGAATTTTACAATGGAATGAGGGGATCAGTTGAGAGATCTTGACTGTCCACATAAGCATTGCCCCATGTAGTGTTTCCTCATGTGAAATGAGAACAGTCACATGGTTGTCATATGCTGCTTCTCTTCATCTTCTTCCAGTTCCAGGATGTTCAGTTCTGATTTCTAGCAGTTTTGGCTTTACGCATCCTAAGACCATTCCTCTATAAAACAAACAAGTTGTTTGGCAGCACAATAAACAAAAAGAGTTTAGAGTGAGAAAGTTTGGGCAGCCTTGGTAACTAGACTCAAATCAAGGTACTTTTGTTCCGGGTTCCCATTTTGGGCACTTTCCAGCCACAGCTGTCTCCAGCCTACCTTTACGGCTGCAGATGTCCAGCTCCAGTTTTTGGGGTAAACTTAAGTAGCAACTGCCAAAGATAAGGAGTATTTGTCTTCACTGGGTGCTCTTAATCCATCCTTGCAACATCCTTCACTGTAATGCTTTATGTGCACTGTCATTAGTGTTTGTACTCTGAAGAACTTCTGTGATCTTTTAAAGAAATTCTGCTTAAAACACAGTGGAACTTGTGTGTTCAATGGCATTTATAAATGTCATTGAAAGATATAGGTCAAAGTTACGCAAATTTTTCAGAGTTTATCACTGAATTCTAGCTAATTAGTTGTTTCTTCTACATAATTTTGAAACTAAACAAAGATGCTTCCATGTAAATCAATGCAGAAAAACATTGTAAGGATTTTTAATTTTTTTGCATTTTTTGGAAAACTTTTCAGAGGCTTGATATCTGTCTTTTAAGTTTA
This sequence comes from Cossypha heuglini, assembly GCA_027576195.1. NCBI lineage: Eukaryota > Metazoa > Chordata > Aves > Passeriformes > Muscicapidae > Cossypha > Cossypha heuglini. Next base: position 11,601,074 of record JAODKT010001744.1, read on the forward strand.
TGAACAGAATTGGGAAGACCTGAAGATGTCTGAAGTGCTTTTGCAAAGTGAACTGACCCCTTTTTTCTTCTACTTTTTTTTCCCCGTCTTTTTTCTTTCTGGCTTTTTTTTTTTCTTCAGACTTCTTGTTGCTCTTTAATATCAGAATTGCCTGTAATGGCTACTTAAAATGCAGGAATGTTGTTTTAAGGGATTAAGTGGCGCTCTTAAACTACAGGAATACACAGCATGGTTTTCCCTTAAGCAACCTTTGCTCCACAAATGGCAAAGGCTTGGATCTGTGCATTAGTCACCTCAGATGCTCTGTGGAAGCTGATCAAGCTTAGTGCTTGCCAGAAAATTGTCGCTGGCATTTCATACTTAATGAAATCTGCAAAAGTAAAACTTAATCATTTGTTTCCGAAGATCTGCTGCATGTCACCTGGCTGTGACTTCATTCAGTCTAATAAGTTGAACAGGCTTACAAAATAAGCTGAAAACTCAAGCTAATAGGAGCCTGAATGCTCCCTGATGGTTTTTTATTCAGTGTGGAGATGATGTTCCTTATTTTAAGATTTGTTTGGTTGTTTTTTGTCTTTATTGGATCATTTGCCTGCTACACAATTTCCCAGATTTTGGGAAATGGCAGCAGTGGGCACACCTGCATGTGAGATCTAAACCTCACTGCGAGAAAGCCATGTCCATTAACGTGGTGTTTCTCTGTTGCTGACAAATGACTCTCTTGTCTGAGTGGATCAAAGCCATTACTGTAACTAAAGATAGCACTTTTATGAGGAAATAGAAGTTATAAATCCTGACAATTTAGCCAGACTGTTACAGTTATGATGTTTTCCCAATGGTGATTAATCTTATTATTTGAGAAAGAACATGATTGTGACTTCATGTGCATAAAATTACATTTGGAATCATTGAGGGGTTTCTGCTGCACTCTTTGTCATATCCAAGAATGTATCAAGCTCCTTGTCATGCTCTTAGGATATGAGAAAACTGGAGAAACATGGAAAGTTCAGAAAAGAGCAACTGGTTGGTCACAATACTAATGCTGAGAACTGAATGACAGAGGTATGAATGAGATATGCATAAACCGTGCTAACAGTATTTCAGATGAGAGGCTTCTGCCTGAAGGAGCCCTGATGTCTGGCTGCTTTCATCTTTGAAAAATTCAGCAGAAAGAAACCCTTGAAAGTACAACTTAGTAAACCACTGTTTCGATATGGGATTACCTCCCACGTTTTCCATTGCAAAAAATAATCAAACTCTTTGTATTTAAAATGTTAAAAAGAAAATGGCATTTCTAACATTTAATTTTCTCCAAACTGTCACCCTCAGCCCATGCACTTCCGATGTTCCGTGAACCACGACAACGAAGCACGAGGAAACAGCTGGAGAAGGATAGGTTGGACCCCCTAAAGTCTCACAAACCTGAACCTCCAGTAGCAGGAGCAGGTAATCTAGCGTAATCATTTTGGACTATCATATTCCAAAGATGCCGTCATGCTTTGTTCTACACTCATTTGGATTTGCATTTTTGGGGCAGTAACTCTACTCTGTAGATGTATGGGCAGTGTCCTGCACATTGATGTCTCATTGGAATGCTTACCTGCAAAAAAATAATAATTACAATGGTTTACTTTGAGTTACATAATCAGTAGAACATCCACGTGAATGCTGCCCTAAGTTAAATCCTTCCTATAGCATTAAATAACCTCTTTGTATCAGGTCACTGTTGTAGGCTCTGCATATTTATTAAATATTTTTCTCTTTATGCCACAGGTCGTGGTGGCCGTGTTGGGACTCATGGGGTCACCCTGTCATCATATATAGTCAAGAACATTGCCCTGGACAAGACAGATGACAGCAACCCCCGAGAAGCCATTTTACGTCACGCCAAGGAAGCGGAGGAGAATCCATACTGGGTGGCCCCAGCATATGCTAAGTAAGGAAACACACAAGTAATGATTCTGGAGGCCAGTAGGAGTTTAGTTAAAATATATGTCTTTAATGCTACACTTTGCCTTTTTTTGATTGCTGCCACAAATATGTAAACCAAGAATATACTCTTTTATAAAGAAATTCGTTTCTAGGAGGTTTTATTGTTGAACTTTCATATTTCCACTTTTAAAATGTACCTGCCAGTGCTAGAAGTTATTTTAAAACTTTCGAACTTGATTTGAGTTCAGAATCTTCTTAAATTCAGTGTCTTAAACTGCAACATACCTTATGATAGGGTACTGTCCCATTAATATATTGGGATGATTTTCCAATATGCCCTCTAATTCTGCCTGATTCTTAGATTAACCCTTCAGAATATTTATGTGGTGTTACGACAGTATGATTTCTTGGCTATCATAAGTTTTTATCTGAATTTTTCCTACACAAGGACCGAAGTAACTGCCTGAATTAACTTGGTTTTAAAGGTACAGCAATATTAAAAATGGCACTGATAAAATCTGCTGCCAAACCTTCAGCATAAAAGAATAGGTTTTTGGGTGTTACATAAGTTAAGGAGCTTTATCAAGATTTTTGTCATAAAACCTTGTTAGTGCCATAGACAGTACTTTACTCCATTTAAATTTTATGTGTGACTGTGGTATTTGTGTGTATATATTAAAGTGAAAATTGTGCAATATTCTTCTTGAACGCTTTCTACCCAAAGAGTTTTTTTCCCTAAAAATAAATATATCTCGAACAATTAAATACATTCACAATAGCATTAAAATAAGTACTACATAAATGCATTTCATACTAATGAACTGAGTCTACCACTTTAAAAATTACAAGAATTGTCACATTTTATTATCATTGATGGAGCTTTTTTCCACCAAATAGTGTCAAGCAGTGTTTTCAAAATGCATAAGAAAACATTTTGAAGAGTTGAAATAGTCTTCACAGAAAGTCTGCCAATAATGAATGGCTTTTCTATTTTGCAGCCCAGTGTTCTGTCTCCAAGGCTGTACATTCATTAGTACTTTACTGACTACTTTCTTTATTAGTGTTATTGGCTCTGTAGTGAACCAATCACCACCTCTTTCCAGAAACTTGAAATATTCTATGACTCACAGCTTATTTCGGATGGTGACATTTGTTTTCTGACTTGACCCACATATTCACAAAGATAACTGAATAGCAGTTCCAAAGCAGCTTGGGAATGTCAGTGACCCAGCCTGGCTTTGATCAGGTAATTGATAACTATGGCATTTGGTGTTATACATCAATCCAATGCATTATACAGTATTACTCTTGGTACCAAAGGTGGGATATTTGAAAGTCTAATTCTGCAGCAGTTGTTGTAATGAATATGCTAAATATTGATTTTTAGTTGTTTGAGAGTTCATGATTGCTGGAGAGGAAATATACTCAGAATATGTAGGCATCTGGTTTTATTTGAGAAATCCATTCTCAAAAGTAAATGCAGTCACACATTCCATCAGGTAGATAGATACGTCGGTATATTTTTGGCTTAGTAAATTCATTGATTGTGTATTAAGTTTCATCCCCAACACCTGCAATGTAGTAGACATGAAAGTTTTAAAACAAAGCTGTGTTAGAGGAGGCTTACTGTGTCAGGTAGCGAGATCTCATTACAGTTCCTTGTTAAAAGATGTGACTGCAGGGGAAGAGGAGAGCTGACTGAGAAGTGGGCAAGATGCACGGCCAGATGCTATTAACTTACACACCAGACAGTGATATGTATGTGGGGGAACTGGACTTCAGCCAGCAGCACACTGCCATGATGGCTTTGTCAGCTGATAAATCTCATCCTGGTGAAGCTGCCATTATCTTTGTTTTAAAAGCTTCAATTTCAGATATACTCTGTGTGAAGAGCATTAAAAAGACTCCTAAACAATATTATTATTATTGTTGTTGTTATTATTATTATTATTATTATTATTATTAAGAAGAAGAAGAAGAAGAAGAATGATAAAAGCACTAATACTAATAATATCTAAGACAAAGAAAAGCAGAAACTTTATTATGTGTTATGTTCTTAATTTTCAGAAATTCAGGCCTATATTAACAGCCACATAAAGCTGTGTTATTATAATATATGTAATATAGTAATATATGCTATTATAATTATATCCTACATCTGAATTTAGAGAGCTTGGATATTTAATCTGTATATAAAATACATTTTACAGATGTACTTAAGAGACTTATATTTAATAAAATATGCAAATTATAGGTAATTGATCCAAATTATCATACAGTACTGGTTTGCATACTGGACAGCTGCTTTAGCTATAGCATAAGTTACACTGTAGATTTAGGCAAGGTGATATTCCAATACATGTTTAAAATCATATACTCTCTTAAGACCTGAAAACCATACATCCAATATGTTTAATTTTTCAAAAAAGTGTTTATGCTTTTATTACTGTATTTTTCTGCTACCAGTTTTTCCGCATTTCTTGTAGTAAATTTTTACTCAAACATGGCATAAAACTATCCACTTGATATATCTTTTGTTTGACAAGGCTTTTGGTCCTGTGCCATCTATGCACGTCAAGTTTTCACTCTCCTTCTTCAGAAAATGTGCAAGGAAACTATAGTTACTTAATTTTCTCCAGTAATAGTTACTAAATAATTTTAGACTGAGAAGATTAAGAAATGCTCTTTTCTGGTTAATCAGTTTTCATAACGTGGAATATGATGACTGGATTGCTTTGTCTATTCCTGATCCATACTGGCTACATCATTCTCAGTCAGTTAGCAGCTTTAATGCTTTTTTAATTGTATATGAGGGAGAGTGACTCTTTTACATGGGTGGGTAGTGACTGGACAAGGGGAAGTGGTTTTAAACTAAAAGAGGAGAGATTTGTTTAGATGTTACAAAGAAATTCTTTACTCAGAGGGTAGTGAGGCACAGAACAGGTTATCCAGAGAGGCTGTGGATACCCCATCCCTGGCGGTGTTCAAGGCCAGGTTGGATGGAGCTCTGAGCAACCTGTTCTAGTGGAAGGTGTCCCTGCCCATGGCAGGGGAGTTGGAACTGGATGGTCTTTAAGGTCCCTTCCAACCTAAACCGTGCTAAGATTCTATGATTTTCACTTCAGTAAATTTTCTAAGAAACACATGACTTCTGCTGTGTAAAAATATATTTCTTTTTTTGGAGTTAAAGGTGCCTAATTTACTCTTCAAGCTGAATATTCATTTGCATTATTTATCACTTGAAAATTTTTTTAAGCTTGTTATCATTAGCTTGACCTTTCTGTTTCCCCTGACATTTGAGCCAGAAAGGAGAGGAAAGTACGTAAGAGGCAAAAGAATGGGTGAAAAACAGATGAAAAGGATACTGGGGATGATAAGAAGTACATGCTGAATCAGGAGATGACATGTCACAGAAGCCCAGTGTGAATAAAGTGTCAAATAAGATGTGATCAACGCAGCAGAAAAGTCATAATGGATGAGGATAAGGAAAAGATCTTGAGATTTCTCAGGAAAAAAAAAAAAAGCTTGTTAGAGTCCTTGGCAAGTGCCATTCCTGTGGAGTGAAAGGAAAGGAAGAACAGATTGAAGATTTCAAGTAAAGAACTACAGGAAAGGAACTTGAGGCATCAGTTGTAAATGTTTGAAAATTGCATTCTTTGCAAGCTGTTTGTTTTAACACAGCTGTACAGATATACTATAATGACTTCAGATGTCCCTCTGAAGGATCAGCAGGAATTACTAAGCATTGTAGCTGAGTGCCTAATCAGGCCCAGATGCAGCTTCCTTCTGTACCAGAGAGAAAGTGAGGGTGAAATTTCCCTCCTCAACAAGGTAAACTGGAGTTCTTGAAAGTACTTTTCATTTCACTGGTGTTACCCCTATAAGACTACTATTTTGTAATCTTTTTCACTGCTGCTTGTCACTGTCAAAAGGGAATGACTTGGATCAGAAGTCTGTACCTGTGTTGTGTTCGCTGAATTTTTTCTCAAGGGCAATGCCAGTCTGTGAAGTGTAAGTCACTTAATGGCTTGAGTATCTGAATTAGCTGAAGAATCAGGACTGAGCAAAATGTCTTGTAACAACAGCCTTGTTGGCATGCATTTTTATATTTATTCTAAATATTTTTTTGTAAATAGGTTATTTTGAGAGGGAAGCCCCTGAGATTTAGAAAAGAGTCAGGCTGGTTGGTGAGGTAAAGAAAAAAAAGCTGCCTGATGCTGAAAACCTTAACTTTTCAGTCTGGAAATGACCTTTATGACATTATTCTGGTTTTCAAGCATGCTTGAAAATCTTTTTTCTTTGTTTCAGTGCAATATAAACACAAATTTCAAAAGTTACTTTGACATGAGTCACATGTTGTGATATGCAATTGCCATCTCCAGCTGGTTTTGCTGCAGCAGTATTATTTATCTGCTAGTCTGTGATCCTCACATGTCAATGAGCTACTTTTATTGGATCCCTGAAAAGCAATTAAGAAAAACAACCCATAGCCACAGAGATTATGGTGACTCTAAAGCAGTCTTCATGGCCCCTGGAAATTTTCTAGAGGTCTGCATATCTGAGTATCTTGAAAACCACTGAAGTAAAGAGAAACACATAGTATAAATAAATCATGCTAGTTTGTTTTCCCGTTTTTGTTTGCAGCCTGTTACCATAACCCACAATAAGAATGCATTTTTTGGTGTATGAGATACTGGTTTCAGCTGACAGTCATGTGGAAACACAGGATCATAGAACAATTTAGGTAGGAAGGGAATGCCTGAAGTCATCTTGTCCAGGCTCCTGCTTGATGTGTGTTCACTGCTCAGATCCAGTTAGATTTGGGTTGTTCAGAGGTTTGCTCAGCCAAGGTTAAATACCCTCAAGGATGGAAATTCGCGCACCTGTCTGGGCAGCCCTTTGTAGCAGTCTGGTTGGCAGGCACAGTATACCCATGCTGGCTGTTCCCTGCCGCCTTCATGTCCTTTATGCATCTGGAAATGTCTTCCACTGGGATTCATTACATAGCTTTCTTGCGAACTGAAGTTTGGTAGTTCCCCAAATTCCTCTTTTGCCCCTCGCAAAGATGATGATGATGTTTGCTTTTTCTAGCCATTGAGACCCTCTCCCATCTCAGTGATGACAGAGTGCCCTTGCAATGACATAGGCCAGCTGCCTCAGTAGCTCTGAATCCACCCATCTGATACGGATTTTTACATGTCTAATAACCTGTAAACTGTCTTCCTATTCTGTTGGAAATGTCTCAGTTCCTTCCCAAGACTCTGCTGTAGTGTAGAAGTGCTGCAGGCCTGAGGACAGACCTTTCAGGGAAAACGGAGCTGAAAAAACCACTGCGTATCTTGACCTTTTCCATACACTATGTTAGTGGTTTACCTGCTCAATAAAGCACATTTTCCTTCACATTCTTTTGGCTGTCAGTGTAGCTGTAGAAGTCCTTTGTTGTTGCCTCTCACATTTTTTTTCTGTTTCAGTTCCGTCTGAGCTTTGGCTGTCTTAATTTTGTTCCTCTGTGTTCATTAATGCCTCTGTTCCTCTTAGCTGCGGATGTCCTTGCCTCCTTTGTGTTCTTCCTTTTTGGAGTATGTGGTTTATCAGAGTCATATCCATATGCATCCATGCCAGGCTACTGCTAGGCTGTGCTTTCTGCAGGTGAAATGTAATCGGTTTTGAGGAGTTTTCCTTGGGCCCTTTTGCCCTCCATAGTATTCTGCCATGGGATCTGCCGAACAGATCCCTAACAAACTGAAATCAACCCCCAAAGTCAAGGATAAATAAAACTGAGAAATTTGATGGGGAAAAAGAACACAGCCCTCAGGAATAAGAATACTTAGCAGAAGAAAATTTGTTTTAATAATTTTTGTATAAATATGAATCGTACAGCATCTCCAGTGTAGTTACTAAGCAGAAAAAAATGTGTTTAAATTTGATTAAATGATCACTGCTGATAAAGCAAAAACAAAAACAATGTTTTTAAGTGGTCAGGCATATGAATCACCCTAGGTGCCCCAGTTACAGCTAAGTAGCTCGAGGAGATGAAATACTTTACATTTCAGCTGAGGCTATAGCTATTTCATGGTAATTTTAAAAAGCGAGGTAGCAGGCAGACTTGACTTCCTCTGCATGCTTTTGCTTTAGCTGAATACTGCTAGATTATGTTACAGTTTCCCTCTTTTTTTTTTTTTCTTTTTTTCTCCTTCTTCCCCTACCTCAGCTTTCCTGCACTGAGTAGCACAGTAATCTTTTCTGAAGCCTATGCCTTTTTTTCTGTGCCACTCCTATCCTGGAAAAAACATAGGTTTTGCTGCTTGTTTCACAGATTTATTCATTCCTCTAAGCTGGAAATGTTTATCTGAATTATGACAGTTGCAGGTTTGTGGTCAGAAATTATAGGCGTCCATTTGATTAGTTGTGCTTTACTAATGAAACTCTTAATACTGAGGTCATCCTAGAGGACATTTAGATATATATTGTGGTAAAAGGAGAGTACATTGCTAAAATGGGCAAAATAAACCTTTGTCAGTATGTCAGAAAAAAAGAGAAGAAGATTCCATACATTCTTCCTTTTCAGCAGCTAGCAAAATCCAGTATTTCAGCCAATAAAGCCTTCGTCCCTGGTGTCTGTTTTGAATAGAATGTTGATTTTCTTTCCCCTTTTTTCTTTTTCTTTTTACACTGCCTTCTTCAGCAGTGGATTAAGTAGAATTTATATAAGTATTTTATAATGAAATTTTAAAATTGGAAAATATTTTTTAATCTCAGTTATGCTTTCCATGGACAGCAGAAGGACTCCTCTAACTTCCACAGTATAGGTCCTCATCTGGGTGCCAGGTCTGTGCTACGTCCTGCACCCAGTTACCATGTGCAGTCAGAGTTCTGCAGTAGGTCCATCTCTGGAATTATGAGCATGACCCTGTCCTCCATGGCAAGCTTGGAAGATGGAGGAGAAGGCAATAGAAAGATCCTGTGTGTAAGGGGACTTAGTTGTCTTTGACTAGTTTTTGTGATTTTGACCCTATTTGTGTCACATATTTAATAAGTGGAGAATCCTGCTCTGTAAGAGCTGATGGCTTGCTATTACTCTTTGAAGAGGCAACATTGGATTTTACCTGTTGCACTATGTAAGACAGGCACAATTTTGTTAAGGTTTATGCATTTTGTAGAGTTTGCCAAATAACAGTTGTTATAATAATAATGCTTCATATCCTTAGACTGATGCAAAAACATTTGTTAATACAGTAATGAGATGATGACTGCCTTGGCTGCATTTTATACTTTGTCATGTTGAGAAGTTGAGCACAACCAGCATCAGAAATCTGATAGTTTCAGCTCTGCAGTGGTTGCGCTGAGAATTTAGTTGGAAAAGGGGACCATGCAGTTGTTAAAATGTAAAACAAGGGAACTGAATGTCCAAACAGTTTATTGAATTGCTACTTGATACTGTGTTAATTTAGAAAGTAATCAACAATTACTTTTTTAAAGTTTAAGTGGTATTTAAAATTCATACAAAGAGTGGAGGAATTGATACTGTCAAGCTTGACTGTCAGATACATTGTGTTCTCATATGAAGATCATTACAATTTTTATGTTACAGTAGTGTTAGATAAAGTCTCTGGGAGAAGCTGTTTTTTGATGCACAGGCTTAGCCAGAAACCAGGCTTAGCTGTTCTGTTTTCACTTACTGGCTGTTGATGTTCTACAGTATATCAAGATAGAAGTTTCTTTTTAAAAAGACATGGAATGAGGAGGCCAGTGGCTCTGCTTTTCTAGCATGGAAATAAATGTATTTGTTCCTCACTTCTATCTTAATTTTATTAATGAAATACACAGATATTGATTGTAAGCTAATGAGGAAATAATACTTGAAAATATGTGTGTTTGTTGTGCTTGTTTTTCTGTGAGCTGCAGGTTTCTTCGGTTCTGAGAAGGTTAGTTGATAGGTTATTGTCAATAATAAAAAATGGTCAAGTCTAGTATGCTCTTTTTTTGAAAGTGTCTTCTAGTATGCTCTTTTTTTGAAAGTCTCTATATGTATCTATTTTGCTTGTTTCTAGTGCCTAATACAGTTTCTGATAAAGCATTGTAGTCTGACAACTATTTTAATATTTTTAATTTTTTTTCTAGAACGCAGCCAAAAACAGTTTTTGCAGAAGTGGAACCAGAAGATGATGAAACAGACAAGCCAGAGTGGAAAAAACGTAAAATTTGAAAAATAATTGGTTTAAAGAATCATTTTAGAGCATTTGAAACAAAATGAAGCATTTCTTTCTTTTTTTGGGATAGTGGGTCAAAATTTGAAGGCAAATGTTACTTCAGTTTTAAAACTTGCTGCAGTATAAAAAGGGATTGTTGAATTACACTGGCTTAATCCCACATCTGAATTTTGTAATAAGGAATTACTTATATTGTGCAAATAACTCCTGTATGTCAGTTACTAAGCTTTGAGAGTTAAGTGAAAAAATATTTCTTTATAAATATTGTGAATTCATTATATTGCCAGCCAAATGTTTTTTTTTCCTTACTGCCAACTTTACAAATGCCATGTCATGACGTTGTTCAAGGAATTTAAGTATCCAAATAAAATAGTACAATTTCTCAGACTCCTTTTTATTTTTTCCAGTTAAGAGCTAACAGATTCTGCTTTAGAAGTGCAACAAAGTTCAGATTAGTTATTGTGTAATATTCAAGTTTAATTAATTTGTGTGTTCACATCAGTTACAATTCAGTGTGCACTCTGTGAATTTTAGAAAACATTTTTTCTGGTGTCTGTACTTCCTTGAATGATGTTACTTTTCAGTATGTGTGGTATCTACAATAGCACTGTATACAGCTTTCATTTTTAAAGAAATGCGAAATTGCAATGGACAGTTGCATAATTTAGTGTAGAAAAAATAATGTGCTTATTGCCAAGCTGGTGCAAAATTTTGTTCAGGTTTCTTATTCCTACTAGTTTGTATGGGTAAGTTTTAGAATGGAGCAGATCTGTGTATTTAATACCAGGTCTTTGTGTGTGTTGACTTTGTTGTATGCCTGTATAATGTATATCCTGCCTCACACTCTCTGAAGACTGATACTATTCTTTATAAAGTAGTTTGTCTAAATATGGAAAATTCTCATTTTTTTAACCACAAATTGCAGTTCTGAGTGTCATAAAGGGAAGGACGGTTTTAAAACTAATGAATGTCCTTTAGAGAAGAATAAAGAACCTAGGTTAGTTTTAGGCATTTATGTTGTGATTATAATAATACACAGTATGCTAAGTATTGTGATTATAATAATACACAGTATAACAACCAGACTGCATTTCCACTAAGAGTAGAGAGTAATAGACATGATAAGCAATCAAGCTTTCCTATTTATAAATAGATCCTGGAGGCATATTTTAAGACTATATTTAGCAAAGCCCTTAATCACCTTAATCACCTAACCTCAAAACTGTGGTCCTGATAGTCAGCAGAGCTTGGACTTTTTTTAAAAAGCATTGTTCTACATTGCTGTTTCATTGTATTATTTCCTTTTCCAAGCTTATTATTTTTCAATTATTTTTTTATACTGCACTGAAAACTAAGTCTGACTTCAAAAGGGATTATGAGAAGCATTGACATAAAATACCCACTACAAAATGTTTCCACTGCTTTCACTACTGTAGTCTTTTGATAAGAGTAGAACTTCAGTACATAGTCCACAACCTGTCTTTGACCCTTGTAAAATTATTTTAATACGTACTTGTGTATAATAGCAAATCAGTGTTTAATTTAAAATTGCAGCTATAATATGTAGAATGAGTCTTAGTAGATGGGTGGAGAGTAAGTGAATGAGAAAAAGAAATTCCAGATGGAGAGAAGGAGTTGTTAACAAAACCTGCTAAAGAAATTTGTCTAAAATCTCAGTTAATAACTTTAAAGGATTAATATGCTCTTCATTTTAGTCTGAATATTAGCATTTTATCTTTTCCTTTGTTAGTTTTTCACTGAGGCAGTGTGTCGTAGGGGGCAAGCTGCAGGGAAAGGCAGATGAGGAAAAACGATGCAACTGTTCTCTGAGAAGGAGAGGAACTTCTCCTTTTATGTTGTTATTCATATCAGCTAGCTCTTGTTTCCTAATTCTTAAAAGAATTAGTTCTGTAAGTGAGCACTGCAAAAATTCTGTTGGAATTTCTCTAAGTGTTCATTCATTGTTACTTGCAGTAATTGTCTTGAATGACTGTTCTAGCAACCTAGAATTTAAAACAGTGCCTGTGCAGAGGTATGGATTAAAAGTATTTAAAACTAACTTAAGTTTCATTTATACTTTAACTCTTGGCTTGGTTCGTTTGGTATAGCCCTTAAACTTGATTCCCAGGGCTGTTCATCAACAAGGCACATCTTAATGCATTTTAAAAACAATTTTAAATCTTGAACGGCTCAATGGAATGAATTAAGCTAATCAGAAAGATGTGAACAGTCTGCTTGACCATACTTGGGATAGTAAACTCGTGACTCAAGCTTTTGCGTTGTCTTGGGAAACATCTTAACATTAAAAATATCAACACAAATAAATATTTGCTATGACACATGGAACTCTAAATGCAAACTGGAACATGAGAACTCTATTATATCCACTTTTTAAAAACCTGATTTTCTTATAAGCTTCTCAGAGCCTTTAGCAATTGCCAAGCTATAATCTTGGTCCTCCATGTGTCTGTATTTAGTGTTGAAGTGGCCAGGGTTCAGAGGGAAATTTGTTTCTGCATTACTGAAACAAGGTGGGCTTATTTTGTTTGCTTCCTTAGAAGAGTTGTTTACAGAGGTACCGATGTCCTAAGTTTTAGCTTTCGTATTATCCAGATTCTGTACTGCATTAGTATATAACTCTGAACTCCATATAAAGTGTTAGCAAGTTCTCTTCTAGTTTAGTTAGACAAAACATTCCTTTTCCAACCTGAGAACCAAGGACACTGTTGCAGCTTCAGGTCCAAAAAAGTATAAACAGTGAACTGAGGAGAGGAAGCTGGGAGGATGGGACTCCATAACTTGGAGCTGTCATTGGACAATTAACTCCAATATGTAAATGGACCAAAACTTAAAAACTGTAAAAAGATGTTACCTGTCAGCAACCTTGAGTGTATCCTCAGCCACATCCTTGTACTGCCAGGGTGCCAGGCCTCCTTTGAAGGCCTTTTGGAAAATACCTGCCTCTCACACTCTCTAGCCTCTGTTCTAGGTAGCCTCTCATGACATCAGTACCACAGTCATTGCATGCAGAAATGCTTCTATTCTGCTGTCTCCTGAATTTTTCCTGGATGGTTCCTTATAGTAATTTATGGTCTCTGTTTATCCCTTTATGCTAATGACAGTTGTAGACTAGCTGTTAGGTACCTCTTGCCTGCCCAAAGGGCCAAGGCATTTCCCTCCAGATATTGCAGCCCGCTAGCTACTAGTAAGCCCCATTTTCCATTCCTCATTGGTGTTGCTGGCACTGTTACAGAGATCTGAATTTGACTGTATTCCTTTGTCTTGTCCTGTCGTCCTTATTTCTTTTCCTATCTTATCAGTTAAGTCTTCTGCAACAGGTGAGAAGATTGACAAATCCTGGCACTTGGCCTGTTTGCAACTATTTGGTGACGGTTTTAAGTTCCTCTCTGGTCTACTTCATATGACTTCAATAATTTACTGAAGACGATGCTTTGCCTCTAGTTTTTGTGACTGATAGCAAGAACTGTGAATTTGTCCCCAGAGGGTGTGGTTGTTGGCTCCTTTGTCATGAATCCATGCCTAATTTCATGTTCCTTGTCCCAACTGCATTTTCTCTGTTGTGGAAAATTATGTATTACGGGAAAAGAAACTATGATCCTTTCTCCTATCCCTTCCATCTCTGCTGGACCCTGAGGAGTGTTCTGCATTGCTGAGCTGAGGGGCCATCGTCATGGTTAGATGTTTATCCAGTTTCTTTGGCCTCTGATGACTTCGGGGCTGTCCAGCTTGAGACATTTGTAGCTCACATCTTCCTTTAATACTGAATCATAAGAATTTTGATGTGGCCTGTTAGTCACAGTAGTATTGCAAAATCCCTCTTATGTTTTTTGTCATGTTAAATGCCTGTGTGTCCTTCTAGCCTGTCTCTCAGCAATGGGAATTTACTGGAAGTCCTACAGTTACCCCATTAAAAATCAGCAGGTTTGTTTTGACTTCTTAACCACGGGCAGTCGGGAGTTTAGGAGGTTCTGTCCACTGTTGTTAATCCCTGGGCTCTTCTCATCTGTTGGGCTTTCATGCCATGTGTATGAATAAAGAGTTGGATAGTTGGCTAGCAGAGATGCCCTTATGCTTGCCTGGAATTAAAGCATAGATGTATCTCATTACATCAGTTTTTAAATCTGCTAGGATTTTTGGCTAATCCCATTTAAACTCAATTTTGGATACAATATGCACTCAATATGCACTTCATCCACTGTGACTTCAGCACCTAATTGCTTCATGCAATCTGGATAGCTCTGAAGTGTGAGATATTTTTCTGTAGCATATAATTCTAGAATAAATTTGTTTCCCATCCTACATATGAAGGTATCGTCTCGCACTTTGGCAGCAGGATCTTAGATCAGCTTCAGTTTTTCACAACCTTTGTGTCGAACAACTAGAGGAAGTTTGGCAATAGTTTGTGATTTTTTTTTTAACAGCTGATGATCAGACAGTTCATCTTGTTCTTTGATAGAGGACTTATAACAAGAACGATTGAGAAAGCACAGCCAGTATGTCTCTCTTTTTTTTTAATCTTAGCTGTCCCAGGGGGCTGTTGTGTGTCAGGCTAGTGCAGTTTTTGTTATTCTTTCAAAGAAGTATTCCTGTGGGCACTGAATTATTTCCTTGTTCTACCATGAAATAGAAGACACAACAGATTAATACCTGCAGTAGATAAACAAGGGCTAAGTGAGTCCTTGAGAAGTTCTGTAGTACATCCTTGACTAAACTCATCTATACCTGAACAAGGTCTGGCACGTTTACTGGGCCTTTAATTGCTGCCGTGATAGACCCTGCGCAATCGCCCTAAGCAATCTGTGCTTCATTCTTAGCACTAGAAAACTTTTCATCATCTCTAAGAAAAACATTCTTGCGACAATTTAAGACTATTATTTCCTATCCTGTTCCCAGCAGTCATTGAACCCAGTTTATTATGTTCCTCTTTGCAGTAGCTTTTTATTATGTTTGAATTTTATTATCTTCTCGTGTCCTCTCTTATTCTTTCAGTTTTGCTTTATGATTTATGTTTTCTGGCCTATAATCAGTTGCTTACTTTTTCTCTGCCTTGTTCTGATTGTCCATATTTCCTGAAGTGTACTGTCCACAATTTATACAGTGTTTTGAATTAAGCTACTTTTTTAGCACTACTAAGTAAACAGGAAAAATGTTTGCATGTCTCATTACAGCACTTTTTCTATGCAATTTGGTCAAACAATTTGTGTTCAGGACCTGTTCAGTTTTAAAGTCCTCTAGCCAAAGCAAGGTGCAAACAAGACCAAATGCCCATTCAACGACACTGACTTTATTTGGTAACATTTAAGTGTATAGGAATGGAGAGAGAGTGCAAGCAGAAGATGGTCGTCACTGTGGATCCAGCAGCTTTGGTCCTTGATTGCCCTGGGCTTCTTCATAGGGTGGTCATCGGGAGGTCTTCTCTGGAGGTTGTACAAAGCAAGTACCTCCAAAATCAAGTGTCCTATTTCTGACCCTATTTCTTGCACTAGTGCAGTTATTTCACTTGTAGCCCATACTACAGTTGAATGTTGTCCTGAAAACTATCAGTGTTGATCCTGCTCCCAGCAAGGTCAAAACTGAAACTATGTTCCAGTTTGCGGAAAGGCACCTATAAAGTTTTCTGTGAAAAGTTTTCACCATCCTCCTTGTTTAAGCCTTATATTGCAAATGTCACTAACCCTTTCCTTATAGGTCCTAATCCCACTAAGTCCAGAACGCCCACTGCAGAGCTGTTGCCCAGTCAATTCACCATCTAGTCATTAGGTATTATTCTTTTCAGTTTTATTCTTTGTGGTGAACTTCACAATGAAGACTCAGGAAAAGAACTCACTGAGTACTTCAGCTTTCTCTGTTATCTGTTGTTACCAGTTCTCCATT
>JAODKT010001744.1:11629636-11652920 GCA_027576195.1 Cossypha heuglini
ATTCTATTCTATTCTATTCTATTCTATTCTATTCTATTCTATTCTATTCTACTCTTTGTATGGACAAAGCCCCACAGCATCAGTAAATCCTGTGCACAGTGGATGCCACCACACATTTACACAGCACCAGCTGCCAGTGTCAAGCCACTGGTGGTGCTCTGTTGGGTGTGAATGTGGACAAATGTTTGTGTTTCTGCCCTGCATTGGCCTCGTTGCCCATGGTTACAGTGTCTGTGCTCAGGGAGGGTGGCAGAGCTCAGTGCCATGGACCACAGCACATGCAGCTTCTGAGTTTGTGTTACTGAGAAGAGCAGGAAAGAGATTTTCCATGGGACCTCCCAAAGGAAGGCAGAATCACTACACTGAGTTTTACTGCTGCTTATGTTTCTTGAAACGGATATTAAGATCAAGACATCAGCTGGCCTATTTCTAGTGTGTTAGAAATTATTGAGCCAAAGCACTAGAAAGTGAAAAAGAGGCTCTGCTATAAAAATATGCTAGTTCTTGGGGTAAAAAACAGCTATAAATGTCATCAACAGGTTAAAGAAAAGCAATAGTACCAAATGATGAGTGGGACTAGGGGAATATGTGTTACAGAAAGCATATAAGGAACAGCTCTTGACAGTCTGAGAAGAGCTGACAATTAAACACATGATTTAATGAGTGCCAGAGAGCAGACTCAGCCATAAAACTATACATTTAATGGCTGTCCTATTTACTGAGTTATAACATTGGAAGAGGTGCATAAACATGAGTAAGTCCATGTGGGATTGCCCTTTTTTTTTAAGGAAGGCTTTATCATAATTATTTTAAAGTCTTCACACAGTGTAATTTTAAAGTACACTTCTGAATTTGGAGTTATCAAAGAAGATAGGGGAGATTTATGCTTTATCATGAGACAGGTTAAACCAATATATTAAACTTTTAATGAACTTTCTGGTCTTAAATACAATAACACTGTTGTGGCCTTGACTCTGGACACTCATGTTTTTCATTTAGCCTTCAGAGGATGATAAAACAATTTCAGGTTGTGCAATATTTCACCTTCTGCTAGAAGGCATGTTATATAGGGAATGTCATGCCTTGTTACTGAGGTCATGTAATAAAAATCTGTGGGATTTCTTTTTACATTAAATATGGCCAATATCAAATCTGTTCTATAAGAACAGACAAAAATGTAAAGGTATTTAAAACAACCTTCTAGAGTAGCTGTCCTAAAGAGATGATGTGAAACAGAGGTGCTTTGCTGATTCCTACTAGCATGTAATACACTCTCACTCACAGTCGAATACACAGTCAATTACTGAGATTTACCTGCATTTTCCTGTATTAGTCACCTGCTACCGACATGAAGAAATCAGCCTGAGACATTACCAAGCCTTTCTTAATAGATTAGCAGAAAAAATTCCAAGAGAACTGTTGATTTTGGATAACACTTTTTAAGTATTCCAAATTTTGTTTCACCAGTTGTCAGAATCAGAAAGGGAGGTTTCTGTGCTCCTTGCAAAAATGTCTCATTATCACTGACTTGCTCTGGGTTTTTAAATGAGATTCACATTTGTAGTTGAAATGAAACCAGATATCCTTGACAGGAAAACATGTGCTGTAAGCAGAATTTGATGTCCTGGATAAACACAAAAAAATCTGCTGCAGTTTTCTTCAGCTCCTCCCAAATGGCTCCTTGGACTGGCTTCATTTTTTCCTTGTGGTAGGCACCCTGTCCATGTGTGAGCCATAGAAACTTTCCATTTTGGATAAATTTTTAAATTTTTACCCTCTTGTTTCCTGACCTAACAGAAACCCTGTTGCATTGATCATCTCAGTTTGGGGGTGGGTGGCATGTGCCACGTTTTGGCTTCTCCCGGAACCCATCGTGTGCAGCAGCACCTGGTCACTGCACACAATGCTTTCACCTCAGTATAAAAAAATCTTATTTTGGCTGGCACATGATACCTTGTATAGACCAACACAATTGGAGTTAGTCAGGTTCAGACCTGATAGTTGGCAAAGAGTTCTGTATTAAATAAAGGGGATTCCCAAATGGATGTAACGTGTTGCCTCTGGAGTCAAGTTTCTAATGAGTTCCCCACCTGGTACCTGAAAGGAATTTTTGGAAGGAGAAAAGAAAATATTGATGCACCTCTGTGGAAATCCAGGGTTTGCTCCTGCACACCATCCTGGAGGCAGCATCTTATTCCCTGTTATTCAGATGGAAGAGAGAGAAAAGACATGGAGTGATATGTGTGCTCCTCAGGTTGGACAGATCCACGTGGGCCACGAAGGTGGAGGCCTGGCAACTCAATGGGACACCAGAATGAGGAGATTAAATGGAGTTTCAGTGGCAGCAGAGAAGCTCTTGCTTGCATTTCACAGAATTAAATTGCCCCAGAGTGCAGGGGAGCTCTAATTCACTTTGGGTACGTTCTCAGCAAGACAGACCTGCCAAGGGTTGTTGGGCACCAATAAAACATATGGCTCAGAATGTTCTGAGCTGTGAACTGTTGGATCTGGGGTGGGATTCTTAGGGAAAATACCACTCCCATTTTCTTTTTTATTCTACTTCTTTCTTTCCCAGCTGACGGCCACTGTAAGAGATGGGGTGCTGAGAAATCCTCATCCTGTCCTGACTGTACAGTCACTTTCACCCTCAGAGAATCTGCCTAGTCCTATGGGAAAAAAGGGAAAGGAGTCTCTGTATCTTTCAAAATATAGTTATTCAAAATTGATCTCTAAGCTGTGAGTTTTTTGAAGAAAATATTTCATCTTCAGATAGAAACTTCTATCAGGAATAATACTGAATGTTAACAAGAAGTGCCTGTTCATCCCTATTTGGATCAGAGGGGGAGGATATTAACCGGAAATAAGAGTTATGGGACATGTTTACAGCATGTATGAAGCTAGATATTAATGTGTGAGTTATGAGACTGTCCAGGAAGAGAAAACTGTGGGTGAGTGCCCGTGGGAAAAAAACCTGAGGAGTTAGCAACATGATCAGAGCAGAGTGAAATGTGTTAAAGCTCTGGAAATCCCAAAACACATGAAGATGATGGAGGGGGCTGGAGCACCCCTCCTTTGAGGACAGGCTGAGACCATTGGGATTGTTCAGCCTGGGAAGAGGAGGCTCCAAGGAAACCTTAGAGCAGCCTTCCAGTACCTAAAGGGTACCTAAAGGCTTATAGGAAAGCTAAAGAGGGACCTTTTATGATTGCATGTTGTGATAGGAAAAGGTGGAATTACTTCAAACTGAAAGGTAAACTTAGGTTGTACACCGGGAAGAAATTCGTAACTGTGGGTGTGGTGAGGCACTGGAACAGACTGCCCAGAGAAGCTGGGGATGTCCCATCCCTGTGAGTGTTCAAGGACAGACTGGATGGGGCGCTGAGCACCCTGATCTGGTGAGAGATGTCCTTGCCTGTGGCAGAAGGGTTAAATCAGGTCAGTGTCCAGGTCCCTTCCAACCCAACCCATTCTGTCATTCTATGAAACAGAAATAGAAGGAGTAGGGGGATTGTACAAGGATACAGTTTTTCTATTTGTATGTGAATATTGCTAAGAAAGTAACCAGCTTTGATATACTTATTCAAACTCCTTTGTAACTGGAGTAACTCGCACAGTATCAATGGAGTAGGGCTGGTGAGGATGTTGGTGGCTTTAGTCCTGCAGGACCACACGGGGATAATACGTGCAAGTCTGGGCCAGGGATTGATATTTGTGCCTTTCCTGAGGTGATAGAGAAGGAAGCTTTCCTCAAGTGTGCCAGGAGACAGAAAAACAAAGGTTTGGGGCAGAGGGAGGAAACCTGCACATGTGGTAGAGCTCAGATTGCTGTCAAAAAAATTAAGAAGTTGCGGACAAAACATCAGCTCTTTGGATAATTACAGCAGCCCTTTGCAGCCTTCAAAAGCCCATTGTTTCTTCTTCACTTCACTTTTGAGTGAACATTTTGGGGGAAAAGTGAATAAAATGCTGCAGTTTCAGCAGTGAAAAAACCAATGGCAAGTGAAGACATCTCAGTGTTGACCTCAAATACTGTAGCTTAGGGCCTGACAAAGGAAACTTCCCTGCATCAGGCTGACCTGAGCACCATATTTCCCTCACTGGCTGCTGCTGCAACTTGTCTGAAAGCCAGTGGGATTTGTGCTGCTGGAATATATGGTTTATTTAGATATTCTTACTGACCCATGAATATACCTACTGTATAATTTATTGGAATGTTAATAGTTCAGTCCTGTGATGTTTGTGATAGAAAATCTTCACTTTGAGCCAGTGGGAAATTTTCTTAGGGTGAGGAGTGCAGGCCTGGCCTCTGCTTTGCCTTTTTTCTTTTCCATTACAACACAATTAACCTTTTCATTAGAAGAGCTCTGTTCCAAATAAGCAAACTTCTCAATGTGTATTACTGAGCCATTTCAAGCTGTCTCTTGCTTTGAAACAAAACATCTTTGTTCCAGCCATGCATGACATTTGAAGACCTATTTATACAATGTGTCAGCTCCATTTGTTTTCTTCATCCTGATATTTTCCTCTGTATTTTTAGTTAGCCATCCAGATTGCAACAAGCGAGGTTGCTTCTGGTTTCCTCTTGTGCTTCTCCAGACTGAGGCACTGGCTGCCTCTGTCCTTTCTCCATTTTTGTGGGCAGAGGTGAAACAACCCAAAACCAGACATAGTTCTGCCTGCTTCGTCCTCTTTGTGCTGAGACCAGCAGCACCAGGCTGCTGTCATGACTGTTCCTCTCCTGATGTCCTGCCTGTGCAAAGCACACAGCTGCAATCCCTTCTGCTGGAGGGGTCTCACTGAGGGGGGACTTCCAAACTGCATCAGTAAATTAGTCCATCTTGCAAAATATCTGCTTTTTCCTTAATGATTTGTCCTAAGTCTCTAATCAGTCATTCTTGTACAGCAGCACAATGCTAAGTGATCCA
The DNA here is from genome assembly GCA_027576195.1 of Cossypha heuglini. Lineage (NCBI taxonomy): Eukaryota > Metazoa > Chordata > Aves > Passeriformes > Muscicapidae > Cossypha > Cossypha heuglini. Next base: position 11,634,562 of record JAODKT010001744.1, read on the forward strand.
AGGAAATCCAACACAAAATTGAAAAAAAACCCCAACCAAAACATATCAAGGTATTGGGTAATAAAGCTTTTAACATCCTGTTTTTGAGTAAGTGTAAATAGTTATGGTATTTGCCTCATCCTCTCCCTTTTAAAAAATTTACCTGTCTTGGGGCATGTCTTATCTTCCAGAAGGGATCCAGGGTAGTGCTGTAGTTCTCAAGCAGGAGCATAATGTCTAGCCCAGTACTGGCATTTCCTATTAACAAATTAAAATCTGAGTCTTTTTTGTGAAGTCCTTTAGACAAACTAGCAGCGGAAGGTTTCAAACTGTTTTAACACATACAGGGTGCCAGGAAGCTACTGTAAGCCTCACTTTAACCAGAACAGGAGCCTGCAGGTGCCAGCCCAGCAGTGGTAAGCCTGGAGTTGCAGCAGTAGAGGCTCATCTGCTCTCTCCAATATTGTTGTCACCAGGAAGGTTGGGGAAGAAGGGAGAAACAGCTCCATGCAAGCAACAGTGCTCCTGCCAGCTGCTTCATGGCCCACTCAAACCTGATAAGACCAAGGAAGGCGTCTGCATTGACCTTCTGCTTCCCCATCCCTGTAATAGCAGACAGAAGGGCTGTAAGAACAGAGATTAAACTTCAGAGACCTCACAGCTGTGTTTTACATAGACACTCCCTCCCGCTCTTGCGAAAGAGCACAATCTCCTCCGAATGTGGAACTGCAGGTCATTTCCATGCCGAACACTTAATGTGTCCAGCTTTTGCACGTGATGGATGGGCTTCTGCTGCAAGAAGCGGAGGCAGTGGCATGTGATGAGGAATGCCTTCGATAGTGTGTGTTCAAAAGCCGGGCCTGTGAGTTTTGCTGTGTGTTCCAGCAGCTGGGATAGAGCTGCGTGCATGGTCCCCGCCAGCACAAATGAAACCAAGGCAGCCATGTGCTGTGCATTAGGAGTGTTTGATCTCCTGCACTCTGGCTCGCTGTTCAGATGCTCCCTCCTCCTCTCTGTAGCAGCACAGAGTGCGGTGTTGAAACCTGTGAGTCTGCGCGTGTTTATGGACTCTGTGATGGGAACTGCAAAGCTTAACATGAAACAGTTGAGGAAATGCACAAAACCTGTCCTCATCTGTTCCTTGATGGTGGTGGAAAAGAAAATTCCTTGAGTTTTATTTTCCTGTTTAAAGAAGAAGGACAAAGAACTGCCAAAATAGATGAAATTTAGTCCAATTTATGTGACACCTGGATTAGCAAAGCAAAATGCAATCTCCTCTGAGTGCAGGGATTGTGCCCATGCATAGCCAAGGCCACCATGAAGACACTGCAGCCCCACATGGACAAGGCACAGCTTCAGTTACCACAGGCTTGAAGCCTGCCCCTGCGTGGGTTACTGTCACTGTTCCCCATGCATTTTCAAGTCAGTTATTGCAGTGACTCAGTGATGTTTCACTAAGAAGCTACAGACACATTTGACCTACATTAAAGATACTGGTGAGATAGGAGAGGAAGGCTCCACTCCATGGAGAATTTGGTGGCCCCACAGTATTGTTTCATACAGATTGGGAAGCTGAGCAACACTGTGACTTGGAAATTGTATGATGGGGAAGCACAAACAACAACCACATAACAATAGAAATGAATTTTATTTTGTAAAAAGTTATAAAATGAATATTGTACAAAAATAAAGTCTGTAGAGAACTTTGGTTGATTAACACAAATGACTGAGACATATAATTGCAGGTGAAGTAAAAAAATCCAGAGAAGCGCACTCCTGTCTTCAGTAAGGTCTAAAAACTTAAAAAAAAAAAAAAAAAAAAAAATCACAAACTTTACCCTTTTGTATTTTGAACATAAAGATTTGCTCTGGTGGCAGCCTCTTCAGGCTGCACAGAAAATGCTTAGAGGCAAGTTTTCGTCAGCTGGGGCAGGGGAAAGCACAGCTCTGGGCGCTGTTGCTGGTGAGCTGCAGCAGCGCCGCTGCCCCTCCGCCTGGCAGGCTCTGTGCCCTCGTGGTGCCACCGCCGCGGTGTCACCACCCCGAGCAGCGTGGGGGGCACGGCGTCCCCGTGGCACTGAGAGCACACCTGGGCTGGCTCTCCAGGGCTGTCCTCCCTCCGCCCAGGAACACGGCGGAAGTCGGGGCTGAATTACGTGCCAAGCACCTGGTACACCTTCTATGCCTGTTCTGGACTTTTTTGACCTCTAGACCCTTCTTCAGTGCCCCAAGGGGCCCAGGGCAAAATGAGTATGGAGAGCCATTACATGCATGAGATAAAAGGTTGGACCATGGTTTTCAATAAGGATTTTTTTCATGTCGCTTTTGTGGGAGTTGATGCTTCACTGGTTGTCAGGTATGTCTAGTGACCTGCACTCCTGCTCCTTTGGGAAAAATGTCTCCAGAATGAGAGCTTGTGTCAGCGGTCACGTACGAACACCTTTGCTGTACAACCTCCCTCCTTCTAAGGAAACTCCGGCTGTTCTGCTGCATGGGTAGGATCCTGTAATGTTCCAGCAAATTATACAAAACACTCTGGTTATTTAACACAACTGTTTACTTGCAGGCTATATTAAATCCAGGGCTAACTAGTAAGAGGGATTTAACCTCTTCTATATGGAAGTACGGAAGGAAAAGCTTAAATAAATATACTAGAAATTATAAGGCTAAATGTGATTATTTTCCATTTGTCAATAGTTATATGAGGTCAGTTGGCATAAAGTGTGAGAAAAAAAACGTGGCTACATTTAAAATATGACTAAAATTAGTTTTTCTAACAAATTGCTAATGTTGAGCCAAATCCTGCGACCCTCACTCATCCAGAGCCATTGCTGCTCCTGCACATGTGACTGTAATAATTTTCAAAAGGCTTACTGACAGGAATAAGGGCTGCAGGCTTCAGCACTACCTTTTGTGAACATAATCAAGATTTTGTTTAAAAGAAAAAAAGGTAAAGTAAGTGATTTTTTGCATTCAAGTTAACACTTTCAATCATAAGCATGGACCGTTGTTCCCAACGTCTTTGTCTCTCTATATCCCCAAGCGCCATCTACTTTGGCACCTTTGAAAGACACTTTAATAAATAAGGAGACTCATTACTGAACTGTAATAAATAACAATAACTTAATCTCAATAAATATCTTCTGTATACTTATGACTCTGAAGGGATGCATTGCATCAAGTAGTCTCTCTCAATCACAATGACCAAATAGAAATGTAGTTATGCAAGTGACGTTAGTCCTTTGTAAACCTAAAGAAACGCATTTTGTGTAGGCTGGGCTTGTTATTTCTCTTACTATACTAGGAAGAAGTGCTTAAAAACTCAACTTGTTTTCACAGGTAGCAGAAGAACAAAATCCTCCACTCATTTTGAAGAAACACAAGATGGAAATAACCAAAATTAGCCAGTAAGCGGAACTGTTTTGCTTCATGAGAACTTGAGCCTGGTCATTTTGATATTTGCCCAATATCATCTTACTTACAAGGGTAATCTTATCACTTAGGAGTTGTCCTAAGCACTCAGGAACTGCCCTCCAATGAGCAGCAGCACAATGTGTCTTTCAGTAGAGCTGAGGGCACAGGGGATTAGTAAGGTACTCCTAAGCTACTTCTTAGCTAAGCTTCTTGGTATAACTGGTATATCATGGCATAACTACAAGACAGCGTGGTATGGCAGGGTTGTGTTTTTAAGCACGTTCCTCATGGATTGAGTCTCACTGATGGTGGACTGAGTCAAACAGGAAAGGTAGCGTGCACATAATCCATCCATCGTCATCTCCACCTGAGCTTTTATCTAAATCCCCATAGGACGTCAGAAGTCTCCATCCTTCTACTCCGCCGCAGGCCTCCTTATCCCCAGGCTCTCAATGGCTCCTCATTCTGTGTTCTTGGTCCTTTTTCCTCCACTTGGAGCAGACACTTCCCTGGGAACCTTGGTCCCTCTCTTTGCAGCGTAGCAGGAATGGAAAACTGGTGCCGCCTTGGCATGCAGTTGTCAGACACATCCACACCTTTTCGCGGAATGTTTTTTCAGTATGTGGTAAACCAGGTTATCATCCAAAAAGGACAGGTCATCATCAAAGGCTGTGGGTCTGCAACAGGCTTGCCTCACTTTATCAGTGACCAGTTTTTTCTTTTTGGTTAAGTTTTTTAAAATTTTGTCATAGGTGGTCTCAGCTGCATCACAAGATCCACTGCAATACCGGAAAATTAGCTCTTCTTTGGTTTCATATCCCAAATCCAAGTCGGTCACATTTAAATGTATTTCTGTTAAGACACATCCTCGATTTTTGCCCTTTTGATTCCTCCTTCCTTTTTTGTTGGAATTCTCTATGTTTGTGGCTGCATTTTGGCGATTTCTCTCCCGCCTAGAAAAAATCGGAGTCTGTTTATCTGGTGACCTCCTCAGTCTTTTAATAGTGGCTTGAATAAAGTCCACTACCTCATCAAACTGATCTGGATAATCCTCTGGCATATTAGCTGTTTGGGAAAAAGAGAAAAGGCTTTGTAACATGTCAGTTATCATGAAGTTTGTCCATTCACAGTTCAAAAATACTATGCACATGCAAGCTTTCCTGCCCATCACTTCAGAACACATGCCCGGGACCCTCAGAAATCAAGGAGAATTTGAAATGGTTTAGATCATCACAGAAACTCATTTGGGGAAAGATAAATGAGACATATTTGTATTTCTGTGTGTGTCTGCTGATGCTTGGTAGCATTTCAGCACAGCTTTTAATATTGAATGAGCCCTGTGGAAATAGAGGGAAGGAAAAACATGTCACGGCAGGAATATTAAGTTAAGAGGTAGATGAAGCCACTGTAAAGATGTTATACAGACTCTTCCCAGCAAAGTAGCAACAGGAAGAGGTTTCTTTAAGGCAGTTCTGTGATTATAGTTGTTAATTATTTTCTTTTCACACCAGCAGCAGTTAGTATTGCCAAAGCCACCTGTCAATAAGGTTTTTGGGCATGACAGAAGGAGGATTTCCAGGGGTACCAGACTGAGATATTATTCCTGGATGAATGCCTGGATTTTTATTGCTTCTAGGGGATAATTATTTTCATAGCTTTTGAAAAATCTCTCATACATGTGTTTTGTACCACAATATCCTGATCACACTGAGTAGAAAGAGGTCAGAATAGAAGTATTGTGCTAATTTTCTAGGGAAATATTATTAATGCATTTTCCTTCTACAAAAATTTAATTTTTAATCTATTTAATTTATCACTTGATACATCACTGATGAATTATTCAAGTAAATTATATGATGAAGTCAATGAAATGTTTTGCTACTAGCAGAATGAACCTCTTCAAGAAGAGTGAAATTAAATGTGTTCTGAAATGGTCCCAAATTTCATCATGATTTGGAAAAAAAATTGCATTTTGAGATCCCTAATCTTCCCGTGGACTAAATCCCTCAAAATTACCTGCTTTAGTGGATACAGAGAACTAATGGAGGGTCAGGCTGTCAGCACCCTGTGGGTGGATGCCCTCATATCAATGACTGTATCTTAAACATATAAATTATATTGCAATATTGAGATTTTTTTTTTGTAGTTATTGTGCGAAAAATTAAGTCTTATTCCTTTTCAGTAAGTCCTAAGAGAATGCTCCTTTCTGTACTTAACTCCTAAAACCCAACACATAACAGAGCAGTGTCACACCAGCCTTGCATATACAAGTCCATCTCCAATACTCCTACAAATATTGCAGGAGCAGCAAACATTGGGAGAGGGGATATCCAGTGCAGTGCACCTGGCCATTGGTGTACTTCCACCAAGGCTCCCACTCAGTGAGGTGCTGAGATAGGAATGGCTCCTTAGGCAGAGGCTCAGCACCACATTTCCCTAATGAGCATGGTAAGACAGGAATCCCAATGGTGACCAGGTAGCACACGTTCCCAGCTCAAACAGGCATGGACAGTGTTAACAGGAGACAGGAAGGCATGAGGCTGCCCCCACTACCTAGCAAAAGTGCACCCTCATTTCCTCAGTGGAAGCCCCAAATATAGAGGAGATCGGGGGCAGCAGAATCCTAACTCTGTCAGTGCAAAACCTGCTGAAACAGAGAGCATCTGCACATAAGCAGGAATAGGGACTGCTGCCTGAAGCAGCCACATCCTAGAAGCCTCCCTCCAAGACAAAATAGTGATGGATCAGAGGTATATGATTTTTGATTGATGGATCCAGCAAAATAGTTTAGACTGGTGAAAGAGTAATGGAGGCTGGAAATCTTGTACCTCCACAGAATGAGGGTGATACGAGGCAAAGACGGTGCTATAAGCTGTAGAGTTTGGAGCTGAAAAAGGTGAATTACACTTTGTTTTACAGATATCCATACTATAAACAACTATCTCAGAGACCAGTGTTCATGTTCAAAGACATGAAGGAGGGGTGGCTGCTATCTGTACAGCTGTGTGGAACCTGAACAAGGCAGGACCCTGCACCCAGCCCTATGTTCCTGTGACACCAGTGGTAAGCACACCTTTCTTGCACTCTTCTATCTCTGTAGAATGTGCCAAAATACCCACTGTGAGCCATACCTACTGGAGAGGGTTGTTTGGATAGATGTGTCCACTGGATGCACCAACCAGCTTCTTTGCAGAGCAGGCTGGTCTGGCTACTGTGTACGAGTACAGCCCTCCCGAGCAAGGTCCAGGGAGTAGGCAGGCTGTGCTCTTTTGAAGGGCGAGACATCTTTCCACACTCAGTTAAAAAAGATGACCTACATGGAGCTTGCAAAACCCCCATTGCTGAAGTACAAGCTTGGCCCTGACCCAGATACAGATGGAAAGTAGCTGGCAGAAGGCACTTATTGCTCGGGACTGAGTTATTAGATTTCCTACACAGAAATTAGGATTCTTAGTCTATAACCAAATAAGAGAAGGATATAGCCCTGAGCAGATGGCTCTAGAAGTGCCCTTCTCCACTCTGACACTATGACCTTCAACTGCCCTCCTCTCATACTGCTGTGACTACCCCAGCTCACACTTCATTCTGGTATTCCTAGCCCAACCTTTGTTCCAACAGTATGATGCAATGAGACCTTGGCTATGGAGAGTGAAACACAATGGTAGGGAAGCATACAAGAGCTTAACAAAACTAATGCAGTGATCAACCATCAGGAAGGGGACAGGAGACAGTTACAGGGAAAGCCAGCCTATATGGAGAGATGATTGTTTGCAACCTTCAGCCTTATACTTATGTCAAGCTTGGCACACTGCCAGTGTAGGGAGACGTATAAGTGTCCCTCTCCTGAGAAGGGAGAAACAAAGCTGTGGATTAACTAAAGAGATAATCCAACTGGGCACTTTTAAATGGCTTGCAATTGAGGGGCAAAAATACCATCTACCCTTGTGAGAGTGCTACAGGAGGAGTGTACTTTGGCAAAATACCAATCAGACAGCTACGGGGCTCAAGCATTGCTCTGCCAACTATACCCTGGAGGGTAGTAGATAGGAGGAGGACAGACCCATGTAGTGGACTGTGTTCCTGCTAAAAGTGCACACTGAGATCTCTCCTGGTTCATGTGTGATTCCCTACCCGAGCTGCACCAAGGGAGGTAATGACACTTCTACACTGTGAAGGTTGAGGAAACTGAACACCACCAAAGAGCCCCATGCAATGCTGGTGATGCAAACATGCACTGTCAGCTCTGCAGAAGGTGGGACCAGTAGGGCAAAAAATAGATCAAATAGTCAAACCAACAGCAAATCCAGCTAGATAATCCTGCCTACACACACAGACTAGATGCACCCAGAAAGTGGGGTCATTGGCAGCATGATTGCATGGGGTCATTAACATCCTGCTAATCTCACTAAGGCTCTAACACAAACTGTGCAAGAAGTGTTCCAAGAGTCTAATGGAGCTGGGGATCCCTGCTCTGCTCATCCCCTACTGCAACACCTGGAGGTATCTTGGAGACTCACTGGGAGGAATGCCAGCACTATTAGTAAGATGAATTCCAGTTTCCTGCCTCTATCATGGACTTTCTCTTCAGCCCAGGGAATTGGAAACTATCCTATGCAGACATTCAAATCAACCAATAAGACTTGTGCAGTGACCCCCAATATTTGGAGATTACACCACTGGAGGAGACAAAGGGCCTCTGAGTGACTATAGGAAACTGGTAGAAACAGTGGGCACAGAGGTCCCCTTGAAAAAATGTGTGGGTCTTCTCAATCCTGGTCACTGCCCATCTAAACTACATGTGCTGTTACAGGCTGTGTGGGTACATCACATCAACACAATGGCAGCTGCATTACTGGTGTACCCATTGAGATCTTGCAAGTTTCTCTAAGCAACACTCCCCTCTGCCTGTGGAGCCCCAAAGTGGTTATGAGCAATGCAGCAATGTTCTTTTTGCAGCTTCCAATGCACTGCCAAGGTACCCCAAGTTTGCTTCCATAATTTAACAATCTCAGCAACAGCTCCAGTCCCTGCAATCAGCTAATTTTCTGCTGCTTAATAAATCAGTCATCAGTGTGGCTATAAGCAGTCACCAGGAATGGGTCACAGGGGTCTGGAGGAAAGACTGAAAACCAGGAGTGAAGGGAGACTTGTCTTAGCCCTGTGCTGAGGTGCCAGTCATGACTGAGTAGGGATACTCAGTTGTCCAACAAGTATTGGTAGGAAAACTTAGAGCCTGAAATAAAATGCTGTGAAAAACTGCTGAAATAGAACCCAGAGCAAGCCAGGGGGAACACCAGCATTGACACCAACCATGATGGGTTGAAACAAGGCACTAGAGACAAGTGCTAAAGAAGCTACCAGACATCATACATGAATAATCAATAACCACTGACCAAGGACTAAACTCCGTAAAAAGCTAATGGACAGAAGGGAAGGTGGAGAAGACTGACTGCAGGATGTCCCCATCCTGATGGGCACTTGGTAGATGTGCTCCAGGGATGCTGAGGCCTCCCCTAGAGCACAGACACCACATGCTGAGCACTGGTTTGGTCTCTGCACTGTTGTAAGTTCTGCGGGGGGAATGGGGGCGCTGAGCGGGGCTGTGGCCAAGGAACATCAGCGCACTCATAGCGGATGCATTAGCGTGTAGCCGTGGTTGGTAAGCTGAATAAAGCTGTTGGATAGAGGGGTACTTTGTTACCCTTCTGTCTGCAACATTGTTTGGAAAATGTTTATGGTCTCACAGCATCTTTGCTTCTCTGACACTGCATGGACTGTGCTGACTGGATTGTGCAGCAGACAGTTTGCTGGGGGGATTTCACACCCCTGCAAGGAGCAGATACACATTTTGCATGTGTGTGTATGTGTGCTTCAATTACACATACACACACACAAATATGACTAATTATACACAAACACACATATTTTTTCAAAACAAACTAGTTTACTGACAACATTTGCCTTCTGCTGGAAAAGCTGAGAGAACAAACACATGACAGATGCCTGTCATGTTGTGCAATGTGCCAGCAGCAAATGCTGGGATACTATGGCATTAAAGCAGCAAAGATCTCTGAGGAGTAGTCCCTGGTCCCAAGCTCCAGGGTGTGAAGGAATAGAATTTAAAAGGACAGGACAGGATGGGATAGGACAGGACATCCCAGAGCAGCATGTGCTCAATATAGGTTTGCAAAGGTTGTCTTGCACTTGTAATGCATCTCAAAACAGGTGTTTCCCAAAGGAAAGCAACGTATGTCCTTCAAAAAGAAAATCCTCCCTTGGGGAGCACAGGGTCTGTGTGCCTTGTTCAGAGTGTGGGAGAAAGGCTCACAGACCCCCCTGGCTGAGTGCGATGGGCTGAGCCCCACCCCATTAAATCATGGTGCTGTGATCTCTCACAAGACTGATGTGAAGTCATGAGGTTTTGTTTGGGTTTTATGTCACAATTCTCAAAGCTGTTTCTGACTGTCCAGCTCCCTGAGGGAGTCCCTTGGAGGCAGTCTGTGTGCAGGCATGTGCAGGTGCTTGTGCCTCACCTCTGCCTAGCAGCCCTGCAGCAGGCGCCTGGGGCAGGCAGCAGGGCTTGTGCATCCACCACGTGCATCCTGCTGAGCTCAGCTCACTCTCCTGCAGCTCCTTTCCATGCTCCCTCTTTCCTTATCAAGCCAAGGACCTGACCACCCAGGCAGGAACAGCAGAGCATTTGCCTATGGTTGCAACAAGAGCACAAGTTTGTTTACCAGGGTCAGAGAATCAAGGCTGTTGGGTACTGATGACAGTCCATGTGCCAGTGTGCCTCTGAGCACCTCCTCTGTCTCCCTTGTCCAGCTGAACAAGGGCTCTTGATCTGTGTGGATTTTCTCACATGACCAGAGAAATGAATAAAAAAGCAATGAAAGAAAGAATGCAATGTCACAAGACTGATATAAACAGGAATCTAGAAGAGTAATCAGGCTGTGAGCAGAGCTGGTGAATACCTTCACCAGAGGGAGTGAGACTCATTTAAAATACTAATTAAAAAACCAAAAAACCAGCCAACCAACCAACCAAAAAAACCTGAACACAAGAAAATTTGCATCATCTACTCACTGTTTGCAAGCTGTTTGCTTGTTTTCTAAGCACTTAGGGCACAGTTAGATCAAAGCTTTGACCCAGTCTCCTAGGTTTGGAACATCCCTCTGTAATGCAAACTGAAATTCTTGCCTCACCGATGTTCTCTGCAACCCGAAGTTTTGACCTGCTTGTCCCCAAGAACAGTCTCTGTCCCCTGGGCACAAGAAGAGATGGCAGCACATGAGTGAAGGATCCTGCAGCCAAACAGCCATGGCACTCCCCATTAGTCCCTGGAGAAATCCAGTCCCGAGTTCTGCTCTGGGCATGCAGGGAAATGTGCCTTCCTACGGGCATTTCCCCACTGCCATCCCCCAGAGCCTGTCTTTGCATTTCTATTTAATTAGAGAAACCACATGACACCAGGACTGGGATCTGATCCCCGTGCTTTTTAGAAGAATAAATTACACTGTTCTGTTAGACTGCTACATGAAACAGACTTCTACATGAGATGGATATTCACACCAAACTCATCCCATTATCAAAAAAACCACCTCCATTAAGTAAAAACAGATAATTTATTTCTGTCTGTTCAAATGTGATCACAATTACATTTTGTAAATCTATTCATTTGATTTTCTATCAACAGATTCATTTTAAAGCCAAATAGTTCCCCACACACAATGGCAGCAACCCAGCATGGTAGGGCAAGAAATCCTCAGTTTGTACCTGATGACAAACTGATCGTTTGGATCTTCAATATTTGAGATAAAAATCCAGTTTCTTCCTTTGGTGCCTGGTTATGGATTTAAAAGACTAACTACAGTCTCTTCTAACCATGCTGTCTCTTATAGCATACACGTAAAGCTTAAACTCTGTATATTGCAGAATAATAATTTATATAGATGGGTTTTCCTCTTTTTTTTTAACCTCATAAAACTTGGCATCTTAAGTTATTTGAAACTCTGCTTTATAGAATAGCTTTCCATACTGATCTCAGAAAAATGTAATCACATCACTGCCACATCCTTTGGCACTTTACAAACCCTGAGCTACAGTGATGTAACAGAAGTCACGAAAGGTATGTTAAACATTATAAAATTAGATTTTGCTTTTAGACTGTAGTTTTCATGCCTTCAGTTGTGGCAGTATATAGCTACCACATCAAAACATCAGACCAAACACTTAACTAAATTATTTCATTTGAGCACAGTCTTTCAATTGCAGAAGTTCAAACAACAGTATCAGACCCTGCAGTATGTTTTCAAAATTCTGGGGGTTTAGTCCCACTCATTGTAATGGTAAGCAATATTTAGAAAATGTGGATCCAGATCTGCATTAGGATTAAGTGGCCCCTTTTCAAAAACAGCTCTGGTACTTTAATCTGGGGCCTTCATAATCAAATGATTGCTTTACTTCATAATCATCATTCAGTAATTTTTTTATATTTAGCTTGCTATGCAGTACTGTTTTCAGGTGCTTATTATAGTGGACGTGCCCTATCTGAACACAGAATGCCTCCATCTCACACCACAAAGACAAATTTTAGGAGAGATTTGGAGCGATTTGTTTGCAGAATGCAACATTAACCAGGCTAAAAATATTAATGTGATGATCATTCTGCTTTACAAAGTGAGAAAGTAGCAACTATGGTGGGGATAAACCATTAAGTTTATTGAAAATTAATATTTTATGTAAAAGACAAAGAATATTATATGAACACATCTAAGTGAAGGCAGGTGTTAAAAGTAGTATGCTGAAACGTTTTTGGCATTTAAACAATTAAAATACCACCTCTCTGAGGCATGACTTTGCTTTCATGCCTTGCCTGAAAATCCATGGGACCAAGGGTGAAATGGAAACCCATTGGTTGTATCCATTAGGAAATAGAGCATCAAACAAACCAGGGTCAGCTCATCCTTAAATGTTTAATACAGGTCTGTATTACTTCCCTCCCGGCCCTGCTGTGGCTCCCCTCAGACTCAGAGCCCTCAGAAATGGAGCGTCTCACTGTCTCTCAAGTGCTAAATAATCTGGTGGGTAATGCCAAGGCCACTCTCACCAGTCAGGCACCATGATGCCAACACTGCTAAAAGGCACAGGGTTGACCTTCCTGGTGCTCTTGCTTCTGCTGGAGCAGTCAGGTTATGTGTTTGTAGCTCACTAGCTAACACTGCAGCTTTCCACGTGTTGATCATAATGACAAATCCACAGAGTCCCTTGTATTTTCACTCGGCTGTGCTCAGCAGTGCCTCCCTTCTGCACTTGGCTTGCATTCTTGCAGGTAGAAATGCTGGTTCCCAACTGAGGGAGAAAGGGGGGAGACCACAGGACCCCCACAGTTGTTACCAGTGTGAGAAGTCCCTGGGAGCAGGGGGAATCAGCAAGGTCAGCTGGACTATGTGAACAGAGGAAGGCATGAGCTGCCCTGCTCATGGGAGTTTCTTGGTGTTCACCCAGCCCAGACAGCATCTCACAGCACCCTGCCCCATGATGGGCTGCCCTCCTTTGCCCACTGTCACCTCTGGCCTCTCTGGGGTGTGCAGAGGAAGGTCTCATTCAGCAGCCAAGGAGCAGAAGAGCAACAGGAGGATACAACCACAGAGCTTTGAATCGCCAGCTCTGAGCACCACAGAGCAGTCCGCTTTTCAGCAGTTGCATCTGAAATTTTGTGGCATCTCCTGCAGCTGTTGCCAGGAGCCCATCTGCACTAGGACCTTATCCTATGGGGTGGGTTTGTGAGCACCCTCAGTGCATCCCTGCATCAGAAGTTACAGCATGAAGAGTGTAAAAGGGGAAGATAGAAAAAGTGCCAATACCCTGCCTGGAGCCACCAACTGAGCAGGAGCCAAGCCTGGGCAAGACATATGTTGACTCCTGCCTAAGATCTGGTACTCTTCCACATCCATACCATGCTGAGTAAATACCCAACCTAGGTTTACACCTAATATTTGGTTAAGCTAAAACCTCAAATCCTGCCAGAGCCTTGGATGAGTACATATGAGCGAGACCCGAAACCTGCGACCTCTGTTAGCAAGAACACGTGCACTCAGCTAATAGGCAAGCACACAGGTTTTAATGGAGGAAATTTTCTTCACCTGGTGCAGAAGTGATCCAGCCCAGCTCTCCTATGACATCAGTAAAACTCCACAATGGTAACCCAAGCCTTCTTTCATAACAGTTCACTGGAGGGAAAGAGTACTAAATCAGTAACATCAGCTATTGCTGGGCTGCCTGTGCTCTTACTCTGCATCTCTCATAGGGTTTTAGAAGCATTCCCAAGGAGCAAAGATGTGCAGCAAAGCAGAAGAACAGACCCTAAAGGGACTCTAATCCTGTCTCTTCCCTGTGGCCGTAAGAGCAGTCCAGGCAAAATCTTGGCTGATGTTTCTCTTGTGTCAATCTCTGCTGCTATCAGATTTGATCTGATCTATAAATAACACATGATCTTTCATTGGTGCCTTTCAATTGCCTGCATTTCAATGTGTTTACAAAAGGAACAATATGGAAGGTTTTAATATTGCTTGTTGAAAATTGTTGTTGTTATAATAATCAGCCTCTGGCTCTAGGGCAGGTGCATGTACTCCACTGCAGAAGAGCTCATGCTGGGAAGTATAGAGCAAGGTCCTTCCTAACTGCTACACTGGATGCTACTTCCCTTCAGAAATTTCCTAAGTAATGGCTGATTTTGTCAAAGAAATCACATTTTCTTTGGATGGAAGAAGAGATAGTCCAGGTGTTTGTACACAGCTTGTTATTTAAAGGGGATATGAAGCTTGTCTCTAAAAGCATGGCCAACAGAGTTCTGGCATACTACTGTAACACTGCCCAGCCACAACACAGGAAAATAAATACATGGATTTCAGTGTTTGCTTATTTTGAAGAATATTCCTGTCCAATAATCTTGAAAGTATTTGCACAAGTCCCAAAGACTTCAAAGAAGTGTACTTGCAGGTTTCAGTTTAAGTGATGTATAATACATAGAGCCTAAACTTCTGCTAGGTCATATGAGTGGCTTTATTCCTTAAAAAAAAATGCTGCTACATGAAATACCTCACAAAATTAATTTTAAGTCCTTGATCTTAAAACACATTCTAACATATATTTTGTGTCTTAATACTTCATTTACAGCTGTCTCAAGCAAATATTTTTGATCCTATTTTCTTTATTCTCTTTGTAATCATGATTGAAATTCAAAGAACAACTGAAATCTTTCCTGTATCCTTTCCCTTTACCAAAGGATATTACTTGATCAGAAACTGAGCTGGTTTTGTAAAAAATGACCACTCTGCAGTGCTAACCACTCTACCAGCACTAATGTGTCAGTGGCCTATTTAGATGGCTGATGATCCTGAACATGGTTATGCTGCAGTATTCTGTATTCCTTGTTTATTTCTACTTATTCACCTACTACCTCAGAAATATGGGAATCCACAACAAATGTATTTATGTAGGGTCTGGCCTATATACTACAAGTTTTATGTTGCAATCTCTAGATAATGTGGGGGCTTGAAAGCCGGGTATTTGCACTAGATGTTCACCTCAGAACATCTGCAATTGTGGGCAGGGATGACCTAAATGGCTTCTAAAAGCCTTTGTAACTTTAATTTTTTTTAAACCACTTTTTGCAGTACTAACCCAGAACAGTATAATTTACAAAGACATTGCAACCTAACAGTCTGAGGATCTTCTGCTGGTGGACAAACAATGCCTCCCCCACTAAATTCAGTAACAGTCTGATGAATACAGAACACAACTGAATTCTTCAGCTTTTCAAGGAATATTTTGAAGCTCTTCATCTGCAAACCTTAAACATGGGGTTTTCTAAAATACACTGAAGAGGCTTATGAAAGACAAAGAAGAAAAGTATGTTCCAATATATTATCAGTTAATAAACACCTGCAAAACATCCAACAGCATCCACAGTTTCACTGGCAATTTTTTTAGATCCTTAAATTGAAAAGCAGCAAAGAACTAAAACTTTCAGCAAAGGGTAACTCAAAATGAGAATAGAACTGCATTATCCTGCAATTCAGAACGCTTTTCCTTAAGTCAGGGAGCGCTCTTCATTCAGTACTTATACCTGAGACTGCAGAGGAATTTGCTTCTAGGGCTACATGCCTCTGGATTTAACCAAATCTACCTAGTTTCTTTCTTGTTATAGAATTTTGCCCATGAATGGACCAATCTGAATGCTTGGGGTTTCTGAATGCCTGGATAACCTGTTATTCTGTGCAAACAAATTTTAGTAGATATGTGTGCTGGCTCGGGCAGCCTGGCGCACTCAGCCTGACCCCGGCTGTGCGGGATGCACCGGCTATGCGGAATGCACCGGCTGTGTGGGATACAATGGCTGTGCGGGATGCAATGGCTGTGCAGGATGCACCCGGCTGTGCGGGATGCATCCGGCTGTGCGGGATGCACCGGCTGTGCGGGATGTACCCGGCTGTGCAGGATGCAATGGCTGTGCGGGATGCACCGACTGTGCAGGATGTACCCGGCTGTGCGGGATGCCCCAGTTTTGTGGGATGCCCCGGCTGCGCGGGATGCCCCAGCTGTGCGGGATGTACCGGCTGTGCGGGATGTACCCGGCTGTGCGGGATGTACCCGCTGTGGGGGATGCACCTGCTGTGGAGGATGCAATGGCTGTGCGGGATGTACCAGCTGTGTGGGATGTACCGGCTGTGTGGGATGTACCGGCTGTGCGGGATGCACCGGCTGTGCGGGATGCACCAGCTGTGCGGGATGTACCCAGCTGTGTGGGATGTACCGGCTGTGTGGGATGTACCGGCTGTGCGGGATGTAGCAGCTGTGGGGGATGCACCGGCTGTGCGGGATGTACCGGCTGTGCGGGATGCTCTGGCTGTGCGGGATGCTCTGGCTGTGCGGGATGCACCGGCTGTGCGGGATGTAGCAGCTGTGGGGGATGCACCGGCTGTGCGGGATGTACCCAGCTGTGCGGGATGTACCGGCTGTGCGGGATGCAATGGCTGTGCAGGATGTACCCAGCTGTGCGGGATGCACCAGCTGTGCGGGATGTAATGGCTGTGCAGGATGCACCGGCTGTACGGGATGTACCCAGCTGTGCGGGATGCACCGGCTGTGCGGGATGCACCGGCCGTGCGAGATGTACCCAGCTGTGCGGGATGCACCGGCCGTGCGGGATGTACCCAGCTGTGCGGGATGTACCCGGCTGTGTGGGATGCACCCGGCTGTGCGGGCTACACCCAGCTGTGCGGGATGCCCCGGCTGTGTGGGATGCAATGGCTGTGCGGGATGTACCGGCTGTGTGGGATACAATGGCTGTGCGGGATGCAATGGCTGTGCGGGATGCACCCGGCTGTGCGGGATGCAATGGCTGTGCGGGATGCACCGACTGTGCGGGATGTACCCGCTGTGCGGGATGCACCGGCTGTGCGGGATGCACCCGGCTGTGCAGGATGCAATGGCTGTGTGGGATGCAATGGCTGTGCGGGATGCACCCGGCTGTGCGGGATGCACCAGCTGTGCGGGATGCACCCGGCTGTGCGGGATGCACCGGCTGTGCGGGATGCACCCGGCTGTGCGGGATGCAATGGCTGTGTGGGATGCAATGGCTGTGCGGGATGCACCCGGCTGTGCGGGATGCACCAGCTGTGCGGGATGCACCCGGCTGTGCGGGATGCAATGGCTGTGCAGGATGCACCAGCTGTGCGGGAGGTACCCGGCCGTGCGGGAGGTACCCGGCTGTGCGGGATGCACCGACTGTGCGGGATGTACCCGCTGTGCGGGATGCACCCGGCTGTGCGGGATGCAATGGCTGTGCGGGATGCAATGGCTGTGCTGGGCACACACAGATCAGATAACACAGGGTGGCACCTGCTCACTATGGCTGATCCTACCCCCCGATGCACTGGGCTTACTGTGCAGAGCAGGTTACCTCTGCAGCTTCTGGGTGTCTGAGGCTAAAGCACCTATGCCACACCGTAGGTGTGCTGAGCAGGAAAGCCTGGGTAGAAACATGAGAGTTGTAGTTCATGACATTGAATGGGCCTAATAAATATTGTAGGGCAGGAAATGCATTCAGTTGGAAGCATAATTAAATATTGTTTTAGCCTGAAAGAGCCCTACAGTACCACTATTTTTTCCAGATAATTTCCGTATTAGTTGATCAAGTTTCAGCTAAAAGCAGTAACTTAACATTAAATACACCTTACCAGGGGTAAGAAGAATTTTTAACAGATGTATAATGCACACATACCATGTTGTGTCACAGCACATACCAAAGGAACTCCAACAGTGAATGACTATTCAGTAGCTGGAGAGTAATTCAGACACCATGATGCAAAAACATATCTTTCCCTCTTACTAGGAGGGAAAATCCCATGGAGTGATGTTTCATTTAATTCTACCTTCTTACCACTAGTAAGAAGGTTCTCACCTTGAGCAAAGGTTCTCACTTGATCAAGAGAATACATATCATATCATGGATTTTAGGACACTCCAGTCCTCATGTACACGTTGATTATGTGCATCCGACAGCAAGCAGTTATAAGATGTATTCACTGGCGACTGTGTATAATGCAAACAAGTGTTTGGCTCCCTCTGCCCTGTCATGCTTCTCAGGCTGCTGACTTAGTATTTAGTTTATAATAATGTGGTTTGTATTTGTTCTACTTGCATTTGGTATTTAAGCTAATAGTGTTCTTCCCCCAGAGGACTGTAGCATAAGGGAAACAATGAAATGGTTGCAAATGCAAACTCTACATCTCTGTCTCTCTTTGTGTCATCTTTGTGCATTTTTACAAGGGTGTAAACAGGGATGGGAGCAAGTGTGAGAGCAGGAGAGTGGGAGGGAGGATGGGAGGGAAATCCTGAGGATCAAACAGTTATCTGTGTTTCTGTTCCTGTGAATAATCTGCATATGGCTGTAATTAAAT
>JAODKT010001744.1:11659247-11698950 GCA_027576195.1 Cossypha heuglini
GGAGGCTGCCCCCTCCTCGCCCCTCGCCGACCGCAGGTGCCGCCGCGGGTCCCCGCGGTGCGGGGTGCGGAACCTCCGCGCAGCCCGGCCCCTGGGCGGGGGGCGGCCGTTCGACTCTCCGAAGGCCGCGGCAAAGTCGCTGTAAACAGTGTCGACTTTCAGCCCTGCGTCGTGTATTTATGACTCACGCAGTTGTCCGGAGGTATGAGATCCTCATGTCTCCGGTGCTGCAGAATTAGCGCGGCGCAGCCCGGGCAGCGCAGGGTTTGTGCGGGCGGTCCGCAGACCGCTCCCTCCACCTCGCTCGGCTTCTCTTTTAAAATAGTCTTTTCTTCTGTATATTTCATTTTTCTGGGGGGAAGGCACTCGGGTATGGGATGGAGCAGCGAAATCCCCAGGAGACCAAGTCGGTGGCGGAGCCCCCGCGCCGCACAGCGCTGAGCAGCGGAGGCACCCGCGCTGGGAATGGCCGGGCCGCGCCGCTCCCAAAGCTGACACCTGGCTGCGGGTTTGTTTCGTACGCCCTCCGCCCAGGTGTGCGTATGTGTGTGGTTGTGCATTCACGCGGGAGCAGCCCCCCGGCAGTCCCTTCGGGGACCGCTGCCCGTCCCGGACCCCGCGGGCACGGCTGCCTGGTGCAGAGAAGGTGGGCAGAGCTGCCCCCCGGCAGGGCCGAGAAACGGGCGCCGAGCCCCGTCCGAGCACTGCCACCGTCAGCGGGGGCTGCCCATTCCCGACTCTGCTCAGTCGGCTGCGCCACCTCGTCTGCTGTGTGCGACTTTCCCTCTCCCTCTTCCCATTCCCCCGTGTAAGTCGCGGGCCCTGCAGGGGGAGGATGCAGGAGGCAAATGGGACCAGCTCCTGCTGCATGCCCTAGGCTTTGTGCACAGCCCATCCTGCGCCACTTGCACCCTCCCTGCTCCCCTTGGATAGGAAGTAGTGTCAGGACCGTGCATGTGCTCTCCAGAGCCAAGTGTGTGTGCATGCCAACACTTGTTTGCCCTCCATCAGTCTGAAAAGTACATAACCCTCCAAATGCTTAATTGTGAAGGAGATCTCAGGCCAGGGGGCTGTAGCACAGTAGAGGGTGTCACAGTCAACTCATTAGATAGAATGGGAACGAAAATCAATCCCTGTGACCTCCAGGGGACTAGTGAAGGTTTTTGAGATGTTTATTGGAAATTTGGAGGGATGTGCTGAATGTCATCTGGATGGGCTCCCAGGAAAAATATTTCTGCAGAAGTTATCTTCTAAATTTCCATTGGATGACAAGCTGGAGCTACAAACATGACATTTCTTGTGAAGCCCTTTGGGCAGCATGGCTTTTCTACAACTGCAGTCATCTACCTACTGAAGGGAAATTCCGCAACTGTCTTCCACTAAATGAGACATTTGTGATGAAGTGGTCAGCCTTTCTTGGGACCATGTCCCCATCCCTGCAGGAGCAACAGATTTGTGTCTCAGAAATAATGTCTGAAAGAATTACTTTATTAGATTTTTTTTTTAACTTCAGGGTATTTTTTTTACTAACTGTGCCATTTCAAGAAGGAGTAATTTGCATGAAAGAGATTTCTTCTAAGTACAGGAGAGTAAAATATTCCCCAAAGTTATCTACTTTTTAAATATTAAACAGTATTATACATAAATGTAAATGTTCACTTAAAAGTAGTCTTTCAGTACAGACAATCTCGTGATAGGCACCTGGAATAAAAGTTCCTGAAGTACAGCCTCTTTGCTGGCAGCAAATGGGGCAATGACAGAACAATCTATTGAAAAGAAACAGGGTATATGGTATCTGTACAATAAAGACACAGGCATCTGATAAATGCATCTGTTTATATGTGTGTGCACACCAGAAGGGGACAGGAGGAGGCGTTACAAGAAGCAGTGCTTGGTTTGGCTCAGTGATACTGTTCAGGTTGTGCTACCTCTGTCACAAAATTATTTGCATGTAGTTGTGAGATGGACCATGAATGCAAGTGCTGTGTGCACCAAGTGCTGTGTGCACAAAAAGTTGCTCCTGGCTCCCACCCTGAGCAGAGCAGAGGAAGCTGAGCAGAGCAGAACAAAAGGAAAATACTACTTGGTGCCTCCATTAAAGGTTGGGGACTTAGGCAGGCTGAAACGAATGCCTTGGTTACACCGTTTATGGCGACACAGAGTCCTAGTATTTTAAGTGTAAGATCATTAACTAAAACTTTACTGCACATATTGGACAAAATGAGCTCAACACATTATTCTTTTGCATGGGTTTTGTCAGTGCAAACCCACTAATTTTCTTTAAATAACAAAAGGTAATGAAGCCAAGGCAGAGATTGTTCATCTATAATACTGCAGGAGTTTATTTTTCCTTGCTATTAAAAGTTGCTGAAAGCCCATTTTTTAGCTTATGTGTTATTTAGCTCACATGAACCAGAGTGAAAGGAAATGTTAGGCAGATGTCTTAGCTGCAGTAATAGGATGGTTGAAATAAATGGAGAGCAAACCTGCTAGTTCTTAATCACAAAATAATGTACCTGCCTCTCCCTGTGCTGCCGGTGCAAATCTCTTGGTAAGGAGGGTTACTGAGAGCCCTGTGCACTCTTTCTTGATGGAAAGTAAAGTAGCTGCTGAAAGATTTCCATAGTTCTATTAAAAGCTAACAAAAGCTAAAAAAGCTTCAGAATTGATTATATTTTTGTATATTATATATCTTGAAAGTTTTGGAGCTGCTTGAGATAAAACTCCTTTTGGTGAAGAAGGAAAAAAAGAATGTCTGCTGTCAGGAAAAAAAAAAAACATGAAGAGAAAAATGACCCATTCAGACCTAAATATGTCTTTACATTGTAAAGGTTGCTTCTTTTAAAACAAGCTAAAAGGCTGCTTGACATTATGCAGTATGGTCTCATTTTTTGTTTATATGTGTCAACATGATGTATAGATCTCTTAAGATGTCAAGCGCTCCATACTGTAATTTCTAAGTTACCTTTGAAATATGAAACATGGTTTCCTAGTCACAGTGTGACTGCTCAAAGCAGTAAGTGGTGGTTTCTTTGGTATTAGTAACAGAGTAGACCATGCTGCTGTGGAAGCAAGTGCCCTCGGATGTCATCTGAGTACCTGGAATATGCACCAAGCGGCTGCATGCCTGGGGAAGCAGCTGTATTTAGGGCCACAGCTGCCTGCTCCTGTGTGATGTCAGATGCCCTTGGTCATCCCCAGGCCTGCAGGAGATCACTGCAGCGTTGGGTCAAAGCCTGAAAGAGCTTCGAGCATTCATTCCCTTTCTTTATTTAAGATGATTAAAGTTTGTAGTGAATTCATTGTTCTGGGGACGTGGGTGGTCTGTTCTGGTCTGCACTGATATTCAACACTGGACCTGCCATTCCTGCATCCCATGGGACATGGCTTAACTGGTGGACAAGGGGGTGAGACACTGATTAAGGTAACAACTGGAGCAAAAATGTGGCAGCTGCCTGGGTAGGGCAGATTTGTGGGGCCTATGAGGTGCCCACCTTGTGCTGAAGCCCAGATAACCCGCTCAAGCAATGTAGTTAAAGCTATCCCTAATTGCTGTGTTTATTATAATTATTGTGAGCCAGTGCCAAGGTCTGTTCTTTAGCCTGGGGGCTAACTGCTGCCTTTTGACCACATCCTTCACACTCCTGCCAGAGAGGGTGGCTGCGGGGTGTGGCTGCTGGCCCCTGTGGACTTGTGCACCCATGTGGGATGAGGTTTCCTGGGACAGCATGGGTCCCAGCATGCCAGTGACTGTTCTACCAGGGTGATAGCATCAATGGTTGGGTCTGGCAGCATCCCTGCAGTGTTTATTTTCCTGGGATAGGCGCAGCCAGCGTGTCTGCACGTGCTTCAGGCAGACCTCCCAGTGCAGTAGAAACAAATCCTAAACAGGGGCTCTCTTCTTGCTGCTGTGGGAGAAGGGGAGAAGATACCATGTTCCTAAAATTGATGTGAGATGTGGCAAATAGGGTTTGAGAGCAACCTTCTCCTCTCTTTCAATTGGTATTTGCACAACTTTATTGTAGATACCTACTTGGATTGTTTAACTTGTATATTTATAGGTGAAATTTAACATGCTGTGGGGAACATTGTAAGCAAATTGTGTTTAAGAGTTCATCTGGGCAGTGTCCTGTGCCCAAATTCCCTCCATAGCCTAAGTTCCTTTATTCTTTACGAGCCATTTTCCAGGGAAATACCAACAGATCATGCAAAGATTTTCTTCTAAAGCCTTTCATGTAGTAGTTCTCTAGCAGAAAGTCATTCAAAGGACTAAGGAGTCATGAACTCATGACCTATTCTAGTCGCATACTTTGAAGCAGAGCCTGATAAGAGAGGGTTTAAACTTGCTAATTAACAATAATTGTAACAGCTGTCACATGCTGCTACTGTTTTAATTGGCATTAATCACAGCTGTATCTGTATTATGCTGCCACTGGGATTCTGGTGTGTTTAATCTCAGAATGTGGCACCTTCTGAGAGATTATGAGATCATAAAAGCATGAGGGCAACATATTTGTCAGGGTTGAAGGTCACTAATCTGTGCTGAAAGCAGCCAAGAGGAGCAAGCCATGCAGAGGGAGAACTGGAACCAGCAATGACACTTAGCAAAAGTGGTGAGCTTTACTCTTTGGATTCTCTCTCCCAAGAGTTTCTTCTGAATTTGAGTTCTGCTGTTGTGTGTTGGTATAAGGAAGGTCTTTTAAAAGTACTTATTAGCTTGAAAGTTCTGCCAGGAAAAGCTGTTTAAAAAAATACCTCAAAAACCCATACACCAAACCCCATCAAATTTCACGAGATAAGGAGCAGAGGCTTGATTCTTTTGGATCAAAATCTATGTTGGCCTGTTACTAAGGATAGGAAGAAACATCTGAGTAATCTGAATGACTGTGATGCATTCAGCAGAGTATTTAGCTGTTTGCTTGTGGCGGATTTGCAGCTGTAAGTGTGTTGTCCTTGTAAACCACTGGAATGTCAGATAGCAGTGGTTATCCCTAGCTCTGTTAGTTAGGCAGATGTTTCTATTAGAATGAGCAGAGACACATTGTCACTGGGGTTGGTTATGAGAGCAATAAATCTCCAGCTTCTTGCTTATATGTAAGCATCGTGTAGAGACAATTAATTGATACTTTTTCTTCTCCTTGCAAATGTGGAGTTATGGCAGTATTTGTTTTATTTTATTTTTTTAATAAAACTGTTATACTGTGTGCTGGCTACTAGCTTGTATTGCTTCAACATACCGGCTTACATTGGGAGAACTTCACTACTACTGAAACTAGAAACATTTATTTGATCTCTGTGTTCAGAAAGATACGTTTATGATTGCACTTTAACAGAGCAGAAAACTTATGCCTTGTTACAAATTCAGAGAAAATAGCTCGCAGGCAAAATAAGCATAACAATAATTTATAGAGCTGTGAACTTACCCATATGAAAGTCTTCAGCAGCTAGCAAAAAAATTCTTAAAACTTGGGGCTATAGTCTGGAATGAAAATGCAAACTGACACATTTTATTTATACCAGGCTTCTTTTAAAATCACTCGGTAGGAGCACTCTTGCCTGTTTTTCATGAAATCTCTGCGTGAATTGTGCATAGACTTCTTTCTCCCTTAGCAGGGAAAAGTGTGGGGGAACTGTACCATGATCTTGCCTACACCTCTCGGCTCTCCACAGTTAGTAAGACTTGGAAGTGCAGTGATGTATGTGACCTTCAAAGAAGTTCACCTGAAGATGAGGTCTAGGATCTCAGTTCAGCATTGAAGTGAAACATCGACTTTGAGCCAAGGATGGCTAGCATACTTAGATACGTGGAAGCTTCTTGCAGAATTGGTTCCTGAACCTTTGTATGTCTCAGCATGAAGTTGCATTTTCACTGCTTTTGTGCAGAGAAAGTGAGAAGAATAGAAAGTACTAATCAGCAAACTGAAACAGAGAAATACAGAGGTGGGTAAGGATGGAAGGTGGATGGTGGTGGAAAATGAGGGAAGGTGTGAAAGAATCCCAGGTATGATTAGCCATTTTTACCAGAAAGATATGATCAGTCCAAAAAACAGTGACAGAAACATTAATATTTGCAACAAAACCCCGAATCATATTGTCTATCTTGGGATGGTAGGATGCTACAAAGCTTCATGGATAAATGTTGGTAAATTTCCCTCAAAGGTTTCTAAGTATCTTCTCCCATAAATCTTAATACAAAATCAATATTGGGAACTCTGTCTTCTCTACTTACTCCAGCAATACTTCATTGATTTCATTGTGAGAATTTCCTGAGTGACCAATTGCTTCCAGAATCAGTGTGGTGCTGCTGGATAAGGGATAGCTCCAGTTTATGCAAAAGCATTATATGTGCAAAATATTATAGTCTTTAGTCAAATCATCCTCTTGCTTTCCATTCCTCTCTTTTCAGATACTCTCCCAACATGACTCTTTCCATAAAAAATCTCACCTGTACTCTCTGAGAGTCTGTATCAACGTTTCAGAACTTATGGTTTGCTTGGGGGAATGGAAATGAGAAATGGAAACAAAGATAAATCTTTTATTTTTCTAAGAAGAAATTCACTCTTGAGCACGAATAAAGATTATATAATTATTAGGTCACATCCCAAGGAATTAATTTTTTTGGAAATTGGTAAAAGGGTAATTTCCCCACAGCTTTCCTTAATTATGTTTCCCGTTGTATTCTTCTTCTAGGACCTTCAGAAGAGGGCTGGGGAAAACCTGCCAGGTCTCCTCAGGGAGAACATGTAAGATTATATGGTGAGGGCTGTTAAAGACTGTTTGCTCAGATCAATTAATTAATTTTCTTGGCATTTTAAAATCCAAACTTGAATTTTTAAAGTGGAAATGAACATTTGTTTTGTTTGTTTAGGGAAAAAACCCAGAATCATCTTTTGCTATAGGAATAGGGGTTGTGTGTCAGAACAGTACAACATATGAGGAAAATCTGGGGAAGATTTAATCAAGGTAGCTTTTGACACCAAGCCAGTTTATCCTAAAACATCAACAGAATCCTTAATTCAGAAACAATCCCAGGGTACCAAGTCATCTGTCCCTGAAATGAAGGAGCCTTCTCTTTCTGAAAACCCAGGACATAAGCCCAGTTCTGGTCCCAGTATCTTGTCAAAATTTCGGTGATGTTTTGCTCTTTCAATGCTCCTTGACACTTGACTATTCCAGGATGGCCACAGCAGCTCTCACTTTTCCCTACTGCAACTTTCCCTGTTTCCCTCTCTCCAGGTGCTGCAAGCAGCCCCTGCCACTCACTGTGACCCTTCCACCCACTGCTTCTCACCTCTCACTTCATAGATTCTCATCTGCTTAAAACCTGCTGTTCCCTCCTCTGGCAGCCTTTAACCTCCAGTGATGTCCTCATCAGGGACACGAAGGGGTTGTGCCTGGCTGCCAGGGGTGTTGCTGGGGGCACTTGCTCCTTGGATCACACGGGATTGGAGAGTACAGGCACCTGGCACTGGTCCTTTCTGTTCACAGCTCTAGCACTTACCTCTGTGCTGGAAATATAAGACAAAGCACTAGTTTAAACACAACTAAAAACCTAACACCCCCACTGTTCCCCTTCTTCCACCTTTCAAACAAAAAGAAAAACCAAACCCATGACATCTACATGTTCCTCCAAATCAAAAAAGAAAGAAAAAGAAACCCCAAACTCAAAGAAATGTTTGGTACTGAATCTCCTGAACACGTAATTTCATCTCTGTTCCCTTTATGGAAATTCCAGTAGTCCTTAGCACATTCCCCACTTTGTACCAAGGCGGTGATACATCTTAATGAGTTCTCTGTGCTTTTGTTTGTTTGTTTGTTTTGTTTTGTTGTGGGTTTTTTTTGTTGTTTGTTTTTGTTTTCTTTTTTTTTTTTTGTTTGTTTTTGTGAGGGAGAAAGGGACCAGAGGAATGGAATTAGAATAAATGCACACAGACACTTCACACTGATTCTCTTGAACCCACTTGCCCCTTTGATGCTGCTTTATTTTGGGAAATCCACAATGAAAGGTGTTAGGAGGAGTATTGTGAGTTAACCCCCCTCTGCCTAATTTTTCTCAGGCACCTTTGATGCCCGAGTGAGAAACCAGTTTTCCAGATGCCTTTCCAGTATTTCATGGAGGGTACAGCCTCCCCAGCGGGCAATCTGGCCTACCTAAGAGATGAGCACCAGCTTTGTGTCATCACTGATGTTGGAGGAAACCAGAGGTGGCCAGTCTCATAAAAGGCATGTCTGCCAAGCAGGCTTGGATGAAAGCAGGGCAGAGAGGACCTGTTTTCCCATGCTTGGATACACCTTGGTAGGAGTCCTCAGAGACTTGTTTTTCACACACAGCATGAGTTCTGTGTGCTGGGCTGGCTGCTATAAACACTTGCATCCCTATAGAAACACACACACTTGACTCTCGGTGCCCTAGGGTTCAGAAAGCCCTTCCCTCCCTCCCCAAAACTTCCACTGCTAGGAATGACTTGCCAACCTAATTTCTGAGGTGTTTCTGGCCTAAGTTTTTGTCTCTGAGCAGTGCCCTGGGACGAATGCTCCTCTTGTCCAGCCCTTGCTCTGTGCCTACACTGCACAAATATATGCAACATATAGACAGATATTCCTTCCTCCATAATTCCCCACAGTACAAAGGCTAGAGGGACTTAGTTGTACTTCTTCTGGTCTCAGTTCTGCCAGGTTTTCTTGGCAGAAAATTTGCAGGCAGCTTCTTGCAGAAGAAGTTGTAGTCTAAGGAGAAACGTGGATCTTGGCTTGTTCCCTGGCTCCAGGGGAAAGGCTGCACAGGTGCATGCAAGGAAAGTGCAAGGGGCAAAGGCCCTGAGCACAGCAGAAAATATTTAATGATCACCAGTTTTAATGAATTATTCCAAAGCTGACAACATCTGAGTAGACAAATGCTAATAGTGGTGTTATGGGTGTGCAATCTCTCAGGTAAGGTTCCTTGGGATGTCATCACCTGTCTGATGGACAAAGGGAAGAGAAATGCCTTCATCATTTAACAGCTGCGCTCCCAATAACTGCCTGTGCAAGCACCAAAGCTGAAACAAACTGCATTTTTCTGTCTGCTCTCTGTGTTTCTACTACAGATTGTGCTGACTAGGAAATGAGAAACACATGGGAGTAGTTCACCCCCTTGGCTTCATCACAGCTATATCTGTTTTCCTGCAAGATTTAGAGTCAACTTGGCACACTCAATTTTAGCAGTCCAAGAGTTTTTTTGTGACTTGCAATCTGCAAAGAGGGAGAGTGACTGCAAAGATAATGATCTGTCTGAAATGGTTGATTAGTTTCTGGAAATTATCTGAAAGTTTGGTTAATAGACAAGTTTTTACTGTCATCTATGGTCATCAGTGATAATATTAAACCCTAGTGTAAAACACAGTAAGCAGCTGTATTCCTGGTATTTTACTTGGGAAGACACCTAACCCTGGACTTCTGCATAGAAAATAGATCTGTAATTAAGTCCCTCAAATGCAGAAAATTGAAAAGTCTCTAATGACTCAGTTTAAACTGACAGCACAAGGAGCCTGGGACAGTGTTCAGAGGAGCTAGCTCATATTTGTTGTGAGTTACATTTATTTCTCTGTGGTCTAGGGCTTCCCCCAGGTTAAGAATGTAATTTTTTTGCTGCCTTGAATGTGGTAAATCTTGCAGCCCCTTGACTGATGATCCTTCCTTACCTGAGCCCCTTCATGCCCCTGATGCCTTTCGGGTTCTCCCTTGGGGATCACACTTCAGCTTACTGTGTGTCTTCTCAGCTTCTGCTCTTACATCTCTTCATGCTTTTCCAGGGAAAGTTTTGTGTTCTGATGTAGTAATAGATGTCATTCATAATTTGCTTTGTTTTAAAATTCTTATTCTTCCTCTATACTCTATCAGGGACTAGATGATCTGGAAACTTACTCTTGATTGCACTTCCAGCAATTGCTTGGGGATCTGCACTCTTTTGCCTATCTTGTCTCTTAGGTGATATTTCTTAAGGATCTTTAACAGGGAAGCACAGTTGCAGGGAGAAGAGTGAATGTTTGAGTCATTGTTTTTTCTGGGATGGACTCTAACTTTTCAGAAATACCATCACTGTGTTTCCTGGACCTGCAGCTCTTCCATTTGAAATACTTGACTGTGTATTTGTCTTGTCTGGGTAATAAATTGAGTGTGCTGAAGTGTCTTCCTTACACTAGAATAGTAATTTTTTTGATGAGATATTTTAAAATTATATTTAGTATCTGATAATTTTTGCAAGTTCAGTAAGTGTTGCATCTCCTAACTATTGCATTGGGAGATTTAAGCAGTAGTTTTTGTACAAAAGTGTCATGGTAAAACATAACTATCAAAGCAGGTAAAATAAACGTCAAAAAAAAAAATTTAAAGGGTCCTCATAGCTATTGACAAAAAGCATCTTTAGACTTCTCAGTGGAGATATTCTCTAGACTAATGTGAGTTAACCAAAAGCTACTTTGCCTGTGCACCTTTCCCTGACAACAGTTTGTTTATAGACACTTTTAACTGTAATGCCTCTCTCATGCTGGTTTATTACATAGAAAAAAATTGCCATAATTTGTTTTGCACATGCTTCCAGGGCTCCACCAGCCAGTACTGAATACTACTCTACATCTTTGCTTGCATTTGGTTTCATTATATCCTTTGAGGTAATTTTCTTTCCAAAGATTCTATGCAGCCCTTCAGGGTTTGAACCTGAGCTCTTTCTCTCTCTGTGCAATCTGGTCACACCTTTCATTCTCCAAAGGGCCAGCAGATAGTAGCCTGCCTGTCTCACACGTTCATAAATTTATGCAGACTGGGCAGCTGCTACTTCATCCCTGAAAGTCCCTGCCCAAAGATGCCAGAGATACTCCTGCCCTTTCAGTCTGTAAATCAGAACTGAAAGCTTCTTTCCCACAGGACTCTCATCTGTCAGCTGGCTGCTGCATGCCGAGCTATTCTATTGTGGATCATTTGGAAAGCATCTCTTGGCCCTGATCCTCAGAGGGGCTGAGAGCCCCCCCTCGTCCATGAACTCTGTTCAGGGGGGTGAAATGGCTTTGCAGAGTAGAGCCTGTGTGTGTCACGGGCTGAGATGCTCTGAGCTGTAAGGGGTGGCAGGTTTCCCACTGACCTGAAGAGGAGCAGGACTAAGTTGTTCCATTGTGTTTTACTTAAAAAACCAAAGGTCATTTGTGATCAGGATGTTTTAAGAAAAAATATCTATTAAAGGAAAAAAGTGTTCCATTGCTGGGCACAGGTGACAAGGTAATGCAGTCCAGGAGTTTGATTAAAATAGCTTTTCTATTTTTAAGGCAATTCCTTTAAAAGCATGTTTGACTTTTGTGTAGGTGATAAAATCCTGAAAACCTCTCAGGACAGCACTTGGGTTTTGTTTTCCTTATGATAGGACAGTAACTATCATGCTTATAGCTTTCAAAGCATCGCTGCTCTGAAATAAACCTGCTGGACTAAATACATTCATTTGGATGATGTGGCTCCTAAGCCCTAGCAGCCACAGGATGAGACATATTTTTGAGCACTTAAGCTTTACTCATTAAATAGAAAACCTGATGCAAACTGATGTTTAACTCTCAATTGGTTCCAAGCTGTTAGAAGTTCAACAGTTACATTTCCAGTGACAATGTGAATGGCTGAATGCTCTGAACTTAAGTTCCAGAATAATGCACGTACTCACACACGTGTCCCCCACCCCTAAAATAAACAGGTGTGCAGATAGGAGCCTGGTAATGACATAGGAGTTGCAGGATGTATTTTGTTGAGAGGTGTGGCTCCCAATCCAGTGAGTTTGTTTATTCCTTCTGCAGCAAGTCAAAACAGTTTTGTTAACACTGTCAGCGAGCCACTGCTGCTGTTGACAGCAGTAATAAACACCACCTGAAGAGCACGAGAGAACTGCCCTGCCCCACGGCTGTGGGAAGCAGGACTCTCTCTTCCCTATGCAGGATAAGCACTGGAGTTCTCATCCTGGGCCAGGCTTCTCTTTCTCTACAAAGATATAGGAAGGAAACGAGCTAGACAATATAACTGCTGTTATGATATTGTCTACTTGTATGTATTAACTTAACAATGGTTTTTTTGTGTGTTTGAAGAGAGAACTTATAGGAGTTACCAGTCAGGCCTTGAATGCTAGCTCTGAAAAGTGTGCTAGAGAACTGGAGCTCTTGATTATTGGCTGTGGTCATTAGCCCTTGGTTTACACCAAGCTTTCCTGCTAGAAACGTTCTGTTTCAAAAATGCATTAGCTTAGATTCTTTTGAGCAGATATCTTTACTTCTGGTGGGTTTGAAATATCATACCACCAGCAATCATAATATCATAATAATTTTATGTTGTGACAAAAAATTCTTGAAGGGAAGGAGAAATGAAAAGTAAAAAGAAGCTTCATTTAGATATGAATAGTATTCACATCTGCATTTTGATCAACTCTGTATATAGAAAGAAGCCTTCCTCAGACAACTAATGATATGTATTGACTCTAGATGCTGAAATCAGCTGTCTTTTGCCTGCAGCAAATAATTATTTTGTACAAGTTACTGACCTTTTCCTTTTCATGTTTACCAGAGGTACAGTCATCACTCAGTATATAGGATGTTGAATTACTGTGACCAAATTTTCAGATTGATGTGATCACTTATGCCATATAAAAATTTGAGTTAGTTTTGTAGTGAGAGACTTCCACTTCCATTTGCAGCTATCTTGGAGTAAATTCTTATCTGCATCTGAAGCTTGATGTGCTTAGACATGATGCTGCCTTGCAGACTGACTTGCGTGCTTGGTTTCCTACCCATGGCAAGGGAAACTGGTGCTTGAAAATTTGGCTCTTAATTAAATGCAGGTGCAATGTGAATTTTGTCTCTTCAAACTGTCCCTCTGTGTGTGCGCAGAAAATTGGTTTTTACTTTCGTGTGCTAAAAGCACCAAAAAACATGCTGAGTTTTGCAAAATGGCACAGATGCTGCAGGTGAATACAGGTAGAGAGGGAAAAAGGAAAGGACAAACAAGTGGAAAGAACAGTACCACGTCTGTAAATACCATGGTCATTCTGTTTCAGTCCCCTTGGCATGGGTGAAGCCAGAGATGGAGTGGCTTGTCTGGAAGTGGGAGAAGGGGAATGGCTGAGAAGGGGCACAGGGGCAGTAAAGCTGGGATGGGTGTGAGGTGAGACTAGAGCACAGGGCAAGCTGGATTGGGCAGGGGATTTCCAGCCTAGCCACAGAACTGTTAGTGTGGCTTGTGGATCCACTCTATTACAGTTTTTCACATTTTTGTTTTTGCTCCTGAGTCAATGAGGGAGGAGGTAAGGTAAGACTACACTTGAATGTTTCTTACTAGACCCTGGGAGATGTGCTCCCTGTTACTGGGGAGTAAGGGGTGGCTGTGGACAGCCTCTAGAACTTTTATTTTTTTCCCTCTCTTATGTGCCCTACCTTAGTGCTGCTGAGAACCTGTCTAGAGCAGAAAATAGCCAGGATAGGTCCTAAAGAGGAAGATGGGCAAGGGAGGAGTGCTCAAGTGAGCAGGCAGTGCGGTTTTCACCACCCTGGGGGCTGTGAAATGAAGCTCTGTGAGGTGAGTGATCCCAGACAAGGTTGCAACATCACTGTACCAGAGGATATTAATCTAAATTCTGCTTTGCTTTCATGTAAACTATTCCCCTCTGGAGCAGCTTGCACTGCTGCAGCTACACATTTCGTTTCACAGACCCCAGACTGTCAAGCAACCTCACACAAGCATGCGTTGAGCTCATCTGATTGAGCTACATGTGTTTACTTTGTTATAGGTCAACCACTTGAGCCTACCCTCAAGATGAACTTAATGTTTGCGGAGGAAGGGCAGCAGCTATGTAGTACTGGAACAGGCAGAAAACAGAACCACAGCTTTGAACAATGGGGAAAATGCTGTGCGTCTTAACTAAGTATTTTATTGCATTTGAGGATATACACCTCTAGAAAAAGTTACCACACTCTTCTGTGGTGTTTGACCAGAATATGGAAAACTGGTAGGTAAAATAGAAATTTCTCAGCGCCAATTTCACATAAAACTTGAAACAAGATACCTACTAAGAAGCATGAATCTGGTGAATATTAAAAAAATGGAGCAAAACACAAACAAGCATTTTTCTTCTCCCATTGAATATGGCTAAACTTTCCACATGCCTAACTGCTTTACCTGCAGGGGCTGATTGTGACCATGAGCTGGGGACTAAGTGATGTCAAACCTTTCTTGGCAATAAACCTCACTGAAAATACAAATAAAATTAATTATGTATCTAAATTAAATTCAGGGTAACTGTAAGACTGTTTTGTTGTTTGTTTTTAATGCCAAAAGAACAGTAGCTAAAGGTCTGGTATGACTTAAAGTGTTGCACACAAAAAACCTTAATGAAACTCTGGTTTTAATAGCACAGATCCATTTGTTCTAAAATGTTGCTGTTTTGACTTGGGGAGAAAGTGTCTGGTTAATTAAGCCTTTCTGCTCATTTTTGTCTCATGGGATTCTAAATGGAAGAGCCAAAATGAGCCATTACATTGACTAGTTTTCTCATAACTAAAATCACAGGACTTACTAGTGCAAACAGACATTCAAGCTCTTTCTATAAAAATTAGTGCAAGGATAAACACTGCTCTCTCTGGTGAGAGCAGAGCATAGCTTTTATTATTTGCATCCTAGCTTTATAAGTAAGAAAGTGAGGATTTGAAAAACAAGCACTAAAGTCTGAAAAGAGCTCATTCAAGTAGTTCTAAGAAACCAGTATAGATGAAAAATTCCACTCCTCCTAGGCCTTGGGCTAGCTTTGAATGGAAAAAATCAAGTGTAAGATGTTAGGAGCATACTTGGTACTTTCAGCACAAGCAGCTTCATGGACTTTCTACTCTTCATTAGTCCGTAACATTTTAAAATAATTTGTTAGGTGACCTGTCACGGTGCTCTCCCATCTCCATACAACCCTAGCTCCTTTTATCAAGTGGCTGGAGCAGTGTGGTGAACTTCCAGAGCTGTGGCGAGAGTATGGGGCGCTCCCTGAGCAGCTCCTGCTGGCTTTGGCAGAGGGCAGCTCTTCCCGTGATGGATGTGGGAAAGCAGCCCTGATGCTCCTGTTCTGAAATGCTGCAGGGATAAATAAGGCTGGCATTGTGTCTTGCTCACTGGATAGTGGAGTGCAGCCTACGTGTAACTTTTAGTCAACACAGGCACGCACAGATAATAGACTGTTTCAGCTGCCTCTGGGAACTTCTGTTAGAATCTGCCAGAAGATTCTTTCTGTGGTTTAAACTCTGACATATGAGGAATGCCAATACTTTATATAGACAAAATGTCAGTTATGTGCCCTCAGGCAGCAAGCTAAAAATGATATTACCCTGTTGATGGATCTCAGTTTAGATAGTTTCAGCTACAGTAAGCTTCTTGATTTAAACTCTGAAGATGGCTGTGCCAGTCAGCAAAAGTAAAAATTGCAGGGTGTCATTGGTTTCCCACTGATTTCAAAGTGCTTTGAATAAATCAGCAGGGAGAAAAATAATTTTCTAACAGGGACTATTACCCAGTGCAAGAGTAATGGGCAGCCACCACGTCTTACATAATGCAGTGGGATGAATGAGCTGCTTACCCAAACTCTGCTGACCTAGAGCCTGATGGTGCTCCACTGGCTTCAGTGGCATTCAATTGTGCAGTGTTAGAGTCTGCTACGGACAGTGACCCCGCAGTGTGAAAGCCCTTGATGTCCATGGCCAGCACTGCAGGAAAATTGCTGCTGCCCTGAGGGAAATTGTGTGTGATGAGGAGCCACAAGGCAAGTCTGGTGATGTACACCCTGGTGCCACTGCCAGAGCAGCACGCCCTGAGACAGGCAGAGTCAACAGAGGACAAAAGTCTCAAAAGCAGAAGCCAAACAACTGCATGCAGCTCATCCAGAAGATGAAATCAGTGTGTTACAGAGAATTGCTGACAATAAACAGCAAAAAAAATGCTGCATGTGAACTGCCCAATTCTTATTTACAGGAAGGCCAGTTCATATCGCTTGGATATAAACACCCCTTGGGTGTTTGCAAGTGCTCCTCAAAGAGGAGGATTCTGCAAAACTTTCAGGCAGTGTATAACTGTTACAAACTAGATTAGGAGCCCAAACCAGTGATAGCCTGCTGATTTTTAAATTATGAAAAATTTATAGCAACACTTTAGTAGCAGCTTTAACTTAAAAATTGGAATTTAGGCTGGAGGTTTAAATTTCTTCAATCGACAGAAGTTTCCTGAGAGAGACAGCTGATATTCCATAACTGGAAAAGACCATAAAGTCCAGCCCCTGTGAAAAACCTTGTCTCCAGTTTTAGTCAAAGTATCAGCATCCGGGGTTGCCTGATTGTTGAATTCTAATGTGACTGAAGAAATAGAAACTCTGGGCCAGATTTTGATCTTACTCATACCAATGTAAATCCAGGCAAATTCTCCTTGAATCAGTGGAGTTATTCCAGGCTTACATTAGCTTAGCCAGTATCAGAATCTGATCCTTTTATTTTCTGACTACTGGAATTCCCAAAGTAAATAATGCGGACAATTGTTCGAATTCCTGTTATGGAATGAAGATGTTTTCTAGCAATAATCACATCAGTCAGATCAGGGAGAAAAAGAAAAGACAGACAGTAGATAACGAACAAAGCTAATGGAAAAAAATGAGCTGGGAGGAAAAAGGCAACCCCATGAAAATCTACAATGTCCTAAGCAAATTCTTTAAAACTGCAGCCAAGAGTATCTTGGGAAGCAAACACATAAGACTTGTATGAGCTGAAAAAGTAATTTTCTCATGGTATCCCAGTCTGGTCACCCAGTGCTTGCATGTGTGGCACTCTCGAGGATTTTTTACCTCACCTGTTCTACCTGCTGGCTGTTGTGTCAGATCTTAGCACTGGATGAATACAAAGAACTGCCAGAGCCTGCATCCTTCCTTCCTTCCTTCCTCATATCTAAACACAAAGAAATGTAAATCCTTCTATCTGCATAAGCAGTATAAGTCACCTCAGTTACTGGGAAGTCATTGGTAACTGCACTTCTGTCCCTGAACTCTTTACTGTGGACTTAGAGCAGATGTTATACTTTAATAACTATTGAAAAACCATGACTGCATTTTTGTCTTCAACAGATTAATGTGAAATTGTCTGTCTGCTTCTTCTCCCCCCTAAAAATAACATTTCTGAAGTATGCTACTCATCTGTGAATCAAGAAAACTATAAAAATACGCAGAACTGTATGTTCTAATATATGCTGAGTATAAGACCTAAAATTATGTCTTGCAATAGTAAGTTTTATTTTGGTTATATCTTTGGTAGTGTAGGATGTATTTGCATAATATTTTTCTTTTAATTTATGCAGAAGAACATAAGTAAAGCAGTGTTTCTCATACTACAAAGCTTTATCCTTCCTAAAGGGGTAAGCAAGAACCTCTCCCTGGCTTACTGAGAGGTCAGCTGGGTATCTTCTCTCCCTCCCAAAATAAAGAGGGTAAAACTAAAATTGTTCACAGTAGATGGCTTCAGACCGTGGGATCAATGCTACTGCTTTCTTGTGAAGTCCTGTACCAGGAACTCCTCCAGAGCAGAGTGCTTTGCCTCTGCCTGCATCTGCTTTGGGAAGGTTGTAAGTGAGCACTGATTGATGTGGTATAATTTCATTGATGCTTTTCCAGATCCCGTTACCACAGAAAATCATTATTTTCTGAATCATTTCCTGCTGTACACAAAACTCAACTGAATGGAGCAAGAGCTG
Source organism: Cossypha heuglini (assembly GCA_027576195.1). Lineage (NCBI taxonomy): Eukaryota > Metazoa > Chordata > Aves > Passeriformes > Muscicapidae > Cossypha > Cossypha heuglini. The sequence continues at coordinate 11,677,011 of JAODKT010001744.1, forward strand.
GAGAAGGAGGACATGAGTGGCTGTACTTTTAAGTGTGATTTCACTTATATTAAATAGTCTGAATGCAGTAGTAATGTTCCAGGCCTGCTCAAAAATTCCTCTAAAGATTGTGGCTACCCATTGAAGTGCATGCGTGTGGAGAGTGGCTCATCTAAAGTGAGCAAATCTTGCTTGAATCTTTACAACTTGCCACTTTACAACAAACTGGAGAAAGAGGTCCTAGTCACCAGTGACTCAGGATACTGACTATTTAGCCTTGAGAAAGACAAATTCACACTCTGATTTGCCAAGTGATAGAAGATGCAGATGCAGCTGGCTGTGCTGGACTGATACAGAGCCCTGCTGTACAAGGATGACCCCAGCAGTTATGTGCACCTTTTCATGGAGCCATAGGTGGCTGAGGAATCAGCCAACCAATTTTAGCATCTGGTTTCCATTTGGTACTTATTTTTGCCAAACTATTTTCCGATGAAGCAACCCCAAAGTGAATGTTTTCTGAAAGTCAGGTGGGCATACCATGTAAAAATACATGGGGTAACAAAACTTTTTTCATGGCCTGAAGGCAAACAGTCTTCCCATGGCAATCACAGACAGGAATTTTCAAAGTAGCCCCTGGGAAAGGATATGAATCAGAGTTTGGATGACTTTTGGGGTGGTACGTGAGTGAGATGGGATGTATGTAGTCATATCTACGCAGGAGAGCAGTTGCAGCTAGCAGGAGAATAATCATTTCCTCTAAGTAATCTAAGGATTGTACAGGCAAGAGCAAAAGTGGACAGGCTGAGAGGATCTTCAGCCAACACAGAGGGCACATAAGACAGATAGACTTCTTATCAGGCCCTGAAGTGACAGCACAAGGTCTGATAGTTTTAAACTGAAAGCGGGTAGATGTAGACTGGACATATGGAAGAAATATTTTTGCAGTGAGCCTGGTGAGACACTGGTACAGGCTGCCCAGAGAAAATGGATGTGTGAATGTTGTTGCCCAAAGAATTGTGGATTATGGATTTTTAGAAATTCTACCAGAGATGGCCTCACAAATTCTATTGCCTTGACTGTATGTACTGTTATCACATTTACTATTTTAGGGTAACTTCTAGGTCAGCAATTTATAGGAAACTGCCTGTTTTGTACAATTCTTGTCCATATCCAAGGCATATTTCACACTTCCAGGAGCCTCCACCACAGGTACTGTAGAGAGGACAGCTGAGGGCAAAGACTAGGCCGAAGGCCTGATGTTTAAACAATATATTTTATTGGGAAGGCAAATAAAGCTAACTGGCTTGATACTGCCCTGTGCCTAAAAATTCCTGAACAAAACTTGCATGAGGAGCAAGGTTAATCTCTTTAGTTTCTACAGGCTAAATTTCAGACTGAAATTTTCATATTCCACTTTATAACAAGTTCCAGAGAAATTAAGCTGTGATATATATATGTGTGTATATATATATTTTTATATATATGTGTGTATATGTGCGCACACACACCCACCCACACACACACACACACCCACACACGTACATCTGGGAGAGCAAACTGCTAGACATTTCTCTCAAAGACTAACTTGTTGAAGTCTATAATTTCTGTGGGGAGGCAGAACGAAACAGATTAGTCTTCATGCAGCAGAAATATAGGGAGGAAGCCTTTGCTAGCCTTGAGATTGTGATCTAGACATAAACAGTAATTTGCTTCAGCACTAAAATGTATATCCAGCTGAAATTTGATTTTACTGCTGCAGGCAAAAATTTGCTCATATGATTTGTAACTACCTACATAACTACCTCTTTTAACTTCCTGTTTAAGGATTTATGAAGATTTATTTCCTGTCCTCTCAGTTTGACATTCTAACCAAAATAGCCATTTAATTTCAATGTTCCTGCTAATTTGTCTACTTGCTGCGGTTTTAACCTTAGTTTGACTGGGTTTTAGAGCTTATTTGGATTAATATTAATAACTATTTAGTCTTAGTGGCACTGAAACTCAGAGATCACTGAGAATTACCTCCCCTTCAAATCTGAAGAATAGGATAATCAGCCTGATTAAGATTATTAAAGGTAGTGGAAATAACACTGTCAGGGAACGTGGTTTAAAAGACTCTTAGGCTTAATGAAACAGAAGATTTTAAGCCTGTTCTAACTCCTGTTTGTATATGAAATAGAAGACATAAAACTCCAAATCCTCTAAATTCTTAATGCCATATATGAAATTGGGAAACACACTTTTGTGGTGTTAAGAACAGAGGTCTACCTTCTTGGGAGCATGTTGAATGAATCACTTTTGAAAGGACACATCTTTTCCTTGCTAGGTCAGGGTGGATGTACATGAGGACCCATTGTAAATAATCTAGGGTGGAAACTGTAATTCATTACTAGCTCCTACAGGAGCAGGCTGCATCAGTATGATAATAATCTCTTCTGCTCCCAAAGGCCACTGTATCCCTCAGCTACCCCAGCTGCTGCCAATGCAGCTCTGTCCTCTTCACCTCCTCACCTTCTGCCCAGTCTGGGCTTGGACTTGACCTTTGTCTCCTGTGGTTTTAAGAGAGCTTATAGTAAGGTGAGGTCCATTCCATCTTGTATTACCCAATGAGTTTCATTTGTCTGAACTCAGATTCTGCTATGTTTTCTTTATTCTTTGTTTGATGAGATACCCTTCCTGTAAAATACCTTATTTTAGCAAGGAGATGGATTTTTTTAAGGTGTGGATATTTTTGTGCGCTTAATTATGGGGAGAATAAGACCAGAGAAAGAGCCATATATGTGGAGCAGGGAGTATTGAGGTACCCAGGATTTTACTCCCGGTCTTTAAAGAAATTTTTCCTACCTACCCTAAACTCATAGCCTTTTATATTTCCTGGTCTGAGGCAAAAACAATGCCTCAAAGACAGTGGTCAAGACCTTGAGTCTGATTTGAGCCAATTTAAACACAGATAGAACTGATATCCTCCAAACATCTTGTGCTACTTAGTGCTTCAGACTGTTTGCCACTTAAAAGCTGAAGTTTTAATCTGAAATTAAGGGAAGGTTCTTGCACCTAACCAGGGATACAGAAAGGATTACTGAGTACTGTTTTCAGAGCACATGGTGGATCCAGAACAGAAGAGGCAGCTGCTTGCAAATCTTTAACAAAAATGATAATTTCATCTGCAGCTGACTCAGGATGCATAAAACTATCTTCCAGCATTGTTACCTAGTTTTCACAGTTCTTCACTTTTAAGCCAGTGTTGTCCAAGCACTAGACAGCTGTGGTGGCAGTAGGTGGGCATATTCAGAATTGATACTTGGTGCGTTCTGCTACCCATTGTTGAAGTCCAGCTTCTGTATTGAGTATATTTATCCAATTTAGTATAATACAAAGATGTAGGGAAAATAGAGAAAATACTGATCCAAGGGAGGTGTTAAAGGCACATGCTGTTTGCTATTATTTTTTAGTTGACTGAGGACTAAACTGAGAACTATTATTTAGTTCAATTGGGACTTTCAGCAGTAGTACAGGGAAAATATACCGAGAAGTTATTGTGAGAGCACAATAATGTGTCAGCTTCTGCAGGAACATAGTGAAGGAGAGCAGTAGAGTGAGAAGGATGCATATCTTTTCCTCTCCACCATCCTTGTAGAGGTGGCTTTAGCTTTGTGTCATCCTTGAGACAAGTTTCAGAAGGCCTAAAACGTTTTTTCTCTAAGCTTTCTGCAGAACAGGATATTTCATGCTGGGAACATAACTGAGTAGGATCAGTGCATCTGGGATGGGTGTCTGGTCTTTAAAGGAAGAAGAGCTGGGTCCACTGAATGATGCATTAGCTATTTCAGTCTGAAATTTCACCAGTTGCTCATGACCCTTCTCACAATCCTGGAAAGGCATGGGTTATATTCACAAGTCTTGGTTTAAGGCTTATGGGTACGCAGTAGATCTGACATAAGCTGCTCTGCCATGCCTCAGATTTCATAATCACAGTACAGTTGGATTCCTGACTGGCTGCTCTAGGCAGGAATTTTGGGTTCCAGTTTATGCCGGACATGTCAGAGACGTGCTGGCACTTTGAGATGTTGATTTCATTACTGTCTCACATAAGGATTTCTGGTTCAGTTATTGTGTTTTGTAAGTGATCTATACAGCCCAGGATTAACTTTAATACCCACTAGAGTAATTATCAAAGCATGTGGTATCCTGATGACACACTTATAGCTTCACAAGGACGGGTAGGTGCTCTGTTGACCGTAGGCCAGAAAGTTAAAATCCTCAGTCAGTCAGCTGTAAAGAAACTCCCCGTGTCTCCTCTCTTTGAGCATATACATAATTTTCAAATTTTGACATTGACCTGTCAGGGAAAACTTGGTAGAAACAAAATTTGGGGTTTTAACCATAAATCAGGCACATAATGTAAACCATTCATCTTTCCCCCAGTCCAGTCAGGAAGGTATAAGACTCTTGAGCAGACTTCATTGTTGCTTTCACAGAATTCAAACACAAAACCCTGGAATTCAGTGACAGGAGGGTCAGGTCCAGGTGTTTGAGGAAATCTGTGGTCGCTGAATCAAGGGAATCAAATGCCTTGTGCAGCTCCTTGGAGCTCCTGGCTCTGGCTCATGAAGGGGAAGAGCAGTCCTGCAGGGAGAGCGTGCAGGAGTGGGTGACAGCCTCACAGAGAGAGCAGTGCTGCAGTGGGGCTGATACCTCATTGAAGAGGCTGGGTGTCTGGCAGAAACCAGCACCTTTAGAAACTTACTGCTGGTTTAAAAATGTACATATTCTGCATGAGCTTTGTAAGCATGCAGGGAGATATGAGAAAGGTGTATAAACATGGACCCTTAATGTGCCTTCCATGCACCTCAACCCTTGTGCCAGCCGTCTTGCTAGACTCCTTTCACCAGAGGCTTTCCAGCTTTTGAACTTCTGCTCGTTGTGGGTCACAGCAACTCCGTGCATTGCTAAAGGCCTGGGGCAGAGCAGTTGGAAAGCAGCCTGTTGGAAAAGGGCCTGGGAGTGCTGGTTGACAACATTGAACATGAGCCAGGGTGTGCCTAGGTGGCCAAGAAAGCCAATGGCTCCTGGCTTGTATCAGCAAGAGTGTGGCCAGTAGGAGCAGGGCAGGGATTGTCCTCCTGTACTGGTGAGGCCACACCTTGAGCCCTCTCCAGCACTGGCCCTCAGTGCAAGAAAGGCACTGAGGGGCTGGAGTGAGTGCAGAGAAGGGCAATGGAGCTGGGAAGGGTCTGGAGACCAAGTCTGGTGAGGAGCAGATGAGCGAGCTGGGGGTGTTTAGGGACAAAAAAAGGAGGATCAGGGGAGAACTTATCCCTCTAACTCCCTGAAAGTGTACTGAGGTGGGGGTCAGCCTCTCCTTCCCAATAACAAGGGTCAGGCCAAGAGAAAGTGGTCTCAAGCTGTGAGAGGTTTAAATTGGGTGTTAGGAAAAGTTTCTTCACTGCAAGGGTGGTCAGACATTGGAACAGGCCAGTGGAATCACCATTCCTGGATGTGTTCCAAAAATATCTAAATGGGGACAGTTTAACGGTAGACCTGGCACTGATATGTTGGTTAATGGTTCACTTGATGATATTAGAGGGCTTTACCAACCTTGATGATTCTATGATTCTGTGATTCTGTACTGTGCTCTGCAGAAACAGAAGTATTTTGTCATGAATATTTCAGCATGAAAAGAGAAAGTATCATTGAGCTCATCTGAACACTGGTCTGTCATTTATACCTTGTCTTCATTGGGGACTTAAGGGTAGATAGAACTTCTATTGTGCCTCAGATCTCCCTCTTAAGTGGTGAGGGGAGGTTTGATTCTGCCTGTACTGTGGCCTGTGCATATAAACCAGTTTCTTACAGGTTTGTGGGAGGCTGTCCCAACTGGTGGCCTGTGAGGGCATGGAGTGTGGCTGGCACACCGAGCCACGCTCTCCTGGGAGCTCGGCTGAGTGTTTGACAGTAATGGCGATTGATGGCGTGTAAGTAATGCTGAGAGTTAACAGAGAGGCAAGGTCCAAAACAGTTTGGAAACCATCGCCTTGGAACGTGTACTGAAAAATGAGAGCCGTGATTTATCATTTCCTTCAGAGAAAAACATTTTAGGCAATTCTGACATGAAGCAGTTAGCTGTATCAGATACTTGTGAAGATAATCTAGTGTTTGCTATCATATCTCTCTTCAGCAGATGGTAAAGGGCAGGTTCTAATTAAGATGAAGCAGGAAAAAAAAAAAGAAAGAAAAAGATTTAGGTTGACAAAATGCTACATTGTGTAATAAATAGCTTCATATTTATTATTTCTGCTAACAATTATGGACTGGAACGAGACATCTCATAAGGAGTAGATCATGCTTCCATCTGTCTACTGCTGTAATATTACTCTTGCACTTACAGCAAGTAGTTCTGGACTTGTTAAAGGCAGAGCATGAAACATGATGGGTAGAACCAAACTTCAAGAGCTGTTCATGAGGATAATGACTGCTTATGGGGCCAACATGCTCATCCACTGGCAACTTTTCCAGGTCCTCTTTAGAGAGAGTGCTTTTTTGCTTTTCCTAGGAAAAACTGCAGCCCTCAACCAGATTTGAAAAATGAAAGCTAAAATGAACTTCATTAATCAACAGATCAGAGATACCGCGTTTTGCCCAAGAATATCTAAAAAATGAGCACATGAAGGAAGAATGTAAGTTAGTAATAAATAGTCAGAAATGTATTTCAGTTGAGGATTTAATTCAAAGTTCTCTGAAATTCATCAATACAAAGGTGTAAACCCAGTTTAGACTTAACCTTTCACTGCCTGCCCTTCTCCAGAGGGCAGATTAGGATGAGGGCATGGGTGCAGTTCCAAGGCTGTTTTGAGGTGTGGAGGTACAGTGGTTCTGAGTTGCTGCAGAGCTCTTTGAGTCAAACTCCCAGAAATGGGACAGTGCAAAATTAGGCTTAAATGCTTTGGGCTGCATTAAAAAAGAGAGATATAAATCAAATAATCTGCTGAAAATATCTCAGAATTTGAAAGGGTATATTTTTCCATGGGGAAAATTAAGAAATACTCTAAAGGTAAAGTTGAAACCACTTTTTGGTGTTTCTAGTTCCATACCTAACAGATACTCACATTTTGGAGGGCATAGAAGCAAATTTTGCTTTATCTGAATAAAATGCTAGCAGATTTGCCCTGTCATTAAATATGTTTTTATTTCTTTGGATCTTGACCCATGCTTTAAACAGGTTATTCTTCTCTTTTAAAAGGACTGTTTTTGTTTTTTTTTTTTTTTTCCTCCCCTCTTGGCTTGCTGAAAAAAATCTGATTTTTTAAAATGGTATTTATGGACATTAATAACACTTAACATTGACTCATTTGGGAAAAACTTGATGTACTAAGAAATATTTATCAGATGTTATGCAGATCTAGATCAAATAAATATTTTCCCTTGTATAATAAATTGGTTTTGTTAGTATAAAATACATGCCTTTATTGCACACAGCTGGTCATCCTTTAGTTATCCATTTCTGTGGGCAGTTTTGGTAGCCTCTTCAATAGGTTTCCGGTCATTTCAGGCTGGAACACGTGGAATTTTTTAAACTGCACAATTATTGGATTATTTTGTGTTGCCTAACTAAGCCATTGAAAATATCATGTGGTCTGTATTGATTAACAAAACACATGATCCCTAGTTTCCCGTATATCTTAATTTATCTGTCTTAAAATATTGGCAAAACACACAAGTTGCAAGTTCCACAGAGCAGCAGTTAGCTTAGACAGAGAAATCTAGGTCCAGAGCTGCTAGCAATACTAGCTCTGCAAGGAATTCCTAGCTGGCCACAGTCCTCGTGCCCCGCCAGTCTCCTCATAGGCTTTAAAGGTATAAATAGAGAGACACTGGCATATCTCTCTTCCTGCCCTTCCAAGCTTCCAGAAGGCATGACTCCTACTGTGCTTTGTTGCTATAGAAAGGTCTGGCTCAGGGTTTGACAGCTCAAAAGGCTGCATAGGAAAACATGTCTTTGGTAGGGATTAAAAATGACTGTCAGTCTCTCTTCCCCAAAGAGATCAGAAACCTAATGGCATTGATGGGCAAGACCTCAGTGCCACATGTGACTTTGGCTGGAGGTCCTAAACAAACTCTGAACACCAGATGTTTTGAGAAAAGACACGTTCTTTCTTCGGTGTTGTTACTGGCAGTCTCCTTGCTCCTGCCCTGTTACTAAGTATGGCATAAAATGCCACATTTCTGAAGTGTTAGTAATGCCATGGGATGATAAAATTTTAAACCTATCAGACTAGAAATTCAAAGGAAAAAGGTTTCTATTTGGACTGACTCCTACATGAAATTCTGCATTTTCTTCACTGCAGCTTTTGTCTTATAATTCTTCATCTTTCCATGCTGTACTACAGGGCTGGGATCGGTATTTAGGCAGTAGGAACTTTAACGAAGAAGAAGATGTTTACAAGGAAGTGTGTAAGGATACTTCTGAAAACTCTTTCTTTACCATTTCCATTGCATTTTCTTTTTTTTTTTAGACTTTCTCTGGCTTATCTCTGCAATTTCTTCTCCTCCTCCTGGCACAGGTTCTCCTCTTCAACTTCAGGGAATGAGTAATTACTGGTAAAAGCTCTGTTATTTTTTCATTTTTTAAATAAGAAGGAATAGTAATCTTGCATTAAATCAAATAATCTTTTTGTTATATGAAGACCTGATAGTTTAGTATGTCCACTTTTTTTGTATTCTGTTTAGCCAGTCCAAAAGCTGTGAGTTTTTAGTCTTATCCCTCTTATTCCTGTATGAAAAGTTTCCTCCCTTTTGTGAGGGCTCTTGTAGTCAGGGAATTTTCTGCAACCATGAAAGCCAATGACAAGCTACAATCTGTTTATTTAAACCCTTGAGTATTGTGTGAAGGGAAATGGATGTTGAAAGTAAGAACTATCCTAATTTCTCAGTTCTACTGACCATCAGAGAAAGCCCTCCTCATTGAAGAGGTGTAGTGTAAAAGTACAGGAGAGAAAATCTGGCTGCACCTGGAGTGTGAAGAGGGGGCTAAGCCACAGCCTCAGCACATTGGTGTTGTCAGCTCTTGGCTGGCATCACTAGCAAAGGAAATTTTAAGGAGGAATTTGAAAGACAACAGTGAGGCATCTTTGTGGTTGTTTTAAGGCAGCTGCTCCCAAGTGCAAGCACCAGTTCAGAAGGTATTTGTTTGAAAATCTAGTAATAGATTATTGCGGTTGGAAATGGGGTCGTTGAAATGGGCGTATCTCCTGTGTTTCATGTGTCCTCTCAAATACTGAGTGGGAGCTCCCAGGCAGGCTGTGCCGGTGTCTGGCCTTGCAAGTGCAGATATGTATCTATAGTTGAACATATACATAGCAATGTGCAGGTCTTGTAACATATGAAGTTTACAGGAAGGAAGCAGCAGAAACTGCCAATAACCATGGCTGTCTCTCATTTAGTTATTTTTGCTTCTATTTTTTCCTCTTTTCTTTGTATCTGAAATTACTAAAGGTGATTCCAGGAAACAGGAGACTAGAGATTTTTCTTTTAAAATAGTGAGGCACTCACTATAATTGCATTAGTGTTTTTGGTAAGTACAGGTGTTGAGGACTTAGTACTTCCTTGTTTTGGCAGCATGTTAGCACATATGTTATCTTGCAGATACCATTTTGTATCTCAGGGTTTTCTTTACCCCGTGTGAAAGTTGTAGATTGGTTGTGGTTTTCCGAGTTTCCCGAGGCTTCTTTTCTGACTTTAGGGTTAGAGCTAGCTCACACCAGCACCCAGATGTTTTGCTGGCAACATTTTTCCTATGCATTCTAGGATGGACAATATAAAAACCAATTTGTTGCCTTACTTGCTGCTTAATCAATTGGTATGGATAGCTCTGAACAGAATAATACAAATAGAGACTTATAGGGAAAGCAGAAAATATCACCTGTGAAACTGAAAAAGGGGAGAAAGTAAATTTTATAACATTTACAATACCGTGAATTAAGCTATTCAGCTGAACTATTTTGATCAAATAAGAGCTCATCCGGGAGTATACAGGAGCCCAAACAAAGTTCCTTATAATAATAATAATATGATAAAATAAATAAATATAATAAATATGATATAATATGATAAAAGTAATTGCAGATTCCCAGAAGTTTGGTGACCCCAGCAAAAGTTACTTCTTTGTGTTGCCAGCAGTAAAACTGCCAACTGGAAGCTTGCCAACTTACTACTGTGCAAGGGAATGACTATTTTCTATTTAATTTTTTTGATAAATATATATTCAGTCTTTGCTATAATAAAATTCTGTTGAAGTCCCAGTTGTAGGATCTGCTTAATGCAGTCTGTCCTGTGCCACCTGCTGTGCTTGCCTGATGGATGCCATGCTTCCATTCAGGAGTTCTCCCTCGTAACTACAAATGTGTGAACAGAAAAGCTTTTCCAAGTACTCTTATTTACAGTCCTGGAAAATGGACTGAGATCAACACACAAGGTCATGAAGTGCCTAGGGAAAACAGTAGCACTTATTTCCAGAGGCATCACAGTGGCATAGCTTCTTACTCACAAGTTGCATGTGACATTGTCATTTAAAATGCTCTGGTCTAACCAGAGCTGGTTAGCAATTCAAGGTATGTGCCTTTAATGGAGCTGAGTTGTTCATGTGCTCTGTAGAGCATAGATTTCAGTTGGCTTGAAACAACACAGCATTTGGTAGTTGGTTTCTATTTCATCAAAAGATATACATGCCTGAAAGAGTTGACTAATTGTGTGGTTGGATGGAATGAGAGGAGTAAATAAATGTTCTCCCATGGAAGAAAATATAGCAGAAAACCAAGAGTCTAGATTTTTGTAGCTTTAGAAGAATAAATCTTAGCACAAAAGTATTCACACTGACTTCAATGGGAATAACAGCACATGCCACTGAATTATTCTTAAAAGAGTAAAAGAATCAGAACCAAAGGGCATACCTGCTTGTTTTGCTTAAGGAGACATTGTTTAATGCAGCCACAAGAGGGGAAAATGCCCCTCACTTCCTAGAACAAAAAAAAAAAAAACAAAACAACAAACCCTGAAGTTGCGTTATTCCAAATTCAAGTGCTCGACCTGGGAGACTGTGTTCTTGCAGGATTCAGCTGGTTTAGAGAAGCCATGTGGTCACTGGCCATGGTTATGTGTCCATGTGGTGGATGCCACATCAAAACATACAGTGGGTCATGCACATAATATCTCAATCTCCGAGTGCACAAAAATTATTAACGTTGGATAAAATGGGTGTCCACAAAATTCCTGATATGCGAAGAATTTCTTAATGTGGAGGGAGTGTCATAGCACCAGCACAGTTTGAACAGAGCTATAAGGCAAATAGTGCTGTAACAAGGAATCAGTGACTTCCCTGAAATGATGTTGTAGAGGTGCTAGAGCATGACTGGCTCAGGGCTTGGCTGCTGCTGCTCCAGAAAGGCTGTTCCTGCCAGTGGCAGATGTGGATGTTTCTGGACTGTGGATTGGTTTGCCGTGGCAGTGATGTGAGGGTGCTGGCTGTGAGGAGAGAGCCCCATCACAGGGCAGTGGCCACCCCTCTTGCTCTCAGATCTGCAGGTACAGACTAAAGGAGAAAAAGGGCCACTCTTGTTCTGCTGGAGGCTGCAGTCAGTTGTCTCCTCTGCCTGTAGCTGGGGCCTGTGCTGCTCCGTGCTGCCATAGGTGTGTGAAACAGATGACCAGTGCACACAGTATTTTGCACAGCCTGCTCTCCAACCAGTGCAGCATCCCTGGCTCTGTGGCAGGCTTATTTGTCTGTCTGGATCTCAGTCAGACAGATGCTTGTGTGCTAAATGGATAAATTCTCTGTCTGCAGAACTGGGAGGGAAGGATATTGTGAATCAAACAACCTGCCACCACTCTCGCCTATACAATGAGTAATGCTTCCTTGGCTTGTCTTGTGTTCAGCGCTCCTTTCCTCTATGCTATGTGCATTCCTGTTGCTTAGTATCATTTGTTTTTATTTTGGTCTTTCTAGGAGAGGCTGTGTAGGGTTTGGGCCCAATCTGGCTTCCTCTAAAGTCTGAGAAAATATTGGCCTTGAACCAGCAAAGCACTTACAGTCCGATAATGCTCCTATAAAATTCAATGGCAAGACTCCCACTCACTTCAGCAGTGTAGCCCAAAGTGCTGGGATTACTCACTTGCTTGAAGTTATGTGTGTGCCTGAGTGTTCCGTTGTTTAGAATTCTAACCAATAAAAGCAGGCCTGAAAACAGGGATTTCCATGGTTATTTTATGGGTTTGATGTCAGAAAATAATGAATTGTGGCACATTTCTGGAAGTGAATAGAAATGGAAATGGGAAATTCTTTCCCAAACCAGAAATTCAAAATGAAATTGAGCTCTTTGAAGAGAAATTAGTGGAAATACTTGCAGGGCTCCAAAGGCACAGCATGACTATGGAGTCCTATCTACTTTACCTGGCAGTATTCAGCTCCTTTGGTTCCAATGGCATCAAAGCCTCTAAAGAAAAGTAATTTTTCCTACTGTTTCCTGTTATTTTAGTGTCCTCTCCCTTCCCTTTGGTCCACAGAATAGATGCTTTTTAGGTGTGTTTATCAAAGCATTGGCCCAGCATCATGGTCTGTCACGTGGTCTGCCCGTAAACTTTGGCATTGAAGAGATTGGTGCAAAAGCCATTCACTGTGGGAAGTGGAAGCATAATAAGCTATGGATTGCTCCAGAACAGAGCCATCAAGAAAAGAATGTGGCATGTGACTGACAGAAGTTGTTTGTGTCATACTGCTGTTGTTTAAATCCTACTTCATGGCACTGAGGAATGCTTCATAGCAGTGAGGAATGTTGCATACACAGGTGAAAATGAAGTTTTGACAATTAATTCATTTGAGGCATAGTTCTGCCCACAATATATAAGGTTTCTTCATAACCTGGCTTCTACATAATCTAGTTTACGAGTATTTTACTGTATAATGTGACCACATTTATTAAAGAAACCTGTATAAAATTCTGTTTTCATAATCGAATGCACAAAAACGCATTATGTATACGTAAGTGTCTCCATCCCGTACTATATGCTATAACAAATTGATATTTTGGACAGCGATACAATTATTGCATCTAACTGTGGTACCCCTGACTCCATATCTGATGATGATTGAAGCTGCCACTCAAAGAGAGGCCCTTGACTCCTGCACTGTAGAAACCCAAGCCCATAAAATCTGAGGCTATCAAAAACTGGTGATTCAAAGAAAGTTCAGGATGTTCCAATAATCATCAGATCCATTTCAGCAACTGTTCTGCTTTACATTCAGCCCACAGGAAATGTGTATTTATCAAGAAGGAGTGAGAAAGTACAGCATAAACAAATATGCCTAATCTCTAATAATAGTACTGCCAAAAATAAAAATCTACCTATTCAAATATAAAAAAAAAGTTGCAGGTTTGATGCCGTCATTCACTTGCATAACACCACCACTACAACCTGCATATTCAGTCTGCTTCTTCAATGGAAATGCTGAACTTCAGCCCTTGGAAATGTAGCTCAATGAGCTAGGAAGTAAGATACCCTACTGAGCTGGCAAACAGGAACTCATGGCTTTGGATCCTAGCTGTGTTTCTGCTTTGCTGCCTGACCTTGGGTGTGCTTGCTGAGAGGAGAACTGGTGGATTTGACTGCACCAGCTCTTCTTCATTTATTTCCTTAATGTTTCCTCATCTGTGAGAATATAGCAGAACTTGGAGGAACCCATGGGACCTCCCCATCCCAGGGTCTGTGCTCTTAAAGACAAAGAAAGCCCCACACATAAATTATGTGTACTAACACACCGTTCATCCCACACTCCCCATGATGTCCATAATCACCCAGCAGGGCTCACTGTGTGTTTCAAATGAACATGAGCCACCCGAGTCTAAATCAACCTGTCCAGTCTCTTTGCACTATCTCAGTATTGACACTCAACCCATCGTGCTGCATGACAGTGAACAGCTGACAGAATAAATCAGGGGTCTTGGATATGACAAGAACTCACTTGACCTTACTTGACTTGACCTATACTATCTTGTTGGCGTGGGAGGAGAGTAGACTTTCTCTAGTAAAGTAATTGTATCCTCTCTAATTTTTCTTCATCCTATCCAGAGCACGCTGTTGTGTGTGCATGGAGTGAGGGGATTTGTGAGGAAGGAAATACCTTTTCCTTTTTGAAGATTGTTCTAGGAAACTGCAGTATAAATCTTCATTCAGTAGAAAGTATTTTTTTCCTGTGAAAAATGTTAATAGAAAAAGAACTTGCATAAACTGACTTGGAGGGAGAGTCAGAAAAGTCTTGTGCTTTATGCTTGACTGTGATCATTATTTAGTACTGAGGAGATTGGAGAGGTGTAAATTAAAGTGTCATTAGTTCCACAAATTTTCACAAAGTGTTAAATTCACTACAATGAAAATAATAAAAATAATGTACTGTAAGAGGATTAAAAAACATGACAAATTTCTCAAAATTGCACAGTCCACTCTGCTGTGTATGGGAAATCTGACTCATAAGGTGTTTGCTTATATAAACTTCCCTGTGCCAGAGTGGAAGCTGTTGGGAGACTTGGTGAGCTAGACTATCAGGCATGTATTTCTGCGCCTTCAACAGATATTGGATAGATGAAAGGGATGCTAATGAATGTTGCTCAGATAGTATTCTTGTAGATGAAAAAAATAGTTTAAGTTCATTACAAGTTGATTTGTGTATTCCCACACTGATTTGCTCTAAGTAAAGTAATTACATTTGCAATAGGGGCAACAATATATAAGTATGGTTTAGGTGATGAGATGTGTTCAGCATTCTAGGTCCTGGACAACCCAAAATCTTACCTAACATAAAATATATTTCAGTTTAGCCACTGCAATTATTGAAAGTCTATTCAGATTTTGACATTAAATATTTAATTTCTTTTAATGGAAGCTCTCCTGAATGTTGAAAGAATTTAGTAATAATATAGGCAGAAATATAATTTTCCCTCCCTGATTCACAGTGAATTATTAAATAATATATACCATTAATCCTCACATTAACATTTCTTACTGAAATTCATAACCTGCTGGACTTAAATTCCAAATATTTGAAATTATGGTTGTTACATATTTTATATATAAAACTTAGTGTATAGATAAGTTTTGTATCCTTCCTTTGTTTATAAGCTTTTTATGCTCGCAGTCATGCAATAGGTTTTCGTTTGTATTATGAATATATTTATCTATTTGCTCTTCAGTATCTTGTCAGCATATGCAATCATTTGACATACAATATTTAAGTCTGAGTTGTACAAGTGTCTACATTTTCTGGAAATAAGATGCAGGGTCAATGTACTTCAACACAAGATCTGTCTTCATTTATCTGAATTGAGTCTTAAAGTGCACAAGAGTGATTTTAACAAATTAACCATACTATCCTGAGAAATGCAACCCTGCCTTCAAGGAATCAATCATTTAGTTTCATCCAGAGTGAAAGAAGTATTGTGACTTTGGTAACAGTAATGTACATTGCCTGTGACCTTGTCTAACATGTCTGGAGGTAAATGCAATATTCATTAAATAGATTACATCACAGTTACAACAAGAGCTTACGGTTTCAGACATCTGATTTTCTTTCAGACACTTATTAATTCAACAGCCTTGCTTTTTTTTTTTTTTTTTTTTTTTTTTTATTTTTTTTTGGCTTAGGGAATTCAGGTTTCATCCTAGGATATCAGTTTGGTACAGTGGTAAAGAGAATGATAGACTCAAGTGAGTTTTCTATTGGCAAGATTCTGCAAGCTTCAGTGAAGCTATACTTGTTTATATGCATTGAAAATTTGGCTCAGTGCCTGATATGTGATAGAAGTTATCTACCTGCTCCTACTTTTTCAGATAGAGACATCCTGTGTGTATCTTGGCTTTCTTCTTTCATTCCATTTCAGTCAAAGAGAGCCTTCAGATTAGGAAAGTCTAGCAGACATGAGTAGTAGAAAGCATTAAACTGATAGGACTTTAGCAGGAAGCTGCCTAGCAAAGAGGACTTGGATATTTTTCATAGTGGTGTAAGGATTGAACAATGGCAGAAGTGGCTGTTCTATTCTGGAATAGGTGCTGAAGTATCTGGTTGTAACTGTTTCATTTGTCCATTGTTATAAGCTTGTTTTGGAAAGACATATTCTCACTTTCATGCCATTTAATGGAAAAAAAAAAACAAAGCCTTTGTCTACTGGGAACATCATCTCTTTCCCCAGCCATAGTGCCATATGTTGGTGTCAGGGAACACTCTCTAGATGGTTGCTCTGTCTAGAAGGTTATTGTGTCCATGCCCCAGTGGTGTCTTTTCAGTGTGTGCTCCCAAGTTTTCAGGATTTTGCCAGCATTTTCCTTTTGGGTTTGCTATTGCAAGTGGAACAAGGATATCTCTCTTCACATTGTGTCCCTGGTTTTAATTTCACTATTTTTCCCCCTCTTTTTAATAGACAGGGGTTGCAGTACCTTGCTCTGGGAAGTAACTCTTGGCTTGCAAGCAGCATGGAGTTGAGAGGTGTGTGCTATCTCCTGCCACATGTCAGGGAATATATTTTGCTAAATTCCATTTCAATGTAACTCATTTTGGAATTATGCATTTGAGGTTTCTGTGGAACTGCTTGAACTAGTCCCTTATAACAATGCTGCAGAGTGTAAATAATCACTGACTTTCCAGAATTTTTTCCAGTGAAGCAACACTTAAAAATTTTAAGTAGTATTTTCAGATGCAAAAAAAGTCTCTCAGTAATCCACTTTCATTCCTTAAGACTTCAGAAGTCAACTTCTATTTTGAATTGCTCAGGTCTAATGGGAGTTCTTATTTTCTGCCATGTAATCTGAATCTCAGTATTTTCCTTCTGAGCCTAAATATAATTATCTGTTATGTTATATCAACGTCAACTGATTTCACAATAGGGAATTTGGGTGCAGGTGCTCAAAGAAAACGTAAAAACCAGAAATATGATGTCACTGTACATACATACTAGAGTTACAATTCAGAGCAGTATTTTACTACTAATGTCTGTGGACATCAATTCTGATAGACGTGTAGTTCACATTATAAAAAATTATTACCTTGCTCTTTTATTATTTATTTCAGATTCAGGGATAATACTGATGAAAATTAATTTCACTGCTAAAAGAATCATTTCTTCGCAAGAAGTGATACGTTTTAAGGACATACGTTTAACATCAAATATCATTAAAATATCAAATATCACTTTCTTTTTAACTCAGATCTTATGACAGGTTAGCTGTAACTCTGTTACATGCCATAAAATATATTCCTGTTTAAAAACAATGACAGTTATTGCACAGGTGTGTGTGTGTGTGTTGTGATCAAAAGGGAAAACCGTACAACTGACAAGAGAGAATTGAAAAGGATCACAATGTATTTGGATGGATTGTCCCAAATCATCGATAAATGCTATTCTTTTATTCAACAACATTCAGAGAGAGGGCACTTGATTTCAACCAGATGAAACCTGCATTACAAGTAGAGAGCTCTTTGCAAGGATGGTGTATCTGATATCCACAGCAGTAAATGAACGTTTGCAGTAGTCTTGGATAATTTCAGGAGATGGGTGGCCGTAGGAAGTCAATCCTTGTGAAGTGCTAAAACTCCATCCATATTTACTGCACACACCCAAAGCGCTAAGACCTGCTGATAGTGTCACCATAAAGGCTGGGATTTCCAGGGAAAGCTATGGGAGTCCGATTCGCATCATCCAAGGCACTACAGCAAAGCAGCTTTGCTGGGAGGCAGAAGAAGGTCCCCCAGCTGATGGAGGAGCCCATGCACCCTTGTGCCTCCCTCTGGTACCCTGCTGCCAGCTCCAGGGTGACATCTGCACGAATGCCAACACTGCTTGAGCATCCTGCCTGGGTTTAGAAAGAAAACAGAAGCCTGGTGAGAGCTGCCTGCTGGTGGGAGGGAGCAGGGTCAGGCTCTATTTGCAGCTCTGACATGGGCGGATGCCGCAGCCCTGGAGAGGGTACAAGAATTTGGGCCACGCTCCTGCAATTAACATTTCCAGCTCCAAGTGGCTCCCGCCCTACATGTGCTTTCTTGGATGGCCCTTCTGAGAGGTCTAACTCTGCATGTGCTCAATGAGGGGAGGCTTAGCACCCAGCTCTGGGTTTTGAATTTCACAGAAGGAGCCAGATGCTAAGAGGCCAGGTATTTAGTGCCTGATCTGTGGGGGCTAACTCTCTTATTGGATCTACCTACAATGATTTGACCTCAAGGATCACAGCTCTGATTAGATGGTGTAGGAAATGGAAAATTACACAAACCCCTCGCACGCATTTTAAAATAGTTATGTATATAGGTCCATAGCAATTCTTTGTGCAGGCATGCATGGGGATTCCTGTGATAAGCCCTCTAAGCTGTATACATCAAGCAAAAGATTTTGGTTTGGAATGCCATAGGCAAGTTTAATGGTATGCTGCAAACTCCTCTTCACTGCTGGAAATAATTTCTTCATTTGCCCCTAATTCTGAAACGACTAAGAACTGTGTTGCAGAGTGGAGAAGTAAATGCTGCTTAAATTAGCTCCCTTTTTAAACTTCACTAATGAGTTTTGCTTTGTGATTATCTGCTCTTTTATATTCTGAAAATGAAATTAATGAGACTTTTTCCCAAGAGCTGAGGATTGGGCTGACAGAATGTGACTTTAATAGGGGAGAAAGAACAGCAAAATCTTCACATCATCACGTGGCTTTCTGCTCATCCACCCACACCTGGAGGCAACTGTAGAAATGAGAGTCTGTCAAATTGCTCCTCATTTTTGCACTTGGCAGAGTGCTGTTTCCTCTCCGCTACTAGGACTTCTAGTTCTGGGTGTTCTATAAGCCCCCTCCCAAAGTGAAGGGAGGTTATGGCCTGAGGCCTTTTCCAAGATTGATAGGAAACAAATAAAATTCCTTCTCCACTGCTAGGAGGAAGGGAGATGTGGGTTTTGCTGTGGGAAACCCACGTGTACATGAAGAATGGTCATGAAGTCCCAATCCCACTAGGAAGGCATGCAGCCATGTGGTGACTTTTTACCACTCTTTGAGGTGTTAGAAAAATGTTCCCCTGACAGTTCCCCATGCAGAAATGGGGATGCTTGGTGTGGGGACAGTGCCTGAGTGCTCTCTGGAGCCTGCAGCCAGCCTGTTTAGGTTATCTGAGGCCACGTAGTGACCGCCCATCCAAGGCACAAGGAGTGCACAGCCTGCACCTGAGTGCCTGGCCTGGACACAGGAGGCACACCCAGGGTGGGCAGGGCTGCACAGGCCCCCCCACCACCATCACCACACTGAGCTGTGCAAACCACCCCCTGACACACCTGCTGGGCTGGGCTGGGTGGTACTGGTAAATGTGCAGGGTTCTGTGCCAGGCACAGGGCCAGGCAGGAGCTGATCTGGGCTACAGCACATCAAAAGAAGTGAGCTTGTCCTGTGGAGAGATGCCTTGAAATGCTTTTGGATCCCTGCTGTCAATGCAGACTGGGGGACAGATGTTTCAAGAGCAGCCCTGAGGAGATGGATTTGGGGCTGCTGGTGGGTGAGAGCCTGCATATGACCTTGCTGCCTAGAAAGCCAAACGTGTCCTGGGCTGCACCCAGGGCAGGGTTGAGGGAGGTGATTCTCCCATTCTGCTCTGCCCTTGAGAGACCCCACCTGCAGCACTGCATTGAGGTCTGTGTACCCAACAGAACAAGGACCTGGTCCAGGTGCAGGGGGTCCAGAGGCTACAAAGATGATCACGGGGCTGGAGCACCTCTCCTCTGGGGACAGGCTGAGAGCATTGAGGTTGTCCTGCCTGGAGAAGATTCTGGGGAGATTGGATAGCTCCTTCCAGTGCTTGAATGGGGCTGACAAGGAAGACAAGGACAATTTTTTCACAGGGCCTGTTGTGTTAGGACAAGACGTAAGGGCTTTAAACTGATGGGTGGTCCATTTAGATTAGCTATTCATTAGAAGTTTTTTACAATGGCAGTAGTAAAACCCGACACAGCTTGCCCCACATATATGGTGGATGTCCTACCCCTGGAAATGTCCTTTCTCACTTGGGGTGTTGATAAGGGTACACCCTGCTTGAGTATCTGATGCTCAGTGCAAAATCTGCTGCTCAGGTCAGATTAAGCAGTTCTAGTGGCACTCTTGGACAATTTTTCCTAGGCTTTTGGGGAGTCCAGAGGTGAAAAAGGGTATTTGAATTCCCAAAAGTGCCTTGTAGACAAACAGAATCTTCTGCACTTTTTGAACAGGGAACACAGAGATTTTATGACTAAGAGATTTGACTTGAAAATGTAGATGTTGCTATTATTATTTCTACATTAAACTTAGAAATGGTGTCAATTTTCAGCATGTATTTTTCAAGGCAAGATGTTATGAAATTACTTAAGTGATTCACTAGTTTAGCCTAATGTAAAGCGGAATTTAGTTAAATGTTTGAAATGTACTATGTTTAAGGTCTTCTGGAAACAACTTTAAGGCTTGTAGATGTGATAAAATGGATAGTATGGGAGTCTCAGTTTGCGACTTTCCAACCCCAAACAAAGGAGGATCATGAGAGGCTAAGTCAGACTGCAGGGCAATGAACTGTCTGATTTGTTTTTTTAGCCAGTTCACCTAGGTCTCATTAGCTGAACTCTAGGGCTATAAAAAGCTTGGGTGTCTTTTTGAACCAAGGACATAAGTCTGTGAGATAGTACTGCAGCTAAGGGCATGACACACCAAAATGTAACAGCATTACAATCTACTCAGCATTATTTTCCACTCTTTTTGTGTTTCCTAATATTATCTTTGGTTGGGTGAGTGCTATTTGTGAAATTCAGCACAACAGTTCTCAGATTATAGCTGTACTGGACAATGCAATAGGTAGCCAGAGTTGCTTGGTCTACTGTGGTTTCTAATAAGCTATATATAAATGCAGCAGAATAGGATTTGTAACCCAGGCCTAATTATTTGTAATAGGTTTTGCACCATCAGGTTCTGCTTTGCACCATAGCCAGTAAGCTTTTTATTATACTATTTTCACTACATTTAGCTCTTTCCTCCATTTTGCATTTTATTGCTTTTGCCACCACTGTTGTCAGCTTTCCTTGTGAGGCTTGTTACCCTCTTTCAGCCTTGGTGGACCAGAAGAACCTTGCTTCACACTCTAGGGTTGGCACCTTGGCATTGCTACTCTGGTGACCAGTGACAGGACTCAAAGGAATGGCATGAAGCTGAGTCAAGGCAGGTTTAGACTGGATATCAGGAAAAGGTTCTTCAACCAGAGGCTGGTTGGGCACTGGAACAGGTTCCCCACAGAAATAGCCACAGCACCAAGCTCTGACAGGGTTTAAGAAGCATTTGGACAATACCCTCAGGCACATGGTGTGATTGTTGGGGTGCCCTGGGGAGGATCAGGCATTGAAGTCTATGATTCTGATTGGTGCCTTTCAATTCAGGGTGTTCAATGTTTCTACAATGAAGTCAGTATATTAATGCAAGTCCTTCAGTATCCTCAGACGCAGGAGGATACGAATACAGAATGGAAAAAAGGGACTAGTTGTATCACTGAGTCTTGACTGCCAGAGGGCTGGGGAACCACATCTGAAATGGTTAGTCCAGAAGATATTTTAATCCATGTGTCTTTCTCTATCAGAGACCACAAGGCACACACCCTGTACTGAATTTAGGTCTTGCAACAGTACAAAATCAATACCAGATTCAAATGTCTTGGTCTATATGTTTTTTTGATGTGACTTATCTTGAATATTTGAAAGACTGAAGGAAAAAGAATAAACATGTCAAATTTTATTAAAAAAGGTAAACTAGTATTTTCCTGTCCATTTCAGAAAGCTAGAAGAAGCCTCAAATGAATGTCATGATATAAATATACAGGGTGGCACCCAGCGAACCCAGCTACGCTGGAGGTGCAGGGACAAAGTCCTACCATCCTGGCTGGGTGCTGGAC
>JAODKT010001744.1:11699370-11724242 GCA_027576195.1 Cossypha heuglini
CTGGCCTTGAACACCTCTGGGAATGGGGCATCCACAGCCTCTCTGGAAGTGAACAAATTGTATTGCAGAGGATATTGTCCTTCTCATGGCTGTACTGTAGGAACTGTTGTATTCTTTAAGCTGTGTTTGGGTCTCTTCACGGCCAATATTCCTCTAGCATTTTTTGTAACATCTCACAACCACCATAACATCAGCCAAGGTGAGCTGAGAGCTGTTGTGCCCTGTCAGTTCATCTGGAATATGTAGCAAGTTCACATCACAGTGTATTCAGAAATCCCAGTTCCTTGGCCTCTGCCTTGAGGACTGTGTCTTCATCTCATTCTTTTGCTGTCACCTGCCCTGAGCACAGATTTTCAGGATAGTTTGAGTGCTCCAGTTTGCAGTAAACATGTGCAGTTAACATTTTTCTAAGTATCTGTGAACAGTTTCTTAGCATAGAACTGCTTAACTTGATTAACAGCAGTTTGGTTAACTGAGACAGGGAAAAGTGAAAGTACACAACCAGAATCTCTGCTGGTTTGGCACCAGGACTCCTACATGGGAAAACATCTCAGTGTCTGATCCTGTTCAAAGAAGGAGAAAGCTGTAGCTTAGTCATGTACTAAGAGTGTGGTTTAAGGGGGAGGGCACAGAGATATGGGGGCTGCTAGTGGAATTCACCCCTCATAATTAGTCAGGACACATGGCTGAGCTCCTGGGACTCTCCAAGGAATTTAGGTGAAGGTTAGAGCTCTCAGAATGGTAAATCCAAGATGCCTGGAGGGAGCAGGGCTGAGGATGCTTGACAAAGCAAGGGATGGTCAGAATGAGAGGTAAATAAGCACCATGAGCACACTGTGCCTACACATTGTCTTCAGTGCTACAGGAAGGCTCCTGCCAGTTAAAAAACATTAAAGACACCATTGATCCCAGAGTCCCCCAATACCTACTTATTCCAGACTTTTTAGTGTAGACTAAGGGCATAGGGGGAATTGGAGAAGGTATGTGTGGGGAGAAGAGGCATACCAGTTAAAATACAATGGATTTTCTTAAGAATTATATTTAAGTATGAATCTTTGATAACAAGAAGTGTACTGAGGTCAGAGGTATTAGGTGTTTTATGGTATTCCCAAAGCAAAAAAATAATTACAGTGGCATTGTGCTATCAGAGCAGAATTTTGGTTTCTGACTATTAAACTGCATTCTTAAAAAGCACTAACTCCTGCTTAACGTAATTCCCAGTGTCTGTAATTAGCACCAGACAGCTTGTGAAAACAGTAAATCAGATTTAATATGAGCAATGAACATGCATGGGTTGCAAGTGTATTGAAATATTTCCCTGCATTGATCAGAATGGCAGAGGGCTGTGTACATTCAAAGACACCCCAAGTAAAGGATGACTGTGTTGCAATTATGTCTAAGACGGCTGTAAATGAACTTGGGGCAGTTTTGCTGATGTGAAGGTGCTGTATTTTGGGTTTAGAAGCTCCTCTCAGGCCTCTTTGTCAACATATGAGTGTGCTCTACTGCTCTCATGCAGTCTCAATCAGAACAAAGGCTGAGAGCACAGAGGAGCTTCCAACAGCAGAGGCTGTAAGGGACAGTGCTTGGGCAGAAGGTACAATGTGGAATCACTGCAATAAAATTTGAGAGTTTTGGCAAGGCTCAGTAAAGACCTTAAAACTCATGGCTTTTGACTGTTAGGTGGTATTGTACTAGCTAAAAAATCTTGTAAAGTATCTCCACCTTTTCATAACTGCCTTTGTACTATACCTCTCTTAAACTCTAAAGCATTTATTTCCATAATGATTATGAAGGGAACTATGTAAAACACTAGAGATACTGTGAAGTAGGGAGACTCACATTACAGAAGAAAAATAGTAGACTTGATTAACAGAAGACAATGGATTCTGTTTCCTTTTCTGTAAAGATTCAAACCTTCTTTGAAATAAATGTTGAGCCTAATCATAAATGATCAATATATTTTATTAAGCATCCTATAAAAAATGCTCATACCTGTAGGATTGTGTTGTGATGTAGTCAGAGGAAGTGTTCCCTCAAAGAAACTCTAGAAATGGAACATAGTGGTGAGAAGAATTCATTGAATTATTCAGTCAAGAGCAGCAGTGTACGCAGGTACATAATTCTAATATCTAGTTTCTGTCTAGTTTCTCTTCCTCAAGTAGAGAAAAAGCATCCCTTGTGTGGTAATGAATCACTTGGATATGAGTGTTTCCTATTTATGGAAGTTTCACATAAAATGAAAGCACTTTTCCTTTGCCCAGCCCTCATCACTTTTACTAAATCTTGCTAAAAGATTTTACAGAAAAGTCTTACACTTCAAAAATATTATACAATAGTTGCTTAAAACCTGTGATTGAGACAATGGAAAAGGAAGAGTTGGTTTTTAGGATGTATAGAGATTCCAAAAAGTTACATTTATCCAGAATAGGGCAGCATCTGCAGCTCTACTATAGCTTACAATATTATTCATGAGACTGTATCCTCTACTCTGAATATGGACTGTGGTGCAAAACCAGTCTTGGGGCTATTTTAAAAAGACTGTTCCTCTTGGTTGCAAAACTCTTCTAGTGGTGTGGGGGGTTTTAAATTGTTGACATCTAAAAATCTCTTTACTCTTCTTCCTGTAGGGTATGAAACAAAAACAAAACAAAACAAAACCAAACCAAAACAAAACAAAAAAACCACAAAAACCCCCACAAAACAAACAAATGTAAAAAGATGGACTAGGAAAGGAGGAGTTGAGGGTAAATATAAACAAGAGGAGAAGCCACTGCACTGTTTTTGTATTCACATCTTGTCAAGTATCCACCAGTTTCCAGAAGCACTGATGAGAAATTTGCCTCCATTTGCAGGGATTTAATTCCAAAAAAGAAGCTGAGGAGTTTGTTAAGTGGGAAATATATTGTAAATTAGCAAATGTATCCCTTCTGTGATGCTGAGTGAGATTTACCCATGAGCCTCAGTATTAAAATTAGTAGAAGTAAAATACTGTTTCCATTTGCAACCCTGTAGAATGAATACACATTTATTAAAACAGTCTGGTGGGGAGAGGGGAGGCTAAATAACCTCATATAAAATGAAGTGAAACCATATCTGAAAATTCAGTTGCATGGCAGAGAGAATTGATTCACAGCTCTAATTTAATGAAATGAGAGGGGTATAGTAAGCACATGTAATAAAAATGACATCCAAAGTTAAGCCAGTTAAGAAGGCATCAGAATAATCAATGTAGCCAAATCAGTAAGAGATAAATCAATTCACAGCCATGTGAATTAATATCTACAACTTTTCAAGTGCTGGTGTGTTTAGAATTGTTGAATCAAAGGTTTCATTTGAGGATAACACACCTCCTGCATTTACATAAGGTCACATATGTATTTTTACTTTACAGGTGTTGAGGGATTGTCATTCTTAGGCTTCAAATTTGTCTAAACAAAAAGCACAAAATGAGTTACTGACCACTCTTATCCTCCTCTAGCAAAGGATCAATGCTGTGTTTTGTTTCAGGCAACTAAAAGATTCCAAAACTGTGGCTACTTGAGCTTGCTAAGGCTCAGGTAGGAAGAAATTCGGTTTCAGCTCTGTTATGCAAAGCATCCCAGCATTCCTGTCCAGAAGAGCATGCACAATGTAATTACTCCTGGGTATGAAGTCACTTAGGCTAAATACTGAGTAAATTGCTGAGATTTATCCAGTGTTTTCTAAACTACAAGCTTGTAATGAACATTTCAAATTGGAATACTGTGCCTTTATAGCCTGCAAGTTAACCAGTTGCTTTCTGGAGTCTATATTTATGCAAAAATGTCAAGAAACACTAACAAGTAACTTCATTCCTGTAGCTGTATAATACTGGCCAGGTTCCCAACCTGCTGCAAGAAGACCCCTAAAAGTCCAGAATTTATCAGCAGTAAAATAGTTTCATGTTGTTTATGACTGATGAATGAAGACACCTTAGCTGCTTGCTAAGTGGAAAAACCTTGTAAATTATCAGTGAAAAATAGCTGAAAAGCTTATATGTATTGAGAAAAATTCACATTGTATAAATGCAAACAGATTTTTCCTATAAATCATTGGGAGACATAGAAAAAGCAACCTGAGAAAATCAGGCTTTGAGGCTGCCTTGATTGCTAGAAATGAATCATGAGGCTTATAGCTGTGTCCAAGGAGTGATGGACATGAAACTAAACAACCTGCATGAAAAGCAAATAAGTGGCCCTGGAGCTTGGTATTCGAATTGTGCATAAATCTCTGTTACACTTGAGTTAAAGGTCTCAAATTGGACCTTCCAACAAATGAGTTTGCTACCTTGTCATTCTGAGCAAGATTTTGAAGGTGTTTGATCCATGCCTTTCAGTGCTTTTAGCCTAATTTCCTACATAAAATATACATTATTTTTAAAAGTAATTCTCTTGTGATATCTGTGGGTATTTTTACACAATTTGGAAGGTAGAAAAGAAAGAGCTACTAATGTAAAAACACTGCAGTGCTGTGGCTTCCCAGTGCTTTGTACATCTCCCTGGCAAAGCCAGTGTGTTTGCCATTATTTCAACTATTTGACTCATCTGAGTTCATTTCTATTTTGTATACACTTGAATGACCTAAAGAGGATATTTCCAAAGAGCAAACTGGGTTGTTTAATATCTGTGCTGGAATACAGGTGCAGTGAGCAGCAGGTGAGTGCAGTCTATCCTAGCAGTGAGAGTTGATGCAGGACATTGCCACTGTATCACAGATGGGCTGCACAGTAAATTGTACAAATATGTCAATAGTTTGATTCTTTAAACTTAACCCCTTTAAATGTGAAGAGCACTTCATAAGCTGAAGCTACAGCAAATTGAAAACTGATGTTTAATGAAGATGGAGAGGTGTGTAACTGATTAAATTCTCTGTATCTCTACTGCTATGCTGGGCAGTCATTCCTGTCTTTCTCCTTCATGCAGAATACCTCTATTTCTAGCTTTTCCCAGCTTTATCAGATTGAGCAGCAGCCATTCAAGCTTTCAACTATGAGAAGTTAGAGCTTGTTTTTCAGCATACTGATGAACTTACTTTGAGGAATGAGGTTATTGGATGTAAGCAAATAAATGTCAGAAAAATCAATTGCCTTTTGTTGGTCAACTCTTAGCCATCATTTAGATGTGCTTGATCAACACAGAAGGAGAAACATTGTTAATGTTAATTTGGACTGGTCAGAGCATCTTTCTGTGCATTTCACAATATTAATGAAACTAGAAAAGAGCTACATTATGTTCTGCAGCATCTCCACTTCAGACAAATGAGTAAAGCTCACTATTACAGTTTGTAATCGGGTAATGTAAACTAGGAATATTTAGATTGATTTCTTTTAGAGTTGTGAACTCATTATGGCTTTAAGGACGAACATGCTCTGTAACAAAGCATTATAAATAGCACTGTGTTTTCCATAGGCACGGGATCCCTGTTGTGTGAGCAGTGCCATGGACACAGCCAGCTGGGTGGGTTTTGTATTGGCTCACCCCCAGTCTGGGTCTGGCAGGTGCAGCATAACACAAATATGGTTAAGTGGCTTTCAGATCCAACTGAGGCCCAGAAGCAGGCTGCTTGTTTTCCCAACCAAGCCTGGCAGTGCACAGAGCCTGCTCAGGTGGGTCTGGGCTGCATTCCCAGATCCAGGAGTGAGGGGAGCAGGGTGGGAAGATGGAGAGTCAGCCCCTCAGCAGAGTTCAACAGGGCTCATTGGCTTCAGGTGGGTGCCAGCCTTCCTGGATGTGCACCAGGACGTGCTCTGGTGCCTCTGCAAATAAACCCTCCTGGAGCACTGAGCAAGGGGAGAGGCTCCTGAGCTGGCTGGAGCCCAGCCCAGCAGAACACCAATTACCTGCCATCACTCTGTGGCCTGTCCCTTGGATAACACAGCTGACTGTACTCACAAGTAAACACAAGAGCCACAAGATTGCAGCTCTGGCATTCCTTCTGTAATGTTAATAATATACAGGAGAGAAATCCAGGCCAAAGAGAGGCAGTGCTAAAAATTCCTGGTATTAAGGAGGATTGTGATTATAGTGGAGCTTTGCAATGCATCATCTGTGTGTGCTGTGAAGCCTCCATAGGAGGACCCAAAGTTCCAACAGAATTGTTACTTAACTTTACTGAGGCACAAGAGTGACAATACTATAAGAGCACTGGTTGGAAATAATAATATAAACAAGGCCCTGGTAACCTTCTCTAACTGGCCATGCCTTGACCAAGAGGTTGAAGTAGGTGGTTTCTTAAGGGTCCCTTAATTCCCCATGATTTTGTTGCCAAGACACAAAGGCTGTTAGCAGTGCCTCATTTTGCATATGACACTGAGTCTGTGGATTCCATATCCAGCCTATTCTATGGATTGCCTGCTCCAACTATTGTGTTTGAGAATAGGTGGCTACTAGTTAGTGTAGCAGATGTTACCAGCACTATGTTTTTTATCAAATTCTGTCTTTTAGACAGGCATGTTGGCGTTTAGTTCACATGAAGTGCATGCAATTAGCATACTGAACCCTCCTGATTTTCACCCTTAGTAAACCCTGCTCTGTAACTCTGATTCAGGCTCATAGATGGCATGTGGAAACCCAGGTAACTGATGTGATGACTTTGGCAAGAGACAAAGTTTGTCTCTTGGGAAGTGATTGAGGATGTTCTAAGTGGTCCCTAGCACAAAAAGCAAAATACTGATTGGTCACAAGTTCTGCATGGCAGCTGACAGGCAAAAGTAGCCTGCCAGGGTAGAAGTGATGTATTTTGAACAGTGATGACATGTTGAGTTAGAACATAAGGCAAACAGAATAACAACAGATTGATTGAGAGGGTGAGTGGAAATGTGAAATTCGTGAGGGAAGATGAGTGCTGTAAAGTGGCCTTGATCACATGCCCGGTATGTTTGATTGCCATCTCTACAGGCCTTGTGCCATTATCTTCAGGTAGAAAAAATTATGCATAAAAATTTCTCAGCTCTCACTTGTAGCAGTCGTGTAATACTGCAGTAGCAACACCAGCAAGTAAAGAACCAAAGTGTTTGAAAATGTGAAACTTCCCATAAGAAGTGTAGTGGGGCAGTGGAGGGAGGAATTCCTTCACCAGAGATTGAAAAAGAAATTAATCCAACATCAAGGATTTGCTCTTTGCTTGTAAGCAATCCCATCTGGGTCAAAGCAAGGCAACACATTAGTCTTTTATGTTGCTATGAAGCAAAGCTTCCCACTGGCACAGATTTTCTCTCTGTATTTAACAGTCTGCATGAAATCAGTTGTTTGAGCCGGGCTGCAGTTCAAGTGAATAATGATCATCATGATGGGGTAGAAGGCTGGTGAACATTCAGGATTAGGCTGACACTGATAATCTGGTGTGAATTTTAGCAGAATGCTGGGCATTTCCCAAGCACCCATCTGTTTTTTAGGTAAAGAATTTACTGATCTATAAATTTCCAAGCTTGATTATTCTCCAAAGACTTATTCTGCTTTATGTGCAAGGTCAGGTCAAAACCTTGATGAGCCATGAAAGGCCAGCATTGATGACACCTTTCATTTAAATGGAAGTGTTTAACTATCATCCTTTTGGATACAAAATCTTGTGGACTGCATAGCACATGAGCAATGTCAGCAGCTATTTACACAACACACATGGGTAAAAATTGAGCAGTGGTAGTTTATCAGAGAGATAAATTTGGGAAGTTACTACTCTGTTAAATGAAACGTTTATATTGAAATGTCTCCTGCTGTTTATTTTTCCTGCTTCTCATGTAATAGTGCTCCTTTAGTATGGTCTTCCAGTGATATTTGTTTCCCTATTTCCCTAATGGTTTGCAGTTTCTTTGCTGTTCCCTTTTGACAGACCCTGTCATGAGCTGTCATTGCAGAATGCAGTTCTCAGCAGCCTGAAACTACCAGCAGGCTTTGCCAGCAGTCAATGAGGCCAGGCTTACCTGTCCAAATAGAACCTTTTTTAAATAGCCAGCTGGGAGGCAAGAATGGCCATCTGCTTCCTATCAGGCACCATGTGCCTGAGCATCACCTTGCATAGTGTTGGGGGTTCCAGGTCTTCCATAGGTGAGGTCTTCATAAAGCAGAAAACCAGCTAAAGCCACGAAGGATGGAGTTGAGCTCAAACCACAGAAATAGTCAAGCTACCAGGAGAAATTATCATGTTTACATGCTGAAAGCCAAGGCACAGACAACTGCCCTTTCAATCTAACAAGTCCTAGGGTAGAATCCAGAGAGCCAGTTTGGTATCCTGTCTTTCCAGGGAACACCAGTGTCAAGATCTCATGTCTGTGTCTAGATACACAAGTCTGTGTGTGTATGTATGTATATATGTATGTATGTATGTATGTATCTGTCTATCTATCTATCTATCTATCTATCTATCTATCTACATATATATCTTTCCTCTTTTGTATTTTTTTTTAATCTCTGTTGGAGCAATGACTTCAGCAGTTGTAGTGCAGATGATAAGAAATAAAGAAGAGAAGGGGTTTTTTGGTTTTGTTTCAGCCATTTGGGGAGGATGTCACATAAGTTCCTTGACTTTTATGGAATTTTTTATTTAACTAGGTAACTATTTTTTTTAGGCTTCACAAGATGAATACTGTCATGTAGAGTCTGAAATCTTCATTCTTCTATCCCCTATGTTAGAACATTTACTTTTTTATGTGACATCTAAAAGATTATTTATTACAGATGGTCTTATTGATATCTCATGCAGCAGTGGAATGCTTTCCATCAGAAACCAAATCTGATTAGTTTAGAGTTTATGGTACAACCCTTAATACAAGATAATTACTGAGTTTCCATTCAGATTTATTCCCTGAAGTTGGACAATGATAGCTATCTAAACCTTGCTTCAGTAAATTGAAGCACATTATAGAAACAGTTGCATAAACTGTTTTGCCAATATTTTTTCTTGAACTGCAATTTCCCTTGTTTCTTTTATTTTTAAAAGATAAAGGATTTACAAGTTGGAAAGCATGGACTTCACAATTTTGTGGAAACTCAACCTGACCAATAAACACATTTGCTTGCATCATATTCAGTGATTTTTGTGATGCTAAGGAATGCATTAAATCTTGTTGCCAACATAGAATCATAAGAATTATACTTACTTGCAGCAGATTTGATGTTGGCCTATTGTGTAAAGATGAAATCTTAGCATAAAAGCCTCAGTAATGACACTGCTCCAGAACTAATGCAAAAAAGGAAGGAACCTCTTTAACTTCAGTGAGGTTTCGATTAGGATCTATATCCATTCCAGTCTTTAGAAACAAGCATAAACCCATCAGTAACAACCTCTGGACTACTGATCCATGGCAGTAGACGAGATAATTTGGAGAAAAGATCAGGAGATAACTTGGTTGCAACAGTTACAATGTATTTCTCTAGAAGATGTATGTAATAAAGCAACAAACTAATTTACAAAGATTTTTTGTCATATTAACACCCCGGTTGTCAGAAGGTGTGCAGAATTTTTGGTTCAAGCCAGGATACATGACAGCTAAAAGTTGCTTCCATTGCAGAACACTCATTTGAATTATAATTTTGAGATATTAATTCTGAGGCCTAATTCCAGATGTTTTTGGAGTAAGTAGGAAGGAGGGATTTTGAATTTATCTTTGAAAATATACTGGTAAAAGAAGGTGATAGGACAGTAAAAATGAAAATTCCTGGTTTTCTTATAGTCAGAAATTGATTAATGCTTTGAAATAAAATTTTAGATTAGAAAGGAGATCAGGATTTTGCCCTCTACCGCTCTGAGCAGCTCCCTTCATCACAAGGATAAAACCACTACATAAGAACACAGAATCAGAGTTAAAGGTTAACTTAAAGTGGGTACAGCCTCAGGGAATCAGTCTCTTAATTACAAATAGCCTAACTTATTCAAAGAAGGGACACAGCAGAGCTGAGTCTTATTTGTGGCAATCATGATGACCCAGTCAGCAAATGCCCACATTTTCTCCTTTCCTGAGTTTGCAAAGGATGAGATTTTTTCTCAATACAGCAGCAGCTGGTTCTGGCTAACATCAGGTATATGCAAGAAGTTTATACATCTGTGTTCTGCAGAGATCTGCAGCTACTGCAGGGACACCTAGGACCCAACCCTGAGCTGGAAGCAGACAGAGCATAATTGCAGCCCTGGGTTGATGTAAGCCCACTCAAGCATGTTAGTCTGATGCTGCTGAAAGTCAGGGCTGGTTAGCTGTGGAGCAGCAGCACCCTGGGGTGCTTGGACTGAGCTGGCATAACTGGTGCTACACTTCACTTTAGGCTATACCAGTGTGGATCCATGGCAGTTCTGTATTTCACTGCTGAGGATGGAGATTCCTAAAATCCATGAGGCCGTGGTCTGAGGATGGTATCTCCAATAGCCTCTCAAAATCTTTTTGACCTGGAAAGATAGACAAGGAGACAGATTATTTGAAAGTAGAAGACAGCTTTGTTTCCTTGCGATTCTTTTCCCCTTAAACTGTGGATGATTGAATTTATCTAAGGAAATCTTCTGCTCAGTAATCTTTCAAATGTGACATGTAATATCTTTCCACTTTGGGAAAAAGAACACAAATATGGTTCTGTGGCTGGACCTGAGGCTTGTGCTGTCATTCAAATCTGATTTTGTTTCTGAAAGCAAGGAAAGATAAGCAGATGAAGTAAGCAGAAAAGAGTATAAAAATACAGAAATATAGAATATAGAATATAGAATATAGAATATAGAATTAGCAAGCATGGACTTGAGTTTCTGAATCTCAGAGAAACAAAGATGAAGTTACTACAAAACTTGGCAAACTCAATAGTTCACTCAGCACACCTTTTATTTTCCTCTGAAGACATGGAGGAGACCAGTGGTTTGTAAACCAACTCTGAGCTATCTAAATTGGACTTTTCCAAAGAAAATGGCTAAAAATGAGGCATAGCAAGGGGAAACAAGGTGTCAAGGAGGTGGTAGTCAAGAGAGGAGTAGGCAGGGGATATGTAGCAACAGCAAAGAAAAAAAATCATACCTAAGTTAAGGTCTAGGGCTTTTTTTTTGTCACTGATGGAATCTGTAATGCCCAGAGGTCCCTCTTCCTGCTGTTCAAAGATTGTTTAAGGAAGTTATGTGTTCTGGAAGTTCCAGTTATTTTTTGATCCCAAAGATCTTATTTTTTAAGGTTTCTAAAGAGATATGGTTTGAATAGTCAGTAATTTCATTCATTGTTAATTGCCTCTAGTACTTCCTTTTGGGCTTACTTATTTCTAGTCCCATTCTCACATCTTTTTCCTAGCACATTTTTGTGCTAGCAGCTTTTCAGGAGCTTTGACAGAGCAGCATATTACATTAATTCAGTCTTTTTCACTCTTCCTCGACTATATAAACAGTGTCCTGTAACTTAGTTAGGTTCTTATGGGATCTGACTGAAGTTCACATGTAATCTACCGGCATAGCTGATTTTCAAAAACAAGGAGTTTATTTGAGAGAATTATTTTGTATCCTGAGACTCTCTTGTCTCCAATGACCAATGTTAGGCCTGCCTGACATCTTCTTGGACACAACAAGATTCTTGGTGCTTTCTTTGTTTGAAGATGTGAGCAGCATATTGCCTAAACTCTAGTAGCATATGCCTGTCTGGGCTGAGAACCCCAAAACCTTGATGAGGACGTATTGCTTGTTAGTGGTCTGGTTTTCTACCATGGTGAACCTCAAGCATATCTAATTTGATGTGCAGGCTTTGTTTAGCAGCAGTCTTTGTTCATCATGCCTCTTGTTCCATAGCCATATCCACCTCATTCCAGAGTGAACAGTTTCGTTCAAATTGTGGGTCATACCAACATTGTTAAGGGTTATTTGTCAAAGGTTTTTATCTGTCTGCTAGAGCTTTGGACTTTGATCCTAGTGATAGTCTGGTTTGTGTCACTGACCCAGTTTGTTTTCCTTTCCCCTCTTGATTCGTCAATATGAGTATTTTGTCCTTCAGTTTTACATCATCCCCAAACTCTTCAATCAGTTGGCCTTCTTTCCACACTCTGTTTCAGCAGACATCTTTCATGTTTTGTTTTTATCCAGTATTATTCTTTCCACTTTTTAAACTTTGTTTCATAGTTAGCTTTCTCTGCCAGAAATAAATGAAAATTGATGAATATAACAAGTGCTTTACAAGACTCTGGACTCTGAAGCCTGTCTTTTGCTGGACCTCTCTGCTGGCAGATACAGAATGAAACGCTATAAATGCTTTACAAAATTTCTCATTTTGAGAAGGCTTTAAATTTGTGGTAATCACAATGAGAAGAGAGAGAAGCAGGAGATGTGTTTAATTTAGGAATGCTCAGTTATGTATCAGTGATTGCGGGAAATCTGCTTTATTCTGTGTTCTGTGTCTGCACTTAAGGATAACAAGAGCTCCTCTGTGTATATTCCAGGCTGGACTGCAATGTACAGATACGGAGATAGCTTTGCATGTGTTACCTTAGGTACTGAAAGACACCAAGTTTCAGCTTAATTAGATCTTGTTGATCTATACGGAATAAAAAAACCTCATATTTTTTTCTCACTCATTTGTATCCTTAAATACTACAGTTATAGAGAGCATAGGCAAATGTTAACAGAGGAAAATAAGACAATGAAGAGAAAATAATGTGGGTTTGTTACGAATTACTCATGACACGTTCAATTATGTGTTTGGTGGTTATCTTAATGAAGGAAAGAAATGCAGTGCCCATACTACTAATTTTGTGTTTTTTTTCTTGTGTGAAATCTTCCTCTGAAGAGCTCAGGTATGTGGTGGAACTATAGCTGCCATAGTGGGACTCTAGTCTGTTTGGACTAAAGTAAGTTTAAACAAATATAACCAATAATCACTATTTATTCATTAGCAGGATTTGCTGATGTATGAGGACTCTGTACTCATAGGGGTTTAAAGGTTTCTCAGAATCTTCATTACTATCTTGTCATAAAAATAGTCTGAATAGAGTAATGGATGCTTTGTAGTTAAAAAATACCATATCAAAGATAACAGTAGAAGTAGACTGAAGTCAATCAACTGAAGTTTTAAATGCAAACAATAGCATATTTCACATAACAAAAATTAAATATAGAATGAGGGAAATCTTTTGGGATATGTGTTTAACTCACAGTGAAGTATCTGGGGATTGTAGTGGATGGTGATTTGAATTGGTAAACAGTGCAGTACTAATGAGAAAAATAGCTACTCTTGTACTTCATTGAACTACCAAGAGTATTACATGTGAGGCAAGTGTTCCTAGCTTGCTGCAGTCAACACATGATTTATAATCCTGTGTTCAATTCTGGGCAACATGTTTTAAAAGAGTCCCAGACAAGCTGGAGAGAGATCAAAGGAGAACAGCTAATGTGATAGATGTTTTGGAAATGAAGACCTGTGTGGAAAATAAGTGGGAATATGTAATGCAGAAATGACTGATGGTAACATGGGACCTGCCTATCTCACATCAAAACAGTCTTACAAGGAGAAGCAGCATAATTGTTCATGTTAATCCATGAGGATAGTAGAAGTAATTATGTATGGATGGAACAGGAATGAAAATATAAATTGAGCAGGGGGGGTTTGTTAGAGGAACGGAACAAAAAAGACAGATGTCCAGGGAGGGTATGAAACTGCTGTTGTGGGATGCATTTCCAGCTAGAATGACTGTTCATCCATCAAAGACAGCTTCTGGGTTTAAAAATATTGCTCCAAAGATGCAGGTGGCTGAGTTATACAGTTCCCAATTCCTCCCAGATTCTAAAACTGACTTGGCTTTCCCCCTTTTGTCTGTCATCTTCTATCCTTACCTCTCCTTTCAGCCTCAGTCATGGCTCCAGCTGTTTTGTATCAGTGAAAACACAATTTTTTGAGTGACTTAAGTTCAAGAAGTAGCATTAGTAGAGGTACTGGAATATCCCTTACTTAATGCCTGGGTACATGAATCTGCTTAGACATATTGAGAGGCACTTGTAAAATCTTTTAAGTGCCTCAGGCAGTGAACTATGAAACTTTGCAGTCAAAAGCAATATGGCTGGCAGGATGCAGTGTCTTTTGGCTATGAGCCTCACAGCCAGTCTAATTAGTATCAGGCCCATGATATGCTGAGGAGATGTCTGGTTTGAGGGTCCAGGCATGGTTTCTGCACTGCTTCGCTCCATTCTGTGAGTACGTGCTAGCACATTTGGCTCTAACTTTGAGCTCTCTGCCTCACTCTCTATTGTACCATGTGAATATAACCCCCATTTTCCTGAATCTACTGAGAATTAAATGCCTAACTGTGTGCAGAATCTCTCTGTGCTGAAGCTGTTCTCCCATCTGTTACAGCCTTGAAGGAACAGGGCTCCCCCTGGCTCATAACAAGTGGGAAGTTGCCACTACAAGAAGTTATTGCTGCCACACTATAGGGATTGCTGATATGCAGTTATCTAAGCCTGCAGAGCAGCCCTCTTACACAATCTACAAACGATAACCCAAAAAGTAAAAGCCACAGGCTCAGGAATTGGATTTCTGCAGGACTGTAATCTATATGGAACTTGTCCTTTTGAAAAATACCTAAAGTACTGATAGATTAATCCTTGCATCAGCACAGTCAACCAGGGAAGAATTTTATCCCAAGTCTCCCAAGTGGAGACAGTGTGATGAAATGTTTTAAGGAATTGCCAGCTCCTCAGACAGTATTTTGGCTTCTGCACCTTGCATTTTTCCGGCAAACATTCTGAACACTAAGATAAAAGGAAAATATGTAATAGGAAAAAAACCTGGGGGACAAATGATCATCCGATGCAGATCAGTACTGTGAAGAAACAATACTGGTGTTCCCTGTTCAGTATCTTGCTTTTTCTTGGCAGTATCCTACAGAAATATGTTGTTTTTCCCTTTTACGAGACTTGAAATGTTTCTGTATCAGCACACCCTAGCTGTATGTTTCTGACTTTAATTTTAATGGAGCTGTAAAAGTAGGGATTTTTTCAGATAAAACTTGACCATCAGGAGCAGAGTACAGGAAACACAAGGAAATCTCAAGGTGCCTGAAAAAGTCAATTTGATGATTTTTGAGATAAAAGAGCACAAACAATAATAAAAGTTGAAGATATTTTATGAGCACTTTTCACTGACTTTACGACTTCAAAGCATTTTGTGGTATTTTATTGTTTAAATTTCCAGGTTAGTAGTCAGGAAGGGTGAATTATATTACGTATGAAATATCAGAAAAGGAAAGGAAGGAATTATAATAAAACATTCGAAGTTGTTCATATGCATGTGCAGACATATTTAAATTTACCCAAGTTTTGAGTGGTTTTTTGGCCTACTCAGACAATTTGTCAATGCCAGCACTGGTGTAGTCTAAACACCATAAATTGTCTTCTCTTCAACTGCATTAAAGTCACTTGACTACAGCTTTAACCTGTGTTTTTTTGCTGCCAGTAGTACTTTAGTTTCCTTTTCTGGGTTTCACATATGCATTCAGAGATGCATTCTTTTGCCAGACAATTATTCTAAGTGTGTGGGTTTCCTAAAGGTGAGGCAGACTTTACATTTGACTCCCTTTTCCCACTGACAGTATGGCAAACGCAAATAAATACTGTTATTACTGCTAACCTTTATTTTTCTTCATAGCCAGGCTATCATGAGAGACAAGATACAGAGCAGGAGGATCTTTTGGCTAAAGACACAGCTGTTCCTTTGTCTAGAAAAAAACATAAAGGAGGGTAAGGTGCCCAGGAGAAGTGGTCATCCTGCACTAGGCCATAAATTTATACTTGCCTGTGTAAATTGAGGCTCTCCTAACTTTTCCCAGGATTTGGCATGTGTGGACTGCTGTGAGTCTGTGCAGATGGCTTTTGTCACTGGGTGTGCTCCACACATCTAGCAGCTCTGTTTGCCCTGGGAAGAAGTGTGTTGTCGGGCACTTTTTTTTAGTTTCAACAGAGTGTCGGCTTCTGTGGGAGCGGTAACAACGTGGGATCTGCTCTCATCACGTCCCTTTTGCTCTGTGACGTGCTGACTCGAGCTGTGACCAGACTAATTGTGGGGTGAAGTGTCAGATATTTGTCTTCCCCTACTGCCGTGGAAATGCAGCTCAGCCCAGTTGTGCAATATGAAGCATGGTCAGCTCATAAGTTTGATTTTTGGTATAATGCTGTGTTGCTCCTGTTTCTTTGTGTCCCTTGCCAGACTGATATTTCCTAGCAAAGCTTTTGAAGCAACACTTGACCTCTACACTCTTGTTGGTGGGTTCCTGTGTGAAGCCTAAAGCAGCAGGGTGCTGCAGCTGAAAGGTGCTCAAGATCTGCAGTTGCTGGAATGGCTTTATTGTGGACATTGTGTTCTCACTTATGAGAACATAAGTGATAATTTGGACAGTTTCACAAAGCCTGAGTTTGTGGTAGGCTGCAAGGATATTTTCCCTTTTCCATGCCCTAAATCCTGAGCGCTGTAGATTTGTACTTCAGGCCCAGGAATCTTGGGGTGGCTTTGTTACCTGTTTGGGAGATATACTGCTGTATTCTTATACATGAAGCTGGGACAGATGCCTGAAACTTTAGAATTTAAGGATCTTTCTTAGAACAGCCTTATTTTGTTTCAAGCCATTGTATTAGATGCAGTGGGAAAAATCCTACTGTACACACTGACACAGGCATCACAAAATCTTTTGTAGCTGGCTTAAACCAAGCTGTTTCAGCTGCAACCTTTACTGTATGAAGAAAGTTATCCATACAGAAATGAAATGCTGAGAATAACTGTATGCAGGGTTTTAGTTTTCATTGCAGTCACTGGCTGGTGAAACTGATCTGTGCTTCCCAAGAAACATTTTATTCATTTTCTGGTTGCATTTTTGTCAGCATCCCAGTTCAGCTTGGAGATTTTGTGCTGATGGTAATTAGTTTCAGCTCATACTTACTGGCAGGCATTGCTCCAAATCAGTGAAAGTAAACAGAAGTGTAACAGCATTTTTAAAAGGATGCAGTATTTTTACTTTTAGAAGGCCATAAACCAAAACAGAAAAATGCATCAAGGCATCAAATGAGTAAATTAAATATGGTACACACAACAGGAATGATATTGCAATTTTCAGTCTCAACTAGCTCACTGCTAAGGATTATGTCTTTTCAGGGTAAAAAATCCTGCCATAATAGGGACTATAGCTGACAGCTTAAAGCATTTGCAGTGAAAACTGAGAGAAGTTCTGGATGTTAATAGAAGCTTTTACTGATAATGATTTGAAGTTCATGAGTGCTAGAAGTATGTTATTTCTGGTGTAAGGTTATAAAGAACATAATATGGTATTCATTAAACTGTGAAGCCAAAAATAACATCTGTCTCTCATGAATAAGGGATAAGGTCTCATTTTAGATCTCTTCATACTTGAAAACAGTATTTTTGCTAGAAAATTAGTTTTTGTACCCTCCCAAATAAGCAACAACATTAAATATCACAGTAATACAACCACACCCTTTTAGCACAATATGGTAAAAATATACACAAGCTGGTTGAGCTTGGTTATAACTGCCCAAGCAAGCCTTTATTTGTTTTTTTTTCAGTGGGTCACATGGGTATTTGCTACATTACCTGAGAGGGAACTGGATGTTTTAGTCACTGATCTCTTTTTGGGCTGTGGGATAGGGCTCATCCATGGGGATGTCAGGTTCAGGCTGCCACTGTAACAACCTGAGTCTGGACAGAACTGAATGCCTTTTGGGAGGTTCACAACAGCTTTAGGATCCTATGGTGTAGTGCCTGCTAGCTTTCCACCATCACCGGATTGTTTATCAAATTCATGGATTCCAGTGTTCTGGAAATCATTTATTAATTCA
Organism: Cossypha heuglini; assembly: GCA_027576195.1. Lineage (NCBI taxonomy): Eukaryota > Metazoa > Chordata > Aves > Passeriformes > Muscicapidae > Cossypha > Cossypha heuglini. The sequence continues at coordinate 11,717,170 of JAODKT010001744.1, forward strand.
TTTAGAATTCAACAATTATTTTTTTTTTTTTATATATAGAAAAAGAAGCATTTTAGAAAAAAGATTGAAATGCTAAAGTCTGGTATCTTTGAGGGAAAAAAAATTAGCTGTCAGGTATATTTCTTTCAGTAACATGCATGGATTTACTGCTACTGAAACCCCGCTAAGGTAGCTTTCCCTGCTCTTGGAAATGGAATGCATCACGTGAAAGACACTTTGTTTTGCTGGATAAAAGTAGAAGGTTTTTTCTCAGGGTTTTGGGGGTTTTGGTTTACTCATCTTTGCTGAGTCAGTTTTTCAGTCTGGTCTATTCACTGTCACAATTGTCACAGGTCCTGCTGCTGCTCTCTGGAAGGGCAGATGCATACATCTGCACTGAAACCCTACTGCAGTAACATGCCACAGAGATGTGTGCATGTCGTCCTTGCAGGAGCAAGCATCATGTCATTGTGTTTTATAGCTAAGGTTATCTTTCCCTAAGGTGCTCTGGGTGAGTTTTTACATGGTATCTGAAGCCATTTCCAAGACCAGACTGAAAGCAAGTGAAAGTAAGTGAAAGCAAGCTCTATAAGGTGAATGTGTAACTGGAAATGCCCTCTGGAAAATGAAAGATGGGTACCCTCAGATGGGCAGCTTGCAGGCAGTCCATAGGCTGACTGTGGGTCTGTATTTGGACACAATTTAGAGACCCTGCAGTATCTTCATGTTTCCTAACTGATCTTTAAAAGTCAGTGTAGAGGCATTCACTGTGGCTTGTGCAGTGCCTGGTCTGTGCGTGTGAAACAATGTGCAATAAAATTGATGGATAGCAAATGTCATATTGCATTATAAATATGAATTTTTCATGGTTCAGGGCAAAAATGCATAAATCAATAGTAAACACATTTTCTGTTTGGAACACCTGTTACAATTAATTCTGGATAATCAGTTATATTTTTTAAATGAAAAACAACATCAACATGCAGATTACTTATCTTCAGCCTGATTTTGATTTTGATCACACGAATCCTTTTGGTTTTGATTAAGGGCTTGCAAGATCTATAACAGGTCCATAACTGAGGTCAGAGATTTTGGCTTACATAGGAAAAAGACAACTGTTAAAGAACAGGTTATCTTGATTCGTTAGTCTGTTTTCTATTTCCTATTATATTTCCCCAATAGGAGTTCAATTAGCAAAGGGTGGCTTGAATAAAAGTGTTGCGAAACAATATTATGAGTGGATAGTAATTCTGTAATCTCAGTGTCCGTTTAGTAATAAAATATTCTGATTTTATAATGCCTAGCCAAAATGGAGCATTGGAGCCACATGCTAGAATTATTTAATCTTACACACTTAACTTTTTTCAGCACAAGTCTCAAATATGTCTGGGAGTCGTCAAAGTTTTTTCATTCATATGCATCACTCAAATAAATAAGTTCAGAAATTTGCACTGGCAGGAGACTCTGAGGGCAATGTCAACCTGTTTGGGTTTGGGTTCATATTCCCAGCCTTTAGTCATTGTCCCAAATGGCAGAACTTGCAGTCATGATGCGGGCAGCTAGGGATGTCTGCCTAGCACAGGGAAAGGACAGGAATCCTTTCTTGGGGGACAAAGCAAGGGACTGACCAGAAAACCTGAGGATGTGGGAATCCTTTCATCCTACTCTGTCTCTCAAAGAGGCTTAGGCAATTAATTTTGAAGGAAGGTGCCTCTGTTTCTTCTTAGCATTGACAGCCATGAATCCTTGTCTGCAAGTAGGTGGGAGGCCAGGACTTTCTCATGTAAAGTGCAGCTGGAATAGGAGGAGGGGAAGGAACGTGTGGTGCATTTTCACTTCTGGCCAACAGCTCAGTCAGCAGAGATTTGCCTGAAATAAAGAAGCGTTACGTTCAAGCTCTTGCTCCAGCGATTATTTAATTATCTATGCAAAAATAGATAATTAAATAGCTTTAGTGTGGTGGCCTTTCAGTTCAGCAAACCATCCCAAATCAGGTATTTGCACAATTCTTACTTGTTTTGTATCACAACCTCTTCAACAGGAGAGATGGCATTCCTTGAAATGCTCAATAGCCTGGTGGTTAAAGCATTTTCTTGGAAGTCTTCTTCAGATCTTTGCTCCAATTTGTACCTTACATGGCCTTGAATTTGGTTCATTTACATCCGTGTATTCCAGTTACAGAGCATTTGCATCTACTGTAAATCTTTAGGCTTCCAAGAAGAAATAAGAAGGTGGTTCTGGCATGATGTCTGCCGTTTTGGGAATGGTGAACTGTGCTTATAGGAATCTTTCTTCCTTAAAATTCAGGGAGCACTTCATGAAATCTTAAGCCATGGTTTAAGCCTGGGGCAGGAACTGAGCTGGACAGTACAGGTCATGATCTCTACAGCTTTGTGGCCAGCAGCAAAAATGAATTTACCTTAGAGGTATTTTGGTGAAAAAATTAAGGTTAAGCATACACAGGCCAGTACAGACACACATCTCTCCTCTACTCAGGCATGGTAGTTGATATGGCTAGTGCTTTTGAGCCAAAAGGAGATACTTTTAGAGGGTAAACAGAGAACTGAAGGCCTAAATTTTGCACGTAGGTACCCATCTCTAAGTCATTTGAGTGTGAACATGAATGTTGTTGTGTTGTGTGGCCCATGATTTTGATACATTTCTTAGAGTACATCAGAGTAGGGTTTGGTGTTATTAAGCTTCAAGATCTAGAATCCCTAGTCAGTCAGCAGGATTTTATTTTGTTAACATCTTGCAGAAGAAGCAAATAACCTCTCTACCAAAGAAACGTGAAATTTAAATATAGAATGAACACGAAGAACAAGTTGGTGATTATGATCCTATAATACCAGTTACCCTAAGCCCTGTTATTATCAAACTTTTGGCAGAATATGTAAAATATACAGTGAATTGAGGTAGGAAAAATGGGTTATTTGGCTGCTGCTTACAGTCTGTGTGAGATGTACTACTGGGGAAATCCCAGAGATGTTAGAAATGTTAACAAACCATGCTGGCTGACAATACAAGCAATTTGGAGACAGGCATTGCTGACTTGGTAGTGAAGGAGGTGGTACTTTAAGGATACTAAACAAAATTTTCAGTATTGATCTTTCTTGTTCCATTTGCCTCAATACTAAATCACTAAAAACAAATAAAATCAGAAGTAATTGTATAATATCTAAAGTGACTGTACAATAGATATTAAGTTATTACATTAGTACATAACTTTTGAGACTTAAGATAGGATGCTTTAAAGTCAGCATAACATGCAAGGAATAAATAATTTAAAGTATATTACTTGACTTGCTCCCAAAGGGAGTGGAAATCCCAGATCTGGAGGAAAGGGCCTGTGCTTCCCACCACTTTATTAATACTTTAAATCACAATCCTCTGTTCTAATCTATATCAGCTGTGCTCTGAACAGTCAAAGATTCCGTCCTTCTGATAAGGCTCATGGCTGTAACCTGTAGTCTGACTTGCCTGAAAAGAAGTAAGAAGCTAGTCTCACTGCATGTTTTAGGTTGTATTTCACCCTGACACCTGGAAATCTTTCCATGGAAATCAAAGAATAATTTCCTAGGAGAATGATGTGTTGAAAAGCACTGAGAAGAAAATGTCAGCATTAACTTCATATTTTCTTGGATTTCTCTGGTTGTCACAGAATTAGCATTAGCCAGGATAGCTTTTGTGTTGAATATGACAGGAAAATTACTTTTATTCTTGGTATTAAAATGTAGAATTACACTATGTTCAGCTACACTTATACTGTATGGTTTGGTTTTTATTCAAAATTTAATTTAATAAAGATGGCTCAATTGCAGTAGCTAATACAGAGCTGAAGTTGCACAGAAAAAGATTCCTGAAATACAGAATCCTGCTTTCAATGTATCTCAAGGCTGGTTTTTCATGTTATTTTCAAAACTTGGACTAACAACAGTTTTTAAGAGAAAAACAGTCAATGCAGCATAATTTCAATTTAATTAAATGAAATTTATTTATCGGTACAATGTGGATTACAGATTCGTTAAATTTTACAGCATTAAAATCTGGTAGGATGCCAGAAAAAGTTAATTGTGGAAGAGATACATTCCTAGAAAACAGACAGTACTGTATCTGTTATAAAAGACAAACCCATTTTTTATTCTTATCTAACAAAAATGAAATAAATTCCACGGGATGAAATCAGAGTATTTTGTGACAGGACTGCAGCAAAAAGACACGAAACCAAGACTAGGCTGAGAAAAGGAAATGGGAATTAAAAAGCACTTACAATTACCATACTCTGCTTATACAAGCAACTGTGGGGTGACATCAAAATGCTTGTCAGGCATTAAAGAGTCTTCCCAACAACTTCATGAAGTTGCCTATTGCATTCATTTTACAGATGGATTAGAGTGAGAAAGCATGAAATTTAAATGTCATGGTCCCATGAGGAATCACTGGCAGAGCTGAGAACAGAATCTCTCCCCAGCAACTGCTTCTAAGTATTGACAAGAGCAGCCATTTTAAAATAAAACCTTTGACCTAGGTTTACAAAATCATAACTTTTCAAATAAAATCCTCAAAAAACTTGAGATTAAATCCTCAATGTTTCTATAATTTAAAAAATACCTGTTTACATGTCTGGAAAAATGAAAAGAAGGTAGTATTAATTGTAAAAATCAGGATTTCTAAGAAAGTATAAGAACCTATTTCTTTTGAAGCCATTTCTAAGTTTTATACTAGAATCTCTGGTTTCACTGAAGCAACCAACTTTTTCCAGTAAACTTGATTGGTAGATCTGAATTTTACAAATAAAAACATGGGACATAGAAGGTCAGCCTACCCTTGGATTAAGAGAATACCAGCAAACCCACAGACTTGGTATAGTGCCAATGCAAACAGACTTACACCAAATATTGTATCAGGCATGATCATAACAAGTTGTTCCCTGAACAGAGAAATCGAAGGTACCTGTGGATTCCTGACCTGTCACCCATACAATGGAGGCTGACCTGCAGGACCCCTGGTTTCCTCTCCCTGCCACATCTCTCTCTCTCCTGGTGTGCTTTGTACAACATTACTGTCACACACTCAGTTTTGCCTAGTTCCCCACTCTCTCCTCCTTTAATACCCACAGCTCTGGCCCTTTACTTCTTTATGTCCCACAACCCCTCAGATCCTCACCACAACCGAATGTCCTCAGGATCCTCTCCCACATCCATCTTTACGGCCTGAGATCCGTGTCACTGATGGGTCAGGGACCTTGTGTGCTGCTTGAGAGGCTCATGCCTTGTCAGTGGCCCAGCCCACCCTGCTCAGTAGGATTGAGTGGATAAGGAATGGGAGCACCTTGTCTTACCATCAGCAGAGGCAGTAGTAGTAAATCTGTCTTTATTTCTCTCTCTGAATGGCAGGTGCTGAACTTTCTGTTAAATTCAACTGAAATTGGTAAAGGGATTTGAGTACTGTTAGGGGGGATGAGGGAGATGCATAGAGTCATGTTCATGCAGATATAATGGCAACATAATTTCCCTATGGAAAAAATGAAGCACTATATTACCAGCCATGTTATTCAGACATCTACTTGATTAGCAGTATAAACTGCTTGAATAAAGTAAAAAAAGTAACAAAGTAAGAAGTAAAAGTAAAAAAGTAACAATCAAAATTCACTGCACTTGCGAAAATGATGGGATGTGAAATAGAAATGGCAAAAGTAAATGCAACCATGCCAAAAAAATTGAATGCCCTTCATACAAAGATAGGAGAGAGGAGCCTGTCAGAGAAAATTTGAAGTCCTTTGTGGTGCTGTGGATAGAGAAAAATAGGTATTCATTTGCTCTCCAACAAATCAATACTTGTGATATAGCAGAAGTATGATGTGCTTCTGTAGAAAAGTACCCTCTTCTCTTTGGAGTCTCAAAGAAGTTTCAGAAATCGAGGAGAAAACTCCCAATCACCTCAGCAGGCTTTGAAAAAGTACAGAAAACCTCCTCTTACCTTTCTATGCACTGATGTTGGTATTCCCAGAGATTTCGCTGCAGTGACAAACTGGATAGAGAAGGAGCTAATGCTAAAATGAAAACTAAACCCCACTAGTCCTATTTTTAAAGGATGACTCTGCTGCCATGGACTTTTTCCAATAAATTTTTGCCCATCTGCCCATAAACCAGTTTGCCCTGGCCATATTTCTATACTCCCCATAAAAGACTTTTCACATCCAGTTGAGTGTCATTAGCTGCCTTTACTATACCCAAAGTTCTGATGTTTTCTCACCTCCCACGCTTGGGACAGAAAAAGATCCCATCAAAAACATTCAGAGACTTTAATGCCTCCCCTGCTTCCTTCCTTTTTATGTTCTACAATTATACAGGCAATGAAGCACAGCTGTAACTAAAAAGTATAATAACCCTACCACCACTGCATAGTGATTTGACTTCTGAGGGAAATACTTATTTCAGGACTGTAAGATTTCAATAGGCTCCGCTGAGTTTTTTGTGTATTTTTCTTTGGTTTCCTGTTGGGAATATTTCAGTGTATGATATAGCTCTGGCTTGCAGATTACAACGTCACTGCTGGAAAAAGATTTAAACCCAAAAATCATGTTTAATCTATTGTGCCTATATTATAACAGAGTTTTATTTGATCTTGGCAGTTTGAACATCTTCGGGGAACAGTTGAAAATGTCTTTCTAAAATCATTATTGTTAGTCTAAAACAACTCTTAAAAATTAAATTGCTGCAAGCCTCAGTTTAAGGCAACTGTGCATTTATTAGAACGTTGAACAGCAGAAGTACTGTGTCTTAGATAGCTAGACTGTTAACATTTTATACTATTCTGATATAAGTGAGATTATCTGATGTCTGCTAATGAGGCAATGAAGTGCATTTCTAATAGAGCACACAGATAAATATTACAGCCTTAGCAAAGCTGAGGCTGAATTTTCTGTAATAGCATTAATGCATGCTGGTGGAAAGGGACAAAACTGTGAGTGTGGGCCTGTCAAGGGTTTGACTTGGGTTTGCTAATTTTAATATATTTAATTTCTTTTAGACATAGAATTTAGGAGCAGAGACAAGGCAGGCTTAAAACTTAAAAGGGTATAAGAAGAAATT
>JAODKT010001744.1:11740923-11799601 GCA_027576195.1 Cossypha heuglini
TTGAACTGGTGGAATGGATGGGAAGGGAGGGCTACTGTATCTCCAGGAGGGAGGCAGAGTGTGAACATCAAATGGGAAGGTACCACCTTTTGTTATCTCTAAAGTAATGTTCCTTCTATAAAACACAGCAGGAGCTTGTACTTAATTTATCAGCCTGTTTATAGGCATACTTGGTTAAGTCTTTGGCCATAGTTATTGGAGGTTTTTCTTTATTTGGATTATCTTAGTATGTCTGTTCTTGTTTGGTTAGTTTTATTGTATAAGTAGAAAATTTATTTCTTCTGTCACTTGTGACTCGCACCTGCTCCTTTTGAATTTCTTCCATTGGCATCTCTCCTTGGCCTTAGTCTAAAATCCTTAATTTATACAGCATTTGACAGAACATTTCCAGAAGTCTGTTACCATATTCTTCCCCTCCAGTGAACTCAGCACTTGTTTGTTCAGCATGTATTGCATAAAGACTAAAAGACGTTGAATATAAAGGCTCCCTGGCTTCCAGAACAAATCCATATCTGTGTATCTAATCACAGCTGTCTTTCTCACTCCAGGCTGGTAAAAACTGAATCAGTAAAGACTGGTTTTGCAGGTGCATCTTTTGTAGCTGTGCTTGTAAATCTGGCTTCTGGAATGTTCAGGAGGCAGTCTCAAGCACCTCCAAAAAAGGAATGCATTATGAAGAGCAGAGATAAATATAAATATTAAAGTTACCATTGACTGTTTAGAAGCCACAATATTTGATAGCATTTGTGAGAAATTTTATCTGTGTCTATACAGTGTAAACTATAGATTTTAAAACTGATTTTTGGGGGGGGAGAAACTGAAATAAATTTATGTAATCTTTTAAAGTATTCTGAGAACATAATACTGGGATATAATATTTTCTTTCTTGGAATGAGAACATATTTAACTCTGGCCACGCCAAAACATAAAATCATTCTCTTGCTAATTTACCTCTTCCAGATCACACTGACATTGGCTATACTGCAGTGATGGACACACATGCACCAACTTTAAACCTTTTCCAAGGAGCTAGGTAAATCCAGAGAGCCATTTTGTCCAGACTGAGATTTTCCAACTGAGATTTTGTTGCCAGTCATAGCTGAGGTGTAAACTCAAGTCAAACTCAAGAATATTTTTATAAAGTGCAGGCAGTTCAGTAAAAGATACATGGGAGCAGAGAGGAGATTGCTTTTTAAAGAATAGAGTAGACACCACCCAGCAATGTGTGTTTGCAGCCCAGAAATCTGAATTCTGAGCTGCATCCAGAGCAGTGCGACCACTAGGAAGGTGCTCTTACCCTCTGCTCTGCTCTGGTGAGATCCCATCTGGAGCACTGCATCCAGCTCTGGGGTCCCCAGCACGAGAAGGACACGGGGGAGGCCGGGAAGATGATCAGGACTGGAGCACTTCTATGGGGACAGGCTTAAAGAGTTTGGTTTGTTCAGCTGGGAGAAGACTCTGGGGAGACCATATTGCACCTTCCAGTACCTGAAGGGGGCCTAAAAAATAGCTGGAGAGGGGCTTTTTATGAGGGCATGGGGTAATAAGAATAGAGGTAATGATTTCAAACAGAAAGAGGGTAGGTTCATATTAGGTAATAGGAGGAGGGAGGTGTCACTATAAGGACGGTGAGGCACTGGCACAGTTGCCATGAGAAGTAGCAGATGAAGTGTTCAAGGCCAGGTTGGGTGGGTCATTGAGCAACCTGGTCTAGTGGAAGTTGTTCCTACTCATGGCAGGGGAGTTGAAATATTATAATCTTTATTTCCCTTCCAACATAAACCATTCTTTGATCTTATGACAAAATAACAATAAAACATTCCCCAGTAACCAAACTGGAAAGGATGCACTCTAGTTTTAGGATTTACAAAAGGTTAGTCAGTCTTGACCTGAGAACCCTTTTGACTAACATGGTTAATCTTTTCTGTTTCCACAGCCAACCAAACACAGCTATGTGATTTGGACCACAGTCAGCACCTTTGACACTCCTGCCTGAGTGACCAGTTCCTCATTACTTATAGGATGACTCTTATCCAAATTCAATGCTATTCCTCTAGGTCCTGTAGCAAGCTTGACTGTGTGTGAACATACGTGTAAACACATATGTATGTACGCATCTGCTTTTAGCGAAGACATCCTTTAAATTCCCTACAGAGCTAGAAGTCAACCTTGGTTTTAAATATTGCAAGGTTAAGCCCTCTTCCCCCTTCCACATCCCCTCCCCATGAAAAAACCTGTACATTGCTACATTACATCAGCATTTAGGATTCCTAGAATAATGAATAACAATTGTATCAGATTTTCTAAGCGCAGTTCATGCCAAATTCGTGCAATAATTAGAAGTGCGAGCCCAAATCGTTTTGTCTTTCTGATATGAAAAAACTGCAAAATCATGGGAGAAAAGTGCCTTTCTTGAGCTTTGCTTTGCAAAAAAAGTTCAAAACTCTATCCTCCAAGCACCCAATCTTGCTGAATTTATAACCACTTAATTAATCTCAGGCGTGTGAATAAATCAATTGCTTTTGGAAAATTAATAGGTGAATTTGCTTCAAGGTTTTACTACAGGCAGCATCAGGGATCTGCAAGCCAGAACCCTTTGTATTCCTCTGTCAGGTCTCTCAATGAAGTTTTTAAGAACAGCTTACTAAGTTCTACTCAATTCATTCTGCAAGTGAAAGCCCATGCAGAATGGGCACAAATTTGTAGAAACTTTAGCTACAGACAAGGTATGACAAGGATGCAGAGAAACTTGTTATTTTCGTGAGATGCAATATTCTTTCAAAGTATTGAAATAAAACTCTCTGGTGGATATAAGATCAATTATTTAAGACATGGTAGTTTGGCTGATCTGGAGGTGTTGATATCCTTGACTAGCCTTTGACAGCACTCACAGCTCTTCTTTGAACAAGCAGAGAAGTGTGTCAGAGGCCTTCATTTTGTCACGTTTGATTTCTTCTGAGTTACCTCTTATGGGCTTCTGAGTCACTGGGGCTCCTGCTGTCTACATGGTGTGGTGATGTGATAACACACTTGGGCCTCCAAAGGCATTCTCCCAGGAAGGAACCATATTTGTGACAATCAGTTTGTGGGTAGCAGATGGAAAGACAAAATAATGGCCTAAGGAATCAACCTGTGAGAAAACTCACAGCTGTGACTTTTTAAATACATACATACACATACACATATATATATACGTATATATATATATTTAGCTAAAGAGAAGGAAGGAAACAAGCATCAAAAAAGGTGGGTATAGAATGTGTCAAATATGCTGAGCCCTGATGTAGGAAGCAGTTTTAATTTGTTGACAAAACTCCACCGTGTTAGTTTCTATCACAATACTGGTCAGCATAAAATCATAACACAGATTCCTTAGTTGTTTTGGGGTTTGTTAGTTTTATTTCTGTGTTTTTTAATGTGTCCTTCAATCAGTCCCTTAAGCCAAATGATATGTCAAATTCATAAGAGCAATCTATGAAATCCAGAGAAATGTTGTCAAAAGATTAATTCACTCCTTACTGCTTTGATGAAGCAGAAAATAAGTGTCAAATAGTGTACAGAAAAGGATTTGCTTTAAAAAGACTGATGCTGCCAGTTTGGGGGGAAAAAAAAGTAAAAGAGTAAATCACACTGAATGTTTTTAGTGCTCTGCCTTTTCAATAAGGTCATGCAGTGTATTTTCTAACAACAGGCTGGTACTGTGCCAACCCAATCTCATGTTTTCATTTCTCTATACATATTTAATAGATAACTGGGTGATAAAGTCCTAGTGACCACATGGTCACAGGTCTGACACAAAAAGCTCTAAACACATTATGGAGTTATGTAAATCAGGTGTAATATATTGCAGTTCAACTTATATCCTGAAAGCAATCTGTATCCTGTTGTTTAGCTCTGTTTTACAGACTTGGTTCAAATGAATTGCTGCTTATACATAATGTGCTAGGAAAATACTATTTCAAATGTCTTTTACACTACATCAAATCAAAACATGTTGGAGTCCAGTACCATGTTGCCAGGTTAAGATGGTAGTTAATCATGTTAGAGAATACTGATAGAGAATGTAATGAAGAAGAGACCAAATCTTGGCAGTCTCACTTGCAGAATGATGCTGACAAATGGAGCTTTATGTAGGTGACTCCCAAATACAGATTTAGCGTTTCTGTGCGAGAAAAATGCATCTTAAATTAAGGTTTGTCTGAGAAGACAATATAAAAACTAAATGATGGCAAATGCCAGCTGTCTGTGTTTCACACAAAGAAATTCTAGTAACATAACCTTCCTACAGGAAAAACATATACCTCAGAGGATTAAGCAAGAGAAACCTGAAGTGAAAGCAAAATTCCATTAATAGCCCTTTCAGTCAGAAATTACAATAAAATGTCAGCTGGCTTAATGGGTCAGGTCATCTACCACTTCCAGTAAACACTCTAATTCAATTTGTTGTCTACAGACAAGCATTCTTGTTTGGGGGTCACTACAGGAAACTGGAAAACTACCTGAATTGAATTCCTATTACTTAATTATATTGTTCTGGAAGGTGCATTTTTCTAAGTGAATATGTGGACTTCAGTGCATAACCGTCACATAAATCACCTCAAGCACATATGAGGAATGATTTAAAAGCCTATAATACCCTTCCCTCATAGCCTAATGTTAGACTTCCTGGCTAGAATGTGGAAAGTATTGTACAGTGCCTCTGCAAATCAAAGCTGTGATTTAGAAATGGGTAGGGATTTTTCTACTTCTTTATCTTTTTTTTTTTTTTTTTTAATTTTATTTCCTGAAGATATCCAAGTTTTGCTACAACAAATTAGAATTTTAAACAGTGTATTTTGAATTGCCTAGTAAGTAATAGTACTGGGTTCAAATGTTTCCCTGCTGGCTGCCATTTGCAATTTGTTTACTCAGCTGATTTTAAGCCTTCTGTCTCTCAGCAACTTGTTCAAAGCCACCTAATTTCCACCAAGCATTTCCTCTTTTCCCCCCCATTCTTACTAGTCCTGTTCCTGGCCTTTGGGTCTTGTCTGTTCAGGTTAAAACATGTGCTACAAGGACGTTGGATGGTAAAGCTGAAAGTATAAAAATGCTAAGGTGTAGCATGGGCTTATTTTCCCTTGTCTTTTAGATTGCTCTGAAATTTCCTTAAAGACTGAATGTCTACTTGCTCTCTAGCAATATGGACGTGAAATGTGTTGGACAACCAGTAATATGAACATAACAAAGGGTCCAGTTGCCATGGCAAGTCTAATGCAGTTCATTAGGTGCCTGATGGGACTGACCTGTGCAGTCCCATCATAGGTAACACCGTGAACTAGCACCATGAAAAAAAACCATTTTCTCCGTCTCTTCTTCACATTGCCTCTTATTCAGAGCTCTCCCCAAACAACCTGTCTTAGAATGGGTCCTGAAGACCCATTTTGTCTCTTTTGCAGCAGTGGATAGTATCTTAATCTCCTAGATAACAGGAGCAGAACCTGAATCCTGTATTTGCAGAGCAGAACAGCTCAGCTGAAGGGTACAGCAACTGCCTGGTGATGTAGTCTGAGATGTGTGCTGGGGTCAGGCTGGCAGCTGTCTGACAGCTGAGCAGATCAGCTGGACAACTTGAAACCAACCAAAACTCAGGGAGGAGGTTATAAATTTGGGGGCTACTATCAAATGTGTGGGTTGATCAGTTGGGATGTGGCTGCTCAGGGAGTGATGCCTAGTGACTTTGATGGGAGGCTGATGATTTTTTCAGTCTATTTGGAAAGCTGAGGATGTAGTTTGTGTTTGCTTGGTGAGTCTTATGCCAAGCAGCTGTTACCACTCTCCTCAAACTGGAGTATCCAGGTAGGTGTTTGGAAACCCTGTTCTAGGAAGAGAAAGTTGAAAAGGACTTGTTGGGCTGTCTAAGATCTCAGGTGCTGTTTTAGGTGAAATTCCTAAGCTCCCTGAAGTCAGAGTTAAGTGTAGGGAGGTTTTCAGGGTGTGAGAGCAGAGGAAGGCGTGTCCATGTGTTTGTGTGAATGTCAGCTTCTACCAATGCAAATGTGGGTGTTGAAGTAGTATTGCCAAATGACAAGTTTGCTCAAAAGAAACAAAATTAGGGTGAAAATGTTTGCTATAAATATTTTGCTTACTAAGTTGTATTGCTTTTTTGTGAAGGTAATGCAACTCTTTCGGCTACTTCTATGTAGGGCTTTGCATATCATACCTCTAATGAAGCAATGTGGGAAATGTCTCCTCTCTTCTGCAGAGTTCAAACAATGAAGACTCATGAACTCCTTTCCTCCTTTCTGTGGGTTGGGAGTTCTATGACATTTAAAACCTGTTCCAAAGTAACTCAAAGCATAAAGTTAAATAAATAAATAAAAACATGTATGTTTACAAACTTTTAAGGACATATCCCAGGCTGTCTACGTGTTATTGGCAATATGTACCTCAAATATGATTGTGTCACGATGTTCTTGACTGTGTTTTTCTAAAACCTGCAGACATTCTCATGTCTAGTTCTAATTGACCTCAGGTTTTTTTCAGCTTTAATAAATTTCTACTTTTAAACAAAACTAAGTGACTACTTCATAATTTGAAAAAGTGGGCTTTGGAGTCCTGGTATGCTTTTGCTTAGCTGTGTGAACGCACATGTGTCATTTTCCACTCATAATTCAAAAACAGTGAAGAAAAAAGTATTTTGAATGTTTGGATGCCAAAATGGAAATTTTTATTTTTGCCAAGTTTTGATTTGGCTGAATTTGGATGGCTGAATAGTTAATACTCCACTGGGAAACCCACAGGTATTATCAGAGATCAAAAACAACCCTCACTGCAGAAGCAGCCATTAGCAATTCTGTAGCTGCTGCATTAGGAACCTTAAAGAACCAATTGCCACATGGCAAAGGGTCCCATCCTGCTGGCTTGTCCTCTGCTGCCCTTTTGCTGTGTTCCTCCTGAGTGGAAAGGGCTATTGCTGCTTGGCTGCCCTGTGCAGCACATCTCCCCACTGATGTGGAAAAGGGACATATTCTACAGTGTTTTTTACCCCCTCTTTCCCACTAGAACCAGCAGGAGAATTATGAAACAGAAAACACTGGAGAGTAGGTTGTGTTAGCATTTCTGGGTCGCTTGTACCATCCTCTCCCCACCCCAGGCAGCCTGGCTCCCAAACTGCAGAGCCCAAGACTTGCTTCTCATGCTTCCTGTCACAGGCAGGAAGATCCAATCACATATGTAATGTTTCTGTAATTTAGGATTTAGTGCTATGTGTGGCTTGTCATCAGGCATCAAACAAGAAGAGCTAATGCAGGAATCTGTTGTTAATTCTTTCCTTGCTGCTTCTCATACAATATTTTAAAGTCCACTTCTGTTCATTTAAGTTTTCTAGGTGTAACTTTCATTGCCGCCAAGGGCTTTAAGGTTTTAACACTGTCTAGTGAATGTTTGAGATGTTTCTCTTAGATGGCAAATGCCTCATCAACATTTGCCAAGTTGAAGGAAGAGACTGATCTTTTAATGTATTATTCGATGTATTCATGGCAAACACAGTTATTTGAGAACTTTTTTCAGAGTTACAGTAATAATGCCTGTTAACTGGCAGTAGAATTTGTTTACTGCAGGATGAACTTGGATGGCTTTCTGGCATGGGAGTGAAGTTTAACCCTTAGTTAAACACTATTTTCTTTATGTACTGACTTAGAAATATTATTTAGAAATGAAGCAATGTCCATTTTTGTTAGCTTAAACCTTCCTGCTGCTGTAAATTATGATATGTAAATAAACTCTAATGCAATTAACTAAACATAACTTCTGCAGATTTTGGTGTAGTGCTTGTTTGTCACATGCTTTGAATTTAGGAGTGGGGGTGACAAGGCTTGGGCTTATGTGTTTGCTTTTGTAGACTCATAAAGTTTCACCAATATGTCTGCTTCATACAAGCATTCCTTGTCACTTCAGAGAGCAAAACTATTACTGTACAACTTAAATAAATAAATCAATCAGTTCCAGCACCCTCCTTATTTGTGAAAGGAACAAATCTTGTGTAACTCTTTCCTGTTTTACAATTTGGTGACAAGAAGGGGAATGCAAGTGCCAAAAGGCCATAAGGCCTTTTCCCTCGCTCCTTCCTTGTCCAAATTCTGTGTTCATTAGCCAGGGATGGGGAGGAACCTTCCTCCAGACAAACGACTGCAGATGTTCTTCCTTGCTTTACTTAACGCTTTGTGAATACGCTTTGCTTTCCCTTCCACCTATTCTGCAACCAATAGAGAGATTATCAGCCACGGAACAGCAGGAAACACTGGGCAGACTGGAGGAGTGAGTGTGCTACATTCCCTTCTTGTCTGTGGGAAGAGTCCCAGTGCTGGTGAGCACAGCCATGTCATCCTAAGGGGGACTCGTCTGTCAAAGTGTTTGGTGCAGCCCCAAGGTGTTTGTGCTGCCATTAGCACACAGGCTCTCACGCTGCTAACCCCATTCCAGAGCCAAGCCCTCATCCTTGCCCATCTTTGGGCCCTGCCCCACAACACTTTCAAGGGGATCAGAAGTCACAAACACAAGTTTGACTGGAATGATGAGAAACATCATCATAATTTTGCAAGAAGTCATAACTGAAATTTGAAAGTTGTTTTTAGAAAGTTGAGTTTTGTATTGGACAAACAGTAAATAAATGGCTCCCATCTGCCCACTTGGGAGAGCTGGGTACACTTCTCCTACTGTTTACTGCAGGAAATCAAGCTGCCAGGTGCACCCCTGCCAGCCAGCACAGAAACATAAACACATTCCTTTTTTTGCTCAAAATATTTTCTACAGTACATATCTTTGTATTTTACTTTTGCTCCCCTCCTATGATTCAGGCTATTTTTTTAATTACAGTAGGGGTTTTCCAGTACTTTGGTAGCACTAATTATAAATTTAAACCCCTAAAAAGATTTATAGAGAAAATTTGTAAGGGATTCCATAAAATTATCTTTCTCGGAAAAGTCATTCCTTACTTCATCTAGCTTGCCATAATTTTGTCACTGCTGCATCTGGATGGCTCTGTCCACAATTGTGATAGAGTTTGTCTCCTGCAAAGACTTCTTTAGGTTCATTCTGTTTTTAATGCCCATTTGAAGCTAGTAAAGCTAGTTTTACCTGGAAAAAGCATTTTAGCAAACCACGCAGCAAAATATCAGGTCACAGTATCTACCTTTGATCTCTTGAAAAATTTTATTTGCAATAAAAAATATATGTTGGATACCATTACAGTTTTCTGACAGAAATGAAGAATAAGCTGAGTGACACTCCTGGAAGTGTTCAAGGCCAGGCTGGAGGGAGCTCTGAGCAACCTGGTCTAGTGAAAATGTCCCTGCCCATGGCAGCAGGGTAGGAGTGAGACGATCTTTAAGGTCCCTTCCAACCCAGGCCATTCTGCGATTCCACGATGCTACTAGGCCTTGTGTTCACTTTTGCTTTACTAGTTCAGAAAGAGTTGAGTATCCTCTGAATTCTTGTCTGAAAAGAGAAGGTGAAAAAGAAGGATTTCTTGAACACTATTCTGCAGTTTAATGAAAAAGGCAGCTCAGCTGAATTTGAGTGCTCATTTTAAATCTTTCAATGAAATCAACATCAGTATGGAGTCATGAGTTCTATCCTAGGGGATAAAACTCCTAGCTGTCTTCTTGTCAACAAGATCAATTGTGAGCACAAACAGGTTTATTTAATTTCTTAATTTTCAAATGAAAATGAGTAAGAATATTGAAATGCTCTGCTTATAAAACCAGCTACCTAGCTCCCTCTTGAGACAAGATCCCTGTGCTCACGACAGAAATGCTTCTCATTGGTTTTGAGAATATTTAAAATGTTGCTAGATTTATTTTGCATCTACTTATGCATAAATCACATCGAAATCTCTTTCCTGTTACTCTGTAGACCAAAAAAGTTATGCAGAATGCATACATTTTGATTTCAAGTTTTGCATTTACATATCCTGGGCTGAAATACAGACAATGTCATACATTCTTACAATCTTCACTTATTCAGATGTTGATTTACATATAAAAAAGTTCTCTAAAACACAAAATCATGGGGCCGGATGTTCAAAATCACAATAAATCATACGAAATGTGGTAAAAGTATCCTTTGCAGTGTTCCCTCTATTCTTGTAATAAGATGCTCATATTTTGGTTAATGAGTTGCTTGCTGATTATCTGCTAATGAGATATGCCTGGGCTCATAAGAAATACAGTGTATGAGTGTCCCACTGGGTCTGAGTTTGGAAGGAGGTAATTTGTGCTGTGTGGCTGTTTTTTCTCTCTGCAGGGGATAGAACTCTGCAGAAATTAAAATCATACCTTGATTGTCTAATGGGGGCTAATGCATGCAAGTGGAAAGAAGAGCCTGTTACATCCCTGCTAGGAAGAGGGGAAGATTAGCTGAGTGAAGAGCATCTCCTGGGTGCAAGAAGGACTGAGCAAAGCTGAGGAATGGCCTCTGACTTGCTGGCTTCTCCTCAGAGATGCCATCAGAGTGCAGAAGTTGTATCTCTTGGCCTCCATTTCTTTGTTCCCTCGGAGTAGAGAGTAAATCCTAAACTTAGCTTTGAGGACTTCTAAGGTGTCTCTTTTTGTGCTTTGCAGAGCTTTGCTTTGCCTCTTCCTCCCGGCTCCCATCTAGCTGTGGAAACCTCCAGGAGCCTGTGAAGGGCTCCTCTGGTATGGGCACTGCACCAGCAGCCTTGGGGCCCGTGAGAGACACAGCACTCCTTTCCCTGGGAACTGGAACCTAACAACTCCTTACGGCTGACACGTCCCACACCTGTTGAAAGATGAGGAGAGACCTGAGAGGTGGAACACAAAGATACCACCCTTCTACTAGATCACTGGCACCTTTTTGGTGTTCAGCCCTGACTAATCTTCTTAGGAAGAAGCCTGGGGTTAGCTATCTCATGTGCCTGGATCCCTTTCCAAGCTTGTTTGAGACAATCAGTGCTCTGTTCCAGAGAAGAAATGCCCTGTTAGGAAGGTACTGGACTCAATCTATTTCCCAGACACAGGAATCCACTGTTTTTCTGTTTGAATTATGTTGCTTATTTAAGTTTCTTGTTGTAAATATTTTTCCCCAGGGAAAAGGCTATTTTTCCCCTGACTTAAACCTTATTACCACCTACTGCCCCATAAATGTAATTTTTATATAAAATAAAAACAGGACCAAATGGGGCAGGCATTTCAGTGTTTTTATCCTAGTAATGCAAGTGACCTAATATCTTCTAGGGGGGTGGGTAACACTGTTGTGGTATTGTACCTACATCAACATTTTCCTTGTTCATTTTACAGTGCAGACGTAATGAGGACTGTTAACAGGAGATATACTGCTGGAAAGGTTTTTATGCAGCTTTAATTGTTCTGAAATTTGAGATTTAAAATGGCCTTGTTCCTTTGTTAGTATGATGATGCTCCTACAACTGGTAGGAGTAAGGTTGGCTGGTTCTGCAGAGTCCTGGTGCTTTCCATGGTAATTATTTTATTCTCTGTTACTATCTTGTCAAGCAATTGCTGTGAATTACTTTTGACTGCATTTAAGGAAATGTTAACTGCATGCATTTGAATACACAGGAGTCTGGATAGTAAAAGGCTGAATAGTTTTCACTTCCTATGTGTATTATGTTATGTATTTAATATAAGTAGAAACGTATTGAAGAACACAATTCAAAAGGATATAAAAAGCAAAACTTTGGACAGTTGAAATAAAGTGGATCTGAGTAGCATAGATTTTTAATTTCCTTTCCTTGGAATATTTATCTTTGTATGTTCATTCTGGTGTATCAACTGTTGTAAGCTACTTTTCAGCATAAAAGTTTCCTGGTATACGATGGTATCCAAATAACTATTGAATCTAGCAGAAGGGGAGCAAAAAATTTAAACACAGTTTCTAAATCCCGCTGTAATAATACAAGAAAAAAACCCAACATAGATATGGTGAGTGTGTATAAGTACACTTATTGAAGTCAAAGCCAAATGGGTATGATTAACTCTGAAGATGTTAATTTTGCTCAGAAGAAGCTTTTGAGTATTCTACTAAATGAAAATAGTCTGAGGGTGGTCACTTGTATTTTGCAGTGCCATAAATTTTCAGTTGTCAGGGATTAGTTTCCAGCTTTTATTGTTTCTTATCTGTGGCAGTTAGCCTGCTGTTCTGAATTTATTTTTATTTCCTTCCTATATTACATTTTGTTGCCAGTTTGTTAGATTTTTCATTTCTAAGTAAAGCTTTCAGTCCCATGCTTTCAGCAAATAAATTTTTTAAGTATATTGGCTTTAATGATCTCATTCACTTCATGAGCTGTTATTTGTGTTCTAGAAATGAATTGTGTGGTCTAACTGAACTAGTATAAGTATATTTAATTCTAACTTGATTACCTCTCTGCTGTTTCCTAGATAGAGCATACACTCAAATATACCTACGTGCTTCCAAAGACTCTATATGCTCCCATTGACTATGGTAGGATTTGCAAGCAATATATCTAATTGCACTTTTCATTATGTAGTCAATAGGCATATAAGTTGATTGCACAGTTTTGCTTTCACTCTAGGTATACAATAAAAATTGATTTTCCTTCCTTCTGACATTTACTAACTGGCCAGCACAAAACAGCCTCAACCCTACTGAAAGGCCAGTGCTCTCAGTAACTGGCATTCCTACTGCTTTAGTGATGGAACTGACTTTGGCATGATGTATTATTCAGGTGATGCACTTGCAGATACAGATTCATATTCTTCCCTCCTCTTTGAAGCGCACTCTTAGTAAATATGTGGATTTGTGCAATACATGTTTTGCAAGTTGCTGTTCTTTTTTTCCCTTCTTTTTCCTCCTCATCTGGAGAGGCCCAGGACAGATGGCAGTATCAGGAGCCACAGAAGGGAAGTGCATTTGGCCCCATAGGAACCTTTTCACCTGACTGGTACAAACACACCAGAACCTTTCTCTTGTATCCTCTGACAAGCATCAGGGTAAAACCATAGGTTCTCATTTAAAAAATCTCACATACCCCATTAAGGAGTGGGTATGTTATGTCTTTCCAGCTCTTCTTTCTGTCAGGGTGCCTTGACCCATTCACTCTAAGACATACAAGTTCTTCCTCTGTCAGCCCACCTTCCTCAACGCTTCACTGTTTTTTCTTTCTCTGAGTTTGGCCAGCCAGCTACAGCTTCCCTGTGGCAACCAGTCTCCACTGATCATAGCCACTGCTGACATTCTGTGTCTGTATACCTGTGTGGCAGGAGGCATAAATTGTCAATATGATTATTGCTTTCACCATATTTTGTGAAGATATGGAAATTAGATCCTTCAATAACTTACAGCAAATGATGTGAATATTGGCTACTTGTGGCTTGAGTACCCTTTCAAATTTCTGATGATTTTTTTTATGCAACACAGTAAGGGGTAATTCAACCTACCCCCTTTTGCTGGGGGGTGTGCTAAAAATTATCTTCATGTGCAGATCTTTAAGATTTCTGTCAAATTTAGGTGTGGTTTCTTCCCCCATCTGTTTTTCCTGAGAATTTCCTGGAGATATTTGCCCACTGTTGTAAGGTGAGCAAAAGGGCAACCAAATACCTGTAACTGTAGGGATTCTGAGTTATTCCAACAAAACTAAGTATTTGCAGCAAGGGAAGTACTATGGGTCCTTGGGAAGGGAAAGAGCAGGGAATGGCCTGCAAGCAAAAGTTAAATATTCTCCTGATTTCCAATTGGCTTGCTGGGGGTTTTCCAAATGGCTGAGCTAGGAACAAACAGACATGACTCTGATCTTGTAGCTAATGGAAGGTCTGCAGATGTTTTTATCTATCCCTGTTTAACCATTGAATACTGTAAGAGAGGCTTGAATGCCATTAATAACATTCATCATAGGATACCTTATGATAAAGCAACAATAACCAAATCCAAGTTTTCTTGTGCCTGTTTTGATCTCTCAGAGCTAGCAGAAAAAATCATGTGAAAGCCATTAGCAGACAGCCCTGAAATCTCCAAATAGGCCACTTATGGCTGCAGGATGGCCTGTGGGGCTGAAGATGACAGGCATCTAAATATTTGCAGTTCCAGACATAATGGATTTTGTTCCAGCACCTCCTGGTTTAGCACCATTTTTCCTGTTATACATCTCCCAGTTGGATAAAGGAACAGCCAAGCTGTGGAACCAGCTGCCCATCCACTGGAGAAGGGGAGTCTGTGTGTGCAGCTGAAAGAGGTAGCTGTGATGACTAATTAATGGCACTTTCCCCTTCAAGTTAAGTAAGATTAAAACTGTGTGGTTTTAGGTAATTGTGGGTGAAAGGAGAAGATAGTCGTCTGGATATTGCATTTGGATAAACTTCCCTTGATGCTGGCAATGAGTAGAAATGTTGGAAACTGGAATCATATCTTTAAAGATTTTCAGAGTAGGGATTTGGGGTTGTGCACTTGCATGGGTAAAGACCATTGCTAAATTTCAAGAGATAATGTGACTAAAACAATGATAAAATACGGTATTAGACATTCTTAGTGATTTTCAAGGTTTCTTCAGCCCTGTAGTCCTTGATGGCCACACTGCTCTTTAAAACCACCTGTTCTCATGTCCATAGTAGCCATGATGAGTTATTTTGTTGTCCTTATTTTGTGAAGTGGTTGTGTGGGCTGTGTGGATGAATGGGGGAAAGCATAGCCAGAGACATTACTGAAGAAATTCCCAACTGGCTTATGCAAAGGAAAGCTTGGATGGGGTGAACAGGATTTAAAAATCTTTTCCAATTACTATTTTTTTCACAAGGAGAAAAATACTTACATGATCTAAAATTGGGAAATTGCTGATTTATATCTCAAAATATTCACAAAATCATGAAATGGTTTGGGTTGGAAGGGTCCTTAAGGATTGTTCAGTTCCAATTCCCTTCCCTTAGGCAGGGACATCTTTACTAGACCACATTGCTCAAAGACACATCCAGCCTTGTCTTGAACACTTCCAGGGATGAGGCATCCACAACTTCTCTGGGAAATTTGTGCCAGTGTTGCACTATTCTCATAGGGGTGAGAGTGTCTTCCTAATATCTAATCTAAACCACTGTCTTTCAGTTTGAAGCCATTCTGCCATGTCCTATCACTCCCTGCCCCTGTAAAAAGTCCCTCTCCAGCTTTCTTACAGGCTCCCTTCAGGTACTGGAGGCTGTTCCAGGGTCATCCTGGAGCCTTCTTTTCTCCTAGCTGAATAGCCCCAACTCTCTCAGCGTGAATTCTAGTTCTCTGATCATCTTCATGGCATCCTCTGGACCTGATCTTACCTGTGTTTGGTAAGAAATTGTGGCAGATGTTGTGACATTTTCATACTAACTCATGCAGAAGAAGTAAGGGTAAAAGGATAAACAGTGTTAGAATCTTTGATGGGCTGTTGGCTACAAATTCTTGTTAGCATGCTTTGAGGTGATCCTATTAATCACAAACAGTAGACTTACATTTGAGTTGTATTGATTGTCAGATGAGTGGCAAAACCATTATTGCTGCATGTCATACCCATGATCTGGAGAGTCCTGTGACAATTTGCACTTTTGAAGTGGCATGCCATGTGCTAATAGCCAATTGTCTATATTACTTTTAAAAGGTATCATCTTAAAACTAAAAAAAAACACCCAACAAATGCAAAACAATAATCTCTTTTTCCTCAAAATGTGACCTACTAAACCCAAACCATACCCATGTATGGCAAACAATAATGTTTTAGAAAAGTGGACTTTCTCACTCATTACAACTAGAGTTGGAAACAATACGCAGTCAAAAATTCAAGAGGGCACATTTCCAATAGTATTAAAGTACTTGTTCCTAGACACAGTAGATCATGAGATATTGAATCTTAATCTCCTGGCATTCCTATATGCAAGGACGCTATTTTAAGATATATTATAAAGCTTTGAGAATGCTTTAATGATTGTTCTCCTTTCTCTGACATTAGTTCTGGTTGATTCCTTAAAAGCACTCTCAGGCAGTTGTTTAAATAGTTGTCCTTCAGCATGAGTGTGTATGTTAAACACTGGCAGGTCTTTTGAGGAAGATTTAACCTGTCAGTGCAGACACCATGACTAAAAGGTAGTCTCTTCCCTAGTTCTAGTTTAAATCCCTCTTTTCATTGGTGTCTCTGTGGCTGTCTGAAACACGTCTCTTCTGCAGCTGGTGTGCTGCTCGAGCTGAGCAGTGGCATCTGGCTGATGCCAGGCATGCCCAGGTCATGGTGTACAAGGCTCTGGGCCTTGGACACCCTAGCAGGTGGCTGGAAGGTCAGGAGCACCACTAAAATGCCTCTCCTATAAAACTTGGAATTGGCATTATTGCCTATATATATCAGGGTATTCACTATGGCTGTGAGTACACCAATAACCACTGTGAGTACACCTGTTTTCCAGCTGAAGCAGAGTTGGTAAAATTTGTGTATGCCGTCTGCTTGTGGGCTTGCATGGCTGCTCTGAGCTACCAGCAAAACTCACATGTAGATATGATGAGACCTGTCCTGCTGCAGCTTAACTTCTGTGTGTGCTCATACTACTAACCTGGTATATCTGCTTCCTGCAGCCAAGCTCAGACTGCAAGAGAGATATGGCAGTGCTTAAAAACAGCAAAAAAGAGTCGTGTACTTGTCCTTGGCTCCAGCCTTTACAGGGCTGCTCACTGCTCAGGACATTTGGAGCTTGTTTTCTCAGCTAGCATAGATGATTTAAACAGGTCTGGCAGCAAGGCAACATTGAAATACCCGAAGTCAAATTTTATTTTCCCTTGAGAGAGATTTTATGAATAAAGCACAACTGATGGAGCAATGGAAGTCTAAGGAAGATGCATGTTTCCCTTTGGGAGATGCATTCTATCACCAAATCACTTTGCTGTTTCTAGGCCAGGATGCCTTGGAGGTGCAAGCTTTTTTCAGATTTTACAGTTTAGTTCATATGTAACACTGTCTCCATTTTTTAACAGTTATCTTCAAGCTCATTTGGGTGAATAAAAGCTTAGGTATATTATGAAATTACTCCAGGTTATCAAGTTTAGCTAATGCACTTATCTGCTGATGTCAAAATCATAGTGTTAGCTTTGTTTACAAAGATGTCAGAGTACCTGGGCTGGCTAAAGGAGCTTGCAGAAACAGCGACCAGGCTGTCTGTGCAGGGCAGACCAGAAGTAATTTAGAAACTGCTGTTACATGTCTGAAGATGAATAAGTGAGCTTCATGGTTTGATAAATGCCTATACACCTGGTCAGCTGTGAGTGAGCTAAGCTGTTGAAGAAATTAAGTGTAACAATCAGATCAGGCTGGCTCACAGGCTTACCTTGCCAGTCAATTGTTCTGAAAACTGAACTGCAACACCTGTGAGGCCAAACCACAGTGTGACAGGGCAGTTTTGACTCTGCCAAGTCTCTTGTACAGGTCTTGTGCCCAGGAAATGGCAGCTGGCTTTTGAAAATGACCTGTTGTTGCCTGAGCTCAGCCACCACCAGCTCAAATAAATGCCAGTTGGGAAGGAGGACATGAGTAATTTCAAATCATGCACAGGGTGCCTGACCTAGGTTTACCACACTGACTTGTGTGGGATGGAAAATGCACTTCCTCACTTTCAGCAGTTGTGGTGCCCTAAACCACTGAGGAATTTAAATAGGGTGGTATGGGGTTTTTTTTGCTGGGGCTTTTTACTGGTTTGGTTTATTTTGTGTGGGTTTTTTTGTTTGTTTGTTTGTTTGGTTGGTTTTTTTTTTTTTTTTTTTTTTTTTTGTTTGTTTACTTGTTTGGTTTTTTGGGGTTTTTGTTTGGTTGGTTGGTTGGTCTTTCGGGGATTTTGTTTGTTTGTTTGTTTTCTTCTTTGGCTGTTGGTGGGGTTTGGTTTTTGGTGGGTTTTCTTTCTTGTTTGTTTGTGGGTTTTTGTCTGCTTTGTTTGTTTGCTTGTTCTGCTTTTTTATTTTGTTGATTATTTCTTGTTTTTTTGTTGTTTGTTTTTATTTTTTAATGGACTGATCCCAAGAGGTTTACAGGCACAGCCTTGGTGTGGTCCTCCTCAAATATATTGTAGCTTATCCTGCTCTTCCAACCTTTCCATGAGCTGGTGGGTTTTTTTCCTGCTTCTGAAGGACACAGAGCAAACAGTGACTATATCCAGCTGCCTTTGTATTTTTCTAGGATAATACAAACAGGAAATTTCACAATACCCTAAATTAATCAATGTGAAGTTCATTTCACTAAATTTTAGAGACTGAAATGGCTAGGCATTATTTAAACATATGTGGTACTTCAGAAGTGTGCAGATCCTGTTATATTAATGGTAACTTGCAAAGCAAGGTTTAGATCAGGTGTGAGAAAGTGCAGGACTGTTGCCTATTAGGTAAGCTGAATTTTTATACACTCAATTTTATTTTTTCCCATGAAAATACAATACTTTGATACACACAAATTTCCTGTACAATAATTCTGAAAATATTATCTTCTATTTTGCATTGCATGTTGCCACATTGACTATTTTCTTTAGGTTTATTTAATGCAGAGTATATTTTAATGAATCTAATGATTTAACCACATTTTAGTTTAAATCAACTGACTAGAAAGCATTTAGTTTCCAAGATTTTCTTTTCTTAATCCTGGTACATAAATGGATACTTGATTTTTTTGTAGTTCAGTGGCAGAAAACTTGTATTCAACCATCTTTGGTTTACATTTGTAATAAATGTGTATAAATGTGTATAAATTCTTGTAGTATGTCATGGTTCTGTGTGAGACCTACCAAATGTACAAAACCAAGCAACAGAATCTGCTCTAAAGACTTAATAAAGAATTCTGGCAAACTAGATTTAGTTTTCATTGTTCATTGCCTGTTTTTCAGATTCTATTGTGCTATGTAAAACATTTTTTGTTTTTAGAGGGTCACTATAGGGTCATTCACCTAGAATTGGTTCTAGGCCTCATATGCTTTTCATAGAAGAAAACTTTCTACAGTCAGGTCTGCAGAGAATTTAAAGGTGCATTCTTTTTCTTTCAAAATGAGATTTTCTTTTTCATGTGATTAGGGAGACAATATTGGAAATGGCATTCTCAGGGTCAAAACTAAGAAACCATGATTCATCACGACCAACTGTGATGTTAAAACATAACTTGTAATTTCTGAATATTTAATGTTTGTGGTGCTTAGGAGCTATGCAATGGAAGTTTCAGCTGCTATATTGAAAATGAGCTATGTTAGAAATCTAAAGAATGAAATGCCATCAAACAGAAATCTTGAATAATGATATAATTTAATTTCTTTGCAATGTTGGGGAAACTTCCCAGCCTGACCTGTCCCCTGGCAGCCTCATCCCTGAGGTCAGAGAATTTCCCTGCTGGGACCTTCCTTTCCCTGCTGGGACCTTCCTTTCTTTGCTGGGACCTTCCTTTCTCTGCCAGGACCTTTCCCTGCTGGCACCTTGCTTTCCCTGCTGGGACCTTCCTTTCCCTGCTGAAACTTTTCACTGCCAGGACCTTTCCCTGCTGGCACCTTCCTTTCCCTGCTGGGATCTTACTTTTCCCTGCTGGCACCTTCCCTTCCCTGCCAGGACCTTTCATTGCTGGCACCTTCTTTTCCCTGCTGGGACCTTCCCCTGCTCCACCGTGGGCAGCTCCAGTGCCCGAGGGGTCCCTGCCTGGCTCCTGCACATCCCACCCAGGCAGACCAGGCTTCCTCTCTGGCTCCACCCTACATTTACCCTGTCAGAGGTTCAGGTGTCTCATTCCAAACACATTTATTCACAGCACAGTAACACAGAAACAGCTCAAGCTGAGGTGCTGCTGTGACAGGACCCCCAGAAAAGGAACACCTGGCCTTTTATCCCCTCCAGCCCAGGCTGAGTGCAAGTCTTGCTCCTTCTCCTTAGTCCTACACTCCTGCTGTGTCTCTTCACCTGGCTAGCCACTGGTTCTGGTGCCACTCAGGTACTCTGGGTTCTTCTTTGTTAAACATCTTTGTTGGCAGCTCTTGTCTCAGACTCCCACCCAGAGCTCAAACTGCATCTCAAAGTGCAGCTTGCAAACTCAGCTACCTACACCAGTCCTACTCCCCAGCACCAATATGTATCACATCTGCTGTTAAACAAATTGTTGAAGCTGACAGACTCTTGGGCATTAGGAGGGCCATGGAAATCCTCTTGCTCTGTGCATGCAGTCCTTGTGGATCTAGTAATCCTACAGTTTATTTTGGGAAACTGCAGAAAGGTGACAAAACATTAGGGACACCTAATATGAAAGAATGGCTTCTCTAGTGGAATGGATATTTTTTAGTTCCAGTTTTATCCCTGCAAGGTTCAGAATTTCTGGGACTCCTGTGTAGCAATATGATTACATGTCCTTTAATCTGCCGTGTCTCTTGTGAGAGCTTTGAAGGGAGCTGGAGTAAGCAGAGTGGATAACTTTAAGCTTACTTTGTGCCTCTTGATGCCATCTGAGGAAAAGGTATTGCTCTACATGAGACTATGCTCCAGAAAAAAAAGATCATACCTATTTATAGAAACAAATAATGAAAGAGAATATCAACTCTAGTTGGCAATGTAATATCTTCTCTGTTATTCTAAGAGTAATTTAACTTCCAGGATTTGTGAAAATACAGTTCCAGCATGAAAATGTAATTTCAAACTGTCAGACTCCAAGAGTTGTTGCAGTAAATAAGGAAACACAATAACATCTATGCTCAGTTGAATTCAGGCTTTGAACTGGCATTCCACCCTTGCAGATACAATGAAGATAAGAACAAAAAAATTGTTTGTTGATTCATTCCTTGACATATAAGATTACTGATGTTGACTTTTCATCAAACTTTCATGTGTCTCCTTATTTCTAGGGACCACATGAACTGTATCTAAAATACTTTGATTTTTGCATCATCTCCATGCAATGCCTTTAGAAGGCACAGAGAGTTATTCTAAAGTGCAGAAGATGCTCCTGGTATGTTACTTATTCATCACAGGGAGCTCTGACTGCTTGGTTTACCTTCACAAGGATTGGAAGTTGGTCACACCCAGTATTGCAAGAGATTTTCTTCCACACCAGTGTTTTCTAACCCCCTGAACCCCCAAGCTCCAGGGGAGTCTGATGCATACTGCTTGTTATTAATGTGCTCTAGACATTGCTTTCCAGCCCTTCTGAGCTAGGAGCAGGAGATGATATCAGCACTGTAGTGATGCAAGAGACCACACACAAGTAAAGAATGCAGGTGCAGTTGGGGAGGGAAATTGAACCTTTTGCAGCAGGCCAGAGTGAAAATCTGTGTGTACAACGGGAAGAAAGGCACATTGATACTGAACAGTACTGCTGCTAAAAGGGGTTATTTTAAACTGTCTAGGAGCTGGTTTTCTCCCTTTCCACATCTGGGCACTTGCTGAGAAAACACAAAGATTTTATAAATGCAGAAGAAACTTGATTTGAAATATTTGCACATTTAGCTGTTGCAGACCTGTCTTTCCTTTGTTCCTTTGTTGTACTGTTTTCTCTGCTTTGCTTGTTCTGATTTCTATGTCTACACGGTCAGGTAGAGATACCAGAACTGACTTTAATGATCTTGGAAGGCTACTGAAAGCAGCTCAGTGTCAGAAGCCCAGCACTCCGGCCTGGCTCCCTCATTCTGCCAGGAGAAAAAGTCCTGTTCTTTACCTCCAAACAAGTGTTGATAACATAAAGCCTGAGGGACATGATCTGTCTCTGCAGGGTTCCCAGATCAGGCTCTACTTGGTCTCTCACTTCCTCAACCACGTCCGCTCCCGGTCTCACATGCTCGCACCTTCTTTTTTTGTCTCTTTGGGGACATGCATGACAGTAGGGCTAAGAATACTCTTGGCCGAGAGCTTCAAAGCTTCCGCAGGAGACAGATGCATCGTTCCCATTGAAGTTCACGAGGGCTGTGTTCTAAATTCTCCATGCTGCTTGGGGAGTTTTTTGCAGTGGCTGATGTACCAATACCACTGGAGCACCGTGATCCAAATAACATGCACTATCAACGTTATCAAACTGATGAGCTGCTGATATTACGCTGGATTCCTGTTTGACTTCTACTTTGGGCTGCCCTGTGCAGCCTGGTGTGGCGTGGCTTTGTGCTGTCCTCTGCCCTTCCTGTCCCCTGCCTCACCTGAGCTGCCCTTGCTGCCTGCCTGCCTGCCAGCTTCCGCTCTTTGAGATCCTCCCTCTGCTCAGCCAAGCCCTAGTGCAAACTGCTATGCGAGGGGAGATCCGTGGGGGCAGAGTATCCCGGGAATGGAAAAGTTTTCTTGAGGTGATCGCATGTCCTTGAGATCAAGGGGGAACATCAGACCTTCCCATGCTGCAGTCCCTGTCGCTGTGTAATGTCCCTAAAAGGTCTTGGTCTTTCGGGGGAGAGGAACAGATTAATGGACAGACTGCTGCCTTGCTTGCAGGAGACTGCACGGATTGCTTTGCTTCTCCCAGAGACTCTGTGGTGTTTGATGCCTTTTTTGGTATAAGTAGGAGTTTGGAGTGGTATTGTCAATCAATAGTCTGTATATAATTAAACTGCTTTCAGTTTTCTAACTGCTGTACCTGTGCATTAGTCATACAGTCATTAAAACAGCTGGAAGATGTATTTGTTAGCATCGCTGATCCTCTATGGTTTTTTAAAGATTCAATTTTATTGAGAATAATAAAAGTGGAATTAGGATGCAAGTGTCTATGGTCTCAGTTTTATGCATGGATTTAGTGAACAGTCCATGCTGCTTTGTCTTAAACCCTGTGTACTGTGGTACTGAGAAGAATAATGCCAGTAGGGGAATTTAAAGGGAACAAAACCTAATTTCTGCATTAAAAATGTAAGTGGTATCTGATCTGGCATTTCTCTTCTTTCAAGTAATTACCCTTTTTAAAGTTTCTTCCACATTTATTTTCGCACACACAAAAATAACTTCCATTGTTTTTTTGAAGACTGGACATAAAAATATCTGCATTTTTAAAAAACTTTTTTTTCCCCTCCAATGAAATCTGCAGATTGAAAGTAAAGAACAAATCTTGATAATCTTCAGTACTGGAAGCCTGAAAACTAAATCAACTTTTATTTTGCATTTTCAGTCCTCTTTGGAACACGCAAAATCTTTTTCTCTCCTGTCCAGCAGCAATAATAGAAAAAAACCTGAGCCCATCTCTCCAAAGAGATGATGACTTTGTGAGAAAAAGAGATATTACATTGAACCACTTTTCTAAACATAACTCTTTCCTACCACTATGACAATTTTATTAATTATTTTCCCCTGGATCTTTCGTTTTGTTTCTTATATAATTTAAAAGCTGTGTAATTGGGAGCTGTTTGAGTTCTCTCTTGTGGGAAGGTGACAGGGAGTGGAGTAAGGCTGTGGAAGCTTCCTAAATTTCATTGAAGACATGCCACTGCAAGCCCTCAGAATGGCTCAAAAAATCCCAAGGGATCACAGTTGTATCAACATGACACCCACCTGTACCTGAGGCCTTCAGTCCTGCAGACATGGCAAAATATATTTGCTTCCTAATGCTTGTTCTTTGATTTTATACATGCAAAAAAGCTGCAATAGACAATGTCATGGGTATATTTGGTTGATGTTGACAAGCTTTAAAACTGATGACCATTTGTCTGCAGAGAAGAAAGGTTGATTGTATGTCCCAGGGGTGGGACAGACTGAAGGTGAGTTGAGAGTCTTGACAGTGGGAGAGTAACACGTGACTAGTCTGTAACTCCAGGGCACCAAACCTTTCAGCCTTTGATTGTATCTTCTGTCCAATCGAGCTGCTTGTCCCTCTTCTGTAGGAGAAGAGACATGTATAATGAGCTGCTCTCTGTCATGGAGCTATCCAATTGTAAAAGTGTAGTGGCTGTATTTAAACCTGTTTGTTCTGGAGCTGATTTACGGGAAAGATGCTATATACGGTTATTTTTCTGGGAAGTGTCACTATTGGGTTTCTGGCAGAGACCAGCTCACTTTGAGACTGGAATGGTTTGAGAAATCCGATCTATGTTTGAAACTGTCTGCTCTTGGAGCAGTGGAATGGACTAGGTGACCTCCAGAGGTGCCTTCCAGCCTGAATTATTCTATGATTCTGTGGAAGGTTCCTCCATCTGCTCAGGGACATTTTCCTTTAAAGCCTCCATCTAGCCACTTGTTAATCTTGGACAGCATGGGCCATCAGCCTCTTCCATGCTAAATCTGGATGGTGAGGAGAGGAAAGTTACAGCATGTGTGCAAACCATGTGTCCACAGCACATGTGTCCATAGGTACATCTAGAAGGGTTAGAAATACTAAAAAGGTACATCTCAACTCTGAGAACAAAGCTATTAAGAAGAGCAGAGAGGGGGGAAACAGGGTATGGTGAAGTTTCATTGTCCTGTACCTGATCAAAGATATTGGGTCAAAAAGAGATATTCACTCAACATCACTATATAAGTGGTAGTGAATAAAAAACATTCCTGCTTTTCAGCTGCAGTGATAGAGAACCTGCACACAATGGTGGTTTGGAACAGGAATGGGCCATCCAGAATTTATATCTGATATGTAAAATAACAAAAAAATAATGAGTCTGGAGTAAAACCTCTCCTCTCCAAACCTGGAAAGCTGTACCCTCACAGCTCAAAGTAATAGCTATGGCTATAAAAATCTCTTTCCTGTTGTATAGTATTTACTGGTTTATGGTAAGGCATAAGGATCTTAGATGCTATTTAATAGATTTAACAAGCTGCATAACCCTGGAAAGAGTCATATCCTAAACCTTCTTCTATGATCATCATCAGGTTTTGTGAGGAAAAAATAAAATGTCCTGCAAGAGTAAACAGGAAGAGAGGATCTGCCTATTTAGGCAGGTTCACAGACCCACTAAATCCTTTTCTACTCAGTTGGATGCTTGGTATGTCGTAGCACACTCTTACCAACAAAATGGGCCAGACTTTGAAGAGCAGTCCCTGAGGAACTACTTAAATATGACACTCAAAGAGAAGCTTTAAAAACTAATGGGAGCTGTCTGCTTGTTTTCTTTAAACTGTTAATCAACATGATCTGTTGTTACTAATGGGCAATTAATAAAGACAATCTAAATTCCCAAGAGAATGGGGAGTCCAATAACTGAATGCAAGAGATGTGCCAGTGCAAAAACAAATCCAAAGCTTTTCCAGTGTGACCATTGCTATGGAGAACAAAGGAGAAGGAAGGTGTAGATGATGGTAAGAAAAGGAGGAATTCCTCTCCTGACTACGGCAATTGTCTTGATTTTTGTGATATCATGATAGTTAGTTTTATTTGATTAACAGGACTTGGAAAACTGAAAAGGTTAGACTAAATCACACTCCAAGCTCTGAGAAAACTTTGCTTAGGCAATAAAAAGATGTGCGTGAGACGAAGATAGGAAACATGCTATTAGAGTTATAGAAAAGAGACCAGGATTATTTATGTGAGAAGGAAGGAGGACTGGGAGGAGATTCAAAATCAGGGTGGTAATATTATCAAGTGTAAGAAGCGGTGTAGAGTGTGAAGCCAGTAATAAAAGGATTTGAAGAACATTCTGTATTGTTCATTTTAATTTCCCACTACTTAAAGTTTAAAAAAGCCCAAACCTTTTTATTTAAAGGAAAAAAAACAAAAAACCAAAACCAAAGAAGTTTCAGTGGGGATTGTAGAGTTGATGCTGAATTTACTGGATCCATCATAAGCAGTCTTTTCACGCCAGTATTTCCTCAGCCCTGGCTTAGAATTAGAGATCTATTTGACTTTGGTTATTGCAAACCCTTGGAGATTCACTCTTTCACTCACTAGTGCAAGGAAGTGGGGATTTTTTATGTGGTAAGTTTGTCTTCTGGTACCAGGTGGCTCAGTTCTGAGCTTGTGGACAGAGCTGCAGGAAGAACAAGAATTGCTTACTGAGGGGACAAGTGAAGTGTTCCCATTCTTGGGACAGGCTGGAGATCATCTAGCACAAAGCTAGCAGTGAGAAAAACTGGAGAAAGCAGGTACACGAGACAAAATTAAAAGATAAAAAATCAGAATCCCATGTGAGATCAGGATGTTGTGGAAATTTAGCGAGACATCCTGGTTAAATTTTTTTTTCAGTAGCCCTGATTCATTCTCACTCTAGTGGCCGTGCTCAGGTAATGTCATATGTGAGAGGGAACTGTGGGCAACAGAGTACAGTTGTGCAAAGTAGAGTATTGAACTGGTACAGGCAGATAAAGACAGCTTTGTTATACAATAGGTAATAAATAATATTGAATGTACTGCTTTCTAGGACTCCCCTGTGCAGGTGTATATGTTGCAAGCTGGCAAGACAGCACATGCTGAAAATATCCTACACCTAGTGTATATGTTTCTATGATTTATCTGCATGCTTTTTTGTCCTGTACAACATTTTTAGACATTTTGATAAATTATGGCACTCAAATCCATACGTCATAGTGCTTTAGTATTGCTGCATTGTAGCATTACCTTGGGAATTCAGAGCATATAATACTTCCTTTGGAGGAGAAATGTATCAATTTCTGCATCTGCAGCCGCCTTTGTAGCACTTGAAAGAAATGTGTTAAAAAAAAAAAGAAAAAACCAAATGCAAAACCAACCAAAAACCCCTGCCTGTTCACTTACACTAAAATATTTGGTTTTACACTATATTTAGGACCGGCTGGCTGTCAGCTGAGACAGACGCTATCCCAAATCTAAAACACTGGGTAAAAAGACCATGTGACTTTTTAATTTTTTGGGAGATTTTTTTGTTTGTTTATTTATTTTTGGTGTTTTTGTTTGTTTGTTTGCTGCAAAATGCTTCTTTTGTTAGTGCATCACTTAATATTGGTGTATTAAAGCTCATAGGAAATAATGTTAATTGCACATCCAGAATTTCAGAAAATATCTATCAGGCTTTTTTAGTCATGTTAAGGGATTGTTCTGTTAATGGAATATTTGGTATTTCCATCAAACACATTGTTTGAGACCATGAAATGTCCTAGAGCTCAGCAGTATCTTGCAAGCAGAGCCTGACAGAAGAATGATGGCAAGAAGATGTGGTATTTCCCCAGACTGTGATGGACCTAGGATAAAACCCCTGAGCAGTTTTTCAGTGTAATTGAGCCTGATTTGTTTTGTCTCATTGCATGGGGGTACAAGTAATTCACAGGCACATCAAGAGCTTACAGACGTCTGCAACTACAGACATTGAGGTTTAGGCACTAGGAACTAAGGAGGTAAGAATCAGCAATGTTTAATGGCCCTCACTCCCCAAATGTGTTGTCAATTATTCTTAGCTGAAATGAGGGGTTTAACTGTCCTGACTAGTCGCTGTGGATCTGCTGATTGTTGCAAGAGATGGTGCCTGTCTGAGTGGGAATTTCTATCCCCAAAATCCTTCTGACCTTTTATAGCATGCTCACAGCCTTTTACTTGGGAGCCTGGTGCCCAGCTTCCCCGTGTGTTTACTCTGTCTTTCAAGGTACTTTGCCTCACTCTGTGCTACTCTGTGCTGTGCTTACGTTAGTAAATGTGTGAGCACCTTCCTCTAAGAGAATACCTTGACTAATCCATGCCTCTGAAAAATTCAGATGTGGGAAAAGTTACAGGAATAAAAAGCCTTATGATCACTTCAGATCCACGCTGCTCATGTAACAAAGTTAGAATGAAAGATTAAGCCTGGAGAAGCTGGAGATTGAGGGGAACAGTTTTAGAAAACCAGCTGCAGGTAAGTAGGTATGGGCCAGGCCCTGGTTTTAAATGGTTGGCAAAGGCAAGGTGGTTCTAGCCAAAATTCTTGGAGATGCCTTGTTTTATGAAGTTCAGGCATAGAGGAAGATTTCTCCTGGAAGATTTTGAGCCAAGAAAAAGCACTCTTCTGCTGCAGTGCCTAGCCCAGGTAATATTATTATATGTTGCTGAAGCACTGAGTGCTATATACAGACATTCAGAGCTGTCAGGAATCTCTCCCTGACCTTTCTGAGCTGCAGGTGAGCCTACACAGGAATGATCTCTTGATACACCATCACCTTTCTCCCAGGGCCCCACCCCTGTGCCTGCAGCCATCTCTAAGTACAAGGCAGCAGCTGGTTAAAAGTGCAGAGGAACAGTACATGATTGTTTAGGACAGGAAGTTGCAATATCCACTTGCAAGAATGTAATTGCTTTTGAGCTGGAACAGGGCCAGGACGGTTGATTCCAGCTGGTAGGAACAGCTGCAGCTGTGGAGGCAGCCAAATCCAGGGCTGCTGCACGGAGGGGAAGGGGAGGAATGGAGCTTGCCAGCAACCTTCTGAACTCGGAGGTGTGCAGGGGAGAGTCCTGCCCAGGTGCCTCCTCCTCCCCACTCCACTGCGTGGCCCATAGGGAAGCCTGCAGAGGAGCTGGCCAGAGGCTGGAGCCAGCCACAGCCCAGGAGTTCTGGCATTCAGAGGCTCCATGGAATTTTGCCTGGGCTGCAGCTAGCTGTGCTGTCTGCCTGTTTGTGTCCATCCTCCCATTTCCTTTTGCTTAGCTTCTTCAGCTCTAGGTGACTCCACTCTTACCTCTTTGCCCACCATATTTTACAGCATCTTTCTTCCTTTCATTGCCTAAACTCTCCAGCCAATCCCCCACTCCAATACCCAGGAGCTACTGTTTTATGCTCATTGTACCTTCCAAGGGCTTGTGTGCTCCCCTTTACTAGATCTGTGTTCAATGAGCTCCTTCTGTGGAGCCAGTCTGCTGCTCTCTGGCTGTGGCACCTGGCACAAGCCTCATTCTCCACCGGCTCTTAAACAGAAAAGAAGATTACAAGTAGCAGTGAACTTTGTTAGCATTGTGATATTGTCTTCTGAATCCTACTTTAAATAGAGCATGCTGACTTAAACACCCTGAAACCTAGCACTGTGGTCAAAGAATTGTGTTCTTTCTAAAAGAGGTGACTTGTTCATATGAATCCAACATACCGATTAAACACAGCTATACAAACTTTTTACAATTACTTTTTAACTTTAAAGTCCTATTTGAAAACCTTAAGAGAAAAAATGTACTGAAATAGGTATCATGCCACTCTAACACAACAGTGGCTTGATTTTGAGGCTGAACTGTGAAACTGCAGGTTTTGCACACTCAGAACCATCCCAGGTATTTTTTCAGCTGCACTTAGATTTTCCAGGGTTGGTTTTGCAGATAAAGAGAGTCGTGTAATTTCTAAGAGTGGCAGGTCTGCCAAACTTTCTAATGCTGTCTGCCACATGCAATCATGGAAAATAAAAATGCTTTCCCTTTAGAAACATCTCCTGGAGGCTCCTTGTGCACAGGACTGCTTTCCACCTTGCTGTATGCCAGGGAAGGCTAGGTTCACAGGATTATTTCTCCTTCCTAGCCTCTTGAATTTTCTGTAAGGCCAGGTCCTTTACCCTTTGGCTCTCCTGAAGTATGTTGGGGTACTGGATACACGAGACAGTTTCTTAATACTCATGTTTTTAAATTCACCAGTCTTGATAAAAAACTCTTTGATCTTACCCAGCTACCTTAGCCTGGTTTAAATTAAAGGAGAGTTTTGGGAAGTATGCCAGGAGAAGTACTTACAGCGTCCAATATAGGCAACACAGTTACAAATGTTTATAAAAGAGGTAAACTAAGAAATTACAGAAAGAGAACACTTAATCTAATCACAGCAAGCTCATATCTAACAGAATCTTTTGGGTTTCAGCTGACTTGTCACAGCCCCAAAAACCTTGCAGGGTTTTTCTGTCTTTTGCTCTGCAGCCTGGGGAGAACCTTTCAGGGCTCCCTCCTGGTGATTTCTTTCTCTGTCATTCTTCCTTTCACTTCCAGGCAGAGCCAGCTTAATGACATGTCCTTCATGGGCCTGATACTGCTCAGATGGGAGCTGGGGCCTTGGAGCTTTCCTTTGGTGTCAGAGCTGCAGAGCCTATGCTCCTGTGGTTCACAGTTTCCACCCTCTGTGCCTTTGAATTTCCTGCCAGCTTCTGTAGCAATAAATGCAATAAATGGGCTCAGTGATGATCATGTCTAGCTGATGGCTGAGACTAGGCTTGGGGATAATCAACCACATGGATAAATGTTATCACACACTTGGCCACACCTTCAAAATTTAACCTTCAAAAGATGCTTTAGTGTTCACTTTTAATCAAATTAGGAGCAAATCTTTTTTCTGTCCAACAAGCTCTATGGTGTGGTTTTCCATAAATGGCAGGCTGCATTTGGACAGAATTATCTTTCAACTGACTTACGGATGGATGTCTGAAAGTACAAGGCTGAGTAAGATAAGGAACAATGCAGTAGAAAAGGTAGTGTTGTACTGGTTTGAGAGATGATATAAACAGAAAGCTTTCTTTTCGTAGCTGGAGGTCATCAAGAGATTCTGTGACAGACCTGGAGGGACAGAACCCTCATGCAAGCATCCTGAAAACTTGCAACATCCTTGCAGGTGAGGTATTGGATCATCCTGTCTGCTGTCATGAGACAGCTGCATTGAATATTATGAAAATAATCAGGAAGTATATATATGACTTTTAAAAATCTGCTTTCCAAATCCACAGTCAAATGGAATGATTTTACTGTTAGTTGAATGTGCCTAATGTATACTAGTACACATAAGAAATCAAAATAAAGAAACAGCTTGGCTTGCTCATGGTTTTAATGTATATTCTGGGAGATATTTTATTATTTTTTCAACTTTTTGAGCATTTGGTGAAAATGTCCATTGATACCTCGTTGCCCAGATCTCATTCTGATATTCTTTGCCATATGTCCTGATGCCTCAGTCAGGAGCTGGGACTGACCTTATGTGGTGTAAGTTTGTGACTTGTTTTCCAAATGCAAGGCTCTATCCCTCTTATCTTCTGCTGTAAGGTTTGAACATAAAATATCTCTCTTCTCAGTTGAATTAAGGGTTTTTTCTACAGCTGACTTAAATTACTCATTTAAGTAAGTTTGTAGAAATGACCTGGTAACATGCTGGGCCCCACTGGATATCCATGGCAGCACAATTTTTAGAAGGATGCAGAGCATCTATTTGAAAGGATGGAGCCTAATTCTTAGATTTAGAATAGAATCTTTCCCATTTTTTTGTAAAATGTAGACATATTGCTATTCAGAAGAACATGCAACTACAGACACTCCAGAGAAAATGCACTACAGTGCATTTATGTATGTGAAGTTCAACTACTGCTTCTTCAAAGCTCTGGCTCCTGCTGTTTCTGCAGCTCCAGCACTGCTCGAAAGCATCAGAGAGCTTGCCTTCCATGGCCACCTCCTGTCCCTCACTGTGGCTTCCTGACACAGGCAAAGTTAGTGGGAGCATGGAGGTAACTCACATCACTTTCCCCCTTAGTGTTGAACAGTCAGTAGTTATTAAACTGAATTGCGACCTTTTATATGAAAATAAAAATGCAAATAGGCCGTAGAAATTCCTAAGAGCAAACCATTTTCTTTGACTTCATTCAGTATCAAAACCAAAATTCATTTCAGCCTGCTTTGAGTATTTAGCTTCAGGGATTAGTGAGGGACTGCTATTTGTAAAAACTAATGAAAATGAATGATACACTGGCTTTTAAAATGACTGCAAAAAGGACATACTAGATTCCAGCCAGTGGTAATATTTTGGAATTCATCCTTCAATGGACACATACAAAGTTGTCTAAGTGGTTAGGAGAAAGCCTTCACAATTTGTATTTTAACACTAAAGACAAGCTTTATAAATCATCCATTTACACATGTAATTCAAACTACTTCACAAACTAGTTGGAGGTCAAACATTAATTACTGAAGAAATTTTGCCCAAAACATGAGCCAGCTTGTTCCAGAGGGCATGCAAATAGTCAGGGAGGAGCAACACAGGGTGTGGGGAATAAGCTGCTGGGGCATGGCAGTATTGTGAAACCTCAGCACTGGGGCACAGAGTGCATATTGGCAGAGGAAGAAATAAGACATAACTGAACCATTGTGAAATGTGGACTACTTAAAATTCACCTTATGAATCACTTTCTTTTGAATACCATACAATATTGTGATGGTGACATACTAGCTTTAAAAAGATCTGTTTCAATCCAGTCTTCCAGAACTTCAGAACACACTGTAATAATAACCACATAAAGCACATGTATTTACCTGAGAAACTTTCACTTCAAAGGCTCACCGTAACATTTCTGGGATTTACTGAACATGTGTGCACAGAAAGTACAGTAAAAAGGTATTCCAAGTAGGTTCTTTGGTTTAGGAGGATGGCCATAAAATGTTATTTTAGGTCTCATTGTTCAAGCAAAGCGATGCAGCTGCTCTGTGAACATCTCTGAAATGCCTCACTGTGAACATAATTAACTAAGGACTGACTTTCTGTAGTTTCTAAGAGTAACAGAAAAGCCCAGAATTAAATATTTTTTGTTTGCTATTTACCAGCCAGTTTTCTCCTAGTCTAAAACACATCCATTTTTTCAGTAATGGATGTAGTGTGTTGACAGTTGGGTTCTGTCAAGGGCTCCTACAATATGTGAGAGAAAACCTGTCTGTTGGCATCTTTTTATCATTATGTTTGCTGCCTCTCTGCAGCTAGAAGGAAAGCAGTTAAAGCAATAAGTCTGTAAAAACAGAGGTTGCATGTAAACGGCTCCCGTAAAACAAGAGGTTCTAAATCCACCAAGGGCTCTATTCAGATGGGTAATTTGTTTGTTTGACTTCATAACTGTGTGCAAACCATAAAGAGAAATACCACCAGAAAAGCAATGTTTGATCATAAGTGGTGGCTGAGGAGGAGAGGGGGAAGCTGGAAATACTCTTTCCTGGTGCTATGCCTGCCAAGCCTTGTTTCACATCTCCCACTCCAAGTTCCTTTTATGCAGAGCTGCCTGCAGCACAGCCCCACAGACCCTCTGCTCCTCAGGGGAGATGTGAGTGTCTCTGTCTGCCAGGACCTGGCTGGGTGGGAGCAGAGCCAGGCAGTGGACCCTTAGGCATTGTAGCCTAATGAGGCTCTGGCAGTATGTGACCTGGTGTGCTCGAGGACATGCATGTCCTCTCTCCAAA
Source organism: Cossypha heuglini (assembly GCA_027576195.1). Taxonomy (NCBI): domain Eukaryota; kingdom Metazoa; phylum Chordata; class Aves; order Passeriformes; family Muscicapidae; genus Cossypha; species Cossypha heuglini. Next base: position 11,773,889 of record JAODKT010001744.1, read on the forward strand.
TAAAAGGCTTTGCCTGCCCCCCTTATCTGTTCCAAGAGTGAAGCTCATGTGGAAGTTTTCTGACAACTCGCTTTGGTGCTGCTGAGGGATGGGGTACCAGGAGGCTGGTGATGTGCTTGAGGTCTGAGGCCAAGGACTTGAGAGGGTTTACTTAATTGAAGACCAAAATCTGCTGCAGTCAATGAGAAGCTTGCATTGACTCTAGAGCTTTTTGGATCAGGTTCCAAATGATTAATTCCTCATAAACAAAGAGGAAAAAAGAGATTCCAAGGAGTCAGGCCTGGAAGAAAGACAAAATTTGTCATACTCTTTATAAACTGAGTTACATGGTTATATAGCTTCTAATTATCTTGTAATCTTCAGTGCTGTGTGAATATTAATATTTACATGATTGCCGTGTGCTACGGTTCTGTGAGTACTTGCACTTCCAAGAAATGCCTGTTCAAGAGTGAAACAAAAAATAACTCACATGGAAGAATAAAGTTTGGCCCCTAGGAGCAACTTCCAAGCGCATTGCTGAAATTCCAGAGTTGAGTATGATATAAACTTCAAAAATGCTGACTGGGAAGGGAGGAAGGAAGAGAGAAGAGAAGAGATGACAGTGAAAAGAAAGATGAGAGTGAAGATGGACAAGGACCTTGAGTTCAGTAACATTCATTTGCAGCTTTCAACCGAACATTTTTAACATAGGTTTAATTCTGTGTTGTTGCAGCAGTGAAGGCGTGGCCAGACAGAGGAAAGCCTAATCAGCTCTCCTATTAGGTGGATGTGTTTTTTCTCAAAGCTGCTCTGACCTTTGTGTCTGTGGTTTTTGTCACACAATAGTCACAGCCTTAATTTGTCTTCCTTGTGCATTGATCCCAGACTTGTGGCATTCCTAGGAAAGGAAGCAAAGGTGCTCACTTGATCCTTGTGGGTCCCTTCCAACTCAGGTTGTTCTGTGATTTTGTGATTCTTCTTGCTGGCTGTTGTGAATGAAAGGTTGTGTCAGAAGGCATTCAGCTCTTGTCTGCTGGGTGACACCAGCACTCTGCCAGCAAGGCTCTGAGCTGTTTCTGCAACAGAGCAGCAGGTTTGAACATAGTTTGAAATGCATGTTCTTTACACTGAGTTCTTGTGTATAACTGGTCAGTGCAGCTCAAAGGTGAGCAGGAGAAACTCCCTTCTCCTCCTTTAATGTTTGTGGAGCACAAACCCTATGAGAGCAGATATGTGAGGCTGGGTTCTTCACAAGTGGGCGAGTAGACATCTGACTGCCAACATCAAGCTGATACTCACACAGATGCCATCACTATTTTCACATTAGGGAACTGAAGTCCTGGAGTTGTTATAAGGGGGAAACATGGCAGCTGGTATTGCCATTCAATCTGGAGGAAGTGGCAAGGGAAGAGATTTCCATGCAGACATGACAGTTCATCTAAGAGTGCCATGGGAACCAGGTTCACATGGAAAACCTCATGTGGGAATGAGACATAATTTCCTTCCAAGAGCTCCAAATGTGCACCTCTTTTTTTGGCCACTGGAGCCACACAGAGCCTTTATGCGCAGTCTGTAAAGGATTTTCAGCTGTGGCTGTTTGTGATGAAACCCACAGATTATTAGTTTTGTGGTCTCTTCATCCTCCCTGGGACTGGAGCAAATTAGACCTTGCAATGACCAGCCATATTGGAACTGACAGTCACCTGACAATGACAGCCAGCAATGAAATATTGTACATAGCAGGCTGTGGATGCAATTTAACACATATCCAATAAATAAATTTATTGTCCAGAAGTCCAAGGCTTACCTATCTGCCTTAACATTCTTGAAAAAAAATAGTCTTTAAAAGAAATCCTGGCATAGTGTTTAGAACAGTGGAAAAAAGCTCAGACTGAACGCTACCACAATAAAAAATGTTTGTTTGGGACTAGCAGCTTAAAGAAGTTCTCACTGACCAGTCTAATGACATAGAGACAGTAGTAATATTACACGGTAGACCTGTCATGTAAAATTTAAACTATCAATCAGAAAATCACAGCTGAGCAGAACAGGGTCAGTTCAGTTGGCTCTTGATTTGAAATTGTTCCATTTCCTTTTGAAGTGAGCTGAGTGCTCGTATAGCAGTTATTTTGTCTTAGCTGTGAGCCCACAACGGGCAGCTGGAACATAACTTGGGCAGCTGAGTTGTCCTGCAAGTGATCCTGTGGTTTGCCACTACACGTGAGCACCTTGCCATTAACAGTGCAGTTGAACAGAGAGCTTAAATATTTCACACTGGCCTGGAAGAATTTGGGTTCCTGGGGAGGTGATGACTTACCAAGGTGCCTGAAAATATGACCTGGCTCAAGGCAAGAGTTTTGAGTGATGAGCAGTCACTAGGTCTGAGGCCACAGAACTGGCCTCTTCCCAGGCCAGTGTGAACATGCCCTTATCAGTGGGGATTGACAGGAACACAGCCCAGTGTCTGTCCCCTGGTCTGACAGCACAGACTCTCTAGCATGGAAGACTGAGCTGCAGAAAAGCACATGGGCTAAAAATGGTGGACAAATGCTGACCTACTAGAGGACAACATTCTTACTGTCTTCCCAGGCTCCTTTCTCTGACCTGTCAGGTACACCTGTCTGTGACAAGCAAAATAAACTATACAGGTAGTCAGAATATGAGTGGTTAACTCACACATAGTGGCTATCTTTAAACCTACAACATCACTCAGGACAGAAAGACCCTGGTCTGCTGCAGTCATGGGTGTATTTCCCCTTATTTCAGATACAACACATGGTATCCTGATTCTACAGTCAGAGAGAAAGCAGGAGACCATGCTGCATTGGACAATGTACATGAACTTTTATGCTGTAAGTGCTTCCAGTTGCAATGTCTCTCATCTCCTGTCCTCCCCAGGAAATATCTTCAGTGAAACTATCCGTGCCTAGTGCTGTCCTAAGCTGTCTACAGGATAATGGTTGGGAACAGAACTCAATGGCACAAGGGGATGAGCCCACTGGGAGCGAAGTCTTAGTGGGCAATGATTCCTTCTTGAAGGTGGTCTGGGAATGCCTTTCAAAATACAGTGGAGTTTTCTCCCTCTAAATGTTGCACTGCTGTTTTGTATCATTGGTAAAGGCATATTCATTTTTACCCTAGAGGGTAGATTTTCATTATTTTAATTGTAACAGTTCATATGCTGCAGAGTCTGATTTTTAACAGATGTTCCCTGATATATCAGTCGGAATGAATTACACTCCTTTAAAAAAAGTCATTTAACCCAGTGCAGGATATTTCTTTTTATACTAGTTGTTTGGAAATGTTAACACTCAAATGATCACGAGTAGCCTTTGAAGTGAACCCTGCCTTGGAGATCGATTGCTGAAATTAGCACGTTGGTTGTTTTTGCTTTAGTCTGTCTGCTTGAGGTCTCTATAACATGTGAGTTGATTGTTTTACAGCTTGGAGGTTATCTTTGACATCTAAAGGGGCAAAGCACTTCATTTTCTTCTCTTCCCATTTGGGGTTTGGAAGTAGGGAACATCTCAGTCATGAGAGTCTCCAAAAATTCTCTGTCTGACAAATTTAATTACTGAATTTTGATTCAAACAACCAGGACAGATATTTCAGCGTTGTGTAGGAGATGAAGCGTGGAGGAGTCTCTGAAGCAGGAAGTTTGTAAATTATTATCATTATCATCAGTAGGTTGCAGTAGAAGTTGATGTAAGGAAAAGTCTAGTGAGTTGTGGTGCCTCTGCACTAGATTGGCTGACACGAGGCACCAGCAAGGCTGCTATTTTCAGGCAACACCTTAAGCCCTGGAAATCAGACCTCTTTATGGAATCTCAGGGCACCTACAGTCACTAGTCACTTAAAAACAAGTCCTGACTCTTGTTTGGAAAAGACTTAAAGGATACTGCAAGGTTATTTTCTTCCTTGCTCAGTGGTCTCAGAATAGATTATACTTCTAACGAGTTTAGCCTCGCAGAAAAGCAAGTGATTTAATGGGTTTCAGATTGTCACTCAGAAAATTCATACAAACAGGCCAAGAAGGATTTTTACCTCTCCCAAATGTTTTTCCCCTTTTGCTAAGAATATTTGCAGATCTTGACTGTTTGTAAAAGAAGATATAAGAGACACATTCCTCAGTGCGAAATATACATTAAGGAACTTGGAGTGTGATTTTTCCCAAATACATAACACGATGTTCCACAAGCTATATCCACTATCTCATACTATGTGATGATGGCAACCTGTGTGCATCAGAAAGATTAATCAATAACCCTTTGTTTGGAATGCAGCAGGGCAATGAATATAACAGGAAAACAACTTTCTGGCAATTACAAAATATCTCAAAAATAGTGACAATAAAACCTTTCCAGAACATAAATGGCTACATTCTGAAGGATATGTCCAAGCTGCTTGAGATAACCAGAGGATATACCTAAATTTCTGACAAATTAGCAGTGTCAGAAAATCACCACAAATCCTTCTTCATGAGGCCTGAAGCCCAAAATGAAACCTGAAGAGATCATCAAAGCAATGGACTTTATGTGGTCTGAAAGAGCAGCAGGGAATTCCAATTATTATTCTATAGTAGTATGAGAGCTTTTAAGTTTCTGCTGAAGTTTCTGGAGTTTATTGCTAGTGACAGCAACTACTTCAGTTCTTCTGTGGCTGTCTTGAATTTTGTCCTTGGCAATTGTTATGGGAAAAGAATCCATGACTTACTTGGAAGCTCTCATGAAGGGCTCTGTTAGAAACTTTCTACTGTACACTAAGACTTTTGGAGGGCAGTTTTGTAGAGCTGCTTGCCTTCTCCTTTTCCTCGGCTTTGGAAGTCTCTGGAATGAAGAAGGTTGTTGTTCTGATGTGGAAAAAAGAGTTCTGAACTGATGGAAATATGGCCAACTTGGGCAATGCCAGAAGTTTAGGATCCTGCTCCAGGATGTGTAATTAATCACTGGAACTCCCATCCTCAGGTTGTCATAGAAACAAAATAGACTGCATAATCTGAAACAATTGTATTAGCTGAGATCATATAGAAATTTAAAAAGGGAAATAAAGTCTCAAAGGGGAAATGCTGGTCCATAGATGGATAAGGAAGAAGCTTTTCCAGTGATTGGGTCTCCATGGAAAGGATTTCTTGCACCTGAATGGTGTCTCTTGTCACCAAGATTTGAGTAGGATGGTTCACAGAGTCAAAACCTTACTCTATGTGTTGTGCTGCTGGGCTTATACATAGGCTATACCAAATGTAATTGTAGCTTGGTCTTTTTGGACAAAACTTTTGCAAGGACTGAGCTAGCTAGCACCAGACCAAGGCCTCAGAAATCTTAAAAAATAGAGAAAAGTATTCTCAGGTTTCAAACTTTCTGAACTGCTCTTTGACTGTTTATTGACTTTGGTGGGACTCAAACCAGGCAAACACTGAAAACTTTTGCTGAATAAGGGTTTGAGGAATGTTAAACTACCAGCTGGTTCTCATTTGAATTATTGCCTTAATTAGTCATTTGATTTTGACACGTCTAAAGCATGTACTCTCTTGGAATAAGCTTTCTCTTTCTTCTGACTAGCCTATTTCTTAGTCCTCCTCCACAATTTAACCTGTTCTACAAGCAGCAGTATTAGTGCAAGAAAGACAAGCACTCTGCCCTTGTCAAGACTGAACTCTATAATTTTCTTCCCTCCTGAATCATCTGTTGGAAGGATGTGAATCCAGGAAATTATTTTAAAAATATTATCTTCGTGATGGAATATGGCATCTTTGATGTGAATGACCCATTCAAAAAATACATTCTGCTGGTAGGTTTTGAGCCTTTCATTAAAGTTTAATGGTGACTTCGTTATAAAGACATCATTTTAATTTATTTTAACTTAAATGTCATAGATGGTTAAGAGTTGGAAAAGTAGCTAACATTTCAATAGTCACATGTAACTGTTCCTGTAGAATAAATCTCCAATATTTTATTCTGCCACTGTGCACTTTTTTGTGGTGTAATTCTGTTTCCAGTTCCCCAAAACTCTGCACATACCCATTGTTTTTGGGACCAACACAGGAATTAGATGTTCCTTCTGGATTGGAGAGTCTGTGCCTTGTTCTCTTACTACCCTCATGAAAATCCCATGTAATTATTTCTGAGTTTCTTTTCACTGTTTCTGTGACTTGTGAGTTCTTGAAGGCAATGAAAAGGATGGGGTTTGTTCTAAATTTAGATGAAGCTATTCAGAGCACAAGGTATAGGAGAGATGAAACCAGCCTCTAGCAGCTTTCCTGAACTGTGTCTTAGAAAATCACAGCACATCATGGATCCATCTTCTTTAATGAGTTCAGGATGACCACACATGAATTCCTGCCAGCACATCTCACAGAATTTAAACAATCCCTTTTTGTCTTAAGCATGCGACTTCTGTTTCAACTCAGGTCTATGTGTCTGAAGGATGCTGGTGAAACTCTTCAAGTAAAACAGAATTCACCGTTCCTACGCACATTGTTGAGAGGATTAATTACAACTGCAGTTTTGACTAAACTCCCAGAGCTAATTTCAAGGAGATATTTCTGTTACCAGGTATGTGCAAACAGTAGGCGGAGGAGACCATGGTTGAGTCTCCAATACCATGTGGTCTTTCCTGTCTTACATGACCTCTTTAGGAGCCACCTGTTCAGTTTCACTCAGTAAATCCTCTGGGTGAAATGTATGGTTGCAATTCATTACTATGCTGACTTCAGACAAGTAAATGGAACTGTAAATAAATTTTATCCATTGTTTAGTTTTAAAAAACTTTACTCCTCTTTTACTGAGCACAAAGTTTGCAAGGTTGCAGCAGCTCCAGAAAGAGCAGAGCCTGAGATCTCTTACATTGTCAAATGACAAGAATCCTGCAGTTGTGAGATAGATTAATAATATTAACATTAAAAAAAAAACCAAAACATTTGTAACTTGTTTATCACCAGTTGATCTCTAATCCAATTTGACTGAGTCTTAACTGAAACTCCTCCTTAATATTTCCTTATCTACATGAGCTTTGGACTTTTGTTGACAAATTTAAACAGAGATGCAAGAAAGAAAAATAGTTTAGTTAGTAGATTAATTTAACAAGCAAGAGTAGGAGGAAGCTGTTATTTTATTTTGTATTTTTAATTTATGGCCATATGACCAAGAATAAAACCTAGGTTTCACCAATAAACTCATCTGGAGTACATGTGTAAGCAGTTAAAACAGTATGCTGGACTTTGGCAGCACATCTGTTCTAAATAGTCAAGCAACAGACTGGAAGTTGCTTTTTATTCCTTTCACAACAAAGCCTTTAATATGAGAGTCAAAGGAGGAGAAAGAGGAGGGAAAAAAACCAAACCAAACCCCTCCAACAATGCAATCTGCAAAGCTTTTACTCTTCTAAATGAGATAAATTTTTATTGTGACCTGTGATACCAAAATTCAGAGGAACAGTCAGAATATAAATGTTCATATATAGAACAGAATATAATCTGTGTTCACCAGATACATGGGTACTGACAGCTGTCCTACAGAATTTCAAAGAAATTATGTTCCTTTTTTCTTCTTTTTTTTTTTTTTTTTTTTTTTTTTTTTTTTTTTTGTTTTCTTTTGGTTTTGTTGTTGTTGTTGTTGTTGTTGTTGTTGTTGTTGTGATCAATTAATTATTTTTGTACACTTAGAAAAATAAGATATGCTCAGTTCTGGGGTAAGAATGAATCCACTAGTGTAAACTAGGCATCCATATAAAGAGACAGAAGTTTAGTGAAATCAGTTTGCACTTCTTTTGTCCTTTCTTAATCTAGTGGATTTAATTGACCCAAATCTGTGCAAGCTTCCAGGTATTCTGATGGATTTTTACTGACAAAAACATTTTTATTGAAAACCTAATATTCCTTTTTGAATTTCTGTTAATGCTTGGTAGTTAATGCTTTTATTTCCACTAATATTTCTAGTATTTTCTGTAGTGCTGGCTCTAATTGTGCACCCCAATAAAGAGGAGTTACCATAGGAGATTTAAGGTTTTTTGGGATGGAAAATTTTACTTTTCCACATAATTTTATAAACTTTTAATCCACAAAACCACAACAAAATTACATGAGATATCCAGGAAAAAAAAAGGAGAATGCAAATTATATGGAAAAGATTCACTGAAATATGTATTAAAATGTTGATAAACTTGAGTCAGCTTCATATTAAAGGCTGTTCTAGAGCCTGACTGACCTCCCTGTGGCTCATTGAGCCACCAGTTTTCCTTTGTGCCAGCATAGTCCTAGGTGAACCACCACATTTTGGGCAGAGGAGAGATATTTATTCTGCTCTTCCATTCTAATTGGTTTTGAGGTCAGTTTTTAGTACAGGGATCTGAATATTGTGAGTGCTTACAAAGCAGCCTGTTGGGTCCCTGTGCTGGAAGATGAATTAGGAGGAAATCACTGTGCTTTTAGCTCATCCTTTGTGAAAGTTCAGAAGGTTGCCACTCTGCTTCCCATGAGGTGAGGGAATCCAAGTATTTTTTGGGATGGAGCAAGAATGTTTAAATGGACAAAACCATTAGAGTATGAAAGCACATATAAGACCACAGTTACCTCTTAGCTTCCAGCTCCTCAAAGCTGAATTTTAAAGACTTAATCTTTGATGGATGCAGACTTCAGTTAAGGTTTCCCTCTGGCAGATGTTCTGAGTTAGGGATGTCTTGGGAATGGCTGTCATTACAACCTCTATACTATGCTGTAAGGACCTGGGTGGAATTTTGGTAGCAGCCACCTGCTCTCTGACTATTGCTGCTGATTTGTCCACACTGAGACAATTTCTATCATAGACATCTCTAACATTTCTTCTCAAGACTGAATGCTTTGCAGGCTGCATCGAACAGCAGGTAGCTTAAAGGCAAATACTTGCCATTGTGTAGAAGGTACAATGCCTTTCAAGTCTCTACAAGCTCTACTCATGCTTAGCATCAAACAAATCAGAGTCTGTTATGCATATTGCTGCAAGTATGTGAACACTTTTGGACAGGGTGCTGAACAAGAATTTATTTCTCAACCAGTTTTGTCTTTTTTGTTTTAGTTACAAGAAAACTTTTTTTTTTCCTGTTAAACGGGACAAAACAATATGAGAAGCCACCCGCAACATCTGCTAACATCGAGATAAACATCTCAGTGACTCAGGCTGCTCCTGCCCTGTCTACCAGGCCTCTGCTGCCACCCACCGTGTGCTGCAGAGGAGAAGCTCCAGGTGTGTTGTCAGCTGGAAGTCTTTTGTATCTGTTATGCAGACAAATTCCCAAATGAATCACCAAACAATGTGATTTACTCAATATGTAGAATTTTGCAATGGGAGAATTGTTTCCTTATAAACAAGCAAATCTTCTTCTGAAGGGCTATTTCCATTCAAAAGGGTGGATGAATACTAGTTAAATCCCGTAGAAATAGAATTTAAAAAACTGCTCCACTTGAATGATGATCTCTGGAAATACAGGCTAGCTGGGGCCAGATTTTTCTTACATTAGACTCTGAAATAGCATAGGCACATTTGAAAATGTCCCAGTATGATAAACTCCCATCTGTTGTCCTTCCTCCAAGGAGAGCTGATGTATGTTATTGTTCTTTGCTGAGGTGCAACCCAGGACTTTCCACTTTGAACCATCACATTTGGGTAATGTCTTAAAATCATTCGTGTCTGAAAATACTTGGATGGTTACTTTAACTACTGAATTTTTACCCCATCATTTGATCCCAGACGTTCCTCATAAGCAGCACCTGGTTTGTTACTGTCTGGGGGCTGCCTGCACCCCACAGAGGCAGGAGGCAACATCACCCTGCCTGCAGTGAGCTTGGGCACAGCACCACTTCTGTGGCCACTGCTCTCAGGAGCAGGTCTCTTCAGAGCTGTTCTCACAGCAGCTTTCCCAAACAATAAATTTCTCTGATGTAAAACAGCACTCTGCAAATTTTATTATTGTATGCCACTAGAGCATACCAAAATGATCTTAGTGATGAATCAGTTAAGAAAATCCTTCACCCTGTCCTTTCAGTGTCCCGTCTCCCATGTAGTGTTTGGGTTTATGGGCTTTTTAAAGACTCCAGTGATAGCTCTCATGAGCAGAGTCTTACATGCAGCCATAGGTAAGTGTAGGCAGGAGGAGATCACTGACATGATGGGAAAATCTGCCGTCTCCTCACACAAGCCAGTCCAAAAATAGTATCCTAACTAGTCCTATTAACTCTTTAAGGTCCTTATCCCATCTCTTGTGCATGTACTTGGGCTGCCTTTGGTGAGTTGATATCACATTCTCCCTTTGAACAGCTCATAAACGTGTGATCTGTTGCCTCATGGATTTTGGCATGTTTAGTTGTGTGCTGATGTGCAACACTTGGTAAGAGCTGTCACAGATGTTACCGGGGGAATCAGGCCCTGAAATATTAATGCTTTGTGTTTAAAGACCCTCATTGCATCAGCTGTGGCCAGTGCTGTCCAGTGCCAAGAGAGAGGACAAGAGGAGAGCAGAGCAGAGCAGAGCAGAGTGTCCCTTCTGTCTCCCAGAGCACTGCTGGGTTGGAGGCTGGGTAATTTCTCGTGCCCTCCTGATGTCCTGCTCACCCATGGCTGGGAGAGAGGAGCAGCAGCTCAGCTGCACAGCCACAGAGGTCCTGCTGAGAGGAGACAGCAAACATCCTTTGGTGGCTGACAGAGCTCCCCAGTTTGACTGGGATTCACCTGAGGCAATGTGCCCCTGCACCAGGAAGAGGAGCTGCCCCAGGCCATGCAAGGCAGGGGTGTCGCACTGCAGCTTTCCCCAGGAGGACCTGAGGAACTTGGTTCTGCCCCACAGTGCCTTGCTAGGCTGCTCTGCAAATGATAAATGGCTTCTCTGAGGACTAGTCATAAGGGAAGTTGTCCAAACCAAATTGATTTACACTCCAAGGCTTTTCCATGTCTAGCTGACTGTCCTGGTGCTGGTGATAGCCCATACCTGTGGCCAGCCTGTCTTTCATTTTCAGTATGAAAGTATTTTCCCATCCAAGATGCCTTCCAAAGAATCTGACTTTCAGCTGATAATTTGGTGAAAGCAAAACCTTTCCCTCCTGAATACTTTGGGGGTACAAGAGAAGGGAGCAGGGACTTCAATTTGTGAGTGAAGACAATTGTGAAACCAAAGTATTATGTGGTAAAATTTAGATTACAGATTACAGTTTTCTGATATAAGTAATGGAAAATCTTTCCAGTCATCCTAGCTGTATCCCCTTCAGCTTCCACAGCACAAGGCAAGAAAAGGACACTGTCCAAACAGAAAGAATGTGATTGCACATTTCTCAGGTTGCTGCTAATAACAGTTTTATTAAACAACAGATACATCTTGCAGCACAAAGCAGTAATGGGCATGCTGAACTCAGAGTATGAAGGTCATTTATGTGAAAAATGTATTGTAAATACTTATTGATAAGTTGCAGGCAAACACAGACAAGAGTGTGTGTTGTAGCTTTATGTGCTACTAGCATTAAACAGAGTTTTCAATCCAGTGACAGCATTAACTGCTTTGAAACCCCTCAGGGTCAATACTGCAAGTGTGTCCTCATATGCCCAGGATTCATATGTCTTTCTCCATCTGGCTCTTCTCTCAAAACAGTTTTATATTGTTCTGCTGACTGCATGCATATATCATCCTACTCAGATCTGCAAGAGAGTAGAACTGAGTCGACAGAGCTGAAGATGAACGTAGTAAAATTTTGAGTGATACCAGGTGACAGGAAAGCATCTGCAAATGAGCATTTTAAAATGAATTAGGGAAAAAAGTTTAGCCAAAGAGGAAAGCATTAGGGCAGAGGAAAACTAGTAGTAGTTTTGAAGACATAGTATTCGGTCAGGGCAGAGAAATGTAAAATTACATTCTTAAAAATTATGCAGAATATGAAAGAAAGTGCTTTAGGTTTACAAGTTCTAGGTAGTAGAAGGGGGAAGGGAAGGTTTTTATCTAAGATTCCTAGTGGGTTACTAGATGTAACCATTAAAAAGGTCTATTATTGATCATTCTAAAAGCTGAACAGGCTTTTTGGATTTGTGTGTTATCCCAGAAATTGACTCCATATGACTAGTATTTGAGTGACATTTTACTGATTCCAGTCCTAGCTGTGTGTGTGACATGGTCTGTCGCTGCTTTTTCACCTTTTGTGCACTGCTGCTGTTTGTTCTGGCATAAAGCTTACAGAGAATTTAAGACCTGTCATGTAACAAGACAGCAAAAAGTGGAAAGGGGCCATAAAAGCCAGTGGAATCTTTGTTATATTCATCAAATGTAACTGGGAAACATTGAGATACAGCTCTGCTGTACTCTGTCCACATATGTAAGTAGGGGATGCTGCATGCTGATGTTTAAAATAAAATAATTTTTCTCCAATGAGGCACCACCCAAATGGCTCAAGAGACAGACTCTCCTGTATTCTTCTGGCTCAGCTGCTGTGTTTTAAGGGCCAGATCATCAGCCATGACATTGCTATTTTGCCTGTGTGTGAGAGACTTGGCATGGCCAGGTAGTGTGCAAACCTAATGGACAAAGGCTAAGGGCTTTGATGCATTGGAGAAGAGCACCAGACTGTCCTTCCCGGAGAATTGGACTGCCACAAGTCTCAGAAGGAATTGCTTTTCAATTTGATGGATTATTAATAATTGGTCTTAAGTAAGTGTGCTCTTTGAGTTTCTCTTCCCTTCCTTTAGCTACCTGGTTTTAATGAAAGGATATTTATTTTCTATTAGCCCTTTGGTGCTGTCTGCCTATTTCCCTTTTCCAGATACCCCTCACATCTGTTGCATTGTGCTCTCTTTGGGGAGTTCCTCAAGAGAGGACACATACTTGTCCTACAAAGAAAGGGTGGTACATAGGAGTTGCACTCAGTACTGTCATGATGCTGCAGAAACAGATCCTTGTATTTCATCCTTTTTTGCAATAAAGAAAATTTGACTTGACTTTTGTAGCAGTGGTTCTTGTGTTCTCACTGCCTCCCACTTGAGCATAGCAATTCTTGATCGGGTACAGCATCAGATTGCAGCGGGGTTAGCATGTGGTAACAAGAATGATGCTGGGGGGCCTGAAGGAGGGAGAGCATTGCTCTAATTTTAAATCACTGAACTGGCAGCTTCATCTTAGATCAGCTTACCCAGACTCAAAGGATATTGCTATGATCTATTTAACTGAAATTAACCTTCAGTGATACGAGGTAATTACATTCCAAAATCAGTGGCAAACTTCTGTTAATCAGTCCCCAAGTGACACTGTCCTTAGGTTTAGGAGCATTACTTTCAAGCTGTGAGAACAGATTTTTAAACTTAGCTTTGAGTCTTCCTGAGTCCCAGCCAACTTGTGGGCAGCTGAGCGTGTGCGCTGTGCAGTTTTTTAATCAAATACATTCTCTTATGAGATAATTTTACAGAGCAAGCTAAGTCTAACTGGTCACCAAACTTACCTGGCTCCTGGGCACTCTTGTTCTTAGAAGGAAAGAGCAAGGTAAGAAGCCTCCTAATGCCTCCTAAAGCCTCCTCTTCCTGTGTGCAGTGAAAGTCTCACCTCCCACAATCTCTTCTGTCTATAGGGACAGCATTAGCATGGCTCCACAGGCCTGCTCTGAAAGAAATCAGGAGGAGACTGGGAAGAGCCAGTGCTAGAGACACCTATTTCTGGAAAAGGGCTGAAAGCCATCAAAGCAATTCATGTTTATGGGTCATCAAGGAGGACAGAAATAGGAAGCTGCCTTATACATGTCCTCATTTAACAATGACTTATGGACATGGGAGAGGAAACTGTTATTGAATGGCAACAGCAGATGCCAAGTCAGGTTACTCTGCTGTCTGAATAGGTTAAATCCAGTGGATACCATCAGAGGGTGTTAGAGAAAGGATATGTGGATCAGAAGGGTGAACAGTTCTGCTTCTCAGACCCACCCTTTCCCATAGGGTTCTGTAAAGAGACCTTCCTATGGAGTGACATTTGGACATGAGGATGTCTGATCACCTGAGAGGAATCTTAGGGTTTTGAGGAATTATCCCTACTGATATTTAACTCTATCTAAACATTCAAAGCTTCACATTTAGGCAGTCATCTGAGGAAAGAGGTAAGTTAGGACCCATGTGTAAAGTCCATAATAGTCACTTGTTTCATTCTAATTGTTTTTCAGACTGGTAACTATTGTGAAGATAGTTTAGGATTGAAGCTTTGCTTGCCTTTGTTAAAGCTGACATTGTTGTGATCCTTTTCCTTCTTTTAATATACTGTGACAATCTGCCAACTACTGTTTTCTTTATGTGGCCTTAGAGTCTGTGTGGAAGATTTCTTGTTGTGCCTTCTTCTCTGGTTCTCATCAGTGGTGTTAAATTTGTTGAGGGCTAGGTGCAGCAAACTCTACTGTACACTCGTGGGAAGGCCCTGTGTGACTACAAGGGAAGGTAAGAGGAGAAGAAAAGGTTAAGTATTGCCTATGTAAATTTTCAATTTATGTTGGCTCTTAGCTGAGCTGCTGACTCCAGTTCACCTCCAGGCCCAACACATTCACCCTTCTCACCAGACCTTACAGGTACTGGTGGTGGTCAGTGCTTCACAAGGCTCTCTCTCACCTGTTTCAAAACTTGCTCTTCTATTTGATGCTTTCTTGGAAGCCCTCCCAGCAAAGCAGGTCTGACCAAATCTGCTTTTGCTTGTGTCGTCTTGAGTCCAGGTTCAAATTTTGCCCAGAAAGAGCTCAGCATTTTGTGTGCTCAGCCCATATATAGAGGAAAGTGTCTTACTGGAGTCAAGACCAATAACCAGACCTCTTTATTTCTACTGAAAGAGAAGTGATATGGGAAAAGATTAGGCTTTGTTTATTCAGGGTAGAGAAAAGATCCTGTTATGGCTGAGACATAAGGCAGTAGGATATACACATCTAAATGTAAAGCTGCTAAGGTGCTTGTAGGAGTGGAGGGCTGCCAGGCATGCTGATTGCATTCTAGTGTCTAAACCAAACAGAGTGGAAAAGTGCCTCTGTGCTTTAATGACCTTTCCTGGGGTCATGTTCTAGTCCCATTCATTTGGGTTTTGAATTTTTTTTTCCTCTCTTGAGAAAATGTTTAAATGTTGAAGTTCATCATGAGTCCTGGATGAATTTCTGAAGGTTCCCAAAGGCCTCCAAAGCACTCACACCTGTCTGTTCATGCTGACTTGCATATACCTTACTTTGTATGAGGTCTCAAAAATTGCCTGGTTTGAGCAGCCGAGTGATGTGCCCCATAAAAAAAGAAAAGCTTTAGGAATCCCAAGAGCCTGGATAAATAGTAAACTATTACTCTTGCAGGACACAATTCCTGTGTTCTTATCCCATTGACTTACACATTGACTCATCAAATGACCTTGGAGAAATAGTACTGGAACAGGGATTGACTTCATCAGGCTGGTGATTAACTCATCTCAGCCTTGTAATGGTAAAAGAAAGGTTTCTGTGTGAAAGAAAAGCCCTCACCAAGGCCTTAATTCAGCTCTTTTCATGCTTGTTGCTCATTATCCTGAGTTTTCTTTTACAAAAAAATGCCATATTTTATGGATGAGAGGAGTGGAGTTTGTCAGAGCAGAGAGGCTTCCATTTGTAAAAGATTCAATCCAACACTGAGAGGAAAATCTAAATGGAGCTCCTCCAAACATTTCTGATCCATGCTGCAATATTTGAAACCAGAAATATCTGCATGTTCATTTGCATGCTTGTTCATAAGACTACCTCAAAAAATCACATCTCTTACTCTAAATTATGAAAGAAATATCTAGTAGCTCTTTTCTTCACCATGTTTTGATAGTGAGCCTGGAGAGTGTTTGTCCTGGAAAACTGCCCAGAGAGTATTTTATTGGTTACATTCAATTTTAAAATGGTTTATATCTCCCTAAACCCTAGGTTCATAGTATTTAATATTACTAATGGGATGGTGAGATTGCCAAGCATTTATCAGCACAGAGATATCAGAATGGAAATAGTAAAATGACACATTAATCTTTGAGTTCTCAATGTGTCACCATAGAAACACCTGCTGCCCATTATCTAAGTGTTACGAAAATAGCAAGTTCCTAATAATGGACACGTTGGAAGAGCAGTAGAATGCTAGGAAATGAATATTGCCATTGGCCCAATCCTCCCTTTCTTCATTTTCAGTCACACCCTGCACTTGCAGGCAGCACTGCCTGCCTCACATGGAGAAAGGTCATTGCCATGCTGTCTTCAAAGGAAAGATAAGAGACAGATTGTTTTGTTGTTTTTTGTTTTTTGTTTTTTTTTTTTTTAATAGGTGACACGAAGTACTCTTATGCATGATAGTTGGTCTGCAATGATAGAAGAGCTCTCACTGGCTTCACTGTCACTAGGTGAAACTCTTGGGGACCTGACCTGGTTTATTGCAACCAGGTTAGAGCCTTAAGGGTGAAAACGAAACCAAATAGCAGGCAGCTTGGGATTTGCAGAGCTGTGATTTAATAAATAGCACCATGTCTAGGCTTTCCCCTCACCCTATTGCTCCAAATCCTGACCATGCCCATAACATATTCCCAAGGGAAAGCATTAGAAAATGGAAGAATTTCCCATTTGACTTTTCTGGCTGATGTCTTTATCTGATGAATGGAGAGTTAGCATCAGTAGCATTTGTGCCTTTGCCTCTCAAACTGCTACCCACAGGCTTTATTAGGTAAATAAAGTTTAGTCAACTGTCATCTCATTAAAAAGCCTGCTTTCCTCTGGGTACTGAAGGAACTGGAGCTAAGTAACACGTTTGTGGAGGTGCTTCCACTTTCTACTACAAGATAAATACTTTGTACTATTCCAATCTAAAAGGAATTTTTTTCATTTATGACTGGGGAGGTGAAAAAGTTGTCTGACAGCAAATATTTTTTTATATATTAGGGTGATAATCTTTCCTGAGAGAGAAGGCTCTTCTGGTAAATTCTCTGGCATGTTCTGAAAGAGGTAGCACAAATACCTCAGCTGGTTTTGGCTTTGTTTATTCTTTCAGTGAAGGAAGGAACTTTCAGCCTCAAGTAAAAAAAAAAAAAAAAAAAGAGGAAGAGGAAGAGGAAGAGGAAGAGGAAGAGGAAGAGGAAGAGGAAGAGGAAGGAACAACTGTTTCCCAGCTGGGCTTTACCCGTCGCCCTTGCTTTTATGTTGCAAGGGAATTATGCTGTTAAGAGTAGTGCACCCCATGGGTTGAGGGTTCTGAGCAGAAGCAGCACCTTACCCATACATTATGGTATTTTCCAAAGGCTCTTTATAAGCAATGAAACTGCTGCTTTATAACTTGTCCTTATGAAAGTGGTGATGATTTTATTTGTGGAATAGGCAATGGGGCAAAAACAGAGATTCTCTCTTTTAATCCAAATATCCTAAGGCATAGAGAGCACAAGAAGCCAAATGTGGATTTTATCTGCCTTAATATGCTGCTGTACCATGGGGAGTGCACACATAACCTCTCCCTCACAAGCAAGGGTTTGATGTTAACTGGTACATATACAAGCTCGCAGTCTTTTGGTGTGGTTCTCTAACAGTACTGTTGGCCCACCTCTACCAAAAGAGATCACACACCAAAATGTATGTTTAAGTCAAACTTTCTCTGTGAGACACTTAAGCTCCACAGAGGCTTTGCAGGTGTGTCAGAAATAACCAGAGCTCGCAGAGCTGCAGGGAAAATAAAAAGCTCTGTTTATTCACTTAGTGATCTGGCTGCTTGTGTCGTCCACAATGTTGGACAAAATGTCAGCACCTCTGTTTAACTTATGTTTCCACTTTTCACAGACCTGATATCCTTAAGTATAACTAGTACCTGCTGTGTATCTTACGAAGGGTTGGGAGGCATGTCTGAAAATTGCAACAGCAGTTCTATAAGAAATCAGTCAATGCTTGTACACTTTACCAGTGTCTCACACAACCATGTGTACAGATAGTAACGATCCTTTGGGTGCATTTTAGAACAACAGAAAAGCCCCAACTACCAGCCTTGCAGATTCTTTGATGTTGCTTGCCCAGAGCATTTTATTCAACCAGAATAAACACCGTGAGCTGGTGATGACCTAGTGGAGAACACTGCAGGGGAAATCATTAATGCCCACACATTTGTTCCCTTGGTCACCATGGCCTAAGAATAAAAAGTCATCTGTGGTGATGCATGTGCACTTTGCAGGGATTAGCACATCTGTATATTTCCATTTTTTAATAAAATGTCAGCTACATGAGTGTTACAGCACTCGTGATGATTACTGTATTGTGCATCTGCTAAAACTAATGATGCAAGGAATTTCTAAAGTTCAAACACTTTTTTCATTTCCTAAAGCTCAAAGATAGAACACTTCTGGGAACTGAATGCAAATTTCTGAATTGAATTAGGAGGAAAATTGAATTAGGAAGGGGTTTTTCTTCATTTTATAAAAGAGCTAAATGTCCTACCACGGTACAACTACACACAGTAGATCACACATAGTAAAAAAATCCAAACTAGATAAATAAAAGTCTTGATTTGCATTTATTTTTGCAGGCACAGGATACGTCAGAACCTCATCTTCTCGCTTGAATGAGTGAAGTTCTGCTTGTGTTTTTTTGTTTTGGATTTTTTTGTGTGTGTGTTGTTGTTGGGGTGTTTTTTGGGTCTTTTTGGTCTTTTTTTTTTTTATGTTACCTGTTTTTCCCTCAATAAGCTTAATCCAGTCTTGTGTGTGTGTGTGTGTGTGTGTGTATATGTAGATCTATGTTTTTTTTTTTTTTAATGAGGTTTAAACTTGCATTCTAAGCACATACCCCTGTCTAGACTTGTCTGTAGCTGAGGACTGGACTGGTCTTGACACCTCTGTACTCAGCTAGTCTAGTGATCCTGACCTGATCACCCTTTCTAAGAAAAGCTACCTGGTGAGACTGACTGCAGCAAGACATCCATTTCAGCAGAAGACTGGTCTAAGCAGGGAATATACTGCAAATTGAGGTAGTGTGTGGTTTATATTGCATTTCTATTCGTTAGCTGTCCATGGAAATATGATTAGTGAGCAGATGATGTGGAGAACAGCTCCACCCTGATAGTGCCAAACATCACCTGGCTTTGAAAGCAAAGGAATTTCATTGTGTTGGCAACTGTATGGTTGGATTAGGGCAGATTTTTCTTGGTAAAAAGAAAGTAACTGCTCCCTGTGACAATAGCCTAAAGCCAGCCCTTAATCATCCATCAACTGACCATTCTTCTGTGGTGTCCTATAACAGCTGGTATGGCCCGAAGATCACAGAGCCTATTGTTTCTTGACTGTCTTCAGAATTAAATTCCTAGTCCAGAAAAATCTCCTAATCCCTTCTCAGTCATAGGAGCAGTTAAATTTTGGATTGGCTCTGACTCTTGATGGAAGGCAGTGTTCTGGTGAGATGAGGCTTAGGCCAAGCTGAGTTGGAGGGGTGCAAAGGAGCACATTGCACACCTGCACTGAGGATGTAACATCAGCCACTGTAATTCCAGAAATATGATCTACCCAATGTCTTAGTACCATCCTACAGAGATTCAGTCACAGCTGAATAAAAAGAGTTTTTGGTGAAGCACAGCATATGAAACTTCAGGAATAGTTCCTGAATCAAAGACATCCCAAAGTACTGTGCTTCCCTCCAACGTGCATAGCACAATTCAGTAACTTCCTGATGCCCTCAGCACCTCCTCTCTGCATTCACATTTGTCTTCAGCTTTCCTAACCCTATCCCTATCTACATCTCACCTATGGCCATTGAAAACCTGCATCCTTCTATGTGGGAATGGTGGAGCAACAGCCTGAAGTACTTGAAGGTAATACCTGCTCATTTTGGAAACTCATATAGTTCCTTTCCTTTCCAACAGGGTGATGTAAAGTATGATAGAGAGTAAAATGAAGTTGGACAAATAATTTAATCACTATCATACAGTATTCATTTTTCTGAAATAGAAGTCCTAAATAAAGACAATCCTGTAAAATTTTCCTATAGGAATTAATTTTAGTAATGTGAAATTTCCACTTAGATTCAGCAGTGCATTCAGTGGTAGCAGGCACCAAGCTCAGCACTAACCTATTTTTGGGTCACACCCTAATGTTAAGAACAACTTTGCGCTACATTTGGGAACACTTGGAATGATGTGGTGATATTGTCATAATACTCCCGTGTGTCTAAGGAAATAGCTTTTACTGTTCTCTTTGCTGAGGGAATATCTGAGGAATCTTAAGGCAGGGAGGTACAGGTTCATCTTCTAAGCTGTGTCTCTTATCGCCTTGCAGGGAAGAGCACGGTAATTCTAAACAACGCTGTTTAAAGCAGCCTCTGGAGTCCTGGGATAGCTTGAGAAGAAAATTAGTTTTGTAAAGCCTAAGTAGGATCCTGCATGGAAATTAGCCACGGCTTCTTCAGCCTTGAAGGCATTGCTGTAGAGACTTTGCTCATCTGCATTTCCAAGCTTGCGGCGCACAAGTTTTTAAGCCTGAGTTGCATTATAGCCGAGGTGTTTGAGCTGGGATCCAGACGAGTATGTGTGCACAGGAGCAGCCAGACAGCCCTGCTCCAGAGGGCATGCTGTCCTGTGCCTGGAGGTGGCTGCCATGTCTCCACAGACTGCCTCAGCAGGCTGCCACGTGGGCAGAACAGGTGCTTGTGGGTGGCAGTATCGTTTACCCACTGCCATCAGGATGGAGTCACCACTCCTCACACTGAACAGTGTCAGCAGCAGTTGTCTGCTCAAGATTATGATCCACACAGGCATAGGATTAGAGCAGATTGCTGGTTACAGCCACCTGAGACCATAGTGTGAGTGCTTGCAAACGGGTAGCTGGTTTTGCTTTCTCTCTATATTTGTATTCAGTATGCTTCACTTAGCATAATGAAGCAGGCTACAAACTGATAGTGATGAAGAAAGTTAAGAGATTTCTTTTAATGTGCTAGTAGATGCATAGATCCTGAAGGGGAAATAAAAAGAATTACAGGATCAGCACAGATTCCTCTGCAAACGTCTTTGAGGGGAAAAAAACCATGAAAATATTTTCCATACTCAATTCCTTAAAAAATGAAGGGGATGAGTGAAGCACATCTTTCTCACAGGAAGGAGCTCTGTTCCCAGTGTTTCAGCACAGTGCCAGTTTCTGTTGACTGCAGAAGTAACAGCAAAGCTGGTGGCTGGTATGTACCTAAGCTCTTGAGCTGTGCTGGAGAGAAATAAAGGTAGCTCAAGGGCAAACGACAGCAGAAAGAGGAGCTGCAGCTCCTTGGTATGGGCATCTTCACTGTTACTCCAGAACCACATGACCACTGATTTTTTTAAAGCCAAATCCTCTGTTCCTATAATCTCAAGGAAGATCTTGGTTTAGCTAAATCTCTCAATTTGTAAACTTATTTATTCTTCCATCTCTCAGAGTGTTGGGAATATTCTTCCAGTCAGAATGCTGTGACTGTATCCCATTATGTTATCACCACCTGTTTACTGTGAACATCAACGAGAACAGCATGTTGTAGTACCAACCTGCTTCTCCTTTGCAGGTTACCTCCACCTCTTCATCTGACAGTGTGAGACTGCTTCATTAGGAGCCATGTGATAAGGCACAAACATGTTCTTTTAAAACTTTAAATGGAATTTAAAGGTGTCTGTACTCAAGCCTGCTATAAGTTTTCTTATCCTTGGGTAGTACAACGCTGATTTCCATTCACAGGCTTAGCTTAATTGAATAATTTTGCTTGATTCTTTATGAAGAAACCACTTTGATCTGTGAATTCATTTTTGCTTTATTTCATATTTATTAAGAAATCAACAATTAAAAAGCTTTTCATAGGGGCTCACCTTTACAAAGGGCTACTGAATACCATGAGCTCTGTTTACCAGAGGTTTCCAGTAAACAGAAAATACCTAGAATTGAGGTCCAAATTAATCTTATCAGGGAAAACAATGTTTGTTCTGAATATGTAATTTGTATGAATTTTAGCGTGTTTCAGTGAACAGAAGGTACTCAGCATGTATTGAAGCTGGGACAATCCTGCCAGAAGTCCTTCTCTGTGAGAGGTCAAGGACACTGAGTAAGTTGCAAAACTGATCCTGAACATGGATTTATTTCATGGAGTCTTAAAAGACACTGGTGAAACTTAACAGCCTTGTTTACTGCAAAAACCATTTCAAACAAACACTTATCTAAATGCATTTGTCCCTGAAGGTCAGCACAGGGAAAGGTACAATACATCCACAAATGGTGTCTCTCAGATATGTTTTCTGTTGTTGATTTTTGTCTCATCTGGATCCCATCCTTCATAGTAGGAGTGAATTACAGGAGAAAAGCTTTTCAGAAGCAGTGAGTGGTCTAGCAGCCTCCCTCATGATTCTAGAAGTGAAGGGCTAGTTGCTGGTGCCAGTGGAAACATGGACAAAGATCTTCATACGCTTACACACTAGGATAAGTAGTTGGAAAATCAAGACAGTGGAACAACCACTTGACTTTCAGCAGATCTTTCATGGTTAAGCTAAAATATTTTAGTACAATTATTTGTGGCAGGTAGTAGAGCTTGAGGATAACTACAAAATCAACCCCAGCTGTCAGCAGAATGAATATGTCTGTTTAAATGCTGTGTTTGAACTTGCCTTTGAATACTGATCCAGGTGAAAAGCAGACATGCTGCTATCTAAATATTCATGGTTAACAGCAGAAATCCGTGTAATGCACAGAAACCTGTTAGTAATGTCCTGTAGTGCAAGAGTTCTGTCACTTTTGAAGGCTTTCAGGATTCCTGAGAGCTAACAAGTGTGAAGTGCTTCAGACTACAAACTACTGCTCTTTTTCTCTATTTATTGTATATGAAAAAGGACAAATTCAGAAATGATCCAACTTTCCTGATTTTTTTGGGATGTGGCCGAGACAAACTTTGCCCTTTTAAGTCTTGTTTTTCTTTACAGGCTGTGTTTAAATACTTTGGGCCTGTGTAGTTTTTTATTACAAGGAAAACATACTTGCTCTGCGCCTCCTTGTGTCACTATTTTGACATACCGACCCCTTCTTTTCTCTCCAGGCAGTCTCTGGAGAGCCTGGAAGAGTGTAACAGCTCATTGACTTGCAATGTGATTAATCCTTGGATTAGTCAAAATATGATGCAAACAGATCCTGACCCAGTGCTGAATGCTGTTCCTGCCTGTGCATGCAGTGTTAGGTACCTTACAACTGTCTCGAATTGATCAGGACATCCGGATTTTGTAACCTCATTTTATAACTGTTCCTCTCTCTCAAATTCCATCCTGTGAAGTTCTGAGGATATGTAACAAGAAGCCACCCAGTTACTATTCCTTGCAGCTATCTGCCAGTGTCACCTGCTCCTCTGGCATCATCATGCAAGCATGCACTGTCACACTCCCCGCTGGAATCTCAGCTCGCGAGTTGAGATTCACACCATCACTCAGCCTGACAAGAGTGTTGACTCCTGGAGCCAGAGCTGTGCTTGGGATCACATAAAAGCACCAGAGTCCCCTACATCTTGGCAGGACTTCAAGGACTATCCCAACGAAGAGATCTTGACAGCATAGCTGTAAACTCCACAGGCCCCAAGGGCTCAAACACCATGATATTTATGCTGCAGACTGGATTGCCAAGATAGTATCACTGTTATGCAGACATCGGTCCCTGGGTAAGAGGAAGCATTTCTCACACCTGTTAATTGGCATTTGAAAAAATTGAGGCTGACTGGAGTGGGCAGTACAACTGAGAAAGACAATGCATGCAAAGGCTGTATCCAGTGTTTCTTCTGTTCAAAAAGACTTCAGCTGCATGGGTACCACAAGTAATTGCAAAAGCCAGTATTAACTAAAGGAATTGCATACTGAATTATTGACATTCCTGGTCTATTTAAGACTGTTGTTTCACAGTCCTTATTACAACTTCAATCTCTGCAAAAATGTAGCTCCAGAGCTGTTAAATCCAAAACATGCTTCGGAAGCATCTAAGAGCATGACCAACTACTTTAAGATTACATGCAGGCTTTCAAATGAAGCCTAATCTTCATACTTTGCTTAGCTCTATCTCTGATGGAAATACTGCATCTAAAGTGGGTCCTTCAAAAGTTTCACTAGGCTGGTCTGACTTAGAAGTCAGCCCAGGTGTTTTTGTATTAGTAGTAGTAACTAGAACATTAAAGAGGAGAGATGAAGCTGGAGACCTTTGGCAGGTGCTGTTTCTGGCGCCTCAGGCAGTGTGAGGCAAATGCAGCAGCATGAAAGTAAGTTCATGAAATCGAGTGTTGACAGCAGATTTCAGACTACCTGTTTAAGTAAATGGGGCAATTAGCACCTTTGAAAACTAGTTTTTAAGTTCTTTTGTGGGGGGAAAACCTTGACAAATTCCCAGGATGTTACTGCATTACTCAGCTCTGATCCTCAGAATTTTTTTCTGAGAATTGCAAGGGTTATATATCAGCATAACATTTATAAAGAAATTGGATCACAAAAAGCATAATTATATGACTCAGACGGATTGCTCCATAAGCAAAACAACAGAACAGAATATTCAAAATTCTGCTGATAACTCTGAGCTCTATTTTTTGAAAGACAAAGTTTCTATTTTTAAAGACAAAGTTTCTGAACTAACTAATTTTAACTTGGAACAATTCCATTCATTTCCAAGAACTTAAAATTAAAAGATTCATCTCAGTAATATGAGAAGCCAAAACCTAAAATCATCTTGAAATTATTCAGCCTCAAGTAAAATATCTGGAAAGTCCTCCCATCTAGTAGCAGCAATTCATCAGATTCTTAGGAAAAACCTCTCCTCAATGAATGCAAAAAACATGAGAACAAATGGTAAAATTTTTACAAGTAGCTGCAAATAGGCATCCTAAAACTTAACTTGGAATCAGAGCGTGGCTTGGATTGGAAGGGGTCATCTAGTTTCAACCTAGCTCCTGTCCATGGGCAGGGATGCCACTCACCAGTCCAGGTTGCTCAAAGCCAAATCCAGCCTGGCCTTGAACACTTCCTGGGATGGGGCATCCACAGATTCTCTGTTCCAGTGCCTCAACACCCTCTGAGTATCAGTTTACTCCAAATATCTAATCCAAATCTCTCCTCTTTTAGTTTGACCATTGCCCCTTGTCCTACCACCATCTGCTGTAAAAAGTCACTCCCCATCTTTTTTTATAATCAAAAAGGCTTCAGTAACATTTAAAGGTTTAAATACAAAAAAGGCCTCAGTAAGATCTCTGGAATCTTGTGTGCCTCAGGCTGAATATCCCCAATATCCCTCTCAGTCTGTCCTCAGAGCAGAGGTGCTCCAGCCCCCTCATCAGCTCTGTGGCCTCCTATAGAGCCTCTCCAACAGGTTCATGTCTTTTTCATGCTAGAGGTCTGAGAGAGAGCTGGGTGCAGCTCCCCTGCAGGTCGGGTCTTACAAGGACACAGTAGAGAGGCAGAATCACCTCCCTTAACCTGCTTGTCTCATCTGCAAAAATTCTGTCATAATATTCCTGCTCAGATTTTCTCCTAGTTGTTTCTCTGTTTCTAAGAAGAGTGGAGAAAACAACAGTCTATGCCAGCCACCGTTGTGCTTTTTTCTCTTCCTTTCTCTCCCCTCATCCTCCATTCTGCATGAGCCCTCGGACTTGTTGCTCTTTTCAACTGTTTTATTTCAGGTACTAATCGTTGTACTTTTTTCCTACTGAATCTTTGTCTTGTTTTGTTTTGTTTTGGTTTGGTTTGGTTTGGTTTGGTTTTGTTATTGTTTTTGGTTTTTTGTTTTGTTGGTTTTTTTGTTTGT
>JAODKT010001744.1:11845138-11859596 GCA_027576195.1 Cossypha heuglini
TTTATTTGGTTTTGGTTTTGGTTTTTTTGTTTTTTTTTTTTTTTTAAAGTAGTTGCTGCTTTGCCTTTTCAGTCCTGGAAGTCACTGTTGCTCTGTGCAGAGCTCTCCTCCTCTCTCCTTCCCTTTGCTGCAGCTGGAGCCTTCCTGGGAGCAGAGCCTTGCTCCAGGAAGGAGTGTAAGGAGAGAACTTCCCCTGGCTGCCTTTCTGTTCAGAGATCTGCAGGCCCAAGGCACAGCAGGAAAAGCCACGACAAAGCCTCCAGTGACATTGTGCCTGTTCGTTCTTAATGGGATTCATGGTGTTGCACTGTAGCTTAAGTTCTGAGCTTTGTCTCCTTCATTCCCCTTTGCTGGGCTATAAAAATCCCGGTGACTGTCACCTTAGATGTCCCTGGGGCAGATAATAGATGCTACATAAGCATCAGCAAAACATCACATGAGTCCAAGCCTGTTATTTATTAGAATGTTTGAGAGATTTTTTTCATTGTGGTTTCTTTTGCAGTATTTTTAAAGGACTAGTGAAGGTCAGGTTGGTCTCTCCAGAGATTTGTGCACTGTGGTCTGAATAAAAAACCATGGTGCCTCTCTAGGGCCATTACCTGCCATCTCTGCTGCAGGGTCTGATCAGTGGTAGGTGACTCATTCAGACTATCAAGGTTTTTGGTGTGTGCATGTTGCTGCTCCGGGTGCAGAACCAGGACAGGCAGGCTGAGATTTTCCAGCTTCAAGTCCTTGTCGTTTGTAGTTGTTGTGGCTGTGAAATTCTTGTTCTCTTACGTACTGCTGCTGGGCAGTGGGAGCTGGAAGAGGCTTCAAAGAAATTTAAAGATGGCATATTTTTTTCATTTAGAATTTCCTGACCTTTTCAGTTTGTCATGTTGTCTTCCTTCCACTGTGGTGTTTGCATAACTTTTGATCTGTAAAATAAGGATCTGTGGAAAAAAAAGACCTTATCACTGTTTATTGTTTAATAAATAAAAATTTCACCAATATTTCAGTGAGTGAATGGACTGTTCTACACTTTGTTTCACCTCTTGGAATGGGCAAACATTTTTCCCTTGAAAACAGCTGTTACAATGATAAAATGCTATTTTAATAAAATTCACAGTGAGGTTTTTTGTGAAGTGGTGAATACAAATAACGTTTAAAACAGAAGAAATTTAAAGGTATTTCTGGAAAGTGTTTTTTTTTTTTTTTTTTTCTGGAAACTTCAATTTAGAATTAGTTTGAATTGGTTTTTTGAGCTTTTTTATTCCTGTTTTCTTTAATTGTGAGACGTCAGTAGTGACAGCTGGCATTTCATCAACAATTTCACTTGTTTCATGGGACACAAATGGGAGACACATTGTCCTGGAAAATGAGGAGCCCTTCAGTCAGTACCTCTTAGCTGTTACCCACAGAGATTTAGAAGTAAAATATTGAAATGCTTATCTCCTTTCATGGGCTCATGTTCTATTGTTAAGAGTAGTACAGAAAATGTAGTAAAAAGATTTTGATTTTCCGAACTACAAACTCATAAAGATAAAATTAACCATCTGTTTTCCCTTAAATATGTTATTGTATTATTGCATGTGGATTGTATCAGTGAATTATTTGCATGTTGTTTCAGGATCTGCAAGTACTTGTGTCTACCTGCATGCCTTGATACAATAACAGCATCTAAAAAGAAAACATTAAATTCAAAATATAATTAAAATTCTAAAAGAAAAATTTCTAACACAAATCCTTTCAGATATTCATTTAATTGGTATTTAAGATTAAAATTGTTTTCAATCACTATTATTTTAATCTAATTTAAAATTTGAATTACTTTTGAAATTTGCTCTAAAATAGTAGTACTAGTAGTATATAATAGTAGGGATGAGCTTTATCCAATTAATCCAAAGTGATGAATGTGAAGCTTCAAATGTGAAGCTTATGGACATTAGAAATGTATTTGGTTTGAGGCTGAGTTTTTTTCTCGTAACTGTTCATCACTGTAGTAAGATTTTGGTGTCAGTCCATGACTAGAAGGAAGGAAGGAAGAGCTGTGCCTGCATAAGCAGCTTTCTTGCAGTAGCTAAAGGAAAGGACCTGGCTGAGGTGGCTGCTCCTGAGCCCTGCACAAGGCCAGCATGGTTAGCCTGGGAGCAGAAGGTGGATTCATTGGAAATGTTTTTACTCTGTACTCAAGGTAACTGCACAAAATCACAAGGGCAGATGTGGAAGTGACATTTCTGCTGGTGGATTCAGTGATGGCAAGGAGCATCCAGAGGCACTGTTACACAGAATCATGGAATGGTAGAATGTTAAGGAGTTGAAGGGACCTTAAAGACCATCTAATCCCAACCCCCTCATCATAGGGACACTCCCACTAGACTGTGTTGCTCAAGACCTTAT
The DNA here is from genome assembly GCA_027576195.1 of Cossypha heuglini. Lineage (NCBI taxonomy): Eukaryota > Metazoa > Chordata > Aves > Passeriformes > Muscicapidae > Cossypha > Cossypha heuglini. The sequence goes on from JAODKT010001744.1 coordinate 11,847,518, forward strand.
CTAACCTGGCTATGAACATTGGCAAGGCTGGAGCATCCACAGCCTCTCTGGGAAACATGTGACAGTGCCTCACCAGCCTCACAGCAAAGAATTTAATCTCTTCATTGCAGGAAAGGATAACTCCATTGATTGGCCCAGGCTGGGGGCCATTCCCAGGAGGCACACATTTAGCCTGTGGCCACCCTGATGGTGTTTAATATATGGGCAAAGGCTATTGTGTCTAGCAGTGAGAGCCACAATGGAAGTGACACTTATATTGATGGCATCAGCATTTTCACCATTTTTAATTTGAGTTGCTTTTGTGAAGCAAAAGTTTAAATAATGGTCATTATTTTGAAATGGCAAAATTTACTCCATCTCAGGGAGAGAGCTTATGTATTCTTCAGCTTACTTGGAGAGCTTGTTTGGTGACTTCTTTACTGATTTTGTGGTTTTTGCATATTTTTAGAAGTACAGAGCCAGGGACATGTATAAACGGGAAGGAAAGTAGCTGTAAGCAGAAAAGTAAACACAACATTGTCAGCTGAACATTGTTTATCTATGGCTAAATCCTCATTAAGTTCTTGTGTTTGATATACTTTCACAATGTATAGTTATAATATGTGTGAGATTGCTCCCCCTTGATTAATGGCTCCTTTGCATGGCACTGGAGTCATTGCTTCCATTACCATAAAAGCATTTTGGACAATACCAAATTTTCTGTGCCTGATGGGCCAGAAAGGAGAACCACTTTGTTTGTACAAAATGTGTTTAATTTTATTGTTTATATGAATTGGCTCTTTATTCTTTATGATCAGAGCAAATCTCCATGCCTTCTTAGGTGTTCTCTGGACCCATCTGCAGAGGGCACTGGCAGGGGGGTCATCACTCAGGCAGATCTTCAGAGCATGTACCAGCAGTGGATGAGTCTCACCCCTTTTGTCTGGAATCTTTGGATTCCCAGGCCAAAGGGTGCAGGGGCAGGAGGCTCTGTTGTGGTTTTGCACTGTGCGTGGTGCTACCAGATTAACAGATTAACGTTGAGTTTTGAGAATAGATATTTCTGACCCAAATTGTAGGAGAAACTACGAATACCCCAAGAGTTTTACCCTTGAAAACTCTTTATGATTTTTAATAGTCTAAACATGACATCTGACATAAAGACATAAATGTTTAGACCAGCTTCAATATCTGTTTTTGGTGTGCCTAATACATGATGCTCTGTAAAATCATGCAAAACACATTAAGTTCACATTTATCTCAAAATGGCTTGTCAGTAGAACAGTGACGTGCTGCAGCAGTTGTGATCAGCTGACAAACCATTTTGATGTGGTTCTTCAAAAGCCATGACACCTCCTGCAGCTCAGTGCCATAAACAATGCTTGTGTCAGACCTTGCCATCACTTTGCCATGGCTGTGAAGAAAAAGTTCAGTCCAGAAATGGACATTTTTTACTTTCTGCCAGGTTGTGTGAAATTCTGACAACCAGAAGTGACTCTAAATCCCCAGATGCACATCACTGAGCTGTCAGGCCAGGAGTGGTGACAGCACAGGACTGTGGGACTGCCATGCTGCATGAGATACTCCTCTCTGCCTTGCCCTCTAGCCTCCCTGGGAAATTACACTGTGCATGGGTCACAGCTGCCACTGGCTTTCTTTCTCCCCTTGGGTCCTGGTCTGGGCACGAGGGAGCAGGTTCCCAGCAGTGTGAGTGCCATGTGCCTGCCTGTTGCACGGCCTTGTCACAGAGAGGGCAGGGAGCAGTGCTGTGGTGAGCACTGGCCATCACCTGAGGCTGCCTGCAAAGGCAGTGCTAGGGCTGGTGGTGCTTTCACTGGGTCCCAAGCGTGTATCCAGCCATATTCCTGTTGTGTTAGGGGAATCTGCTAGGGAGAACTAAACAGGGAGGATAAAAATGTACATCTCTCTGGATCCTTGCTTTTGTTTTCCCTGGTGTAGTCCAGGACTTTGTATTTACTCCACAGTGACATTTTATAGGCCAGTGTAACTGGGGCCACTGTTTGGCTCTCTCTCTCTCTTTCATCATCTGCAACCTGGAGATAGCAGTGTTTTCTGGGGCTGAGTGAATAATTCATTATGTGGCTCCTTATTAAACAGATGTTGTCTCTCTGTTTGCAGATAGTCTGCAAATGGATTGCATTTAGTTCAAATTTATTTGTTGTTCCAATTTATTCACCAAATACTTTCGGTAAATAATGTTATTGGCCTATAATGCATTCAGAATACGAATCCGAAGCCTGCCTTACATGACTATTTGTCATTGCTGGTTAAAATTTGTTATTTTGGCAACTATGCCTTCCAGTAAACTTGTCTCATAGAGCTTCCCCAGAAAGTAACACAAGGATACCATGAATATGTTAAGGGTGATGTTTAGGGGTATTCTTTCTTCCTTATTACTAATGCAGCTGAAATGCTTATCTGCCTCACTGGGTATTGTGAAAATTGGAAAGCTGTTTTCTGAATGTGAAATGCTTCTGAAGTGACCACTGATACACCAGCCCTGGCTGCTTGTCCCTGCCACTCCTTTAGGTAGCAGGTGGTGCATGGTTCCAGCTACTACTTCCAGTGCTCCTGGGTGCAGGGTAGAAGGTGAACATAGGAGGTGGCATGTGCTATGGTCAGAACCCCTGGACCAAGCAGGAATCCATGGGACTAAGTCCATGCTAATGAAGAAAATGGGTGAAGGCCCAGGGAACGTGGCAAGGCTTGACCCTCTTCCACACAGTTGGACTTTCCTTCCCCGAAGATGTCCATACCGACTTATAGATGTGGTGTGTGAGCTATGCTGTCTTCCAGACCATTCCTGGGAGACCTTTCCAGTTGTCTGAATCTGTGCCACAGCCTGTATGAGCAGTATGAATGCGTGAATGTCCCTGTCTTTGGGTCCTGGGTAGTATCCAGCTCTTCAGGAACACATTTAAAAGCCTTCGAGTTGCTCAATGCAGTTGCTTGAAGCACTGAGTGCTCCTAAGCTAAGTAACAGCTTGCCCACTGAGAAGAGGAGACATCCTCCTTTGCTCCTCTTCTCCTGGTGTAGCACTGCTCCCTTGGAAGTCAGAAGTGGAGAGGGAAAAGGGGCACCCAAGTCAAATCTGAGTAGTGGTCTATGTTCGATAGTTTGGAATGAGGGCAGAACTTCAACGTTTTTCAAAAGTTATTCTTCAAGAACATACCTGCCAGGAAGCTAAAGGAGAGGGGTTTTGTCCTGTGTCTCCTTATACAATGCCATTTTATTTTTAGCAGATAGGCTGGGGCCTCCTCTGGATATCCTGCTGGATTCACTGAACTGCACAGCGTTCAGCGTGCAATGGAAGATGCCAAAGCAGCATGCGAGCACCATCACGGGGTACACGGTAAGTGATGCTCCCTGCTGCTGCCTGGCCTCAGGCTGCACACACTGAAACCAGGGGCAGCCCCTTCTCCCAACAAACAGTGCCACTGCTCAGAAAGCAGCCAGGGGACCGTGGGCTGGAGTGGATTGAGCTGTAACCTTAAAAAATAAGCAGTTCATGATTTAGAGACAAGCTATGATGGGAATTTGGGTTGGATGCCAAAGGCTTGCAGTGGATATAGATTGTTGTGGTTTTCCTGCAAGGCTCTCAGTGCTCTCTGCAGCTGATAAAACAGTTGAGTAGAGCAGAGCAGGTCGATATTACACTGTGCAAGTGAGGGCCATGCAGATCCTTTGACCTGTACTTCCAGCCTGAGGATTACTTTAACAGGAATATGTTTTCAAACTAAGCCTCTAAAACTTCATAGACTGGCAGTAGGTACAAGGGAAGGAGTGTTTCATGGAGTCTCTTCCTGGATAGATACTGCTTAGAATCCCTGGGAGCCCACCTACAGCCAATCCATAAGGGCCTTTGTTTTATTCCTTACCTCAGTTTCTCTTACAAAAGCTAAATGGTTTTCCTGTTGTACTCAGCAATTTTATAGGGAAGTCTCCCCATCAAGCCTCTGCCATGTTACCTTCTGCCTGTAGGGCAAAACAGAAGGACTAAGCTGAACTGGTTAATGTATTTTACTGTGCAAGAAGAAAAACAATGAGCACTAACATGACACTCATTCATTTTTGTTAGGTATTGCTTTAACAGGTATTCCATAGCAATGAAACAGTGCCAAAATGGAAGTTAGTCAGTGGGAAATTAGCACCAAAGATGTGACATGTTTACTGGAATGTGTTGCTTTCCCTTTCAACAACAACAAAAAAAACCCAAATAGGAGCTTTTCTTATTAGCATTTTCTGTGGATGGATTTGAAATTTCCAGGAATAAAATACCCAAATAAAATACACAAAATTCAGTTTTATGTAAAAAGATGGGAAGCTGAATACTACTGAGTACCTTATTATTAATGTACACCGAAAGAAAGATATTTCTGGTACACATGCTCGTTTATCCCAGAGTCTTGTAAAAGACACCAGTGCAGCTCAGCTGCAGAGTTCATTTTATTGTTATGAAAGTGCTGTGGACGAGATTACAGTAGTCTAAAACTCCAAAAGTACTTGCTGTGGCCAGGACCTGCCTCAGGTGGGCTCTGTGTGTAGCTGGGTCCACCCTTCTCTGCAAAAATAGAGGTGCAGGGAGTAAGTGGCTTAGCCCATAAACAGTTTCCACTCTTCATGCATGTAGATAAAGCATCTGAGATCCACTTCTTTTTTTAAGCCTTGAACTGGTGTGTGGTGTGATAATTAAACCAAGGACAAGCAGCATTAACAGTGCTGTACCCAAAATGTCCTCACTGTAGTATCTTGACCTGGCGTCTCTGGGTCTCTGTGCACAGGAAAGCAGATTGTGTATCTCATTAGTGTCCAGTACATGACAACAGACATGGAGAGACATTTTATGATAGAGTAGTTTTTATAATGTCATGATCATGTTATGTCATCATCTTCCTTTCATGAAGTAAGGTATCTGTGTTGCGCAGATTAGTCCCACAGCTCTTCAGCTGTCCATGTTAACCACAGATAAATGATGCACAATTGAAATTGTCAGCTCAGACCTGTGCTACAAACACCACAACTGTGTTTCACATTGGGCAAGTGTATACACTGTGTGATGTTGTTCTTTGGTTACACTGACAGCTTCTAGCAAAAATGTAAGGAATATTAAAGGACTTTGGCTTTTCCTGCATTTGAAAACTTATCATGAAAAGGTTCCATGGGCTCAAATTCTGTCCTCAGTGTGAGATGATGCCCTCATTCTAAAGTTATTCTGAAACACTGAGTTATTGCTTTAACTGGTTTGACTATATCTTCTTCCCAAGGTCTTTTACTCAGAAGTTGAAGGTGACAAAGCAGTTAAACAGCTCTCACATGATGTTCCCCTGAGTTTGGATATGATTAGCATGGTGAGTATTTTTCATCAACAATCAGAGCACTGGAGCAGAACATGCAAGTGGAAACTTGCACCTGTCTCCTTGTTGTAGTTTTGTAAAATACATTGAGGATCCAAGCCCCAGGTCTGCTCTGGGTATTGAGCAAAAGGAAATCAGGATGTTTTTGTGTTTATGTGATGCACTTTTTCTCCTTCTTGTCTGACCATTTTACCATGTAAGACTATTGGGACTTGCTCTCAGCTTCCTAGTACTGACCTTTGACATCTACTAAAATAGAACTTTTTAATCTTAAATGCATTTTCACACATGGAAGGGGTGGAATTGCCTGAGTCCATGCACAGTTAGAGAGAGCTGCACTATCACAGTGTATGTGTTGCAGGGTCTGACACAGCTGTGTGAGTTCACACACAGAGTGTTTTTGCTTCTGTGTGAGACTGTGTCCTCTTGGAACATGCTTTAGTTGCAGTTCTGCAAGTTCATATTCTAGAAGATTTCCCCCAACTGCTGGTGTTTATTTTTTTCTGGAAAGGACCACTTTTTCTCATTTCTCTCCATATTTTTTAAACTTACAGTTTTTTTTTCCTTTGTATGTCCTTTGCATTCTTGCTTCAGGGTTTTCTTTTTTTTTTTTTTTATTTGTCCCTTCTCTTTCCTTCTTCTCTTTTCCTGCCCTACTTCCTCACTAGAAGTGTGAGTGAGGAGGATGCTCAGATTTCCTTCAGTTGTCTGGTTGTCAGTTCTGACTTCTGCAAGATTATGGGATCACAGCGAATGAAACCATATTGCTGTCATGATATATAATTTCTTTTTTCATGCATTATTTTCTGCCTTCTTATCTTTATTTCTGTATTCCTCTCTCACCTTTCTTTGTTTCTTAAAAACTCTTCTTGCTAGTAATGCCAAGAAAGATCAAATAGCACTGTTTTGTTTTGGTTTTTTTAAAAATCTTAGTCCTAACAGCAGTACTTCATAATTACTGGGAGAGGAGAGTCTGTATCCCAATACTCATGCAGATGATTAACAGCCACACAAACTGCTATATGCTGCAGCAGTGGTGTTGTTTTAATTCCCTGACCCATTATTTATGTGTTTTTGCCATTACTTTTTATTATGTTAGTTCTTAACAAGTCTATTTGCTTTTTCCCAGGGTCAACCTGAAGGGCAAGCAATTTTTGTAAGTATTGCTTCACATGAGACTTGGTCACAGATGTGTTTTAAAGAAAAAAATTGAATGTTTCTGACCTGCTTTCTCCACAGACTCACACAAAAAAGTTCATCTCAAATTTGTTTCTGTGTAGCACTTACACATGATCTTTTGTGGTCAAAATGTAACCAGACAGACAGTAGCCTCAAAAAGCTCGAAATCTACAGGTGGACAAGATGGACACATGTAGGCAAAGTAACTCCCTTTTTAGAAATGCATAAACCTTTTTCTCAGCCATCAGAGGTATTTATTGTCAGATGCCTTCTTTTGATGGAGTAAATTTGTGTAAGAAATGAGATATATCCAGGCAGTGAGGATTTAGAGATGATGGGGACAGTCAAGTAGTCAGAGGGACAGTAAAAGGGAAGGATACAGTCGGGCAGCTGGAGAGGAGATGAAGAGGGAAAAGCCTGAGCCAGTCCAGAGAGAGCCAAGAAGGAGGAGGAGCACAGGAAGGGGCCAGCCTTGCAAAGCCAGGAGGAAGGAGGGGGAGACCAGCTACTAGTATAAAACAAGTTTGAAAGAAATACCAACTCTTTGCAGCTGGTGGATTAATCAGATTGATTATTTCCAGTCCTGCACTCAGTCCAGTCTGCTTCCTGTGAATAGTAAACAGGTTGGGTTTATTGTGAGCAGGAAGCAAACGAGAAGTGCTCGGGTTTGGTTAGAATGACAGCAATTTCAGTGTTAAACTGAAATCCCTAGCATCAACAGCTTCTTGAAAACTTGTGTTTTCTGAGATCTGTTTTAGGAATAGAGGAATCTTACACAGTTGGTGGGCTCACAGAGCTTTTGTGGTCTGAAATAAGGGAGGTTTGGTTGGGCTACAGGAGGATGAGTCCTCAGGATGCACTTGAACCAGGACTATCTGGTTCAATCCTAGCTGAGCTGAGTCTGGGTTATGGCATTTCAGAGTTGAGCACTTCCACGCTGGGCACTTTTTTCTGCTTGATAAAAATAACACTTCTGAGGGGTACTTGTGGAGAAGTATGAGTGGCTGGGATTAATCAGCTCCCAGCTGTCATTAATCCTCCAGGAAGTGGTGTTCTCGATGAAATACCTTCTGTTGTATTCATACCAAACTCAACAGAAATCTGCAATAGTTTTGTGGTTAAGTCTGTTAATGTTTCCATCACTAAGCCTCCTCTCCTGGTGCTGGGTATGACCCTGCTGCTTTCTTGGAGGCTTCTCTGGGCCACGTGGGACTGCTGTAGCAAGGGCTGATTTGCAGTGCCTGTTTCTGTGCATGTGTATGTCCATGTGTCTGCGTGTCAGCAAAGTGAATCATGTATTATTGTGTATTATACCATCGTAAAGGAGAGGATGCATAAGTGACAGCAGCCAGGAGAAGTGCAGATGCAGTACCATTTAGTAGGTGATTGCTCTAACTGGGCATAATATTCAGGAACTCTAGCACATATAGTTAAAAAACCAAGAAAAAACAAATAAAAATTAGTGGGCTTTAAAGGTGGGAGGTCTTAGGTTGGGCGCAGAGCCCTGGAGAGCCACACTGCTCCCTGTCAAATCACTAAATATACCAGTACAAAATGGGGAGTGACCAGCTGAGACCAGTAGTTCAGGGAAGGAATTGTCGTCAAGGGAGAGAGTGTCATTAAAACCAGCCCAGTTCCTGCAGCTGTGCTGTGATCCAGGGTCTGATGTTTTTTTGGATTAAAACAAAACAGAAAACAGACATTCTTCTGGAAAACAATTTGTAATCTTGGTTTCTGTGAGGCATCTTACTGAGCCTCACAGCTTCAACACACTTGTAAGGAAAGCAAGCTGTGTGACAGGGCAGGGAGGGATATATGGGATAATCTAAGTGAAATTGGCTCCCCTACTACAGAAAAAGGCATCACATTGCCTCACCCCACTCAGCAATGTGAGATTGTAATGAGAATACCAAATGTCATTTTTCAGGATTTTAGCAAAAGAATTGTGCAAGATAAAAAAGTGAAGTTGGTGACTATTGAAGCATTATCAGCAATTGAGTGATGAGTTTGGGGCATCAGACTTCAAAATATAGAGCTAATCTGAGTGGAGGGGGGACTAAAAAAATGATGGGGATAACTCTTCCACATAATGCCTAAATTTGTTATCTGTGAGGCCACTCTGTCTCTTCTAAGAAGGATAGAACTTGGATAGAAGACCTGTCTTCTAAATACAAGCAAAAAAAATAAATGAAATATGTACTCTCAGGCTGCTGGACAGTAAGGCACAAGCAAATATGTTTCTATTCCAGGATCTGATTTGAAAGTGTTCCTGGTGTGAGGTGGGTGTTCCCTGACATTGCCACAGGTCAGGGGAGCGTGATGGTGTCCTGAATTTGTGCTTATTCACTGTCCTGATGCTTGAAGATTAGATGTTGGGTTTCAGAGATACCCCCTGCGTGTTCCAGGGCTGTGTTCATGAAGAGGGCACTGCCAGAAGGAGGCAGGTAGCCATGTGTGTAAGGCATGAGTGAGTGCTCCTTGCTGAGGTTTTGAGGGCACACACGTTGAACTTGTTGAATACTTTAGTAGATATTAGGACTTTGATCTTGATTGGCCAGGCACTAAATGAGACAATAAACTCTGTTTAGTTTATTGTAGACTGAGTCTGGAGGTGATAATATGAGGCACATACATGAATATCCAACTCTCTCCAAGGGCCAAGTTCCTGAATAGTGTGAAAATAGAAGACAGATAGTGAGGGATTTTTCCTCATAAGCATGAGTGTAATAAAGAGGAATACTGGCTGGAAAAAATGCCCATTGCTCAAGGGCAGACAGACCGTATGTATGGCATGGAGGATAGAAAGGCAGGAGCAGGGACATCAGTTCTGTCACCAGAAAGAGGTACAGGGTTTTCAGCAACTGTTTTCTCAGACCACATTGTAAAAGTCCCTTCGGCTATGAGACTGAAAGACCCAGACTGATCTTTCAGAGTGAGTGTTCTTGCTGCCTCTCTCTGAACAGTTACTATTCCAGGATTGTTATAGTCTCAGATTCATCTCAGACTTGTACAGATTATTTGAGTAGATCAAGGGTGAACAATGGAAAAACAAGATAGTGGTCAGGTGGTCCATATTAATAGGAAATCAGTGTTGGAGCTCCAAAACCACGTCCAGAGAAATGACAGATGGTAGGGTGTTGCTGAATAATGTTGTAGGAATAATGTAAGTTCCCCAATGAGTAGAGAGGAAGTGTTTTTTCCAAAAGACCATCAAAAGGAAGTTTAGCAGTTAATAAAACTTTGGGATTGTTTACTATTTTAATGCAACTGGAAGTGCAAACTTGAAGTGTGTTCCAATATGAAGAGAAAGGAGAGCTATGCATTTTCAAATACACTGTGACTAATGTATTTAATATCAGAGATTGAAAATCAGAAGAATAATAGCTGTAAAACAGGTTTTTTTGTAAGTGGTTATTTTTCACACCAGAACAGTCTGTGGTATAGAATCTGATATTTCTGTTTCCTTGTATATTATGTCAAAATTAATAAATCTGGGATTAACACAGACATTCCAGGTAGGCTGCAGGTAAAGAATACTCTATTTATTTACACATGTACACAGTCTCCATTAAAGATCAGATCTAAATGTCTGGGGCTGATCCATGCTATATGAAGAAGCCAGTGATGAAATGTAATGTTTTGGTGATGTTTTCTGTTTTCTGGGAGATTTGAACAGGCTTCTCTGAAGAGCATGCATCAGCCCAAGCTCTTCACATGGAGCTGAGCATTGCCTCCTTTACAGTAGTTGCCTGTGGGTTAATCTTTCTGTGTTTATGGCAGAAGGACAAATAATGGAAATGCTCACTTCAGGTCAAGGCTGTTAGCTGAGCTCATAAAATCGTGAGAGATGATGGGATAGGGCTCAGCTCTGTGAGAAATTAGGGATCATCAGTTCACACTGCATCAAATTGCTTCACTCTCAGGAAGTTTTATGGCCTCTGAATTCAAAAGAGAAATAAAAACAAACAAGAAAAAAAAAGGGGGGAAACACACCACACTGATACAAAATCCTAGCAGTTGGCTCAAGGGAGGGAATAGTATGTGACTTTGACTTCACCAGTGAAAAAACTGGATATCAAATGCAAATGATCTGCAGCCTTATGAGTTATGCTGAGAAATGGGTCCAGGTCAGCCCTGTGGATTCCCCTGGGACAAAGCTGCAGCTTGAGAGGAAACATGATTCTATTTGTGTTTGTTGTTTCTGAGCTGTACTGGGCTGGGGATAATCTTCCTAGGAGAGTACAGGGAAAACACCATGTAAGATCTGTGAGTCCCAGCTCACAGCACCATCCCCAGCTGCACAGAGCTGCTGTCACAACGTGCTTGTCTGCTCTTGTCTTGGCAGGATGTTGTTATTGGCGACCTGAAGCCGGGCACTCGGCACCGCGTTAGCGTTGGAGCCTACGGCTGGGCAGGGAAGGGACGGCCCAGCATGCCCAGGGAGGTGACAACTTTATCCCAAGGTAACCCTGCCTGCAGGGCTCTCTGGCAAAACTGGCAGGGCAGATGCCTCTAGCACCCACCTAACCTCTGTCATGTGCATGCATGTCACTGGTACTTCTCCACAAATGTAGGGTTTTAGAGGGGCAATAGGGTAGGGGGAGAAGTGTACAAATTTGAATCCTAAATCTATGGGTGTTGGGCTATTGTGTGTAGCAACCCAGCTGCTTCTCTAATGCTATTCCTTTGCACTTCTTCTTAGATAAGTGCATGCCTCCTGCGCCCCCCTATCAGCCCCAGATCGTGGTGGTTTCTGATTCAGAAGTTGCGTTGTCCTGGAAGCCTGGAGTGAGCGAAGGAAGTTCTCCCGTCCAGTACTACACGGTGGAGTTTATCAGGCAAGTTTGCTAATGGAGTCTGAATTTCAGTGTTTGTGCACTATAGTGATTGGGGCTTTTTTTAACCTAAACTGCACTATTCAACTGCATATAGATATGATTTATTTACTTACTGTGTATTGTATGCTTAGTTTTCCTCTTAGTGTGTGTTGAATTACCATGGAAGTTTAAAGACAAAACCAGAAAGGATCCAATTCGTTATAAAATCACAAATAAATTGTACTTTCTGATGGGAGAAAAGTAAAGTCTGATTTGGTCTGTTCCCTTTAGTAGAGGCCTGGGTGAATGAAGTTTTAAGTTTCTCCTGCCATCAAATGCTGTCAAACCATGCTGAGAAAAGTGTGTTTGACAGAGTGGCTTCCCAGGGCTGCTATAGAAAATAATCCCAGGACTGAAAATTCAGTATATTAGACAGTTTTACCTGACAAAAGTTATAGAATCATAGAAACATCAATACTGGAAGAGACTTTCAAGATCATCCAGTCCAATCATCAACCCAATGCTACCACTGTAGCCCCTAAACCATTAAATCACATCACCCAGTGCCAGACCCAGCACCTCTTGAACACAAAGTCATTTGGGTCGTGGGCTTGCAGGATTTAGACTTCCTTTGTTATGCTAATGCCAATCAAGTTTACATTAAATGTTGATCCCTCTGTTTAGATTTGGGGGGGAAAGTGAGGAGTTGGTGGGGTACTTTCTTGGTT
>JAODKT010001744.1:11859696-11871818 GCA_027576195.1 Cossypha heuglini
GTTGAACTCTCAAAATTCGCAACAGTAGAACTGAACTGTCAGAAGTTGCCAGTCAAATTGCTTTTATTAGCTCCATAAAAAAGGTCAGGAGGAGGTGATTGTATCTGCAAGCATAAACAAGTATTTGTACTTGACTGTTCATATGCTTGAGTGACTTAATATCAGCATACAAATCTATTTATTTTTATTTGCCTCAGTATTTACCCTTACAGTGAATGTAAAATTCACCTTTTTAATCCTTTGAGCGAATACTTGATAACAGGTTTTAGTTGAGGTTCCTGGAAAAGAAGAAAGAATTGATTCTTTAACTACTCTGATCTGTAAAAGGTCAAAAAAAATCATTCTTCAGGAAAACATAGTCATTTTTTAAAAAGAGCTGGTGTTAGAACAGACAGGAAGAACTTGATTTTCAAAGTATGGGTACAATCTAGAAGATATTGGTAGAGCAAAATGATATTGATATAGCAAAAAGAATACCCAGACTGAAAACCTACTTGTTAACTGATGCACTTTGTGTTTGGGCTGATATTCCCCATCTTTAGTTGGAGGCCATCCAATGTTAAGTGCACTGCGAGGCAGGGCATTAGGGCTGAAGATATTTATCTCCTTCGTGTCATATCTGCTGTAGACCTACAATGGAATTTCTTCAATATCTATTTTTTGAACACAATTTTTATCTGGGCTTTTTTGCTCTCTCTCCATCTCCTCTCTCTCATTTGCTCAGTTGATGGTGAAGGGATTTTGTTGAGTTCTGATTGACTGCACTTCTATCACCTTTGTGCTTTTACTGGAAAGTGGAACCTGGAGGCTTATGTACACTTCTTCATAGCACCAGGAGCCTGCTAATGGAAGAAGTGGCCATCATCTCCATCTGACACACCAAAAGAACACCCTTGAATGTTTTTGTTCAGGCAGGGAGTGGAAAGCTGCTGTTTAGGTCAAAAGATGCGAGTGGTTGAAATTTCAGTGTTTCATTGGCTTTAGACTTTGGGAAAGAATTTGCTAACAGCAAAATGTTTTGATTACACTGTTTAGTTTGAGGTTTGAAGCTAAGTAGAAAGTGCCTTTGTTAATTTTGGGATTATGCTCTCTTAGACTTGGAAGCTTGGTTGTATATTTGGAGTAAGTTCAATGAGCCATAAGCCCTAATGGCAGTTAGAGGTAAACATTTAACTTTAAGCTTCATTGTCTTTTGCTGCATATAGTTTTAATTACTCTAAAATATATTACTATGAGTTTAAGCTAGTAAATTAAACCAAAGTAAAACTAAAACAAATCAGTTCCAGTAAATTAGAATTGGGTTCTCTTATGTCAAAGAAATACACCATTATCCTGTGATTTTGCAAAATTAATAACTTTCTAATTCAAATCTGTAATTTTGCTTGAGTATAGCACAAATGCCTAAAAGCTATGACATTGTTTAAGTAATTTCCCTCTCCTTAGAATTAACTTTATGACCTTAACCATAGGAAAAATGTGCTGGGACAAAACATTCCTCTCAATTGCTCAGCTGTGATACTGGGGAAATTCAGTACATTCATGAAAATTCAGTACATTAATTGTTTTGCAACACCAGAATCAGAACCAGAGCTAGCCTGCAGCCTGTCTCTACTCAAAGTCTAAATTTGGTGCTTTATTTAAGCACTTGCCTGAGGGGTTTCCCTTGGGACAAGTTGGTTCACTACAGGCAATGGAAGGTTGCAGGTGGCTTCAGATATAAGATGAGCTGACCTAATTCAGGCTCTAGTGTGCTGCTGACTAAAAGAGGATGCTAAGGAGACCACTTGTCTAAATGCTGAAAGTTAGGAGAGAGACTGTAGGACTCATTCTTCACTAGGTAGTTCACAGGGAATGTGTTAAAACCAAAATATGTGGTATCTGTTCATCTTTGTAGGCTCAGTGTAAATATTCATATGGTTAATGGTGAGAAGTATATAAGGAAAAATCACATTTTTATGAAAGCCTCTAAAGCAATATCCCAGACTTAAGCCTATGAGCTTGGGTGCTTTTCCTTAAGATGCTATACAAAATTAATTATTAAATTAATTATTAAAAATATCTTGGATATTTTCACTCAAATACTCCAAATACTCAAATTTTTAGTCTGTTGAATGCCTACATGATCTTTTAAACTTGGTGATTAACTTATCCAGATTTTTATAGCCACATAGTAGCTACAGAACCACAAATATTTCAGCAGCACATGCCCTAAAACAATCAGGTCACTTTCTTTTCATCTCATTGGTATGTAGATGAAATCAAAAGCTTTTAATATTAATCTTGGCATGCAAAGGAAATTTTTCAGTATCTTGGTAGTGACATGAAACTTATGCTGTAATGAGCTAGGCAGGTTCTGCTGATAAAACTGGGAGATTTATTAGTATTCAGATGTTAAGGTGCTGCAGATTCAGCATAGTGTTGTGCACAGATTTCTTGATTAGTTTGAAGCCTTCCCTCTCCCTCCCAGAAAAATCTATGCCTGCATCCATTCCCAGCTGAATTCTGTCTGTCTCTGGCACTTCAGTCAGCCAGACAGTCATTGTTTGCTTTTGTTTGCAAAGAACCTGAAACAACAGATCTGGCCAGGGTGACACCTCCCAATGTCTAGGAGAAATACTTTTAATACTGTTTCTCTGATCATTGCATGCAGCTGGCATATCTGACTCAGTATTCACCTCACTGTTTATGAGATTAACTCCTTGGAAAGGTAACTGATGAAGAAGGAGGAGTGAAAGGGAAGAAGTGCTTAACAACATTAGATAGCATCAGAAGAATATCTAACAAGAAAATGAGTTACCAAAATTGTCCACTTTTTCATTTCCTCACAATTGACCTGGCATATTGGTTGATCTATTTTGTAGAAAGTGTCACAATAATGCGAAATAATAATAGTTGCTAAAAAGAATGTGTTGTAGTGCAGTATCCTCTACAAGAGATTTTCCACAGCAAATGATGATGTATTGTACTTGTTATTATATTTATTATTTGCTGGAATGTTTTTTAAAAACCATTATAAGATGAATTTTCCCCTTGAGATGAGTACAAATATGGCACGGAAGAACAATCAGAACTTTAGAAAAATTGGATTGCTAGAGGATGCCTCACCCTTAAATAATTTCCAGGTGATCTTAAAAGGAAGTTCAAGTGACTATAAAACTGCTGTTCTCTGCATCAGAAAGAATTCCCTTCTTGAATTGAATCAGTTCCCAGGTTATAACATAAAGCAGTAATCCAAACTTTTTTGGGTACGTTTGGCATGGAATTCTGCCCTTGGTTCACACCCATCCAGTCCTATTGGCTTTAGCCATGTATTTATTATCTTAAAACCACTATGACTTGTGTTAGATTCTTTCTGCACAGCATTTATGTGTTGGAGATGCACAGCTGCATCAAGAGCAGGCAATGCCCATGGAAGTTGTCTAACTTCCCCACTCACAGACAGAATGTTTGGAGCTGCCCTGCAAGGTGTTGGCCAGAGACAGAGACACCTGTGTTGGGGAATGTAGTGCTGCAGAAAAATGGGATAAGTGGTATCAAATGAGCCCTTCCAGTGTAAAAGTTGTCAACACACTGAAATATGCCATTAAAAAAAGGACCATGGAGACAGTTTGCAACAAAATGTTCTCATCTCAGGCAACATGGGAGCTGGCTTGCCCTGGATGCACTCACCAGCTGAATTTGTGTTCCTTTCCCCATCTGTTTGCCATGTTTTCATCTCATACTGTTTTTTTCACACAGGGAGCATTCTGGAGAAGTAGCAAAGGTCAAGTGATAAATCTCCCTTTTTCCCTCTCCTTCAGCTGCAGATCCTTACATGTTTGCAGGCATTTCCTTTATTTTAAACTTATGCAGAAGGAAATGTTGGGAGAGACAGTCAGTGGATTTGAAGCCTAGCCTGCTGTTTGTGTTACCTCCTAAATCTTTTTAGGGTGCAATGCCTCCTTTGGGTCCCTTCATCAAAAGCATGTTGTTTCCACTTGGGTGGACACATGGGCAAGGTCTGTTGCAAAGAGGCAGCTCTTGAGCTAGCAGGAATTCCTTGGATGGGAATTCGAGCCAAAAAAAGGATGTGTACAGGAAAACTGAAAACACTACTTAGTGAGCCTTTGGAAGGAAGCAATGTTAACAGCTTTCATTTGGAAAACACTATATATTTTAATTTTGGCCCAGGCATCAAAAGCTCAGAGGAGGGAAGCAATGGAAGAGTAGCCAAAATAAATGCTCTCCTGTCTACAAGGAAATGGTGGTGAAGGGTAACTTAAGATGATCTGTTTAGCTATCATTACATCTTGTGCGTTTGTCTGATTTTGTTTTTATTTTTAGCAAGACAATGAAATACTCATGTCCTGTGTGCCACTTGAGACAGGCAGCTGGGAGCTTCCACTTTGCGACTGCATTTGCCATTCTGGCATGAAGCAATGGAACCTCAGTGATCAATAAATCTTGTATTGACCTCCAAAAGAAAACATACATTAACTTTGGCACTTCCTTCCAGCTGAAAATAAACAAATACAAAATGCCTGCCTTGTGCTATAATTTTTAATTTGAAGACTGTTGGAGACATTTGCAGCTAGTCCTATGTAAACACTGGTAGATTCAGGGTGCACTTGGAGGTTATTTCCTGTAATAAATATTGCAAGAGCACTGGAATAATTTTGTCTGAAAGCCATTTCTGTCCTTATTTTACTTTCATAAACTTTAATTTTAATATTTTGGGTGACCTAGAGTGAATGTTTACTTTATTGTGTTGTTTGTATTTTTTTAGCTTCTTATTTTGTTCTCTCTTTAATAAGAAGAGGCCACTTTTAAAGAGAGTGGAAATGGTGTGAAAGCATCAGAATACTCTCTCAGAGTGCTTGAAGTCGCCCCTCCCTTTACAATGTGCCTGTATGGATGAACTTAAAACACTTGATAACAAACTGCCATGTGAATGGTGATACTGATTTCACTTGAAATATAATGGCACTTAGAGAAGCACTTATTGGCAGTTGGCTTCCAGCATGAATCAGGAGTTAACCAGGCATTGTCCAAAGCCAGCTCTAGAAATGTTGTTACAAAATCCAAGTACATGAGCCATGTTCTTTGCATTATTGTTCTGTGGATTTTGTGGGCTGTCTGTGTGTGGTTTTTGGTGGGGTTTTTTTGGCTTTTTTGGTTTGGGTTTTTTTTTTTTGTCTGTTTTTCTGAAGAGAGGACTTTGGATCCATATGTTCCTATGTGGGTGGATTAACCTGATTACCTGGGAGATCAAATGTAGGATTCTTATCTTGCTAATGCTTGTATGTGTTTGAAGGGACTTACTGGCACTAGAACAAAAACTCCTAGAAATAAAGCAAGATCTTTCCCTCCATTGCAAACTATTGCTTTATACAGCCACACAGGGAATTGTGAACCGTGGGTAATAGACCTCCACTTGAAAACTATGAATCCAAAATCCACAAAACAGATAACTTTAACTGGATTTGTCAGTGGGTCTTCTAAGTAACCTCCTTGGCTTTATAAGTAAAATCTGAATAATTGGGTTTGTATGATTGTACTATTTTGACATCATAGGCTTCACAGCTTGGTAATGATGGGTTGCACAGTCTGATCCTGTAAGAGTGAAGGGTTTCAGTGATGATTTAGTAGACTTCTGTCTCATTTATTTGTGTATTCCCTAGAAAAGTATGAATGCAGCTAATTTACAGAGGCAGCTTTAATTATTTAAGATCTGGTCTTTGTTTGATCCTCAAGGCCAGACCTTGACAGCAACTGGACAGGAATTAGAGAGCAGATCCAGATGGAGTCCATGGTTCTCAAAGGGCTTCTCCCCAACACGAAGTATCAGTTTGCCGTGCGAGCAGCGAACTCCTTTGGGTCCAGCCCTGCCAGTGCCCCGAGCGATGTCATCCGCACCTTCGGTGAGTACAAACACCTTTCTGTTAATGAAGCTAAAATGAAAAAAATGAAGTGTATCTGTAAATAAAGTGCATCTGGCATAGCTGTGGAGGTTTGCTGGTGGAAAGAGTTGCCCTCCAGGCACAGTCACTCCCAGTCTGACTCCTCTCAGTCCTGTCTGAGGAGCTTGCAGCCAGCACCCTGTGAAAGTCAAGCCACAAGGAGAGATTTGAAAAAACCCAAGCAGCATCACTCTCATACCAGTGCTTTGCTCTGGAGGACATTGACAGGTATTTTTGGATCGCTACTGCCCGAATTGTGTGCTGGCTTCATGCAGAACTGATGCGTGGATATCATGGGGAGAAATTAGAGACTTGAGTCTATTGTTCTTTTTTTTGTTCTTTGAAGCTGAACCTTATATATTACATTTATAATTTCAGCAACTCAGAAAGACCAAATCAAACTTGTACAGTTTTCTGAGGAGTAAGACTCTTAACTATTAGGCACAGTCCTGAAAATAATGATATAAAGAAGTAAGCACCCCTTTTTGATCAGAAGCTGCAAAGCAAAAATATTAGGTGAACATGCTGACATACCAACTTGTTACCTATTATATTTACATTTGTGTAGTAATTTTGACCATGCACACTGCCATAAGTGCTGGTCCAATTGTTGCTGAGCTTCCTCAGGATGCAATCCTCTGCCAGTACTGGGGTCTCTGTGGGCTGATTTTAAGGGGCTGTTGCTCCTCATCACACCCAAATTCATAGCTTATATGTGAGAATCCCAACCAAGCCAACACACAGCATATTGGGAATTGCACAAATCACAACTTCTAACAGCAAAAAAAACAATGTCACAAAGAGAAATAGTGGAGGAAACAGAGACAAAGCCAGCAAGGTATAGGGACTAACTGAGCTATTTCATTAATATTCCAAACCTTTTATATAAAAATGTACATCAGTACTTTTAAGTGCCCCTTTTTTTTTTTTTTTTTTCTCACTCTCTCAATCGCAAACCATCTCTAATTAACTAGTGAAAATAAGGAGCAAATATTCAGGTAGGACCGTGAGCTCTGCAAGAAGGTTTTGCGTGCTGCAAAAACATAAACAACATCCTTAGTGATCCACCCATTTAACCTGATAAAGATTTATTTCTAAACTGCGTCTCTGTTGTGGAATCTCTTTTTTCATTGACTCTTACGTGGCAGTTTCCATTCTTATTGTCCTGCTGTTGAAAATTCAGTCTCTTGAACAGTTTGCATGTAGTTTGCTGTGGCTCCTGAGCTCATAAGTTTAACTTCTGAAGTAAATGTTTGTGAAAACCTCGTGCAGTGTACTCTGGAGTTCCTTGGCTCATGGATCCTCCAGGGTCAGCTCCTGCTGCCTCAGGCACACGTGTGCTCCTTGGTGTCTTGTTTATCTTTGGATGTTAGCAGCTGCATCCTTTGGTCAGACAAGATAAAGTGTTTAGCTCTGTTAATAAGGGTGGAATCATATTCATGCTGTGCTTATTACTGCAGTACTCCAGGGAAGGCACTTTGCCTTGGAAACTGCTTGCTTTGCAGAGGTCTGCCAAGATGTCTCTAAACCATGGATTTCTGTCATTAGAACTTGGAATCAAATTCACATCTGGTGTGTATAAGCATTGATTTTTGGAGAGGTTCATAAGGGACATGAGCTTGGTTCTCTATACCTGGGTCAGATCTGAAAATTCAGTATATTATGCATTTTGCACAGCTCTTTAAATGGGCTTAAAAGGTCTGTGCTAGCCCAGGGTAGGCACATAGGTGCTGCAGTGGCTGAGAGTTTGGTTTCCCTGCTCCAAGAGCCTGGCAGTGCTTGGCAGAGACCTTCAGGGCTATGCCATGTCTGTGATGTGCTCCAGCCCTGCTCCAGGCTACTGGTACTTGGGGCTACTTTGGCACTCCAGACCCTTTGCAAATGCAAATGTTGTTCTTTTGCCAGTGTGCTGTTTGAAAATAGGCTTAAAAACTACATATAGCCACTACGTATGAAAACCTGCATTATCTTGTGGATGCCTGTTGTCACAACAACCAGATTTGTGCAGAGCAAGGAGTGCTGCTCAAAAGTGTCATAGAGATGCATGCCTTTAGAAATAAATTATTTGGTGTTCTGAAGGGAGGAGTGCAGCTGAGATGATAGTCTAGCTGATAGCAGCTTTCACGTGTCTTTGCTTGTGATGTCTGTGTAGGAGACTGACTTGATATTAACCAGACACACAAAGTAGGGGCACATTAGTAGAAAAGCTAAACTTTTGTTGGGAGAAAATTGTTCTTCATTTAAGCTGTGCATGGCCTGAACATTTATTTTTCCCCAAAACGTTGAAAACCTCTGAAGAATGATTTTAACTACGGACAAGTTTCAGAAAAAATCAGAAACAGAAAAAAAACCCAAACTACACACTGTGCTCAAGGCCATCCCATTAAAATTCACTCCTAAATCATATTATGTATCTGAAGGTACCCTCCTGCTTCTAGCAGCCAGAAAGCCCAGTATTTTTGGTCCAGTTAATCACTCAGTTCAGTTGCTCAGGTGTAAGTGTTCAGCAGATTTGAGATCCTCAGAGTTTTGTGGTTTTCAGCAGTCACTGCAGGAGGGCATGTGCCATTCAGACACCTGGGGCTGTCTCAGGTACAGTGATGTATGTGGCACCAGTGGCTTGACTGTCTCAAAGTGCCAGCAGATACTTCTTAGTCACCTCGTGTTTTTGAAAAGGTGTCAGACAGTTGGCACCTCTGAAACTGCAGCACATCAGTTCATATTCTTCAGAGTGCACATCTTAACAATTACTGCCTTCATTATGACTGTGGATCCTCCTCCCACTGAGCAATGAAACATGCTAAATGCCACAGAATTTTGATGCTATTTTCTGCCTGCCTATGTATTCTTCAGAAATCCCTGAAATGTCTTGGAAAGCTGGCAGAAGTTCATACTGTTCATACATGTTCTGAACAGAAGTTCATACATGTCTGACTCCTTTGCATTACATTTAGCTCACATGATGTCAGCACTAAGGTCCTTAGTATGTTTCAGTTTCAAAAATTTGTAGCTGTACATTTGTATGTGCTGGATTTTTTATGCATGACTTGGCAAAAGTAGTGCTTTTCTGATGCTTGTGTTAATTGATTAACAAATTCCCAACATCACCTCGAAAGCAGAGCACCGTCAGGGTCCGTGATGTCTTGCGCAGATTCTCTTGCAGCTCTTGTGGGCAGGCTGAGGCAGAGATGAGTCCACACTACTTAGGGATGTTTTCTGTTGTGGTTTATCTCATTCTCACAGGTAATTTACTCATTTTGTTTTTATAATGGAGGTGGATTTGCAGTATTCTTGACTGTGTCATTTCAGGTCAGCATAGGAAAACATGGTGTTGGTTTGCTCCACTAAAGGGATCACCTTTACTGACAGTATCACCTAATGTGACAGACCTCCCAAGGTCCTTGAAAAAAAAAAACATGTGGCCTTGATTACAAGCAGTTACCCCCTTACCTAGTAAAAAATGCATGCTTCATTAATTGCTCCATTTTCAGGGAGGAAAGAGAGGGCAAGTTTCCCCAAGGGTTCTAATTTATTTGTGATTTGGTTTCATTAATTTGTTTCTAGAGGGAAATGATGCAATAAATCAATTTTTTGTTGCCTTTCTTAATTACAGTTGTACATTGTGGGTATTTCACCTACATGGTTGCCGGGATTTTGTTGTATAAAATTTTCAAAATGTCATGGACAATTCAGTGGACAATAAAAGATTGCACATACTCAGTTTAGAAGCAACAAAATAAACTGTCCGAAAGAATAAAACAAAACAAAAAAAAATGTCATCACCTGCATTGCTTAAATACCCTGCATCTCCTCGGGAAACAGATGGGTTTTGCACTGTGCCTGCAAGGTCACCAGCCTTGGGCTTTGCCAGACCAACAGAGGAAGTGTCTTCTGTTAAAAATACCCTCCTGCTTGTCTCCACAGCAAACATGACAGAAGTGGCTGCTTAGGCAGGGCACATCCCTTCCTCTGGTCCTGGCTGTCACTGCCAGGATCACGCAGAGCAGGGCATTCCACAGGTGGTTATACATTCTGCATGGAGCTTGGATGTGTCAGCTGAGGCTCAGGCACAAAAAAAGGACAGTCTCTGGGGCCCAGACATTGATTTAAATGGTGGTGATGTGTCCTGGAGATAGTAAATGGAGAAGGTTTTCCACAGAACTGTTTCCCACACATCTCAAGAGACTCTAAAAAACAGTGTTGATAGTTGTAGGGACAGTGACAAAAAACAAGAGACAGGCCAAGCACCATGCAGTGCGAGTCATTGAAAAGCATAAAACACATTTTAAAATGCTCCTGATGTATTTTGGATTAAGACCTGTGGGGGGTTCTGGATGAAGCCAGTCAGTCTGTTTGCACTTCCATTCAATCTGCCTGTGCTACAGTGCCCCCTGTTCTACCTCCTACACTCTCTCATGTCTCTTCATCAGTATGATGATGGCAGCCTAATTAGCAAAACAAAAGTTTTTGTGGCTTTATGTTTGTTTTGAGAAAGATTTCTTTAATACAACTTAATCCCTAATTATTTGGAAAGAGGCTGTCTGAAGTTCATGACCCCTACAAATTCTTCAATTATTTGTAAAACAGGATTATAGGACGTGGTAGAAGGTCTTAATCAGACTTCATCTCCTTGTACACTGGGACACTGATTTAATTAAATATAGCCTGCCTATAATCTCTGCAGTCATTGTTTTGGTATTTGCAAAGTACCACTTTGCTTAATTGTCCCTGATTTAACCACCCATTACGAGATGAGCTCTCCACGAAAGCAGCACAGTGCACTTAAGAGATGGGCTGATGTGGGGGTTTATCTACAAAAAGTCCTGTTAATTTCTTTGCATCCTGTTTTGCAGTTCTATTGCATCACATCACATGTGACTATCATGTTATGTCTGGTGAGCAAAGGCCAAATGCAGGGAAGAAAAAGACAGCTGAGAAGCCAGTGGTCTGATACCTCATCAGTCCTGTGTGTACTCACCTGTATAAGTTCAGACATGGTCAGGAGTGAGTGCATCCAGCAGCTGCATTGCTCCCAAGTGCATGACATGTCACCAAACCTGCTCACAGATCAGCAGGTGCTGGCTGAAATGCAGACAGCTAGAGTCAGGAAGGGGAAAAACTGGAGAGTTGGAGACCTGTGGATATTAGGACACCTTCTGACGTCACACTTATTCTGGTGATGCCAAACTGACATAGTGAATGCCTTTGAAGAAGTGCCTCAAAGCAGTCTTTCTCCCAGAGGCAATAAGCTGTACCTTCTTTGTTCTCTCCAGGCTCTAAGTGTTATACCGTGTTGTTCAATAACCTGAAAGGAACCATTTGAAGTAGTGGGTATGTTTTGTCTCCCGAGGTCTTCTGTTGGAAAAGCATGGAACATTTTGATCTGCTGGATGAAAGAGGCACACCTGCTGTTTGGGGAACTGCCAGTCTCTCCTAAGCTACCACATCTCATTGCATGCTGGTGGTTATTAATATATTTTAGTGATAACCATTCAAATCAGGAGAGTTACATTTCTGTGGAACTGGCATGGCATTAAAATCATATCCATGATGATAAACATGCAAACATGTTTATCTGAATATGAATTCGAGACCTAACATTTTCCTGTGTATGAATAAATAATTACTTCATTTTCTGCATTGCTTTACTCCTGCCATCCTTATCAAACTTACGTCCCAATAAGCCAATAGAAAGTTTGATTGAAAAGAGAAAAAAAAAATATGATAGCATTTTGACTGTAACAGATAATTATTTTGTAGCTTATGACTTCTAAGTTAGAAAATGGAATTTGTGTATCACAGTTTGTTTGGGTACAGATGAGATTGTTTCTCTGACACATCATTGTGAGTTTTTCTTTCTTTATTCCCAAATTATCTTTATGGCTTCCATTGCTCTTATGCAAATTACACTTTTATATACATTAAAAGAACAAACATTACCTCTGAAATACTTTCAAACACATAACATAAAGACAACAAGTAGTTGTGTTGGAAATTATACAACTTCTAGTATTTTAAACTAACTTTAGTCAGGGGTTTTGTTCACTTTTTGTGGAAGGAAATTTAGTTTCCCTGTATTTTCAATGAAACTTTGTGAACAGTGTTCAGTGTTCCCAGGTGGCCAAGAGGGCCAATGGCCCCTGGCCTGTGTCAGGAACAGTGTGGCCAGCAGGAGCAGGGAGG
>JAODKT010001744.1:11877712-11910229 GCA_027576195.1 Cossypha heuglini
CTGGGTGTAACCCGGCCAGCTCCATTGGCATGATAATGGGAAAAATTCTCTAAATTGACACAGTAATAGAAAAAACACTCAACCCCCAACAATGGTTTAAAGATATCTGTTCTCCACCTTGCTGAAATGACAAGTAACTGTAAGGATTTGGTTGCTTTTACTATATTTCTTCATGACTTGGTGAATTTGAATAGCTAAAAAGCACAAATCATTGTTTAGGCAGAATTTGCTCTGTAAAATGAAGAAAAGTGTAGAAAATTTCTGTGAAATAGAAATGAGGATCTCCTTACTGTTTAAAATGTCCATTCCCAGTCCAGAGTCCTCCAAAACACAGTTCAGCACTCCAGGAAGTGGCAGAAGTAGGTTAAGTACGTGAACAACACATGGTCATAGAGTCACAGAATATCTTGAGTTGGAAGGTACCTGTGCCCTGCACAGGACAGCCCCAATAATCCCACCATGTGCCTGAGAGAATTGTCCAAGTGCTTCTTGAGTTCTGTCAGGCTTGGTGCTGTGACCCCTTCCCTGAGGAGCTTGTTCCAGTGCCCAGCAACCCTCTGAGTGAAGATGTTTGTGCATGTTTCTTGTTTCAAGGTGCTGAATTGCATTTTAAAAAATAGCCTAAGAATACACATAGGACACTAATTTCAGGAGTTTTGGAGTGAGTGGCAGTAGATAAAGTCCTAAATAAAGTGTGTCTTACCTCTGCACACCTCTTTTGCTGTTCCTATTTATCTCTTTTGCTGTTCCAGTAAGACAGATACAAGACTGTAATTCCAAAAGGAAAAAGTTTGATTTGAAAACAGTTCAGTCATTAAAGTTGTCCATACCAAAAAGGTCTAAAACCTTTGTCCTATAAAAAATGATGAATACAAGTCAGTTTGCAGAGGGAGAACTGAGCTTTGACTGCTTTATTTGTTTAATCACATAGTAGGTGACTCAATGAAGGTCTTCACTGTTTTAAGTTGAGTGTATATCACTTGGGCAGCATCTGCCATCTCCAGACTGAGACTTGCATTGTCTGTACAGAGTGAAGATTAGCATCACTTGAGATTTAAGTGTTGTGAATTGAGGGGGCGGGTTGGTACCATCTGAATTGCTGTGTGCAAGGAGAAAAAGCTATATGAACTGAATATGCCAGTTATGTCTTTTCAGGCTCTGAGGAGTTAGGAAGTGGAAGCTATGGGCATCGGTACATCACAGACACAGTGACTGGTGATGGTGATGGATTTGATATTGATGATTCAGACTACGACATTTATATAGAAGAGGTAAATATCAAGATTTGTCTTTGGCACTTCTGTTTTCTTTATAGTCTGGATATTTTAAAGTGTCTGGTCCTGTCAGGAAGTTTAATATCTGATATTAAGTGCTTCAATATAGTGATGTGGTCAATTCTTTTTTTTCATTGATAATGAGTTCGTTGCGTCAGATCTGTATCTTGAAAGGTAATGATTTCATTTCCCCATAGCATTTTAGTTTTACTGAATTGGTGTTTCTTTACTTCCTTTCAGCTCAGACCACTTCCTGCTATTAAAGGAGGCAACAGAAAATTTCTGGTCGAAACTAAGGTCACGCCAGGGTCTAGTTCCAGGCTGCTGTCACGGGTGCTGACAACCACCTCTGAACCCACTGCTTCCCCTCCTACCACCTCAGGCCCAGCCCCAGCGAGGGCGTGGGCAGCGAGGAGGGGCAGCTTGTCCTCGGCTGCTCGCCTGCTGGAGCTGTCCTGCGATGAGGCCGTGTGCTCTGCAGACAGCTTCTGCATCAACGACTATGACCGCGGCGGCTCGCGCTGCCACTGCAACCTGGGCAGAGGAGGGGACACGTGTGAGGAGGGTAGGTCTCTGTGTGCCCACTGCTGCTGGCTGCTCTCTGTCTGGGTCAAGGGGCAGCTTTGCAAAGAACCCACCAGTGTACACTTTGGGAATAGACAGCTGGGCTTCGTGGATCCCCACCAGCAGCAAATCACAGCTCAGGCATCATCCCCTTTGCTTTCTTTTCCTCAGTGAGGTGGGAAAAAGTAATTCATTGATAAAGCTGAAGGCAGAGCCTGTGTAAAGATGCACAGGGGAGGTTAGCCTTCCTTCCCCTACCTATGAGTCAGGGAATGATGGAGCAGGTATGTTGTTAATCACCCAGGTCCTCAGCTGGAAGCTGAAGACATTCAGCCCCTCTTTGACACTTGCCTTTTGGCAGCAGCTGAAGCCCTGAACCACCCCCGTTTTCTGTGTGGTCCAGATGATGCTGGTCGCACAGCAGGAATGTGGGAGAACTCCCATTGTAAAAACACCTCCAGAGGAGGCTTTCCACATGGCCTGCAGTCTGCAGTGCAGCACTCATGTCAGGCAAACCGGGAGGAGCAAAATCTCATCCCTAGTTCAAAAAACGTGTTCTGAAGGATGAGTCAATGTGAGGAAGTGTGTTTGTCTCGGTCAGGACTTGCCACCTATCCTATTGCCTCTTTTAAGGGCAACTGGACCATAGCAATAACTTGTTGAGCTGAGGGAGGCTGTCCTTCTTCCCTCGGTGCCTTCTTGTTCTTTCCCTCTAGAGACTTAAACTCATCCTTTGACAAGGTTAACACTGAGCAGATCACCTGGTGAACCAGTCCAGCTCCCTCACCAGGCCATTAGCACGTCACTTTTTCCCCCCTGAAGTAATTTTTCTTCTGGTTTGGTGACCAAGGGGTTACACGAATGCCAGGGCTCATGAAAAGAGAATGTCCCATTGGTTGTGGTGGTGCTAAGCTAAGAAAGAGCTGATCTGTCCATCCCTCTGCATGCTGATCTGACCTGCCAAGACCCTGACATACAGCAGAGCATGTTTCTTCTATGGGGGCATGTTAGACCTTCATTTTGCAAAGTATCATGCATCAGGGATACAGACACTGAGGGTGCTTTATCTTCTTCAAACTGGAGTGCTGGGACAAAGAGAGCTCCTTCTGAAAACAATCTGCTGTGACTCAGCAACATGGAACAGCTGCAGATATGATTTTAGGCCTTGATCAAATGTGAAGAGCTGAGGATTTATTTGAACTGACAAGGCCATATACAACTTGTAAAGTGGTCTGTTAACATCAGTCCAAACCCTCTATTTTTCACAGGGGAGTGTGTTATTCCAGAGTAAGCATCATGTGCCAATACTACTTTGTACTGGGTTTGTCTTCAGCAGCCAATATTGTTAAATAATATATTAATCTGAATGGAAACAGACTTTTCTTCACATTCAACAGCTGCATGGCACTCTGGTCCAGTCAGTTCTGCTTGTGATCAGGACATGAGATAATTGTTCACTGCTGAGGTTGCATTCAGGTTTATAGACCAGTCCCCTTCACCTCAGCCTAAAATGTATGCCTTGCAAGCAAAAACCCTGAGAGAACTCTACCCAGATTCAAAAACTGAGTGAGAAAAGCACACTCAGTAATTAAATAGCAAAGAGGAATAGGAGTCCTCATCCTTCCTTCCTCATTAGACTTAAATCCACTGTAAATATAAATGCTCAGGCCTGAAACTGTATCTATCCTCAGTGCTTCTTAGGAAAACGAGCTGCAAAGGTAATTTTACAGCTAGCTGTAAGACACCTCTGATTTTCATTTTGTCTCAGGGTCAGGGTCTAACACAGGACAGCAAAAGGTGAGAGTTGATAATGGCATTTGCAAGAGCAATAGAAAGAGCCACTGTTGCAGTCTGGGATGGAAAGATCCTGCAGGGACTCTCTTCTCCCCATCACTCCTTTTAGCCCTGAGCTGAGTTGAGAGAAGTTCTGGAAGCTGCTGGGCTGTTATGAGACATCCAGTGATTCTCCAGATGCTGGATGCAGCAGCTACAGAGCAGCAGTGACTAATGCTGCCTAGAGTCTGTCCATATTTCCTGCGTGTGTTTTTGTAATCCTGCAAAACAGAAAATTACTTTATCCTCTCTTTCTTGAATGAATTTTTAAAAGAAGATAAATATCAAGTTGATGCCATCTGTCTTCTATAACAAAGAAAACCTGGAGAAATTTCCTCTGAACTTCTGACTAAACTATTGAGCATTATTTGGCCCTCAGTATCCTGTTTCTTTCCAAGTTCACCAGGTCCCTGGGAATAAAAGAATTAGCTGCAAAAAGTGGTGGGAGGACAAGGCAATAGGTTAACTGATTGTTGACTGCTGCTGACTAATGGTTGTCTCTGGAGGAACTCTGCCTTTCATTGTCACCTGATGTTATCTAGTTCTAAATGTGTATATTAATTTTTATTCAGAAGAAAACTGCTAAATGACACGCTTCCCTCTTTGCTTTTCAGACATTAGTATCCAGTATCCTCAGTTCTCTGGCTACTCATATATCACCTTTGAACCACTGAAAAAGTCCTATCAGACGTTTCAAATTACCCTTGAATTTAGGGTAAGTTTAAGCAATTCTCACATTGACGTTTTAAATCTTATTTACTTACTCTGGTGCAGTGAACAATGAAACAGTAACTTAGCTTCAGTATAATTTCGGAGTAATTGTGGTGAACCTGTGCATAGGCCTCATCTGCAAAGATCTGGCTTAACCCTCAGTGACTGTGAATGAAATTTGTGAGTGCTGAAGGGTTTTCATCCATTGTTGGTGGGCACTGCATGAGAGAATCCCTGGGACTAGTAGTCGTGGACTAGCAGCAATGTACATTGGCAAGGTTATAGTCACATGGATGAGCTACAGGCTGAAGAACACTCAGAATTTTGGTGAATTGGAGTTTGAAAGTGGTATGCAGTATTTTTGTGGATGAGATTATGATCCTGTCATACTGAGAGACGCACGGCCCTGTATGTAGCATTCCTTTCCCACCCTGCAGGATTTAACTGGACATTATTTTTCCGCTCTGAAGTCTGGGATATGGGCTACTAATACATTCAGGATACCATACTACTTAAAATGAAGTGGGGATACATCCCAGGCTGGCTTGTGTTAGTGCTGTCTGTTCATTGGCAAGCTCTTGGATGCATCCCCATCCTCAGATGAAGCAGACTCACCACGCTCACAATCTGGGAAGGAGACTGTTACTAAAGCAGCAGAAATCAGCTGCCTCAGTGGTGATCTTACACTCCTCTGGCAATTTGTCATTTTAAAATGCAGGATGGCTGCAAAAAGCCACTGTGTCAGCTGCTATGAGCATATGGAGAAATGCTGGCAGCACAGCTTGTTTGGCTGGGGGAGTGTCAGTCTCATGGAACATGTGAAGTAGGGTGTATGTATTCATGTGCAGGGAGTCTGATGTGTCTACACTTACCAGGCTTGCTAGGACGTTCTTGCTAGACTTTTTACTCAGGAGTCTTGCATGGCATACATCTGACAGTCTTTAATACTTCCAGGCTTTTTTTTCAGGTCTGATAGTATCATACTTTAAGAGATGGTCTTAAATTGTTTAACCATTAAGGCAGTGATTTTCTAGGCTCAAATGCAGGATTCAAAACTGATCAAACGATTTCTGATTCTGCAAGTTAGAAACTCATTCTGAAAAATGATGACCTTTTTTTGGAGAAAAGCCCCCCACTGCTGCTTGCTTTTATCTGTAATTGTGAGACTTTGATTTTTCATGTTGATGCAATGATTGCAGGCCGAATCTGAAGATGGTTTGCTGCTCTACTGTGGAGAAAATGAACATGGTCGTGGTGATTTTATGTCATTGGCAATTATCCGACGTAGCCTCCAGTTCAGGTAAAACTTCCATCCTAAATCTGATGTAAAGAAAAGGGTCTATTGCTGCCTCCTAGGACTGCTATATGTGATTCATATTTCCAGAGTCTTTGACTTCTGCCCCAAAATGGGCAGTAGAATTTCATTTAAGAGTTCTTCAATACTTTTTTCTCTCATCTCTTTTTAGTGTGTGAACGTGTGCCCTGTTGAGCTCTTTTATTCAGACATCAGTGTAAAGGCAGAATGATCAGTTTTCCTTAAGGCATTTTTCTGAGACTCTTAGCTATGTTACCAGAAATGCCAGTGAGCCACTGTATTTTCTAAGCTGATGGTGTATTGAGTCAGTGTTTTTGCTTCACAGAAAAAGGCTTGCAGATAATGTAGCAAAACAAAGGATTTAATGCCAGTAAGGGGCCAGGAAATTCATCTTATATGCCTTGTTTAGATGATACCTTGTTTAGGTTGTTCAAATGAACATGGACAGTGTTTCTTGCAGTCTGATAGATATGAAGCAAGTGAAAGAGTATTTCCAGGATCTCTTTACTTGGGAGGGTGAGTCCTTTAAAAGTGGGGACTAACAAAGTGGGTGATGTGCCTTAGTTGTGTTTCTGTTCTGAAAAATAGAATTAATAATGCAATGTTCTAAAACCAACTTTTGATTATTTGGTTAATGTAAGATTATCACCTTGCCCTTTCTGTCTCATGCTCCCAGGTTCAACTGTGGCACTGGAGTTGGAGTTATAACGAGTGAAAACAAAATCAAGCTGGGGAACTGGCACAGTGTCACCTTGTTCAGAGATGGGGTGAATGGCTGGCTCAGGATGGACAACAATGCTCCAGTGACAGGAAAATCTCAGGTAGGTAATCCTGCCCCTGTGGCTTGGTCTTGGCGTCTCTCAGGTTGCAATGATGTTTCTTTTCTTGCCATCTGAAGCCTGATCATATTTAAAAGGTGCAGTTTTATTTATTGGTGTTAGGACATTTAGTGAACTAGGATCAGAGTACAGATTACTCTTCCAAAAATGCAATCTAGAAATCACAGAGATAAATACCTAGAAATCACAGAGATAAATATCTCAGGACTGGATCCCATCACAGTTTCCCCGTTGTGCTCAATGTTTGCTCTGGCCCCCTTCCTCTACCCTATGCTGGTCTCAAATACAGCTATGAGAAATTTACTAGATTGTACAGCTGCTATCCCTGATTGCTTTCTTTTTCAGGCCTCAGAGAGCTGCTCTGTCTCCTCAGACATTAAAATTAGAGGCATATGTGTATAGGAGTATATATTTATGTATAATATGCATATACTCACATGAGATTTGTATACAGAGGTGTAATTACATGCATATTCTGGACAAAGATTTAAGCATAGTAATGGAGATAGACATTCTGCCTTGACTTAAGTTAACACCAGCAAGTTCGAGGCTGACAAAATAAAATATAATACAGGAAGATGCTTTGACTTGCTCATCTGTTGCTGGGCCAGAAAACAAAATTAAGGCACTGGAAGAAAAGGCAATTTCAAATTGCTTCAGATGTCTTTCCTTTGATAGCCACTATTAACATGCCATCCCTGAAAGAAAGTAGTTTCAGACATCTTATTACTTTCCACTTTCAGTGCAGGCACTGAAGAGAAAAAATTGCAGTGCATTGAATTCTCATCAGCTGGAAATGACAGAGGAAAGAATTTCAGTGTGTCATATGTTGCTGTTACCAATGCTATGCGGCCATGCAAAGGGCAGATGTGAATCAGGAGAGATATGTACAGTTTCTGCAATGTACTGTGCAAGTGAACACCTGCAGACTCAATAACCCCAGCTTATTTGGCCTGGCAAAATACAGGCTATGGTGATAGAATTTATTGTTATAAAAGCTGTGGGGGCAGGGCAGGGGTGAAAAATCCTGAAGGATTTTAGGCTACAGGTCGGTGCTGTCAAAACCACAAGTTGGTAAAAACTGGCCCTGAATAATTGAGAATTTTGAATGTTTTCTTCTTAAGATCTGTGGGGTTTTGAAAGGACTGTTTAGTAGGAGGCGAGAGTCACGTTTTGATCAATTTGTGGCAGGAATTTTGACTCAGTTGGCCACAGTAGCATGGAGTTTGGGTTAGTGGTCCAAAAAGGGTCTCTTGGTTTTTGATGTTTTTTGTTCTTTCCTGTGTACTGTAGCAATTTTACTAAACTTGTGTATGGATGTTTCTGTAGATTCTTTAAAGAGATGGGCAGTACATTTAGCTACAGCAAAGTGAGCAGAACCCTGCTGAAGTTGTGATTTTACTGGCTTTTGCCTTTTCTTTGTTCTTTACCTTTTTTATATATTTTTTTTTTTGTGATTTCATTATTATTCAATACTGAACACTTGTTGGGTTCTGTCCAAAAGACAATATCTCATTGGTCTGTCCCTCAGGGCTTCTGGTTTAGAAGACAAACAATTTTTGGCAAAAGGAAAGGAAGAAATTGCGGCGAAAGACAGACTACGCTTTCTCCTCAAAAGAGTGATTTTTAGTCTTATTGTGCTTTTAGCAGTTCATGTTATCATGATGGGATGCAGGTGAAAAAAGGTTGATTTCAAATGGTGGACTGATTTGGTGAATGACTAACAGGAAGGAATTACCAATGAACAACATACATATTCCCTGACACGGTTCTTCATGGAGGAAAAAAATTGATTGTAAGCCACTGTGGCTTAATGAGTTCTCCTGTGTTATATCTGTTTCACATCATGCTCTGCTCTCCCTTCAGGGCCAGTACAGCAAGATCACGTTCCAGACTCCCTTCTACGTTGGCGGCGCTCCCAGCGTGTACTGGCTGGTGCGGGCCACCGGCACCAACCGCGGCTTCCAGGGCTGCGTGCAGTCGCTGAGCATCAACGGCAGGATGGTCGACATGCGGCCCTGGCCGCTGGGGAGAGCGCTCAGCGGCGCTGATGTCGGTGAGCGCCTGGCGTGGGGTCTTCACTCAGTGACTAACCCAGCGTTACTTTTTATCCTGTTGGAACAAACGGAGCCAAGGTCCAGGTTTGGGAGGAGGAAGGCGGGGTCTCTATTTTCAGCCTGGTTTTTCCCTGTTCCTTTGCGCATTGCTTTTGCTGGGTCCGTAGTGGGGCAGTTCCATCACTCTGCGCAAGCAAGCCCTTTGTGGACACACTTACTGAGCACAATAAATAGTAAACCCATTTTCATGAGTGAACAGCAGGATCTGTGTTGTAGATGTCATTACAACTGCACCAGTATTTCTGCCAGCATCTCTCAGGGCATCTCTTCATGCCCCTGACTGACACAGTCATGTCATCAGAAATCAATAGTATGTATGCTGACCTAGCGTTTGAAACAATACCAGCCCAACAAAATGCATTTTGCCTAAAGACATCATTGCACTTGTCCAAAGTAATGGTCTCAGAGCCACAGCAGTCCTATGGATGTTACAGAGGCTTCTCTGTGTTACACCCTACTGCTAAAGCATATAGGCTTTCCTGTATACCATCCTTTGTTTTGCTATCCACAGTCAGGCTATGATTTAAAAATAGCTTGGAATAAATACTTTCAGCAGTTTTATGAAGTGCTATTATAACATTATTTTCCCTTCACAGAGTAAAAGATGGAGACTAGGGCAGCTAATTAACTAGTCCTCTCTTATTTATCAATCTATTTCATACATTTAATGGGCACTTGAAAAAAGGCAGGACAACAAAAATCCATGCTTTAATGATCTTCCAGTCAAAACAGTATAAGAATAAACCCAAGACAGAAGGCAAGTGGTACCAGCGAGAAATAGATTCCATACCACTGAACTCTCCCTCCCATGCTTCAGCCACAAAGTCATCTTTCTTCTCTTTTGTAGCTGTGCATTTGACATCCCAAAAAGGAACCTCTTAACAATTGCTCTGTATTCTGTACATTACATGGCCAAACTTCTGTGCAATATAGGGGTAAAACAGATTGGCCCAAGAAACAGTTGCTGAAAAGAGTAAGGTTTTGGAAGCAGAGTGTAATTTCACGATAGACTGAGAATCTATGGAATTTAGACAGATGAAAGCTCTGCTGTACTTCTCTAGCCTTAATCTCTATTGCCTTTTGGAATGCAGCTAGCTTCATTCCCATCCATGAATGCTCCACATACTACTGCATTAACAATCAACATCAATGAAAATAAATTCTGTGCTCTGCCATGTGTGACTCGAAACTGATAAAGCCTTACTGTCATTGTGTGATTGCACACATTTATATGAAACTGTACCAGAAGAGACTTGCAAACAATAAGTCATGTAAGTATAACTTTTAAAAATTGCAAGTAGACTCTGCTAGAGTTTAGGAATGACTTTTACCAGTCAGTCCCTTGGAGTTTTTTCTGTTGGCACAGTACATCAGGAGTGCTGTGCTACATGGATCACAGAACTGAGGGGGGGAGGAGAGGGGTCCATCCACCTCTGGGCTCTCTCTTCTGGCTGCAGCAGACATCCCACTGGACCCTGAGCTGAGGGACCAACAGAGGAGGCACCACTTGTGGTTTGGAGGGCGTGGCAGGACCTGGCACTCCTGCTGCAGCTTCTCTCCTTCTTCATCTGCCATTACAGCCACCACACTTGTGGTTTGCCTCTTCAGCATAGTGACTTGTGCTGGCTCAAAGGCTGTGAAAAGTAACTGGGACATTGGGAGAGAACCTGTTCTTAAATACCAAGCAGAAAAGATGAGGATTGTCTTGGTTTTCTGTTTGTGTCTTCACACTTGATGCATAGAAATCCTTGTTTACATGTTTTAGCTCTGTTTCCTTGCTTATAAAATAGAGCTAGTGCTATTCTGTCAGTGTCATGATCATTGGTGAGTATGAGGGTTCTGAGGGACAGATACCTGTCCTGTCTTGATTCACTTGTGGCCATTACAGTGCAGATCAGAAGGGGAAAAGAAGTTTAGTGAACACTGCCAGCACCCCTGATGCTGTGGCTGGGCATGGAGCTGATGTGACTGTCCCCTTCCATGCAGAAGGAGCATATTTCCCCTTCTGGGGGACTCGTATGTTTTGTCTGTGCTCCTCAGATTAGCCCTGGAGTCCTGTGTCACGGCTGCTGTACTCAGATTCCCTCCATGCAATGAAAATTAGGCCTGGTAGGAGGTCTGTAGGAATGCAACACAAGACAATCTGGTCTGGTAGGGAATTGTACTATCTGACCTGTGAGCTGTTACTGCTTCTGCCCTGAGTGTGTTAGAAAAGGTTATTTTCCACTGGAGAGCAGAGTGATTGGGATGGACCAGCACATCAGCCATTTATATCTGCATATTTGTTTGGGTTTTCTTTTTGGCTTTGGGATGGGAATTCAAACTGTAAAGCTGGTGCCATACAAACACTAGTGCCTTACTGAAGATGTGTAGAGACCTTCTCTGGAATCAGAGCACTGTGATCAGAGTACTTGCAATCAGAGTACTTTGTTTAAACAAAACAAAAAGGGCATATCCCTATCTTGCAATAGTTTTTCAAGACCTCTCTTAATCACCTCAAGTTGCAAAACTGTTCCCCAGTGTTTATTATCAGAGCTGCCTCATGGAACCTTTGTCATCTGAGAGGTGATACTTCAATGTGCCTCAAAATAAATGTGTAATTCTTAGTTTGCCAGAAAACACTAAGCCCATCCAAATGGTGTGCTTACCATTGTACACCACAAAAGTCTTACTTGGTCTTTCTTAATGTATATAATCAGTTTGTTACCACTGACAAGCAGAGAGTTATTTGATCAGAAACTAAAGGAGAAAATAAATTCTACGAGAACTTCAATCAGATGTACATTTGACAATTGCATAGCCTGACTTTACAGAAACCAGTTTTAAAAAGCAAATGAGAATTTATTTGTTGCACAACAATTTCAGCTAATATCCAACAAGAAGAAATAACCTCCTTATTATTTAAGTTGATGTGCCAGCATAGTAGAGATGCTTCTTAAAAAGCCCATATGTTGATAATATGGATCCCCTTTTAGGTGGACAAGAGGGCTGACAACCTCATTTTGGCTAATAAGATTAGCTGATAGTGATTAACTCCTTCCCTGGTCAGCATGGCATGAATTTACAGTGAACAAAAAAGCACTTAAGGTAATTGAAATTAAACAAAGCATGGTGCTTGTAAACAATTTAGAAAAATTTGAATCTTAGGAGAAAATAGATATGAAGAAGAGCAGACAATAAGTAATCCAGGAAATGATTGAAAGTTACATCTATATGATTTCATTGTAAGGGCTACTTTTTGCCTTATATAAGTTTCTTTCTGGTCTGATATTAAAAAAAAATACTAATAATCAAGTTCCCCAGTCTAAATTGCACACCATTTGACAAACTGGGAAAGAATCTGGGCAGAAGAGCAAATTGTGTTGGTTAGTAGCAGCAATCAACAGCCAAATAAATCTTCTTTGACAAACTTCTCTGATGAATTGATGTTCTGACTCCTGTGTTTAGGTGAGTGTAGCAGTGGCATCTGCGATGAGGCAGCCTGCATCAACAGTGGCACCTGTACAGCAAGCAAAGCAGATTCTTACATTTGCCTTTGCCCCCTTGGATTTAAAGGTCATCACTGTGAGGAAGGTGAGTGGGTGCTGGGATGCCTCTATTTCTTTGTGTGTGTTCTTTAGTGTTCAACGTGTTTTCCACTCAGAGACATGGGAGGAGATCTCATACTGTTACACTGACAGAAGAGAATACTTGTTACTTCATCTTTTTAAAGCCGTATACTGAAACCCTTCCCTTACTGCTTTGGAGCTACATCCAGTTCCTGCACAATCTGTGATTCTCAAACCTCTGCTTATTTAAACTAATTGAACTTAAGCATCTCAAAGTTCCTATTCAGAAGTTAAAATAATGTACCACCCCACAACTGCACATTAATTTTAAAAACACACCCACTTTTCTCCAAAAACCAGTGTCAGTTGTTTATTTTGAAATCTAAAGGATGTAATGTCGATTTCCTAGTAATATCAGAGATACAAGTAGTAGAATACATGTGGCGTTATTTTCTATTCTGTAGAACTTCTCATGCCACCACCCACTGTCTGCATGCTTACCACTTTGAAAGGCACTATTATGAATCACTGAAGAAAAGGTACATAATGCTTTACAGAACAAATACATCCCTGGAAAAGGAAGAGACTAAGTAGTATTGGGTAGGGTTAAAAAAATATATTTAATTTAGATGAAGAAAAATCAGGTTGTTTTGATAAGCATTAGCTTAAATATTTAACACAAGGAATAGACACTGGTTGGTAAGAGTCAATTCTTTATGTTTGAGCCTCAAGTGACCTGCTTGTGATTTCTGGATTTCCAGCACTCACCTTGGCCATACCTCAGTTCAACGAATCCTTAAGATCATTTGCTAGCACACCCTGGCCCTTGGAACCACAGAATTACCTTTCCTTCATGGAGTTTGAGCTGACATTTCGTCCAGATTTAGAGACTGGTGTCCTTTTGTACAGCTATGACACAGACAGCAAGGACTTCCTCTCCATTAACATGGTGGCTGGCTACGTGGAGTTCAGGTTCGACTGTGGCTCAGGAACAGCTGTTATCAGGTGAGTGGTGCTGCTTGTGTGTCCTTCCCAACACTGCCACAGTGCTGATGCAGGACAGGGGTGGGCTGGAAAGCTGATTATGAGGTGTGCAAGCCCCTTGGTCTCTAGTGCCTGCTTCTAAGGAAGCACAGAAGCACTAAAATTGTGGTCAAGGGGACAGGATTTTCTTCCTACATCAGTTTATGTTTCAAAGCTATGTGCTTTGTCTTACTGCAGGTGTTACATTTGTGTCTGTATGGAATTGCAGTAATTCCCTTCTTGCCCCCATGACACTGCACCATAGCAACTTAGGGGATCTCTTAAGTATTTTATGCATGTACTTTCTAGCCACAGGATTTCACAATACTGGCACTTATGTGAGCATCCTCCTTTCTGGTTTCCAGTTCCAAGCAGGGGTGCCAGGCTGGAGGTGGCACAAGAAGATACACCTCCAGGTCCCTCCACTTCCTCATAGTGCTGTTTTTTGAGCGACCTGAGGCTAGTATCCAATTTATACAACCTAAGCTCTCTAAACCATAAACATGTGGTTTAACCAAGGTTCCCAGACAGACCTTCTGCAAGGGACTTCTTACATCCTAAAATTAATGTCTAGGAGGATAGAAGCAATGGAATTCTTCAAAACCACTGCTCTCTCTCCCTGTGAATGCCCAGTCACTGGGCAACTGTTCCTGGGCTTTCTGAAAAGGCACTGGGCTGAACAGAGGCACTCAGTATCTTGGATGTGACCCAGCAGGCTGCCAGTTTGACCAGGCTGACCTGATATTTAGAAATTATCTATATAAAGCTTATGCAAAATGTGTACACTGTCTGCAAGTCTTGCATACCAATGATTCCTGTGGATGGGCATCAGGAATTTGACTATACTGTGATTGGGGAAAATGTACCGATTTTACACTGAATGAGGACCCAAGCAAACAAACTCATTCAGTTTTGCAGACAAAATAAGATACGAAATTTCAAGGGAGAAAATGCAAAATAATGCACAATCCTGACAATGCACAGCTGTGGAAAAACTGTTCTCAGATAGAGACAGATCCTGGAGTCATAATGGATAGTTCTGTGGGAGCAACAGCAAACTGTTTAGAGACAAATACAGAAACCTAAGTACAGTGCAGAGAATTGTTAGGAATGGAATAAGGAAGAATGCCTCTGCTGAAGCCCACAATGCACCCTGTCTTGAAAACTTACTGCTATTCTGGTCACATCATTTCAAAAGAAAATAACGAAATTAAAAAGGAAGAGTAGTTCTGACATCCAGGAGAGGGAATTCAACATATTCCACAAAGCTTTTCCACAGCAGGACCTTTCAGCTTGGAAGTGTTTGGTGGAAGTATGATAGAGGTTTTTAAATAATGAATGACATAGAGATTAATGAATATTCTGTATTTTTTCAATATGCAAAAAAATAAGGAACCAAAGAAAAGAAGACTTTTTTTCTTTGGGTTTGGTTTTTTGTTTTTTTTTTTCAGAGGAGTACATAAATAAGTTGTGGAAACTAGTTGTCACAGCAAGTTACAGATGCCAGAACTATAAATAGGTCAGAAAAAATTGGACAAATTTGAAGAAAGCTCCATTGAGGGAGATCAAACACAATTGTACGGATGCAGCCTCTGACTCAGGAAATTGCTAAATGACAAGTTGCCAGAAGCTGGGAGGATATGTCAAGGGAAGAATCACTTCATACTTGCCCTATTCTATTCTCTTGTTGAAAAGTGGCAGAAATAGCTAATTTTGGAGACCTTTTCTCCAACTCAGCCCTTCTTACAACAGCCTTCAATCTTTACTGATTGCAGTTCTCTAATTTCTGGTAATGGTAACCATAAAATATTAAAGTAAAATCTTTTTTTTTTTTCCAAGAACATTGTAGCCCTTCACCTGTACTAAAGTTTAGCTGATATGTAGGGTTATAAATTGTAGAGAGAGCCACAAGCATATGCCTGGGAGTAGAGACTCCCCCTTCCTGCTGGAAAGCAGAAGAGCAAGCTGGATGCCAGCTACTGCCTGAGCTGTAGGATGGAGGAAAAGAGTGTGGTGAGATAGCTGGGCAATGGAGACCATCAGGAATCACTGAAAGTTGTAAGACTGTCTTGTTAGATCATCTTTCTAGATAAAATGCGCAACTTCCACCCTGTCATCAGCTCGGCCAGTGATTAAATAAGACACACAGATTCACTGTTTTTCATGCCTGCCTGGTGAATGTCCACTTAAATGTCTGTCTTAATCATACTAGTTCATGCCTAGCCTTTGTCTTTAGCAGGGGTATAGCTCTGGTCGTCCTGATACCTCTGCCATAGGACCACCAGGCTGCTAGATGTTATAATACAATCAGAACACAACCATAATAACTTCATAATTAGGATGAAGCAAGCTTATTTGTGTATGTCAGCAGCAGCAGTAGGAGAGCTGACACTGGTGAAGGTTGTGATTTCGTGATGTATCCCAGGATGGAAGCAGCACAGGGTGCTCTGGGGGCTCCACAGGGAGAGGGGATGCTGAGTGTGTGACCAGATGCAGAACCTGAGCACTGAAATGTCTCAGAGAAGTTGTTGGAATTTCCCTGGGATTTCCTTTGGCCAAGCATTCACAGGATCGAGATCTTCATGCTCTGGTATTTTTTTTAAGCTTTGGTTTGCATGAGGAAATAGTAACCCCGCAGCACATGAAGAGCCAGGAGTGTTCAAACGCCAGAAGAAAATGTTACCAAACTCATGCTGGTTTCAAAAAGCTTGTGATTCCAAGGAAGAGCTTGAAGCTCTGAAGTGATGACTCTGCAAGGCTTAATCATCCCTGATTGTAATTAAATCTAGCAAAGCAGGAGGGTTAGCATGATGATGATCTAAGCAGCAGAAGAGATAATATTTGTATTGCCACTTACTGTGTAGCCAAACCTATCTGATTCCTTTATATTTATACATTGACTTCTTCAAGGTGATTAGATTTCCTTAGCTATTGATTTACCCAAGAGAGTTAAACCCTGAATGGTGCTAGAAGAAGGAGGACAAGTGACTGGCATTGTTGATGATATTTTTGATGGAGGTTTTCTGAACCAAGTGTCATTCAGAAGCGTCAAGCAATGTTGCCAGCATCATCAAAATAGATAAAAATGAGCTTTAAGAAAATTTGAAGGATGGAAAAAGACATGACAGAAAGGTTTCAATACTGGTGTTGATTGCTAAGGAAAAAAAAAAAGGAAATATTATTTTCACATTTTCAAAATTATGTAAGTTTTTAAATCAGCATTTGAATCACTTTTGACTTGCTATTTCATATTACAATATTTTCTATTTCTTTTAAATTTCAAAATGTGAGGACTTTTTTATTTTTAAATGTAAGTGTTCTGAAAATACAAAACATTACTTTATCCCCATAAATTCTGGTTTTATTCACAGAAGCTAGGAAGTCTTGGGGATCTTAGAAAACACAGTTCTGATTTTTCTGGCTTGGCCAGTAAATCAACACAAGTTTCCAGTCCTCCTGGAGGAAAGGCTGCAACATCTCATTTAGACATAAAATGCTTTCAGCAGTGTAGGAAAATGACATTTGAAAAAAAGATACAAAGATCTATAGAATTTGTGGAAGGGAATGTGGTTTTGCCCTTCATACAGGCTGCTATTCATATTAGTTCTGTGCCAGTAAAGATTGTAAGAACTGTTTAAAAATGCTTCCTTTGAGACTGGTGAATACT
Organism: Cossypha heuglini; assembly: GCA_027576195.1. Taxonomy (NCBI): domain Eukaryota; kingdom Metazoa; phylum Chordata; class Aves; order Passeriformes; family Muscicapidae; genus Cossypha; species Cossypha heuglini. The sequence continues at coordinate 11,894,604 of JAODKT010001744.1, forward strand.
TTGCACAACTGAGGATTATTGTTCCTAGCCAAGATCTCATCACATCATTAGGATAATTTTTTAATTACTTCCCTTTTATGTACAGCATCCGGGCTGCACGTGTGTGTATGTGTATGTGTATGTGTGTGTTTGTGTGTGTAGATGTCAATGTAACAGGATGCACAAATAGAGCTGATAAGCTAACACAGAGTAGTTCTGTTTTAAAAGAGGTTGAGGAATGTGGGGCTAGACCAACCATTAAGTGGAATTTTGTAAAATGAGGATGTGCAGCTGAGACAAAAACTTGGTTTTGCGTATTATAAATGACTGAGCAGAAAAACTATCACGGAGGTAGCTGAAGTGTGTGCTGGTGATAGTATTTCATTTATAAATAGAACTAGAGTGTTTGCTATTTGCTCTAGAAATATGGCCTTTGCTGATGGGCTCGGAAGATTGTTACTGCCTTATAAGGGAAGAATCACAGTGGCTGATATTTATTTTTATTTAGAAAATCATCCCAGAGGACTTGACTTTTTTAACATTACAGAGGATCAGAAAGGCTCAGTGTTACATGCTTTAAAATTTCCTTGCCCTTGAAACAGGAGTGAAGAACCTGTCAGTCTCGGCCAGTGGCACGAGCTGCGAGTGTCTCGCACGGCGAAGAATGGAATCCTGCAAGTGGACAAACAGAGGCCAGTGGAAGGGATGGCAGAGGTGAGCTTGTGGCAGACTTGTCTTGAATGCAGCTGTTGGACTGTGAAGTGATTGCATGGTGGACTGCACAGCCTGCTCTCAAAATCCTTACTAGGTTAAAACAGCATACACATCAGGGCAACATTTTCTTAAGCCCAGAGTTGGGAATTTGTGCATAAGGTCTTCCCTACCCATGATGGCAAGGATCCCACTGGAATCTGACTGTACCTGCTCCTGACATGTAACTGGACTCACATCCTGCTCCTAACATGTAACTGGGCTCACATTTTTGAGGTTTTTTTGTTGGCACTTGTGGTGGCTGTCTGATGAGCAACGTGTGCACTGTTGCAGAGGTGTAATTTGGAGAAGTATCATGCTGAAAAGTATATGCCCAGTCTTTTCTTACCTATTTCTGAATATCGTCCTGGAAAGGTAGCCCTGAAGAGAGTTGTTTGTCTTCTTCTTGCAAAAGTAATATCCAGGCCAGAGTAAGGGCTGGAACAGAGTTGATGACATGCTTTTTGTTCTTCACTCACCAAGTGATCATAGTGAGTCAAGTTTATAATAAAGTGAAGTTGTACTTGTAGCAAGCAGGATATTCACTCTAAGCAGTCAAATGCATCCACAGAGGTACATTTTCTACCTTGATAAAAGGCGAGGCTAGACCTGCTTAGAAAATGTCTTTTACCTAGTGGAGAGTGCAGACAGAAAACCAGACTCCAGATCCCATAAAAGAAAAATCCCATAGCAGAAAAATCCCATAGCAGGCTTTTTGGAAAACTGGGAAACTTTTATCAAAGCTTTGACTTTCCTTCAAAAATTTAAATAAATTGAAATTCCAGTTGTCTGTCAGGAAAGAAATTGAGTGAGAAACATTTGACTGGAACACTCAAGACTTCTTTTGATAGATGGGTTAAGGTGAACACTCCCATTTTTTTTTTCTCTTGAGTGCTGCAGTGCAGTGCTCGAGGAGGAGGGTGGCTGGGAGCTGCCAGCCATGAAAACACAGAAGCTTCTGCAGGACTGGAATTGCAGTTATTCTGTCTTTAGCTGTTAAATGTCTTTCAGTTTACTCCAGGACCCTGAATATTCCCATCAGGTATCCTGAGCGACTGCTTCTGGTAATTGATGCAAACTCAATGTTTCTTTCATTTAGCCCCAAAATTACAGCAGGTTATCTCTTAAATGTTGGAAATACTGAATGAGTGTCTCTTGCATGAACTTTGCTCTGATTTTTGCTTTATGAAACTAATTCTGGCAATAAATTTACATCAGTGTACCTCTAGTTTTTGCAAATAAAGCTAGATGTGAAGTCAGAAAACATGATGAGTTAGTTTTCTTTCTTTCTTCCTTCAGTGTTGCCATTTTGAAACACTTGAGATTTTTCAGCTACTTCTGACTGGAATAATGTAAAGTCAGTCAAGAGTATCCTACAATGGCTTTCATGATTGCACAAAGAAGAGGCATTGAAATAAGCTGTAACATCTAATGTAGGGCTATCACAACTCATGTAGGCTAATCTGAAGATACAAACATGGTTCCACTACTCTAACAAAATGTTATTTTATGTTTCTTGCAGGGGGCTTTTACACAGATAAAATGCAGCTCTGAAATATTTATTGGTGGAGTCCCTAATTATGATGATGTGAAGAAGAACTCTGGGATCCTCAGACCCTTCAGTGGGAGCATCCAGAAGGTGTGTGCCCAGAGAAACACACTGTGGGTATTTATTTCCATCACATCCAGTGCCTGCTTTTTGTGCAAATCTGCCCTTATTTGACTGGCAATATTAAAAATAACCAAGGATTTCATAGTGAAAAATCCACCTGGTGCATTCTTGCACCACCGTGGAGATGCACACCATACTGCTTTCCCTTCTTACAGTCTTATATGGGGCACATGAATGGAGGAGATGTTTCCCATTGCTGGCAGACATTAGGGATGGTGTTCCCATGTGGTCAGCTGAGCATGAGTGCAGTTCTTATCAGGCCTAGTAAATAACCAAATGAAAGTGCAGACTGAACTAACATTTTTCTTTCTAAACATACTTCAAATAACATGGATAAAGTTGGAAGATTGGTCCTGAATCCTCACATTTTTAGAGGAGTGAATTATTGCATCAGACTAGTGCAAAGAAATAACACATAAAACCAAATTTTTAATAATAGTTTTTATTAGAAGTTTTTTAAAACTCTATAGTTAACAATTGTTCCAGGACAGAAAAGTAATTGTAGTTCAAAGTAAATGGTTTCATCACTTGGACAGACATTTTTTACCTCTTTTGTCAGTTGTCCAGCAGAAAACATGAAGTTCATGAGAACTGGGGTAGTGAGTAATGGTGATGGGAACAGGTCAGACACCTGAACATCATTGGGAAGGTAGAATTCACTAAACACAGTGCATTTTGGGGTGCAAGATAGAGAGCCTAGGAGAAATTAACACAGGTTACAATTACAAGGTGGGGGTTGTACACGAGAGTAAAGGCACTGGTAAGAACTGGGAAATGAGGAGTGTGAGTCCTTATCTCTATGATGTACTTAGGAAGGTGGATTTGTGTTCTCAGAGGCATGAATGGGATGTCAAGGAAAGGCACTGCCTGCCTTTTGGGCACTGGGAACGTTTAGTTGTTTACTTTACACATAGTAGGATTTTGGGGAACTATACAGAAATAGAGCTGCAAACATCACCAAGTACTGGAAAATATGCAGTGTATAGAAAGACCTAAAACCACAATAAGTTTAGTTTAGTCAGATAAGGCTGAGAAATTACTTTATAGTGCTCTTCTTGTTCCTAGATGAGGGTGAGATTTCTTTGGATACATGGGGCTGGAATTATGCAGAAAAAGATATTATGAGAAACAAGGGCTGGAAACTGAATATACTTTAAAACCAGAAACAAAATACATGTTTTTATGAGTGGAGGATGGTTACCTTTGGAACAATGTAGCCAAAATTTAGAATGAAGTCTTCCCTGTCTTCACATGACAGGACTGGATATTTTTTCTGCTGTTAGAGTTGTGTAGTGCTTGATGCACCCTTTTCTGTGTGTAGGATCCCTTAAGGTGCATTGTCCAAGTTATGCAAGAGCCACAGCAACTATTGCCTTTCTCATTTCTGGCCTTAAAATCTATTGTTTGTTAAGATATACTTATTTTGATGCAGCTGAGATCAGATGTTGTGCCCACATGCAATCTCTCTTGCCGAGATGTCAGCTGAGATTATACAAATGTTGGTTTATTTTGGAGAACATATGCTGCTGGCATATTGGAAAAATCCCAGCATTTAGCAGTTCTCTTCCATTTATATACAAACAGTTTTGTGAAGTCATTATTTATGTTTTTCATTCATATTAACTCTGGCTTCTTTCAGGCAAGAGGGGATACTAGAAAGCAATAGAAAATGTGGAAAGCAGGCTGTTCTGCTTAGTATTTCTGTTGTCAACACTCATCTCCTGGGGGTTTTTCTGATCTCAGAAATGCTTTTCCTCAGCAGCACTCGCCTAATTTTACCATCCTAGCTCACTGTTTGGCTACAAAGCCCTGCACCAGTGTCCAGGCACAGGCCTGGTAAATTCCACACAGCTTCACCCCTTGCAGGGGTTGCCTAAGGCTGTTTCACAAGATACAGAAGAGATTAATCTCCAGTGGATCAGGGGGAGCGAAAGTGTGAGTTGGAGCTCTGCAACTAGAAAACACACAAGAGTAGAGTTTGGGCCAAGTTTTGAGAGTTACATTTCTCTGAAGTCTTTCAGAGGAATCTTCTAACTAGCAGTAGGATACTATGAATTTAGAAGTTTTTACAATGTGTTTTTATTTCTTTTTTCTTTAATTTTTTTTTAACACACAGATTGTCTTGAATGACCGGACAATTGATGTGAAACAGGATTTCACTTTTGGAATCAACCTAGCAAATGCTGCCCACCCCTGTGTGACCTCACCATGTGCAAATGGAGGCACCTGTGTTCCCAAGAAGGAGAGCTATGAATGTGACTGTCCCCTGGGCTTCGATGGGCAGCATTGCCAAAAAGGTAACAGTGGCTGGATATCACCCCAGGGATCTGGAGCTGATCACAAAAATAAGGAAGATTTAGCATCTACAACTGCTGCTGTACACATGCCTTTAAGTAGAAGCCCCGGAGGCCAGAGCTCCCCTTTCATCTGTGCCACTTTCCTATCTACAGAAGAATTTGCTTTGTTATTTAGGAATGTGGTAACTGCTATCCCAGCACAGGGCTAGGATCCACAGATACCAGCCTGGTATCTGGTTGCTTGTGGTGAACAACACTGAGCAGTAACACTTCATACACGTCCCTAATTGTGCAGTGCTGTGCAAAGGGGGAATTCCTGCCAGGATCCTCCAGCCAGCAGTTATGTTACAGACAGAAGCATGAGCATGGATAACCCTTGTAATTTTATCCTCTGTACAGCTGGCAGCAAACTCTCTTCTCACATAGAAAGGTCTGGTCCTGTTTTAGACACTGACTATTCTGATGGAGATTTCACCATCTGCAGAGATCCTGCCTTGGTGGGACGAAAGAGACCACCAAGGAAAAAAACTCATCCACATGCACATTGCTCCCTTTTCTTCAGAGCCAGTGTAATAGTTCAAAGTTTAGACTCAGGAAAGGGATAAGATTGCAAGAGAAGTGCTTAAAAAGAGTGATTTGGGTTATTCCACTAGATGGAGTAGTTTAGCTTCTGTCAAGCTTGATCCTAAAAAATTCATGAGGGAAGGTTTTGTAATGAAACAGTAAAGTCGGTTCAAAAGAACTGGCTGACATTATTGTCTTCACCCACTGCTTCATTTCTCACAGTCATAAACTTCAAAGTTAAATGTAGTGGTTTTGGTTAAATTGTGATGAATACATTGGCCTTTTCTTCAAAACAGACAACATCTTAGAACAAAAGCATTACGTTAACATGCAGTGCAACAAACCCCTTTGTTCATGTTGTTGTGCTCTAACTAACAGCCCAAACAACGTCATTTACCCTGGCTTTTTATGTAGGGAGCCAGGAGAATTGGGATTTTGACTTTCTAGCTATGTGCAGGGTGCTAAATTCCTGACTTCAGGATGGTATCTGCAGCTGCACCAACACATCTCCAAGGGCACCCAGTCAAGGGAATGCTTTGCAGCCTGGATGTGTGACTGCCTGCCTGTCTGGTGAGCAGTGCTGGGGCTGCAGCTCCTCAGCCCTGCTCAGCTCCTGGCCTGTGCTCAGCCAGGGAGCAGTGTCTGAGCTCATGGTGCCAGCAGTGGTGCCTCTTGGCTGGCACATCCTCCCTGTGATCACCTCACTGGGTGTCCAGGCCTTCAAAGGCAGTCTGAATCACCTTTTGCCTATGACTTAGCCAGATCCTGGGTGCTGCTTCCTATGTGAATCCAATCTGTATTCATTTTTAAGAGTGTCCAAAAGCATGAACCACCTGGCTTCTGTTCATCCTACCTGTGGCTCCTATTCAGGTGCAACTCAACCTCCCTGTACTTGTGCAGCCTCAGCTGCCACCCAAAATTGAAGGGTTTTCTGATAGATGTCCAGAAAGCACAGAGGTTGCTCCTGAACCTCAGTCCATGACAGCCTTGATAAGAAACAGATTCCTCAAAATAATCCTTATCTGTGTCTCTCTTGGGGTGTAGACATGGTTAAGGTGACATGCATGTCTGTGTCCACTTGTTTCACACCAGGGTTTTGGTTAGTGCACTCAGAAGGTGAGATGAAACTGCTCTCTCCATCCTTCTTGGTGGTAGGCTGCTGTAAAAACCCTAAAAAGCAAAGTGCTTGTGAGGACTGCACCTCATACTTCAAAATTAAACACACCACTTAAAAACTCTAGTAATGCTGGTATGAGGTATAAAAGACATTGATTCATATTGTAATGGATCATCAACTGAAGATTCAATAGAATTTTTGCTGGTATTGCAAGGTTTTATATCTTCTGTCCAAGCCTGGAGAATGCCAAAGGTATTTTTATACTTTAACTGTAAGATGGAATAAAACAGCAAACTCTTGTTTTCCGTTGGCTAGAGCAGATCTCTGGGTAAAACCTGGTGAGTCACTTGGATTTGAGAAGCAGGGTTGGCAGAGGGATTTGCTGCTGATCTCACCTGTCTGTCCCTTTGTGTGTTTTGAGCAAACAAATACAGATATTTGGAGCAAACCAATAATGAAAACAGTGCTACCTTCACAGGTGGTTGTAGTCACACAAATGGTAGGTGAGAGATAACACATTTGCAGAAACGTGGGCATAAAATTGGACTAAAGGAGATTTTAATGTTTTAGAATAATAAACTCAGAATGTTCTTGTTTTGTTTTGTGCTGACTCACTGCAGAGTGTGGAAGTTACTGCCTAAACAGTAAGTACTGCAAATTATGTGAAAATTGCTCTGTCATTGTGTGTTTGTCTGAATGCTGGGTTTCCATTAAGCTTGGCAAGTTTCTGTCATTAAGCAAAAATATTTTCTAAGGTTATATAGTACTTCCTTAAACATCGTGTTGTTGGTATTTCAAACTGCATCCAAAGCACTTGCCAAGCTCAGAACAGTGGCTGTAGAGCTGGTCCCTGTGTTTGCAGAGCAGAGGGGCCAGGCAGCTGGCTGAGGGTTTTGTGGTGTGACTTCAGCTGCCCTGCAGTCAGAGCTCACTCCTGCTTGTCATGAGAGTTTTGGTGCTTGTCTGCTGAATCCTGATGAGCAAAGAATGGAGGTGTTTAGTCCTAGAGCTCCTTACTGGTCCTGCTCCCTTCCAGCTGCAAAGATCATGGCTGCATCGAGGGTACTGCTAAAATTTGCTTGGTTTTCTGCACTCAGATTCAGTGAAACAAATAAAAGCAAGCAGAGGTAAATGCCATTAAGCTCTCTAGAGGAAATCAGAGCAGTCTGGCACAGGCAAGTGTGCTGCATGACATGGGCGCCTTCCCCTGCTGAAGGCAGGAGCAGTGGGGCTCTAGTGCAGGATGTGCTGGGGGAACAAGGGCTCCTTTCATGCTCTGCTGCCATCAGAGGCTGTCCAGTGCAGGCAGTGTCAGACCTGGTGAAGAATATTTGGCCAGTGTAACACAACTTTTGCAATCTTTCAATGATGTTGGCAGACTGCAGGCTGGACATGGGCTGCGGTGGTTTCTTTAGACACATTAGGCAGCTTTCCTGATTTCACTGTGGATGAAAACAGTAATTTGTCACTATCTAAAATTCTCAGTCTTGGCACCTTGGAGATCAATTTCGTACTGCTGTTGCTGGCTGCCAGACTGCACCAATTGTTGCATATCTGTGTCACAGTGAGCTCTAAAAGCCCAGCCAGACCCTGTGTTGCGTAAAGAAAGCAAACATCCTTGCCCTGGAAAGCTTGAAATTTATACAGATGGGATTAGCTGTGGGTTGGAGGGATTATTCCTCAGTAAGAAAATAGGATGAAGGCATCTATTTTAAGTAATTTATACAACTGGCTTGTATTAATGCAGCAGTCAATTATGGGAGATCAGCAACAAACTGAAGGATGTTCACTCAAAAAAAAAATCTGTTTGGGCCGGTCCTCATAGTGAAGGGTTCTGTATATCAGGGATGTTCTGTGGTTTATGTCACACAGCTGAGTTATTTTCCCAAAGTCTTCTTTGAGGGCAGCACTGCACCAACTCCAGGTCTGGCTGCAATATTTGCCACCATCCCAGCCATACATAGGGGTACCTGGGGCTGTCCCTACAGAAATGCTACATGGGGGACACAGAAAGAAGCCCCCAAGGCTGCACTGCAGGGTTGGATACACCAGCATCTGCCATGCAGCCTTTAGCACAGTCCCAGCCGTTTCCTAAAGTGACCTGGGACTCTGGGCTCTGTAACTCCTCCCTGGACATAGCCGAACCCCCATGCTGCACCCCAGGGGTGACCTCAGAGCAGGCAGCAGCCACTCTGTGCAGTCACATGCACTGAAAGAGAAAACAGGGATCTCACAGGTTGTCTGTGCTGCCTCTCAGCCTCCCTCTGCAGGGCGAGGTCCCTGATGTGCTCTGCATATTGTACTCTGTTAGCAGCTGGGGAGGAGTTTTTTGGTCTATAAACAAAGGTGGTTAATGCATGAGCTTTGGCATGAGGCAGTGTTGAACCACATGGAGAATCACAGAATGTGGAAACGGGGGTAAAGAGAAAATTCACAATGTTTTCCCAATGCTTCATAATTTTCTGTACTAACATTTGTGGTGGAACAATAAGCTAGGCTCCTGACATGGAGGCTGTAAGAAGAGGGACTGTCAGCCATTTAAACTCCCTTAACTACTGCCCCTACATTTAGGCAAAATCTGGCAGTGCCTGTTTGCAAAGTGGTGTGGGTTCAGCTCAGTTCTGTGCCACTGGCAGGGACCTGCCACTGCAGGAGTAAATCAATAGAAGAGTCTTGTCTCTTTATTACCTTCCATTTCCAAGTCAGCTATCTGACACTCATCTTCATTTTTTGTATTTACTTCTCAGCCATTACAGAAGCAATTGAAATACCACAATTTATTGGTCGCAGTTACCTCACATATGACAATCCAGATATCCTGAAAAGGTAATGTATCTTCTGTTTCTTAAATGTTATAATGTTAGGAGCCTTTTGTGGGAGAGTGTAGTACATTTACATGTTTATGCTGTATTTATAATATTTCTAACTCTATTTCTGCCATATTTTTAAATTTCAGGGAAAATACATTTTAAATGCATGTCCTTGTGGTTTAGTTTGTTACATTTGAGCATCTTGCAGCCTGTCAAGAAACAGCACCCGTATGTCTGGCATGGAGAGGGACTGGTTCTTCCCTGAGGGCAAAGAGCAGACATACAGAGCCTGTGTCTCAGAAGAGACTAAAGGACCTTAACTCCTTTTCAACTCTTGCTTTAGCCTTATGTTTAGATCCTCAAAGTTACTTTTTTGGCTCTGTACCCTTGAAAATCCCCACATTCCGGCAAATGTTGGCTTGTTTCAACAAATTCCTCAATCTAGCTTTATTTCAGGCACCGAGTAGAGAAAGGTTCACCAGGGTCCTCACCTGCATTTGGTGCTTCTCACTTACTGGGACTTTCTGATTTGCCCTTCTTATGCCTCTTCCACTGGCTTTTGAGGGCATGACATCTACTGGGCATTCTCAAAACCTGCTTTTTGGGCTGGATTTCACACTAGGCTAGAGGAGAAAAAGGATTTTCTCTTATTTATGTAGAATAACCTAGCAGCTAGTGTGTTTGGGATCCTAGAGAGATGAGTAAAATTACCCTACCCTGAAATGATGGAAATGGGGATGTGAACAAAATCCTTCACGAGTAAGCATGTAAATGAGTTGCAGGACAGTAACCCACCAGGCCAGCAGAGAATAAATACTGCATCATCTTTTATGTTTTTTTGAAAGAAGACTGGCACAATTTAGTATTGTACTATTATTTCCTTCTTCTGCATTACACAGGGTATCAGGAACAAGAACAAATGTGTTCATGAGGTTTAAAACTACGATGAAGGAAGGCCTTTTGATGTGGAGGGGAAACAGTCCCATGCGACCTAACAGTGATTTCATCTCTCTGGGCCTTCAGGAGGGAGCATTAATATTCAGGTAAACTTTCTCTCCTTGTTTGTGTAGCACACAGGGCTCAAAGGAGTTGCTGCAACACATACAGTGCACTTATCCCTTGGCACAGTGTGAGACATCTCATCCTCAAAGTTTTGTTCAATGATGGGTCCTATTTGCTGTCTGGGAAAGGATGTAAGTTGAAGAGGTAATGTGCTGCAGGACTTGCATCACTCCTCCTTCCCAATTTTTCAAACATCAGGGCTTTATTCTGATGTTCTGAAAGGTTTCTTATGAGGGGATGAATACTGTTGGTAAGTCCCCCATGTGCCTCTTAAATCAATCTCAGCTGGGCAGAGCAGGGTAGGGCTGGCGGGGATCGAGGACAAACTTTGGTGGTGCCAGTGCTCACTGTGGGCTCACTCTTTGACAGGCAGTGCACACAGGAGCAGGGCTTCCACCCCCTCAAACCCCCAGATATCCAGCCCTGTGACACACACACACAGCTGTCACCACACCTTGTTTCTGCCAGCATCCACAGAATCTCTTAATTAAGCAGTAACAACACTGTGAAAATGGTGAAACTGGGGAGTGTTGGGAAATGTTGAGGTCTTGCTCCAGAATCTCTTCCTCCCTTGAAGACACTCAGGCAGACCCTGTGCAAGTTTTTGTGTACTTTTTTGTGACTCCTGTGTTTTGAAAGCTTATGTTTCTTCACGGTGCTCATTTAGGTTGTGTAAGGCAAATACTGAAAAAACAAACTACAGATGCCATCACTATTGTGGAATCTTGTGAGACACTATCAATCATGTCCCAGAGAGTTTATTATTTAAGCTATTTTTTTTTTTTACTCTACTTATGGCTGTTCTTTGCTACCATGGATGTATAGATGCGTTGCACATTTCTATTTAAATTATTTTCTTGTAAGCTTTTTTATAAATGTGATTTATCAGTGGCTAACTTGGCAAAAACTCTTGGTTTCCTCATTAATTTATAAACAAGGAACTGACTCTGAGGAAGTGGTGCATTTTTAAAATGTCTTTGGGAGGACTGACTTTCTAAGATGCGTGGTAGTAAGTGGCCACTCTATTCTGTTTCCAAAGCACAGTGCAATTTTTATTAGGTTGTTGCTCTTCCCCAGAGATGAAGATAGTCAAAGGCTTTAGACCAAACCAGCTGAATTTTACTGAAATATTTGTACCTTCCACATTCATTTAGGAAGGTAAAAAATTAAGGTACCAAAATAAAACCCCCATAAGCAATCACTGCTTATTGGAGGGAAGCATCAAAGAAGATGGTGAAAGGACAAATGCAGAAAAAATAATCATTCTGAAAGGTTGACCCTCATGCTAGATTTTCACCTTTTGAGAGGTGAAGTCAAGAGACTATCAGGGCTGTGAGCTGAATTTTTATTCAGCCCAAGTTTAGATGTCTATGTTCTGATCCAATTTGAAATCCAAAGCACACTTTTACTTGCCCATTTTCTATGGCCTTACTCCCTGTACAGTGTACCTACTGCTGTAAATTCTTTTTGTTGCTCTCTTCTTCTGTCAAAGGTTATTTCACTGTTGTAGGGGGATAGCTGTTGTAGAGGAATCTCATTTCTGTTATCAAAGGTCTGACATTTTGATGCAGTCCTGAACACCCAAATCCTCTTGTTGTTTTTGACCTAGGCTGGTATCTACATCTGGGGTAAAAGGCAGTGCTTGCCTCATTTAAATCCCTGGAGAGGAAACAAATTTAGGGTAACCAATCTGCTCTGGGCAGCTCACAGTTTAATGTGCTGTTCTTGAGAACCTCACCCTGGCCATGAGTTCATTCCATGTTCAGTCCCTTTGAAGGGATAGTGATGTTGGCTTTAATCCCTCCTGCTTGGTGCAGGCTGAAGTCCAGCAGCAGCTACTTCATCCTGAGCACTCAATACCTCACTGTGCTGTAGCAGTTACTTCTCTTTTGTTAAGGTTGGCCCAAGCTTCAGGAACCCAGAAATTAAGATGCCTGAAGTGTAAACATGATAGGGACATTATATCTGCTGAGTAATTTTAGTAGAAGCAAACACAAAGAAGTAATTAGAGTGGCAGCTGAAGCAGATACATTTATTAGACTGCATCTTTTCTAACATCAGAGGTCTCAACCTTTTCTGCTTTTTCAGATGATTTGTAGATCTGTTATAGATCGCATGCTTATTTGCTCTTGTAAAAAATTATTAGCCATGTTTGCAACTTCCCACTGCTGTCTTTCATTAGGCCAAAGGTCTGTAGATCACTGACCTTCCTAACTCCCTGCTTTGGGGGAGAATGGCCATGCAGAGACTCTCTTCTTGCTCCCACGGGAAGGTGGTGATGGCACCCATTCTGACTCAGGGAGTTTTGCCTGCTTCTCCATGAGACTGACTTTGTGAAATAAGAGCACTGCTGCTGGGACTCCAAAGGACTCCACGGGTTGCCCCAAAATCCGAGCCAAAAGGGAGTAAGGATGCCTGAGCAGCTTGGCAGGCAGCCAGTCCTTTCAAGGAAGGCAGTAACATTTCAATCTTTTTAATTGCAGCTACAATCTGGGCAGTGGCATTGCTTCCATCACGGTGAACGGCTCTTTCAGCGACGGCCGGTGGCACAGAGTCAAAGCTGTTCGGTAAGTGGCCAGGCTGCAGCTGCGAGCCACTTGGGAGCCACCCTGCCTTTAAAGGTGCTGTTTGGCATGTCTGGGTGCAGGTGGGGTGCGAATGAGCTCCACGTCACACGTGGCTTGGGAGTGGAACTCTTAGCTCGGTTGTTTCATGAGCACAAAGATTGCTGTGTTTGAGGTGGCAGTGCCAGCTCGGCACAGCTCGAGGCAGGCTGCCAGAGTCATGCAGGGCTATTCTGGGGCTGTGACTGACATTAAACCCGTACCATTTCGGTTGAGGGTATTTTTCTTTAATGTCTGCATTTCAAAATTCCCTGGTGAGCATTTTGCGGGCTGGCACAAGCACTGGAGCACATACAGTGTAAACCTAGTTCTTCTATTTGGGGGAGGTGCAGACATCTTGGAGTTTATATATAACTCATATTTATAACTGATTACCTCATGGGAGGCAACTGTGTCCAGCAGGGAAAGCATACGTCCGTCTCTTCGTGAGAGGTTGATTCCCTGGAAATCACAGTCTGACATTTGGCCCAACTTGTTACCAAATTCCGTGAGAATAGGATCCCATCTAGTAGATTTTCTGTCAATACTGTTATTGAACATATGTAAAATGGTTCTATCAAGAAACAAAACTGCCTATGAGTAAGTTTTACCATAGCTTTCCATTTCTTCTCTCCTGTTGAAGCTTCTGCTGTTAACTTTTAATATTACATTTGATTTTTAACAATAGGTCAGAATGTGTCCATCCCCCTGCCTCTCCCTCACCTGTCCAATTTGATTCTTTTTCCGCACTTTCTGCTCTGCAAATGTGTCCTGCACACTTTGCAGGTCTTTGACATCTATTAAAAAATTCTAAAACCTGTAAAACCTGGAATGCCATAGTACACTGTGTCTGTGGGGCTTCCCTGTTCCAAGCCTTCAGCATGAACCCTGCTAAGCTCTGAGTTAGAGCTCTGAGCCCAGGAGTCCTGGCGAGTGGAAGATGCTGCTGCTCCTCCTCCCATCCAGTTGTAGGCTGGATGAACGAGAGTGATTTTCTTTTTGTTTCAGGGATGGACAGTCTGGCAAGGTAACTGTGGACGATTATGGTGCCAGGACTGGTAAATCCCCTGGGAAGATGAGGCAGTTAAATATCAATGGAGATCTCTATGTAGGTGAGTGTTAATTATTCACATTTAGGACGCAGATGAAAGGTCAGCTGCAAGGCAGGGCTTTCCAGCTCCGTCCAGCTCCTGGTGGAGGTGTCACACAGCAGTGTCTAGTCCGCCACAGCCTGTGTTTTGTGAGGAGACCTCTCTGAGTGGGATGGGGAAATGGGAATAAGAAGGGACGAGCACTATGGGATGCACTGTGGTACTCCTGGCAGGTACGTAGAGAAACAGCAAGATGCAGCTGGAAACCCCACACCTGGGCACAAGCTTATTCAGCTCTTACAATTTCTGCAATAAATAATTAGCATCCTAGTTCATTACCTCCTCCTTATCCCCTCTGTACTTTAAAGTGCTTGAAATCATTATTTAGAGCAACACAGAGCAAGCTATAAACTGAAATTCCCTTCTGAGGTGCACTAGGACTGGCACTGCTGGGTGTGCAGCCTGCCAGGCAGGAGCAGGTGCCCGTGTTGGTGAAGTCTCTCGGCTCCTTTCCGCAGGCGGCATGAAGGAAATCGCCCTGCACACGAACCGGCAGTACCTGCGGGGGCTGGTGGGCTGCATCTCCCACCTCACGCTCTCAACTGACTACCACATCTCGCTGGTGGAGGATGCTGCCAACGGGAAGAACATCAACACGTGTGGGACCAAGTGACAAGAGAGGAATCCCGGCGCTGAGGACCCGGCGTGTGCTTGTGTGTGTGGCTGAGCGAGAGCTGGCTGGCACATCCTCTACAGCCGGACCACGTTTGCCATCTCGGAAGGTGATAAAGCCAAAGGGAAACCCAAGAACAACAAAGAGAACATTTTCCCCTCTCATTCCCTCTCCTTTCCTGTCTTTTCCTGTCCAAATGAAATCCAGCATTTTGTGTATGAACCGTACCCTCTACCCCTTAAGTGTTTAGTGAGCCCTGAAGGTTCAGTGCAAAAGGCAAAGTGTGATGTTACGAGTAGCTCAGTGACTGTGTTTTGTGGTCCTTAGGTTATCTTTTGTAGTATCAGAGAAAGCAATCTTGAAACACCTGCAATTATCCCACCCTGCAGTGATACAGTGACTGTGCTGTTCAACAAATACACCATCGGGCAGCATATTTCTGCGTTCACATGTAGGTCCTGGAACAAGCAGTTCTCCTTACCACTCTCTGATTTAGCTAAATTATGTTTCATCCTGTGTAACAGGATAACAGTTACAATGACTGGTTTCGAAATATTGTTGTTTGTTAAGGATGAAAGTTCTTACAAGTCTACTTTTTTATTACAAGCAACAAAAACAATGAACCAATTTTGTAGAAGTAATTTTATACTTGTCTATTTTTTATAGCAGCAGCAGACCTGCTTACATGGCATCACTTTTAACATCTACATTTACTATACAATTAGCTCTTTGCACACTTTCCTAAAAATAGAAAAGTGACCTGTGGCTTAATGTCTGTATTATACAGTTTTAATGGGGATATTTGTGAGTTATGACCAGTTTTACATTTGACTCTTTTTGTTCTGTAAATTTTGACAGTTTAAAATTGTACATGATGAAGCTTTCCTCTCTCAAACAGATTAAAAGATTAGGAAAAAAAAAGAGCAAATACTTGCTACTGTGGTATTTTATATATATATATTTTTTTTTCTTTTTTTTTTTTTTTTTTTTTTTTTTTTTTTTTTTTTT
>JAODKT010001744.1:11910329-11936636 GCA_027576195.1 Cossypha heuglini
TATTTTTTTTTATTTTTTTTTTTTTTTTTTTTTTTTTTTTTTTTTTTTTTGAGAAAAATGAGAAAAGAGATTGCAAGAGACCTTGGTAGGTCACAGTCCTCTTAAAATGTTATATTTTCTAGGCACTGGACCAGCACTTATGCAACTTTGATTACCAAAGTATAATTAAAGCAGGCAAATAGAGTGCTGTTGAGACATTGAAAGAGTGGTCCAGAATTTCATAACTTGGAGATTTTTCGTCCTTAATTCTTCATTCAAAGTGGATGAGTGAGCCTTTGAAGGGGTTGGGGGAGAAAGAGAGACCAGACATGCAGCAGGGCACCCCTCAGCCTGCCACGTGCCAGTGGTGGGGGAAACACAAACTTCCTCAGGGGCTCATCTGAATGCCCGTGAGCTGAAAGGACCTGATGTGGTGAAAGAAATGTTGCATTTTTTTTACTGTGCTCAGAGTGCTTCTGGCTCCCTGAGAGCTCACGCACATTCCCTAGATTCATCCCACCTGCAGCAAATCTAGATAATGGTTCAGGCAAATACCTGCCAAGAACGCCTCAGCTGCTGTCCTGCATGCTGAAGGAACACCTTGATCTCGTAGGTGAAGGATCTTGTGCTCCTTGTAGATAAGGTAGCAGTGGTCAAAAACAAATGTAGGTACTTATTAGAAACAGAAAGTAAAAGAAAAATGCATGGTGGTGCCATCGTGTGATGTGCACCTGTGCTCCACCCCCTGTTCGAATGATACTTCAGAAAAAAACGTCTGTGGAAGACACGGGCAGCTTGCAGAGGAGCTGGAGACACTCGTGGCTCTCCTCCCAGGAGAAGCAAAGTTTTGTTTGGCTTGGGGAGCCCCATGGGGAAGGAGAAACCCTCTGTGGTTGGGAAAAAGCAGGATAAAGTATATCAGATTGAGATGTGCCTTTGGAGTGAAAGTAAATGGAACTAGATCCCTTGGGAAGTAAAAAGAAAATGTGTAGAGTTTGGAAAAGGTGAAAACTGGAATCTCTGGAGGCTGAAGGTTTTTCTGTCTGCTCAGAGTAGCCCTGTGGGAGTGGCCTGGCACAGCCTGTGCTCGGGTCACATCTGAGCCGCTGGCTGGCTCAGAGGGAAAATTCACATTTTATGAGCTTGAGGGGTTTTCCAAATGCTAATGACCTGTCCTAACCTGGCACAGAGTAGGGCGATTTGACTGGCTGTACCCCTAATCCCCTGGACACGTTGTGCTGGTGCTGATGGGTAGAGCTACCATGGTCCACAAACAGCATCATCCTCTGCTCTGTCTTACGTGCCTCGCCTTTCCCATCCTTTCGTTTCTGTCACAGCGTTTGGCGACCAGTTCCAAGACAAACATCTGGTGGAAGAGGTCTCTATTTTAAGATAATTTACTGCAGAATACCGGGCGCTTTGGTACTTCTCCGAAACAAAAGCTGCTCCTTTGAAATGCCGGCTAGGGAGAGGGGTGGTTAGGAAATACCTCAGTTGTTGTTGTTGTGGAGAAAGAAGAGCAGCAAGCGGCGGGTCCCCAGATGCCTGTTTCCAGCTGTGCTTGTCACCCGCGGGGTTTGGGGGCTGGCAGCATCGCCCTGCAGCGGTGCGGGATGAGCGGGACCAGCGCAGCTGCGGGGCCGGCCGGCGTGGGGGCGGCAATACCGAGCATGCTGAGCTGTTTGAATCATTAGAAAAGAGATCCTTTCTGCATCCGTTTAATTTGAGAAACATCCCTCATCTACGTCTCCACTCTTCCTGGCAAAGCCTGGGGGTGGCTTTCCATTGTGGTTTCCACTCCGGGGGCTGAGCAGGAGACAGGTACCAGAAAATCAGGAATATCTGACCACGTGTGGAGGCTCTGCCCCTTGCACCCCCTGCCACCAGTGGGAGCATTGAGGCTGGGTCAGGGAAGGAGAAAGGAAAGGTAGACAGTTCGTGGCAGAGTGATTAGTCATTTTCCCAGGAACTGGCCTGCATGTGCTGCTCGCTGTCTCCAGGAATGTTTATTAGTCACATTACTCATTGCTCGGGCTGACTCAGATGCAAGGCATGGCCCGAGTGCTGAACAGGGTAAGTTCCTGCCGGCTGGCAGAGCAGTGTGTCCCTTTTGCTGCAGTTACCTGTGCAAACCAGCAGTGAAGGCAGGAGCCACAAGAGCTTGAACCTCTTTGCAATTTGATCTCCTGCCTTAGACTGCAATTCTTATTTTTCTCACTACTTTTCCACATTATTCCCAAAGTATGTAATATTCCATTCAGTAAGGCTAAACACCTGCACCTCAGCTTTGGCAGGCTGAGTCAGGCTTTGTGCTGAGCACTGGCTGCTGGCCACAGCTGCTTCCTGGTTGCCCCTCACTTTGCCCAGGGCAAAGTGTGTCTTGCTGCTCTCTGCTACTCCTCCAGCTCCATGGGAATCAGCTGCTGGGAATCAGCAGTTAGCTTTAATCTGCTTCATCCTAAAGGAAAATAAGGAAAAAAGAAAAACAAAGCAAGTCAGGAGGTTCTAAAGCCAGATGAGACTTAGCAACCTTATGGTAAGCAAATCCTTGCTGCACTGGTTTGTCCTGGGTCAGCTACGAGCTCATTTCCATCCCAGTCCTCCCATCCTGGCCCCAGGGAGCAAAGGAGTGAAGAGGAGGGAGGAGGAGGCTGCCAGGGTTGGGAAGTTTCCCATTCCCAGATGGAGTATTACTCTGCAATAGCTGCCTGGTAAAAGTTACTATTTTGTCAACCAGGCTTTCCTTCTGAGAAAAAGTTTTCATTCTATCTGCACAGCAAAGTAAACTGGATGGGAAAGGTGTTGTTCCAGCTCTGCATGTTCAGCTCCCTCCATGACAGCATCACCCCTCATGGGGCAAATCTCCTCATTTTAAAGGACTAGATAAGGTACAGTCAGTGGTTTCCTCAGGGAGAGCAACAGCCACATCCCATCAGGCACATACATCTTTTATCACCATTTTATTTCTTGGGTGGTGTGGGTGGGGAGGGTGGCTCCCTTCCCCAACTCTCTCCCACTCAATTTTTTCATTGGTTTGAGTCACTGTGGGCACTGTGGGGCAAAGGGTGTTGTGCCCTTGATTCTGCACTCAGGCATTTCACTCATGAGTAAGAGCCTGGTGCCAGCACCTGTGGTCACTGCAGCTCTGCAAGGTCCTGGCTTTCTGTCCCTGTGGACAGGACTCGCTCATCTGTGAGTGCCCTCTTGTCAAACCCCTTGTGATGGAGGCTGCCTGGCAGCGCTGTGACCGACTGCCCTCATTTCTTTTGAACATCCATTCACTGTCACAGCATTTTTCTTTGTTCATTGTGCACTAAGACAAAGATGACATTGTTCCTCTTCCCCTGCTCTTTCTTTTTAAATCTTCCCTCAGTCTTTCTTTCTAGGAAAACAACTGTGGCAGCTCTTACAACACCATCCCCACAGGCCATGTTTTCCAGCACTTTTTGTTACTGAGATGTATGGAGAAGTGTGGAAGAAATGGAGCTGCAGAGCACAGACACCCCATGTTCTGTCTCACAAAGCAGCAGCTTTCCACCCTAATTTTTTTTTTGCAGACTCTTAAATAGTTTCTATTGGCTGTAGGGCAGCTACATCATCACTTTTTGTGGACATGGTGGAATTTTCCTAAATTTTTCTGTCTTTTGAAAACATGGGAGGAGCAATATCTAATATTTTCTTTACCATTTAATTTTTTTCTTCTCTACAGTTTCTAGTTTTGGTGTCAGCAAAGCAGAATTCAAAAATGGAATCACCAATTTATCATCATGTGTAGGCAGCTTTCATTTGAACTGATTGTTCTTACCAAAACACATATTTCTTTTAATAGCTAACAAATGTTTCATACAGAGAAGCTTTAAGCTATATTTATGTGTTGAGAGAAACTTTCAGTGTTTGCAAATCCAGAGGAGTGGTGTACTTTAATTCTACAGCCAGCAGCATGTTGGGAGCAACTGGCACTAGCAGCACAGGTAGAATCAAACAGAAGATAAGGATGTGTGCTGGCATGGTGTGGAACAGAAAACATGGATGGTTTGACTCCCTCTCTCCAGCCACTTTGTGATAGTGGCACATGGGACAGTTCATGGTCCCTGCAGAAAAACCTCCTGCTTTCATGGTCCTCTGCTGCTACTGATGTGTGAGTATCTCCATGATCATATCTCTACTCATTCCAGCTGCCCAGGAGCTGTGCTACATACCCAGCCCAACTGGATTAGCCTGGTTTAGACAAGGATTGAATGAGCTATATCTGAACACTTGCAGTGTCTTCAGAAGATATTGCAAAGCTATCATCCTGTTAGTTCTTTCAGACCTGAAACACAGAGTGAGACCTGTCTAGAACTTTTCCCTGGCGTCCCTGCTCTGACCAGAGCAGAAGCAAGGCTGGGGAGGGCAGCTGTGGGTTTCACTTTTGGAACAATTAAGCCTTCCCTCATTTCACAGTTCTAAGTGTTTCAGTCCTTTCAGAGCAGTACTCTTCAGTGCTACTGAAAGACCTTAATCCCACACTTCGCAGCTCAGAGGAGCTCCTGCACCCTGCCTAGCTGCTGTCACATCAAGCTGCACCAACCTGCTATCACGAGGCAAGGAATTGACTCTGGCTTTCAAGGATGCCTCCAAAGCGATGGAGAGAGCACAATACCATCATGCCATGATGGTTTCATGTGACGTGCTGTGATGTAGCACCTGCCATTATACACATTGCTAAGTTCAGGTGTCATTCACAAGGTGCTGTGGGTTGATGAGCCACAAAATTCTTTGGCTGTCACTAAGATACCAAAATGACAAGACACAAACGGCCTCAAACATAAGGCCCATGTTAAAACTACCACATTGGTGGGTCATCACAGGTCCACTAAAACATGCTGAGAAAGCTCCCAAGCCACCCCCACAGTGCACAGCCTGGGTCCCTTCACCCTGCCAGCGCACCCCCATCCCAGCACAGGGATGATCCCCGTGCAGAGCCTGCAGGGCTGATGTCTGCACAGCCTCAGCCCAGGCGTGCAGGGGATCACATACCAAACCCAGCTGTGCTAGAGTCACAGGAGGACACGGGTAAGCGACCTGGACTTTTTCCTATCACTGCACTGTGCAGCAGGAACTGGAGGGCTTCAGTGGGCTTGGACATGCTGGGGTCTGGTGAGCTGAGGAGAAGCCGCTCGGGGAGGATCTGTTACTACCCACTCTGCATATCTGGAAGCCAAGGCTGAGCTTGCTGGATCCTGTGGTTATTTACTCTGGCACAAAATTCAAATAACTCTGTTCTGGGGCATGAGCAGAATCTAACTCTTAAAAAATAACTAGGAAAGCAAAGAATATGAAGACATCTAAGAGTGTAAGAAAATATATTTATTAAATTTCATGGCAATACTATGGCAAAATTGTTAAACACATGCTTACTTTTAGACACCCAAGCAATACAACAGGAGTTACATCAAGCAAGCAAACTAGGTTTAAAATGTATGCAAAGTTGTATCTTAGTGTTAGGTTAGTCTTAAATGTCAACTGCCACACTGAAATATTATATCCCCAACATGATCCCATGCTTCCTTTTTTAAGCATGCATTTATTTAACTGCTAAGATGATAAATTTTCATATTGATACACTTTGTTGAATCAGTATTTTACTTGGCATGCTACAGCTTCATTAAAGTGCCTTGTGATGATTTTGCTAAAATCATGAAAGAAGTAATTTTTCTATAGCAGATTTGGAAGCTGGAAAATTTCAGTATTATTCAGCAACAAAAATATGTTGAATGACTACGTAGATTTAGTGTGTTATGAAGACTATTCTTCCAGCTTGATCTACTGATTTATTCTCAGAATTAACTTCCATAGATGACTATGTCAGATTGGCAAAGAATACTTTCACTAGTATTAAACAAAAATCCATTAAAATCTTCGTAAAAACAGAACATAAAAAAACATCTCTAAGCAAATTATTCTATGCTGTAAAAAATATGGTATAAAAAGAGCTAAAAAAAAAAACATTGAACCTATTCACAGTATATGTTTTAAAGTTACAGCATTATAGTACAATGTTGTGTGTTTTTTTCAGGTGACCTATATGATTTCACCAGTTCTGATGTTTTGTGTGCCACAACAGGCTCAAAGTTCAAATTACTGTTACCTTCAAGTACGATTTCAGACATGAGCTGATTCAGTTGTCTTCTCTTTTTGTTATCCCCAGCTTTACAAACTTTTGACACACTATCACATATAAAATGTTGTTCATCCAAAGCCATTCTTGAACCACATTAAGGAAACATTGACAGAGTGATGTCCAAGGATTCTTTTTTTTATTGTATTACTACTAAATAGTGTGACCTTTCTATTTTACATTGCCCTGCTTGAGCTATTTATTTTTCAGTTTTTCTTAATCCAAGTAATGGAAATGAGAAAACCTCACTTTTTGCTTTGTTCCTGGGTTAGTTTTACTCATTATCTTTTGCACAACAAGTGAGTTGCAAAGGTATTGAGCCTTCTAGTGGAAGTTGTGCATACACCTCCACTGAAGCTCGCTTTCAGTCAAAATGCAGATTTGGGACTGTCATAGAGATTTTGTTAGGTATATGTTGAAAACCAAGGATTTCATCTGCTCTGGTGCACCACAAAGTCACCTGGACAGTGCTGTTGCAAGAAGAGGGTGAGACTGGAGAGGGATCAACCCCATTCTCTCATGAAACACTCAACCATTAGACCAGCATACCTGCATGGGAATGCTGAGCCCTTGCTCTCCAAAACCCAAAAGTCCTCTGGAGATATTTTTTTTCATTGTAAAAGCAGAAGGAACTAATAGATATTTTTGTGGGGGAGAAGTATTGTCACACACCCTGGGACAACTTATAAAGTTACAGAAAGCCTGCCAATATCATCTGAGCTCTGTTTGTATAACATGCAAAAAGGAAACAAACACTGGCTATCTTAGAAACACTGGGGAAAATCCAGAGTTATATATAAATGGGGGAGGGGAAAGAAAATTGTGGTGGAAGAAACTGTTTTCCAGCTCCCAATGAGATATCTAAGACAGGCTTAAACATAAGGGAATTAAACACTCCAACATTTCTGAATCCTTGTCTAGCATTTGGGGTCCGGGACTGTGTTTCCAGTCTGGCTAAGGAAAAGGCAAGGGAAAAAACCAACAAATACTGTGAACTGCCAACAGCATCTCTGAGCATTGGCCACACAGGGCAGGCACCATTTAATGCACAGCACCACAGGTGTTGCAAAGTGTGTTGGGAGGAGCACAAGATGGCAGGTGCTTCCTCTAGACAAAACTGTCTCAGAAGGTATATACTGATGTACAGGCCCCAAAAAATATCACTTTGGCAATTGCAAGCTGACTTTCTCTGCCATATGCACCTAGGCACATGATGATGCAAGCACATGTGTGCATAAAGGGTTAGGACCTGGTATCATAAATATTACATATCATTTGCACTGAAGTCTTCATCAAAGTCTGTGGCAGAACAGAAGATGCTATTTACATGGGAAGCTCTTCACAGATTTATGGTACACTGAGCCTTGTTAGCAAAATCATTCTCTAAATGTTACATTTTTCTTATATATTTCAAATTCTTTTACTATATTTCTATCTACTTGTAGGGATACAAGTATTCTATTTACAAAGCAGTATTTATTTTAAAAGAGAGCACACCATTTATCACTGGCTTTTCAGAGTGATGTCTAAACACCTTCTCTCTCCAGTGCACCCAGTCGCTTTCATTTTTGCTCCTATTCATGTTCAACTGAGTGTCCTGGAGGAAAAGATCACAGGAAACACCACAGCACTAAGCTTTACCCAGCTGAACCTATCAGCAACAAAAAAGGTGGCTTGAAAATGCCTCTTCAGAGCAGCCTAAAGCTCGAGGTCAGCAGGAGTGTGCTGCTGCCACGTTCCTAGCAAAGGAAAGTTCTGGTCCCCTCACATAAACCAAAGATGAAGAAACACGGCGCATCTGCAATTGTGCCATGACAAATAACACAACAACTCGCTCCCTTTGGAAATGGTTTACCCATGAAAGCAGCAACTAGAGATAATAAAGACAGCAAATGTCAGTTATCAGGTTCTAGGTCTGCCTATACAGCCACTGCATAGCAGGGGAGGTAATTCACTGCCTGCCTGTAATATTATCTTACTATTTTGTTGATATATTAACTGTAGTTCTGTGAGGTATATCACATGCAGATCTACCATCCGAAAATCTAACACACAAGCCTGAGATCCCAGATTTCGTGCACATCAGAAAAACAAAAATAACAGGAGAGTGCACAATGATACATCAAATGTGACTGATGTTCCACATATACAGTGAACAGTACAAAAACCCATTGCAAAACTTAAATTGTCACATATGACAGGCATGGCTCAAAAATAAAAAGCAGCAGAACTGATGACTTTCTTCAGAAAGCAACTGCTTGGCATTAATAGCCTACATCTCTGAACACTGATCCTGGAGGCCTGAAGCATTGAGTTAGGCATGACAGTGACTTGGACCCAATCCGTTCTGGTCATATCCCTTCTGGAAGCTGTTGGATTTTGGTTTTTCGTTTGGTTCTTTTTTAATTTTTTTTTTAAAGCTGCACTTTCTACTCTCCTAAAAAATGAAGTAAAAAGCCAAAAGAACTAAAAATAAATGTCCAATGAAGGATAAGATCTTTCACAAAATGATGGTAAGGAAATGCAGTTTAAACTTTAGGATTCCTAAGATATTTTTCAGAAAAAAAGTTGTCCGAAGAAGTTCATCAGGTAGCTAGAAGGCACTAGTACAAAGAATCTGATCCCCTCTGAAGCTTACAATTGTTATCAAAGCATTTAGAGGCTATGAAAGAGCACCATGCTTTGGAAGAGTGTTTGGTTCAAAGACATTCATAAAGATGCTTCGCTGGTTTAACATGGCACTTGGGCTCAGAAAGCAAGCCTGTTCCCCAGCTGTCCTTGTCATCCACCCCTACTGCTCCATGCACCTAGGGGTGGCTGATCACAACATTAGCACACCACCTCTCCCTTAGCATCTGAATTCACTGCTGAAGATCCAAGACAGGCATTTGAAAGGCAGCACTGGACAGGCTCAAAAGAAACCACAGGGGTGAAGCAGGTGAACCTTCAAGTGCTGGAGTAACAACTGCTTACTGGCTCATCAGCAGTAAGCAACAATGATGATACAGATACTGCACAAGCCTGTGTCTCTCCCACATCTGCCCCATTCTTCTGTTACTGAAGTCATTGCTGTGAACAGGACCTCTCTGACCTGCATCCTGAAAGTCAGAACACCAGGCATATAGTCGAGAATTTAAAAAAAAAGGGAATAAAAGAGAGATTAATAATTAGATAAGAGAGAGTTTATAGCATCAGCATTGAGGAAGAACATGTATTTGTGGAGCTTTTCCTCACATAATCACTAAGAAATGAAGCAATTTAAAATGTTGTTGTCTTTACTGAATAGGAAGAGCAGCGCACTGGGAAACCTGAGTATGTGATGCTTATGTGTAAGTGATTCACCATGTGAACACTGGGAATGGTCCTAACTGCTTCCTGTGAGCTCTGTGTTCTCTGCAGCTGCCCTGATTTCCAAATCAAATTAAATTCTGTCTGCAAATTAGAAATTGCTAGTACCCTCAAACTGCAGTTTGATTTTGTTTCTTGCAAAACACAGCCATATGAAAAGCTAGTCAACAGTTGTTATTCTTCATGGTCAGCTCTTCTGCTAGAGAAGAGGTTTCTTTTTTTCATTTGGATCACCATACAATACTGATTGCTCCTCTGCACTGAAAAACTGCTTTATAAAAAAACCCCAAACCACTACTCATACACAGTGTCCATGACATAATCTGCTTTCAATTAAAAGCAAATAGCACAAGCTAAAATTCACTTAGGAGATGGACACATTAAGCCAAATCTACACTAGTGAAAAGAAATACTCTAAGAATTATTATGAAAAACAATTGTTACTATTAGGATTTAGCCTCCTCCCAGCTATCAATCACAAAGGCCTTAACTGCTTTCTTTCATGTGTTAATGTTCTATAGGCTACGACACTTCCCTTGTGCTAGTCACAAATGGATGTCAGCTCTTTGTACTGCCTGTCTTTTCACACGCAGTCCTGCTAATTCAAAGACTCAACAGATTAATTCTATGTGCACTTTCTGTTTTTTCAGAGACACCTTGCTTTCTGCCAGGCCTGCAGACTAATCTGTTTTTCACGTCTTCACAGTTCCCTCTTTCAGGAGGCACACACAGGAATTTGTTACCTATTATGCTAACTATTTAGTGCTTTGCCTTTTTATCAGTTTTCAAATACCTCTACACTTTCATTCTATGGAGGTGGCAGAGACATGCCAGCCTCTGAACTGAACCACCCATTGATGTGATGAGGTTTAACCTTATGCTTGGTTTTATTTTCATGGCCAGATCATGTAGTTTGGACACCAAATGTCTGTCAAGGTAAGTCATCCCCTTGGTCTACTTTCACACCTTTACAACTAGCAGCCTAGCCAATTCAGTCTCCTTATCTGTTTTGTTTAGAAAACCATTCCCATGTCTTAGTTATTAAAAAAAAAACCAAAACAAAAACACCAAAACCAAACCCCAAACAAAACACAAAGTATATAAGGAAATGAAGATTTAAAAAAAAAATTGGTTAGGACTTTATGGAGACCCCTTTTGATCAAGCTGTTTTAACACCTGATGCCTCTCCACTGTTTTACAGCAAGAAACAGGTAAGTTTCTTGAAAGTTTCTCCTGTGAGCTAGTGAAATTCATGTATGCCACAGCCTGAAATTTACACAGTGAAATGTTACAGTTGTCTAGAGATGCACATGAGAAAACAAGCATTTTAAAAGATGATTGTTCTAAACACTCCTTTAAGCACACAAATGTACATCATTTAAGCTTTCTTTGCATCACATATCTGGTAAAGGAGAGGTAGAATTAGCGGCACTAAAACCTCCCTGGGTTTCTCCCTGCCACTAGAGAAATCCTACCTGGTACTCCCAGGTAGGATTTGTATAGAAGGTCTGTTGGGTAGATACCAAAGATCAGCCAGGCAGCAGGTAATACAAAGCTAATACAATAAAGATCATCCAAAGAGCAATATCTTCTCAAGGAACTAGTCCTACTACCCCTAATTTCATGTGCCAAACTGCTTCAGCAGCTAAGGTGAGTAGACAGAGATTTCCCCATGGCTTACATTACTGCATAGTGCAAAGACTGCTGAACACTGAGGGTGAATGGGCTATTGTACCACTTCAAAGCAGGAGATCTGGAGCAGAAGCTATGAAATACAAAATGTATTAGTGCAATACATTAGGAAAGATTAACTCTTTAACCAAAAGATAGAAAAAATATAGAGCATTCTAAGTTCTTTTTTAAAAAATGAAGTTTTAAACTTTATGCAGTTCTTGTTGAGGTTTCAATCAGTGTTACACTTCTTTTCCCCAAGTTTGTACCCCTGAGTCAAACATTTAATAAACATTGTACAGTAGGTACAGGAATTAGTGTCTAGTTAAAAAGCAATAGATTTGAATGGCCATTGCTTTCTAAGTGTTAAACAGTGACAATAACCTTCCATATAGGAGTAGAAAAAAAAAACCAGCACTCTCATTTGTTCTTTGTTTATAACTAGGTAAAAGATCTCAACAGTTTCCCACCACATTGTTTCCGTGTCTTAGGCTGAGATTTGCTATAAATTAAACCTTCAGTAAGGAAATCTGTTGGCGCTGCATCATTTGAGTCTGCACAGTTGAGAACAACTACAACAAAGCAAAGCAATCTTTCCAAGTTAAAAATTGCATGAGATCACGTTAATCTTGGAGCACTATGTGAAGGTAGGCAGAGTTCTTTGACTATAATTATCAAGGGTTGTAAATTCAAAACCCCTTACATCCAATATATTTTACTAGAGTAATAACTAAATTGCTATAATTTTGGCCTCTCAGCCTCTATTACAATGGAATATTAACACTTTGACTAACTTAAACATGGTAACATTCAGCTCACTAGAACTTCTGCTGACTGTCTCCAAGAATAATTCATGCCTTTTACACTTTTCTTCTTCCTTTCTTTACAACATCAGGAATAAAAGCTTATTCAGAAGGCAGGGTCACGTGCAATGAGGACTCACTGTTAATCATTTGGTTTGTTCTGAAAAAAATGTGTGAAGGACCACCCTGTGTTAATGGGTTTAGGAGAGTCTTCATCATCTTTTGAGGGAAGCAGAAACTGTCGGGAATTAATTGAACATGGGCTCCCAAAAGATGCATTTTCATTGTTGCTTTCAACAGATCCAGGAGAGTCTGGAGTGCCCATGTTCCAGGCATTTGTGTTTGCTTGAGGTCTGTAACCCGCAGTTTTATCCAATTCTTCCTCCACAGGTGAATGACCCTCTATTTTCAGAGCACTGATAGACAGCTGCATTTGTGGCTTATAGCCTGCTGTAGTCACTAAGTCTATTTCTGGCTCCTCCTCTGGTTTAATTTGAGGCTGATACATTGACTGGATGTCAATGTAAACCACCTGAGATGACCCCCCAGGCTCATCTGCAGGGGCATTTGAGATCTCCTCTTCAATGATAGGGGGGCAGTAGGACACAACAACGTGGTTCTCCATTTCTGATTCAGAGCCATCTTCAGGCACAGTGGTCTCTGCTGCTGGGGACATCATCTCTGTGTCTTCAATCTTTGGAGCTGTAGACTGTGTTTCCACCACTTCAACACTGTTGGGGGTGCATGGGTTCATTTCCAGTGTTTTAAGCGTCTTATTTCCCTGAAATGAGAAAAAGAAGAAGGGGGAGACACTACGCTAAAACATCTGGAAAACCTGAAAGCAACGACTTGCCCAAATTACAGCAGTTTGGTGGCTTGTGGAATGTACTCAGCCCAGGGCCACGAAGGCAATACATTAAGAAAACCCCAAAAAATAGTGTTTATGACTTTCTGGCTCAATTTCCTGGTAGTGTTAGAAGTATTTTATGCAAATTAAAGGGACTTGAGATCTTGCAGTAAGTATTCAAGGACTCTCCCCAAATCTCATCTTTGTATAACTCATTCCAGAAGGCTGTTTAAATAATATATCTACCAGGAGGATGTGATATAGCAGATCTCCATACTTTCTGCTTCTTCTAACACTTCTACAAAGATGGGTGTGTTACTCCTGTATTGTTATCAGGTATTGACACTTCTCATTAGCTGGAAGAAGAGAAATGCAGCACTCCTTTCCTAGTTCAAACATTACAAGTAACTACATTAATAACTACAAAGCTCTAGATAGCACCTGACAGAAGTTACTCAGTAAATTGGCTTGTTTCCCCTGCCACAGAGTTTTTTTCTACAATTGGAACAGATGAGTCAAAGTTTGCAAAAGAATTCTCTGACTTGTTTTATCTTTCAGAGACTTAAAATACTAAATTTAAAATAAGGGTTACCTCACAGATGTTCCTCTGAAACTGCAGTGCCTTACTGTTCTCAGGATTCGGGATTTCTGGATAAAATGTTTCTTTAATCCTTTAAGGAGGAAAGAATAAACTATTAAAAAGATAGCAAGGCCTGAAACAGATTGTGGATACACAAAAGGAGTCAGGACGCTTCCCTTTAATTCAGAACACTGAAGACATCTGGTGCAAAGATTTAGTGTGTTGAACTTTCACTGAGTATAATGGAAAAAACAGCAACCTTTCTTTTTTTAAGTTGGGAATTTAATATGCCACATTTACTAAAAGCTGAAGATGGTATGTCCGTCTTTGTTTGTAGAGGGCACACAAATTACAGTATGTCACCATCTTATTTCCATTTGGGAACTATTTATAAATGGTGCTCGCTGGAAGACAGGCTCCTGCAAAAATTTTTTGCATTCCTCCCTCTGACCTCTCTCCAACCCAGTTTCTCCCTCAACCTTCCACAATGTGTTTTTGCCACCCACCCACCTTTAAACAAAGCCCACTAACATCTTTGGGTATTTAGAGAAAACAAGGAGTAATTAAAATCATGGAAAACCCTAGCACTGAAGCAAACACTTCCAGGAGAAGATAAGAACCCGAGGCAGGCATTTACCATTCCCTCTTTCGGTAGCAGAAGATGCTGGCCAACACTCCAAGCAGCACCACCACTGCCACAGGAATGAGAATTGCAATGATTAATCCTACAGCTGGGGAATAAGAAAAATAAAAGACAGTAAACAGATATCCAATGTTACCAGCAAGTTTTACGCCTTTTCTAAAATTTCCCCCAATTAAAGACCATTCCATTAAACTCAGCTAGTGCAGTGGTCTGCAAACAGTGACCTACACCATCACCCTTCCCCTTTGATGGAAGGACAAAAGTCCATCCATAGACAGATTCAGTGATAACTACAGGAATCAGCAGATATTTCTCTCTGATTATTTATTACAAAAGGCTTCATGTGCAGCACAAGACTCATTGCTACTGTGATTCTGTTCTAAGCACTGGTGTTGCACTTTCATGCTACCTGAGCTGGCCAAGTTTCTCGTAAGGGCTCTTCTAGGCCAACAGTTAATTGCATAAATAGCATTATCTTTTGTATGTTTTACAATGCTCACAATCCCTGGGCTTTAGCTCCAACACATCCCCACTGCCTTCCTCCACTGATATTAAATGCCTCAAGTTTGATTTTTCATGTATTTTAGAATTTAGATGTCCACAGGAAATACTTTTTTTCCCCCCTCATTCTCCAAAGTAATTTTTTTTTTTTTTTTGTAATTGTCTTTCTGTGTTTGCTTCTGTCAAGGGATCAATAAAACTGAATCAAAACCAGAAAAGCATCTGTTTACAACTCTGAAACTGATAAATATTTCCACAATGTCTTTCTTCCTACCATGTATTAGCAGATACCCATCATGGGAAACCTGACAAAAACAACTGGCTGTCTGAGAAAACTAAGCTCAGACTCCATTACATTTAGTAGTAGAAGTTATTTTTTAAGCATACATTACCATGCACTACAAAGCAGCTGTAACAGGAAAGGATCTTTCCCTCACTCTGAGCCATTCCAATTTTTGTATTTATAAATAACCAACTAAATAAAGGGAAGAATTAGACTGTAGGACCAAACCACCTACAGAGCCAGAAAAAAAAACCCCAAAACCAGCAAAATAAGCCCAGCTTGATATATATCATACAGCTCCTGTGCTAAAGACAGGGATATGTCTGAACAGGGATAATCAACTTACAGTCCTCCTTTGTCACCACATAGAGGCTGTTTGGAGGGCTCAACCCACCAGCAGTGTAGGCTTGTAGTTCCAGCTGGTAACTTGTTTTGCCTTGAAGATCAAGTATTTTCATCGACTTCTTTGTTAAGTCAGTGATATTGTTAACTTTAAGTTCTGGATTCCCTGTTTGTTTGGAAGGAGTAAAAAAAGCGCAGCTTTGTAAGAAAGGATTAAAAAAGACAGCCTCAGCTTTAGCAAAACTTTGTTGAAGTGAGCAGAAACCAGAAGAACAGTCCACGTAAAGGAAAACTGAAATAAAGAACCCCAGCAATGCTGCTTGCTTACACAGCACTAAACAGCACAGGAGTGTGGTGCTTCTGCTGCAGATCATCTTAATTTCCTTACCCTCCTGCTCGTCCTCTTATGAATGTGAGTCAGGCTTCAGTCCTGACAGGACAGGCACTGGAAGGATATACCCTATTAAATATAGTCATGTAACCTCCCCACCTCAGCTACCCAGGGTATCTGAGCAATGGACAGCATGACACATTGCTACTTAGTCACTGCCTCACTTTAGGCCCCAGTGAGACAGGGCTCTCTCCAACTTTTGCTTTATATTAAAAAACAACTGGGCTAATCACACAAAGTGCTGATTATTTTAAATGCCTTTGTCACATATCAGGGGCCGATTATAACAGTGAGTAATGCAACAGAATTATTATTAAAGCATCTTTTTTATTAAAGTGAAATTAAATGTTATAAAAGAAAAAAGAAATATTTAAGCAAGGAAGTTGCAATCTACACAATTAACATACCTGATTCTGAAAGTCTAGGCTTTAAAGCATCTTTTTCACCTTTTGCAAAGGAAAGAAGATATCCTTTTAAAAACCCTCGGCATTCTTCAATAGGTATGTCTTCCCATTTTACCAATATAGAATCTGAGGAAGTTTCTTCAACAATAAAATTTGGTGCAGTTTTTGGAGCTGTAGGGAGAATTATGAAGGAAGAAACCAGTACTTTATCATTTGATGAAATTTTGCAATTTTTCAAAATGCTGAAACCATGTAAGTATTTCATCAGTTTTATTTTGGAGCTAGCATTTTCCAACCTTTTCCTCAAGACTCCTCACAGTAAAGTACATGTGAAAGATTTAGCAGGAGGTGCTACAAAAATGCAGCTATGTTGGACTAATTCCTAATAATTACTGCAGTATTAGCTACTAAGAGGTGCTAGAAGAAAAATTTATCTTTGGTCAGCCTTCTTACAGACCCATACATGTAAATACCCTTCTTCCTGCAACAAACTCCAAAAGATTGTATAAACACTCAAAGGATATGTATTAGCTTTTACAGGCTTTAACTCTGTGACTTCATAGCTTGTCTTAAAACTAAAAACCCCACATTCCTACCATCTCAGCTTAAAAGAACTACTGTTAGCAGTTTACACAAGTCTTTATTCCAATACCTGAAGCCTACTGAAAGTGTTACAGCAGATAATGCATCTGGTCAAGCATAATGTCAGGACTTAGTCTGACACTTGGCTTTGATCCAGCAGGGCTGAATTCATGATTAAGAATGCATCCATTTTTCTCTTGATGGTTATCTGTCCAAAGGCAAATCTGAAGTTTTAGAATGAGTCTATGCTCTTGTGCATTTCTCAGTTCCTAAGTTTCTTCTGTACGTTCAGTGCATTTTTACTCTCTCAAAGTCTTTATAACTTTATAGCTTCTCTCTGATCTGTTCACAGCACACATGGAAAACTCTTCTGGGAA
The DNA here is from genome assembly GCA_027576195.1 of Cossypha heuglini. NCBI lineage: Eukaryota > Metazoa > Chordata > Aves > Passeriformes > Muscicapidae > Cossypha > Cossypha heuglini. Next base: position 11,927,241 of record JAODKT010001744.1, read on the forward strand.
ACCTTTCAGAATTTTTTCAGAGATACAAATGCTGAAAATTGAGTTTCTGGTAAAATTGCCTTAACTTCACCTTCAACCTTAGCAATAAAATAAACACCACCATTCCCAAGGACTTGGATTATGTCAGCAGCTCAGTTTTCTAGGCAGAAAACACATTAAACTTCAAAGTCTGTAGTTACTGGGTGTTGTAGTTACAATGCAATACAATACAGCTGTGGTGTTAAAGGGTAAAGTTATGTCCAGATACCTGGGAAAAGAACACATTTAGACACTAATGCATCGTCAGACCAGCAAAGCTCAGCACTGAGTCAAACGCCAGTTACTCAGACAGAGTTGGTGTGGGACAGATTACAAGGGCAATTCTCAAAGTAGTCTGTGCTCTAGGATCTAGTTTGGATCTAAGAAGTGATTTCAAACAATTGTTATGGATACTTTTTACATCTGCTGAGCTGTACCAAATGTGCTTGGAAGTTTACCTGGACTTGATGAATCAAAGAAGTTGCCCCCTCTTGTGTAGAAGGGACCATGGTCATGTGGTTCAAATTATGGCTGTGAATTGCTGTGACACACTGTGCCACCACACAAGCTGGAGGACACAGGGTAATTGCATATGCTTGGAACTGGAAGTGGCTGGAGAAAGCTGTTACAGTTATACACAGAGAACAAACAGAAGTCAGGAGTACTGCATGGGGGTTCTGGTCTCAGTCTTCTGCCAACTGAGCTAAAAATAGACACAAACTAAGTTCACTTTGCAGAGATCCTGAATGATAAAAGTGCACTTACGCAGCTCTTTCATATACCCAGTTACATTTTTCAACAACTGGTATCCCATGGATTTGCAGCCATACAGAGAAAAGTTGTATCTCACGCCTGGTTTGAAAAGAGCTGCAAGAGAAAACTGCTGTAAGAATATTTCACTTCAGAAGAATGATAGTTTTTAGACTTCACATGATGTAGACATATAAATACATATTAAAAAATTACAAAGTATAATTGTATAAATACCATTCCTACTCGTAATTTCTACAAAAGCTATGCCATCAGATGTGGTTTAGAGGCAGTAACCAAATCTGGCTCCCAGAGAAAGTTTAGTACTAAACCAAGAGGATTCAAAACAAGCTACTCAAATTGCATAAATTGCCCCTTCCATGGGGAAACACAAATTGAAGTTACCAGAAATAATCCTCTTCCTTTCCTCCCACAGCAGCCATGTAGATCATGCCTCCTCAGAAACACAAATTCATTTTGAAATGACCAGGCTTACTGGAGCAGCAGTACAAAAAAAATGCAGAAAATTCTCAAAATTGACAGTGAAGCAACTTAGAAATGAACTTCAGTCCTGAACTGACTTTAAAAAATACAGTCATCAAATTTATGCTTCCCAAGTCTTTGGTGGAAGCACAGATATTTGATGCTATGTATAAATAATTTACCACTTTCTGGGATTTTCTCAAGTCAGGGCTGTAAACTACTTTCAAGACTTTTTCTAAACAAGACATCACTGTGAAACTACACAGAAGTCAACTGGTTTTTGCAAGAGTTCAGGTCCAGCCAGAGAGATTCTCCTAGCAGGACAAAGAGCAGAGGTGGATTTGCCAGCTTGAGCCCAGCCCTAGCAGCTGGATAACTCACACAAGAGTCACATGCTGCAAGAACCACCCAGTGAAGAGCTCAGGAATAAAGCATCATTGGACAGACACAGTATTGTCTGCTTAAAAAAAGGCAACCTATAGCTAGCAGAAACAGAAACAACATGGACACAGTGTTGTAATTACAGACAGAAAAACATATTGCCCCCACCCTCCCAGGTCTCACTCCTCCTCAACGTTCCTGTGTACACAGTTCCAAGTAGTTTTCTTGAATGGAGAATTTAATACTAAATTCTTCTAAAAGGCAAATATATACCCTTATAGGCAGCAGAGAAAAATATCTCGCATCTTTAATGGGTTCTCTCTTTCCTCTTCTGCTGCTACTAGTCCCACCACAGCTGAATTTCATTTCCCTGATCTGCCCACCAGCATCCAGAGACCTGGAATGTGCCCTTTTCCAGGAAATTTCAATAGTTGACAGCAAGCCAACACATGGAGGTCACACTTAAAAAAATCTGCCTCATGTAAAAACAACGGATTAGTCTTCTCCCATCCTGAGCAGCACTGTTTATGCTTAGAATCCAAATAAAACCCCAAACTCTAGATTAACCATTATGCATTAGGCTGAGTTAGGAAATTGTTGGGTACAGCTAGAAGAGGTAATTTCAAAACAGTTAATAAACACAGGATGATAAAAGTTAAGTCAAGACTGATATTTGGATTTGGCAAGACTGTGTAAGAAATTAAAATAAACACAGTACCAAGAAGAATTTCATTTATTTACACAAGTACACAGCATGCAAACAATCTTCAACATATAGCTTTATGTGCTCTTATTCCACTTGCTGCTCAGGATCTCAACCAGAAAGACTCACAAGAAATTATTTCTAACTTACCAGATTTTATCACTACATTTGTTGTGTTTGAAGGAAATTTCTGCCAGTCCACACTACAGGGTTCAGATCTAGATGAATGACACCATTTTACTATGTAGCCACATGTCATGTTGGGGTAAGAATCCCAAGAAATATTAATTCCATTCCCCATTGCCACGGCCTGATCTGTTGTGACATTGTCTGCAACAAAGATGACACAAAAATCCATCAAAGAGCAGACACTTATCTATAGCCCAAGATGAAAGAAAGCCTTCCAGCCACAGTACAACGGCTTTATAAACAGCAGTCATTTCTAAGAACGAGAGGCATGAGTGAACTGTGAAATTCGAAGCAGTGCACTCAGCTGAGCTTCCTGGAGTGCTCAGAATCAGACATAGCCTGCAGCAAATCCCTCAGCCAGCCTTAAGTACGATGACGAGAAATGCAGCAGCTCAGGACTGGCTTAAAAAGCACTTTTTCAAGGTAAGGATTTACAGCAGATGTCAGGTTCAAATATGAATTGACACCAATCTGGCAGGAGCCTCCAGCTATAAATTCCTGCTGTCATTTCATCAAATGGTTTGCTTTGTGTTTCTTTCAAAGTGTCTTGCTGTCACTCGCCCAACCACAGATAACCATTTTTCATGAAGAATCAACAGCAATAATCATGTCTCCGGTGAACTTTATGGAGGTTTCAGTACACCAAGGGTAAATTATACAAGAAAGAAAAACAAAAGCAAAAAACAAAAATAAGCAAAAAAAAGCTTTGCCTTTAGTCTCTTTTTCTTGTTTCTGATTATTAAAGGTTTAGCTGCCCTTGAAGTGATCAGATCTGGGAACAGCTTCCGATTCCTACAGCTGCCCTGCACAGCTGTCCATCAGATGGGACCCCGCAGAGCTAAGGGATGGTTTCCAAAGGCCGCCACAAAAGCGGTGGCCCCATGACAGATCTGCAAAAACAATCTCAGGGTTTCAGTTTTCCTTTTTCAGTGTTCTCATTTATGCTCCCCATTGAGTCTATTATTTCATTTTATTAAAGCCATAAACTATGGAAGGCTGAAGGGCAACGACAGTTTTTAAGAATTAGTGCTATGAAAACTTTATTCTCACAGATCCACTGTGAATGTCAAAGGACTGTCTATTTCTAAATAATCTTAACACACAGTTAAGTGTACAATTGTTTCGTAGCTTGCTCATGGCAAGAAAAAGACACATGAATTAAAAAAGCGAATCAACTCTACAAGGGCTTTGATATTTTCCCCAGAAAAATTACTGTGCATCCAGTGAAATTACATTTCTATGATACTGGAAAAGATCATATTTCTAATTAGCAGAATTTAATTTTTCTGTTTACAGAAAAGAGTTTTTTACTGACAGTAATCATATACTGTCTAAAAAATACTTAAATATGCCACACTTCACCTGTTTTCTGAGCTAGGTGACTAGAAATTTACCATGGCCAGTACTGTTCATTTTGTTGTATTTATAGCTGCAACCTAGACTAGAAGAACAAATAACTACTAGTACTAGAGCACTACTGTGGTAGGGGAGCCTGGATCAGCCAGATTACATGTCCCAACTCTCTACAGAGCACTTTTCAGAGACAGCGACAAATTAATTATGGCAGTGTATCCTCTGTTTGTGTTTTCAGTTTTCAGAAAACCTCAGATCTTCAACTTCAGACCCTCTGCTCCCTTATGGACATTAAAAGCACTTACAGACTGCACACAGGAAGCAGCCAGAAAAGATGTCTGGGCAAAAATGTCATCCCGTTCTTTGAATGAGTCATCTTTTATGACTCCAGTCAGTGACTCAATTTCTATACCAACTTGGGAGCAAATTTTTAATGAGTACAAGTTGGGTAACACCAAAGGGAACCTCAGACATCTAAGAGAAAGCTAAAAATGAATGCAAACCTCTAGCTGCCATCAGCTATCCCACACCACAAACCTATCACAGAGACCTCTTTGACTCCCAGAGCCTCACTCTTCCTCTGCTGAAGGAGAGCTATAGAAGCATTTCAAATTAACTGTCCCATACAATTATTTTTCCCTCCAAAGAGCAGACTAAGAATATACTACCAGGTATTAGCATTGGTGCTGTGCTCAGTTCTGGGCTCCTCAGGACAAGAGAGACATGGAGCTCCTGGTATGGGTCCAGTGGAGAGCAGCAAAGATGCTTAAGGGCCTGGAGCATCTCTCTTACGAGGAAAGGCTGAGGGCGTGACCCTGTTGAGCCTTAAGCAAAGGTGACTGAGAGGAGACCTTATCAATGCCTGTCACGGCCTGCAGGGAGGGGTCAGAGCATGGAGCAGGCTCTGCTCAGTGGTGCTGAGCAATAGAACAGAAACAGATGCACAGGGAGTTCAACCTGAATGTGAGGAAGAACTTTTCTGTGCAGTGACCAAGCACTGGGACAGGCTGCCAGAGAGGTTGTGGAGTCTCCCTCACTGGAGATACGAAGCACCACCTGGACACAATCCTGTGCCCTGTGCTCTGGGATGGCCCTGTTTGGGTGAGGAAACTGGGCTGTGGGCCCTTCCAACCTGACCTAATCTGTGATTCTTTGTTTTGGAGAAGCACAAGAAACATTGTATTTCACATGGTTTTCCTTAACACAGAAACAAACTTGTTTTAACATCTCACTGCGAATCTCAGTCATAACACATTTCTTCCTATGAGAGAGGACCTTGTCTTATCAGAACCTGAGTTGCCCACAGCCAACTGTGACACCTGCTTTCCAGGTGGGCAAGAAGAAGCAGACCCATGAATGCTCCTGGAAAACAAGCAGATGTGGGTGTAAATCTGTCCTCCTTGCAGAGCATCAGCCAGACCTGGAGCTAAAGCTTTAGGCTTTGGGAGATTACACTGTCTGGCATGCAGGGAAGCATGGAGTCTCAATAACTGCTTTGCAATATTATCTACTCTCCAAGGTCAGAGTTAGGAGCAGAAAATCATTATCTTGCTCAGCTACTTCCCTTTACAAAGTTCTCAGCAAGGGTTGCAGTGTTTTAACTGGGAAGCTAAAGCCCTACCTCCTTTTCAAACACTGGCTCCCTAGCACAAGGATGCCAACAATTTACCAACCAGTCCAATTAATATTCTCCTGCAGAGCTCACTGGCATTGAACTGACAATTCTCGCCTTAAAAGCCACACAACACCTCCAAAACTTCTAAATCTCTTTAGCATGTAGCACTTCTCAGTGTCTCAACAAGAGCACACAAATATACTGAGCTCCCTAAATATCACGAATCCAGACCAATGTTTTTGAAGCCTCTTTCTTGCGTCTGAAAAGTACAAATACCTGTAAAGACTGCACATTAAAATGCTTATTTTATATAAAGAGCACAATTAATTGGTGAGACACTCCTCTAAAATCAAAGCAGCATTTTTTTTTCCCCACCCAGCAGATTTGTGTGGGAAAATGAACACAAACAAACAAAGCATTATTTTTCAATTAATGAACTCTCCCAGGTGTTCTCGAGGCTTTGAAGGTGTCCAACTCTCAGTTGGAAGCACTCACCACTTGGAAGTTCTACGCTTGTTATCCTTGAAGGAGGAGATGAGCCCGCCTGGTTTCTGGCTACAACGCTAATCACACAATCACTTTTTCCAAGTTTTATCTCAGTACTGTTTGAGGGTTCAGAGATTACTTTATGCTCCAGTAGTCTATCTTGCAGGTAGCAGGACACCTCATGAGACACTATTTTTCCATTGCTTTCAGAAAGGGCTAAGGGCTATGAACAGACAAAGAGCACATTAAAACCAAAATGCAATATACAGAAGAAGACATAGGACAATACGAATTTACTGTTCCTGATCTAGTCTGATGAATGTACAAGACTTTAAGGCAAAAAAGTAACTCAAGTGTGACTTTGAGAATTAACATGAAAGTTCCTAAGTTTTTAATTTTCAAGTGATTATAAAACTTTAATAACTTTAATAACATTCTTATTTGGGGAAAAATATTTGTCTCAATGGTCGGCTCTATAAAACATTAAGAAAAGTAGTCTGGTTTATTGACTATAAATCTAACTAATTTCTAAATGTGTAAGTAAATAGTTTTTTGTACAGTTATATTACATATTCTTTTATGTGTCTTGTCTACCTTCCAGAAGACTATTAGGCTTTCACCAGAAGGACTTCTTTCTCTCCAGATCTCTGGTCCTCTTGCAGGAGCTAAATAAAAAAATAAGAGTAGCATTTTTTTCCCCAGTTGCACAGTACACAATCTATTGAAAAGTTAGGGTTTTTTTAGATGACTGATTTTAAGTTCAGCATTTTATCATCAAGAGTTAGATGAACTTACGGGCTTCTGATGTTGTCTGCTCCACTCCCCTGCTCCAGTCACTCCACCTCCAGAAGTGGTCAGCGGCCGAGCAGCGCACCCTGAACTGGTACTTGGTGTCAGGGTGCAATTCATTCAAATGAGCTGTGTAAGTTGAATATTTCCGACCCGGCATGGAGACATTGTGCTGTTAAAAATTTATAGAAATTTACATGATACACATATTTTTTCGTCCTAGATTACGCTGTTAGTCAACACCTAAAAAGGTGGTGGTTTTTGTCTCCCAAAAACACTGACAATGTCAAAGCTGCTATCAAGCTCTATGAAGAAAACAGTGGGAAAAAAAATGTCCCATGCAGTCACCCTAAACATGAAAAAAACTTCAGAGATCCGCCAAAATAAAGTTCTACATAGACAGAAATTGAAGCATGCAGTAGGCAGCGCTTTGAGATGCAAAGTGTAAAAAGGAGAGGATGATTCTTCAACAGGGTGAGCTCTGCACACAGTAGCAGGTGGGTGTTTTCCACCTATACCATTCAGTCCCCCTCTCTCCCATATGCAGCAAAACTGCTCACAAGGGGCAGGCCAGGATTCTAGTGTTCAGAACGCACACTTCCACTGAGCACATGCACATCAGACTGTGGGGACAAAGGCCTTGCTCCTATGAGACATGCACAGAAATATACTAAAGACAGTCCGTTTGAGCAGGACATTTATCATGCTGTCTACTGCCTTTATTTTCCCTTCAAAAAGATAGTATCCAGGAAATCTCAATTCACAGCTCTTATGACAGGACTAGTCTCTCCTATTATTCTGAGTCTAGAGAGCATTTCACAAATACTTAAAGAAACCCTAAGTCTGGGAATATTCTTTTACTGAATCTAATTATAACACATGTGCATCACAGCTGCCAAAAACTGGACTCCAAGTGACTTCAAGATGCAACTAATTGTGCATTTCTAAAGCCAAATGACAACTTGAAAAATATTACAAAAGCCAAATGACAACTCGAAAAATACTAGAAAAGCCAACAATCTCCCATACGGACAGAAATGCTTTTGAAAACATGCTCAAAATGCCATGTAAAACCCCATAACAATTTCACAGCTACTTTTGTGACAGGGAACTCCTGGAGTTTTTTTTATTAAGCAACTAGCAACCATATAACAAAGCTGTAAAAGGTTCTGCCAAGCTGTTTGCTGCATACAAAATACCTGTGGGTGAGGGCTCTGATAGAGGTGAAGGGAATGAAACTGCTGTGGAAGTGTAAGTCCTGACCCTCTCCCACTATCCCAGATGACTGATGCAGTAGCAGGGCTCCTAAACGAGTGTATGCCCCAGGTTTTGAGCTGCATACTCCAAAAATATCCGAGTTCTTTTTGTAGTACCTAATCTCTGGTATTACTCAACACATGTTATTACAGAGAAAATATAAAAGCTTAAGGTTTCTGCTCTCATTAAGTGCTTTCAAAGTATTTTTAAAACTCTTTCAGAGCATGCACCCTATTATTTTGGAGGCATGTACATAATGATTATCTTCAGTCCTAGCTGCATCATTTCTGTGGCTTGATTTACGTTATTCAAGGCTGTGCTCAACAGCTGTGCCCAGCTGGCAACTAAGTGCAGAGGGTAAAAGAATACTGCTAAAAATCAAACAAGCATTGGAAAAAGAAGCCTCTGAGGTTAATGTGCTCAAATTAAAAATTCAGGCTCTGTGCACCAAGACCTACCTGAGAGTTCACTATGTGCCTGCTTGAAATGGTCAGATATATGTATGCACAAAGAAACTGGGGGTAAATCTCAGGCCAGCTGAAAATGCACTTCTCATTAGGCTTCCCCACATTAAGTCAGGCAATACAGAAGAGGATATATTCACATCACCTACACTCAGTATCTGATGCAGGTGTCTAAATTAGAATCCTAAGCTCCTCTGACAGCCAGCAGAGTAAATGTGCACATCCAGTCCATGATGCAAAGCACCAGGCAGCAGCTGGAAGCCTGACTGGCTGAAAATCTGAACCCCACCCAGAAATGCCTTCTGTTGTGCTGCAGAGGTTCTCACTGGAGTTTACCTACTGATACATCCCAGGGAAGAATCCTTCCCTATCCTGCCTCTACATCACTGACATATGAGCAGGTTTAGCAGCTGCCTATTATGGCCACATGCATGTCAACTGCTGACAGTAAACAAATGAACTGCTCTCTGAGAGGAAAAATAAAGGGAGAAATTCAGCTGCAGATTTCAAGATCTGAAACAGCCAGTGTAGAAGTCTGCAGGGCAGCAATGCATCCCGGAACAAGAGTACAAGACTAATACAGCTTGCACCAGGAAGGACAAAGCACAAGGACTGCTACCTAAAAGATCAGCATAAAGCACCATGTACCCCCTTCAAGTATCAAATAACATGGTGCATAATTTGACTTTTCTCTAGTGGTCAAAACCAAAGAAACCTAACCAACCAAAACAGGCAATAACAGAGAAAAGCAGGAATTTTTCTGGTTTTTGTAAAGGAATTTCTACTCATTACTACATTAATGATTTAATAAGATCATCAGAATGAAGCTCTTAGGGAGAAAAGAATTTGAAACATGATTAGTTCAGTGAAAAAGACCAGCATTTGTTAAAAAAAAATTACCTTTTAAA
>JAODKT010001744.1:11936646-11968885 GCA_027576195.1 Cossypha heuglini
AAAAGCAACACTTACCAGTTTTCTCTCAAAGCGACTACTGCTAATTTCAATTTGACATAGAAGCCTGGTCTCAGCAAAGCTGCCATTTATAAACCAACGCAGTTGGATGCTTGTAGAGTTGTTCCCAGTAACAGTTAACTTTTCTGGAGTTTTTGGATGAACTTAAGAAAGAAAGAAAAAACCTTCAGTTATAAGAAAAATCACACTTACTTTAGTTCAGAAAAATCTTATTTTAGAAGATCAGGGAGAATCAGAAGGATAAGTGTTTCAATCAGCAACTGCAAAAACTGGTGCTGGGAAAGCATCTGCAAGCAGTCTCATTGCTGACTCTCTTTACAGCTATCAAACATGGAAACAGATTTATCAAGACTGAGTGTACTGCACACGTGATAAGGCATTGAGACACAGAAAAACATCCTTCCTCCTACTGATTATACCAAAAAATGAAACACCAGGCATTTCCAATGACAAGTGATGGATGAAATTTACTCAACTTTGCCCAACTTAGGTGAACTTTTTTAGTGAAGTCTTAAAATCTGCAGACCAAGACAAAGGAGGATTCCTAAATAATCCCACCCCAAAACTCCCTTCACAGAATTTTTTAATAATATTAAGCACTAACATGCACAGCTATCAGAGAAAAAAAAAATCTACTGTTGGATTTGGTCCAGATACCTTAAGGAAATATGTGCTGTGCTTTGGGAATTAAGTGTAGAGTGAAGGAAAGAAAGAAAAGGAAACAAATAGGACATAGTAGTATATCACCGGGGTGCTGGTTTATAACTAACAGAAACAAATTATGTTTTTCTCAACTCCATTTACTCTGGCAATTCTAACCTCAGGCTAGTTGAACTGGGACCTGCTTGGACCAAAAAAGCACTATCCTCATATCTAATTCAGTTTTTTTGAGAACAGCAGAATACTGTAACCAATAGGAATCCCTGAAATCTCAGCCATGATTGCGAGAAAAACATGGAAAAGGGGTGGAAAAGACAGTGATAGAGACGTGGTCATCTTCCTTTCCTTTTTTAAACTGAAAGTCTAATGAGAGAAGTTACTTCTTTCTCCAAACCCTGACAGCAGATGATTATGTTATTACCAATAGCATGTAACAGTCCTGATATTACCTTCGGTCTTTTCATGTGTTTTTTTTAATGCCCCAAATCCTGCTGCTGTAAAACTGTGTAATATTTTGGCCTATAAGCAGATGCTGAAATACCAGGTCACTTTATATAGTTACATTTAAATTTTAATTGTTGATGTGTAATAGAATATGAAGCAAAACATAAACTTGCCCAGAGAAGTTGTGGATGCCTCATCCCTAGAAATGCTCAAGCCAAGGTTGGATAGGGCCCTGAGCAACCTGATCCAGTGCACGGCATTCCTGTTCATGGCAGAAGATGGGGCATGGGGGGTGTGTGTGCTGTGCTGGAACTAAATGATCCTTAAGGTCTCTTCCAACCCCAGACACTCTGGGATTCCATGATAAACAGCAGCTGGCTAATTATTAGACCACATATTTATCACATATTTATCACACAGAAGTCTGTCCAACATGGCAGCACTGCTGTTGAGAACTATCTTCCTGCACAGTTCATCATTGCCTCACGACATGCCCTGGGTAATTTTCAAGTTCAAATTATTGAATATGGCAATAACCTGACAATTAAGGCAAATAATTAAAAGTATACCATGTGACAGCTCTTCAAACCCAAAACTAACAAACAGCACGTAGGAAACATCTCTTTCCCTTTGTAAGTCGTAAGTCTTACCTCTTTGAGTTATATCTACCAAAAGAGATGACTTTGCTTGCCCGATAGGATTGGAGACACCTAATATGAAATCATAGGTCTTTTGAGCAGGCAGTACTGGAAAGTCACAGACATGGTCTTTGTTCACTTCACTGACTTCACATGAAACATTTTTACCAGATGTTCTACAAAATAAAGGGGGGAGGGAAAAGCTTAACTTTTGAGCAATTTAATTCCTAGCAACAGGCAGAAGTCTAGACTGAAAACATGGTACAGAATAATGGGTTCAGTTCACATGGCTTACAGAATGATTTGATTGCAGAGATAAATCTAACACCACAATGCAGGTTGAAGTGGCATCAGTCATGACTTGCCCTGCTCTCACGTGAAACTCTCCTCTTCCACTAGCATAACATTTCTATTCTCACACTTCTCAAAAGCCTGGAAAACAGGTAGGTCCTGTAAAACCACCTTACAAGTCACAGCTAAGATTCTGATTTAAAGTATCTTTGCTCAGATCAGCATACATTTGCATTTAAAGTATCTTCTTAATTGCTTTCTGAACTAGTGAGATGCTACACACATTGTCTTTCTATAAGCCCTGCCAAATATGAACTAAGGTTTGTTACCTAGAATACATCCACTAGTCCAAGCTGTCTTTTAATCAAAAGCAGAGAGGCAATCTGATAACAGACAAGAACAGTGGTGCTTCTTTAAGGATAAAATCTAAATTGTGTATCTGTATGGATGTACATACATCTGCTTTAGTTCCAATCTGCGTAAGCCTATCATTCAGTAGGACAAGTTCAACTAACTTCTTCTTTCAGGCATTTTAACTATGCTCTAGCTGAGCTCTGAGCTCCCTCTACACCATGCTCTATTTCAACAGTTCAGTGTGGGCTGACAATAAGGAAGAGAGTATTTACCTTGAAATGCATCACATTAATTTCACAGATTTGGGCTAAGCATAACAAGATTGGGCAATGTTCTTACTTATAAGATGAATACAGGCAGTCAGTGACTGAACCTCCTTTCCTGTGAATACCTGCCCTCATTTGCACCCTACCCAGTGGCTTTCTTAGCACTGGCACTTTAGACGACATCTGTGACTGTAACTCAAACCTCATTGCCTCCAGCGTGCTTTTAAGCCACCATGAGACTCCATTTCTCATAATTTTGTGTGACTCAGGCCTCTCCTGGCTTCTTTCCCTGACAGCTCCTTTGGAATGACACAAGAGCCTCCTCTCAACATGGGAATTTTGTTAACTCCTCACTAACTTCTAATCACAACCACCAAGGAAGCCGTTGCACTTTGGAAGTGCTACTCCAATCTTTCTTCTTTTTTAAGGCTTTACATGGCCTGGCCTTAAAGACAATGTAGTAGGACACTAGTTGACTGCTTCCTGTGGATGAAACCAGTGTTATTCGTCCTTTTCAATGTTTTATGGGTAACATTTACTCTGCTTGCTCTAATTCTTAACAGCAGGAGAACAGATGGAGGCTAACTGCTAATTTCCCTAGTGGATTTGGGAAATGCCCCATGACCTGTCTTACAATTATTTCTCAGTGAATTTCTGGCATCCTGGTTAGCAGAAGCTCAGTAAATGTCTGAAATTATCTGACTTACTAGGTTTCATGTAAAAAAAAAAGATTAAAAATTATAGATTGACTCCTACTATCTTCCTGTATTTTCATACTGGCCTTGTCTACATGTTGGCAGCAGCCTGATACACTAAGCCCTTTACCTAATTGTGGGTTCATAATGGTAGAAACCTTTGGGAAAAGTCATCCTTAATTCCCACTGGAATTCTGCAGGGCTAGACAAGGGTTTTCCAAATTTAGTTTAGGTACAGGTTCCTGATACTCTTGGAAAGTATTTTAGGCTCTAAGCAATCACATTTAAATAGGTACAGTGCAGTAAGACCCAGGCAGCAATGGAGGTATTCCAGCCGTATCTTTTTACTACCTGTAGTGCTGATTAATTTTACCTTTCAAATAAACTGTACTTTGTTCTTCGTTCTCCATATAGTCCACTGGGCCTGCCTGGTTTCCAGGTGCATTTTATTATCAGAAAGTTGGATGTTTCACAGCTGAGGTTTTGGGGAGTATCAGGAGCATCTGTAGCATGAAAGGAAATCAAAACAGTTAGCTGATGTTTTGTCATCCCACTGTGACATTTGGGTCACTGGTTTCCTGAAAGCATTGCTCTTTTGTTTTGCTGGGCCCTGAAAGCATCACTCTTTTGTTTTGCTGGGTCTAGATTGCGTGCTTCAAAAATACATGGCAATAGCTACACCCCAACCACAGAAGTAATATGGTTTTTAAAAATTACGATAAAATAGATGGATAATTATCAGCCCCATCTGACTAACACTTGACTCTAGAGTTCTAAGTGGGTGGGTAATCTGGCAAATCACATGCAAACATGTTCACAAGCTCCAGGCTCTGACCTGGAAGTGTTTCACTGAAACTCTGCCAAGAGTTTTCTGAAATTTTGAGCATCAGTTCAGCTGCTGAGCAATGCAGGAATGCTGCTGGCTGTGCGTCACATCTTCTAACATGCCAGCACCACCACTGCTCTAAATTCCCCAAACAAGTCGTGTCAAGGAAATGGTCCCTTTAGCACGAATTCCATGCTGAATTCGAAAATTAAAGCAAGCCTTGAATGGCTCATCCTCTTCACCATGGCTTTGGAAGTGTCCATCTTTTCCTCTTAAGTTCTGTTCTTTCTTCCCATACTAGAGCAGTGTTGAGTGCCTTGCCGGAAAAGATGGGCAGTGCTCCCAACAGAGAGGGTAACCATGCCAACGTGAGACTAGGCAAAGCACTTATTTAAGGTCTTGGACACCTGAGGTGTATGAAACTGGAAAGGTGTATGCCAAATGTAGAGCAACAATATCCACATAGAGATATATCCCCTTCTTTCTGCCCTAGAGAAGGGGAACTAACACACAAAGCAACAGTGGCAGGCTCAGTTCAGATTATGAGCAGTGAGCCACAAAAGAACACCTGCTCTGGTAGATCTAGGCTCAACCGAAGTGTTGTGTATATGTATTTACTTCCTTCACCTTTTCTTTCCCTCACCAGCAAAACAGCCTTAACAAGACCTCTACCCACTAGGTAGGTACTACAAGAAGAAACACTGACAAGAAACAGACTTGGCATCCCATATGTTAAAAAAAAACAAAAAAAAAAAAAAAAGGAAAAACTTAGGATTGGGATGGTCAGAGTTTTCATTCTAAAACCACTGATTTATTTACCCAGAAGATTTTCCCACAAAAAGGAATTCTGCACAAATAAATTAAAACTGGTATATCACTGAGAAGTCATGAAAGGCTGAATTCTGTTTTGCATTTCCTAGTGCACACTTAACAGACCAAGTCAGTGACAGGATGCACAGGCTGGAGATTGGAACACTCTTTCAAAATGATTCCAGTTTTTCCTCTCCTTTTTCTCAACCCCAAGGACCTTAAGTTCAAAGGCAGGCATTTGTAATGGGGAATGCTCATTCTAATGAGCAGCTATTGGAAGATGATAACTCTCAAATTCCCTGTGAGGAAAAAATACACAAAGCTTTAAAGTGACCAATTGTGGGGAAATAAAATGAGCTACATTAAGTACTTGTATTAATAGGTATCTGTGTCTGGCACATATGCCTGAGCCTTGCACGGTTACACAGAGAAGATACACAGTGAGTCAGTACCTTTAAAGAAAACACTAAAAGGATGTTTTAGAAGAACGCCCAGGAAAGAGGAATTACTAGTTTCCTTTGCTGTACTTAGCTCCCAAGGAGCTTCTGCCCTGAATGAGCATCTGTTGTTGCTGCAAGCTTAACTGCTGTCATTACTCAACTGATTGGTAAATGAATGTTTGCAGGTACAGATCTTGCTCTTATTCTCACCTAGTCATGGTCTATACTAGAACAGATGTAAACCTACACTTTTAGAGACTGGTAGAGACAGTGCTTGAATATTCTTATGGCAATAAACTACTTGGCATTCCAGATCATTAAAAAGTACCTTAGAACAAGAAACCAATGAGAGAAGCACTGAGCCAGGTTCTAAAGAGGGCTTACATGAGTACCTTCTCATCCTTCCAGACTTGGTGTCTCCTCCATGAGCTGGCCTTTCCACAGTGAAATCAAACAAGTACAATCCCCAGTTCAACTTCAAAACCAAGGGTCAGGAGGGAGAAAACCACAATTGTATTTTTTCCTAGCAGAATCTGAAGAGTCTCAAAACTATTTTGATTTTTATAAGGTTAATAAACATGATACATACATCCTACAAACACGACACTTCCTTCCAACCCTTCTTCGAGTCTGCACACTACATTTGTCCCACTGCTATTTGAAACACTGGCATTTAGCACTCTGATGGCATGGCTTCGACTGCTCAGTTGCATCATTGTGTAGGATTTTGATCCATAAGTCATATTTGTTATGCGTTGATCTTCTTCATGGACACAGCAAAAGGTCAAATCTGAACCTACGGCCACCACAAGGTCCAGAGGAAACACTCCACTCTCACCGGGTTCAGTATCTTTTCCTAGCAGAGAAGGAAGAAAACAAACAAACAAAAAAAACAAACAAGAAACCTCACATGAACAATTTGCTATAAGCATGGTACTGATCAGCTAAAATGTGATTGAGGAGCACTCCAACACATACAAATAAATGTTTGCTAGGTTTCATTAACTAGTGATTGCGTTATTTCTCTAATCAAAACAGTCTCAAAGGCAGCAGCCCATCACCCCCTAAAGCTCTTCCTCTGACCTTGGCTTAATTCTTACAAAGAAATAAAAGTCCATGTGGTTGCAAGGAAACAAACATACCAGGGATCACTTCTGCTGGGCTCCAGTCACTCCAGCTCTTGGGGCCAACAAACTGTGTAGCATTAACGTAACAGCGAATCTTCACATAGTGTGATGTGCACTCCAGAGGTATATCTGACGTCCAGTTCCAAGAAAGAATTACATCTTCATGAGTCAGTTTTGAGTAGTGAGTAACCTGCAAAGTTTTTGCACCAAGAAATCAACCAAGACAGAGCTTAGGAATACCTGTTAACAATGACATATAATCTCCAAAGTGTCAACAGAATGGCAAATTAGGTGAAGTAAAACATAAAATCCTCATAGAAATTAGAGTGTTCTACCTAACTTTCAGTTGTGCTATGAATTTACCTGGACAAAAGCCTAAATTGCTAAATAGCCCACCAGCTAGGCAGGCTGTCAGCCAGAAATACCAGAGGGCAGACATTTGGGGGAGAGCAGGAGGATTCCCAAGAATGTAAAGAGGTATAACTGCATCTTGGGTTTCTCATAGGCAGGAAAACATTCCAATTTCTCCAAAATAAAACTCTCCTAATATTAGTACCAGACTAGACATTTTGTCTTTTCTCCATTATTAAAATTTATAGCACAGAGCTACAAACTAGCCTGGAAGAACTCTGGTTACAAAAAAAAAGAAAAAAGCAAGCTGAGCATTCAGAGATGACCAAGAGTGGAGACTGTTGGAGATACAGAAACAATGGTGTAAAGTATCTGCTAAATTCTTAAGTTCTAATTACAAAGTCCCTGTACCAGAAAAAAAAAATTGCTGTTACTAAGTACCAACAGTACAGTAGCCAGTGTTCCAATAACTGTGAAATTTAACAAGAAGTTACCTGCCAGAAGCATGACTACACTCAGGTCCTGCAAAGCTCTACTATCTCCATCATTCCCAGTTTTTTCAAGTGACCTCTCAGAACATTACCAAGGGCAAAAACTGTACATATAGCTTTCATAAAAGAAGGGACTTACTTGTGTGACTACTTCCATTGGTTCTTTCCGGAGTATCTGAATCTGCCAAAGGGCATCCAATCCATATGGGAAGACTGATCCATTATCGCTCCACTTCAGATTTAATGTGGAAGTTGGAAAGTCAGGCATTAAACTAAGAATGTGCGGAGTGATGGGAACAAAGGCTTGAAAAAGACGTGGAGGAGGGGAAAAAAAAAGCCATATTCAGGTCATTAGTCAGGAGCACCAGCCCTACAGGTGTTTAACAGACACATCTCTCTGCTCTGGCTAGTAGCCATACAAACATGTAACTCAACCCCTGTAATCAGAACAAGGCTCTGTGGCTACTTGAGCATGAGAGTTCTCAGGAAAGCACAGGTGCTGATGAATCATCAGGTAGCATTTTCTTTTAATATCTCAGCGTGTAGATGGGCGAGTAACTGATTGTGAATATGCATAGTAGGGAAGATATCCCATCTTTCCCAACTTTCCTTCAATATCACAGTGAAAAAGGAAATGTGGCAGCCCTTGAAGTGTGCATGAGAACACTTCTAGAGAGAAAGGTGGAAAAACACCCAAAAAAAGGATTATGTTTTGTAGACCACTAGAGAAGTGGGCACTTGCAACAAAAGGGAGAGTGGCAAGGAGGGAGAGCAGAAGCACAGGACAGAAGCAGCTCACATGAAGATCTGAAGACCCCAAGGAAAGTGATTTTAAGCCATAGGAAGTATTAAGGGCATGAAATCCTGATGGGGACAGGGCAGGGAGATCAAACAGAAGCAGCTCTTCTACGAAAGTGTTGTGGTAAAGCATGAGGTTGAGAAACAGAGAAGAACCTTGATAATATGGGCAGTTCATTTGGCCCAGTACAAGCTAAAGCATTTTAAAAATATGTGTGATACATCCAAATTCAGTCCTGACCAAGGATCTGAGAGCATGCAAAGTGTTCAGCACAATCAACACGCTGCTCACAATAACCCAATATGAATCTATGAGACTCATTGTATTGACCAAATATTTTTGAGTTGCATTTTGTTTAAGTTCTTGAGCTGCTATTTACTGTAAACAGAACTATGGATAAGAAGTGTTACTGACATTAGAATCTGACTACACTGAAGGAGTAAGGAGGCAAACCAAAGGCAAAAACTAGACCAAGCAGATTGTGTCACTGCCATCTTCTGTTTACAACTTCCTTCTTCACCTGGAAGGAAGTGGGAAAATGTCTAATTACTTATGTATGTAGATAAAGAATTTGTTTACAAATGCTTCCTAATTTATAACTAGGACTAAAAAGGGCAAAGAGTAAGGGATGTAACATTGTTGTATTTTGCTTTCCTCCTCATACTTTGCTTTCCTCCTCATACTCTGCCCTTGATTTTTTTTCTGCTATGAACTATGGGTAATTCTTTCTCTTGAAGGGTTAGAGAAAATATGATGCATGGAAGCTTCACATGGAGTCAGCATATCAACATTCTACATACAGGAATGCTGCCAAAGAAACCTGCAAGTATATACCCATCTAAAGAGTTGTTAAAAATAGTATAAAGGCCTTAGGTACACACATGACCTGATACTTACAGATGTCTTTCTGGTGAATTACAAATTCTTTGGTAGCAGAAGCAGGTCCAGAGCTTTTGATTGTCACTGTGATGGAGCCCTCTGGGATTGGAATCTCAACCCTCCTCTCCTTAGTTCTAAAACACACTTGAGGTGTAAGGTCACTAAAAAGACAGATAGGATTAAGCAGTTATTTCAGCTAATAGGAAGCTAAGGCAAGTTAACTCCTGTTCTTGCACACTAATAAAACACCAATTCTCTGTAATAAACAGAAAGCTCCATATCGAGTTTGTGAAGGAGTAACACTTGCTTGGGATTTGGTTAATCTCAGATTAATGGCATTCCCTCATCTTTCAAGTTACTTTTATCACAATGGTAGCTTGTGCAGAACCATAGAATCATAGAATCGTTAAAGTTGGAAAAAAACTTTAAGGTCATCAAATGCAACTGTTAACCTAGCACAAGCACCATGTTCACCATTCAATCATGTTCTTAAGTGTCACATCCATATGTTCTTTGAACACTTCCAGGAATGGTGTCTCCACCACTTCCCTGGGCACTCTGTTCCAATGCTTTACAACCCTTTTTGTGGAAAAAAAAAATTTAAAAAATTCTTAGTATCTAATAAAACTTGAGGCCAACAAAAGACATGTTTCTGAAACCTAGTCACCATGATTCACCATTTCAAAATAAGAAAAACAAAAACCCCCAAACCAAACCCAATAGTATTGTCCCCTCCCTTTGTGTTTCCTGACTCACACTCCCTCCATTTCTTTTCCAAGTGAGGGAAGAAAGAGAAGGATTATCACCTGTGTCCACTTCTTAGAAATCTTTCCGCTCCCTTCTGCTGCACACAGGGAAAGAGCAGAGAGCAGGGCAAGCATTCCTAAGATCCCAGGTGAAAATGCAGCCTGTGCTTCACACTTGTGCAGTGCTCAGCACAATGTGAACTGGCTTCTGTCTTGAAGATGTAGATATATACAAGGAACAATAATGGATGGGTCAAGTCCCTTTGCTCATTATCACTGATATGCAATTAGAAAGGCAGAAAGTTTGGAAAAATCCAGACCTTCCTCTTGGGGGAAATGATGGCAGGAAGGAAAGCAGAGAGAACAATGCCAGACTTCCTGCTGCGGGACTGTTACTCACTCATGAACTGGAACTGGACCCTGGAGCTCCCTCAGCTGGAGTCAAGAGCTTGGGTCGAACTCTTAAGACTCGCACAAGACTCTGGGCTAGAAAAGGCCCGCTGAGATTTGAGTGCTCAGAAAGGCTGTTACTCTTTGGTACTGAGATATTATTAGAGGAAGTTTGGGCAACTGAACAACAAAACCTCTTTCCCTCAGGGATGTCTGCAGCAAGCTCATCTCGACTCTCTGCTTCAGGGACTCCAACCTGTCCTGTTCTGCTAATGAGAAACAGCAGCAGCTACATGATTGTTCTTGTTCAGAGGGCAGTACCTCATGAACTCTGCATTCATGAACCCTGGCCGCAGAGTCTTATATATGGTGTTTCTTAAATAGAAATGATAGCTGGCAATGCATCAGGAATAATGAGACACAGAAAATCAAGCATGTAGGTGGACTAAGTGCAGCCAAGCCGTGGGACCCCAAGGAAAAGTCTGGGCTGCCTGCAGAATTTACAGGAAAAAAAAGACAGTACAAATATCTGGATTGGGGGACGGATCAAGATGCAGGATGGATTTGAACTCATCTCTAGCACATGATAAGTATTTGGCAGACCCACAGCATGGGGAATTGAACATGTAGTTCTCATTAGTGAAAAAACACACAGAAGATTTAAGTTTTTTTAAACTTTTCTCAAAATTCTCAACTTGTATGCACTTCAGAAAAGCTCTTTCAATTGTGAAATAATTTTTGTGTTTCCTTTAATACAGCTTAAAATTTATAAAGGTTGTAAGGCAGTCATTGAGAGATTGTTCATGTTTTTCCACACGAAATCCACGTGAATCTCAACACTTGTGTCATATATTCTACTGCTTTGGCCCACAGCATCAGGATTCACTGCTTCCAACTCTCATTTCCTTTTGGACTGAACCTGTTTTGAAGATATCCCTCATGAAAACTCTGAGCAAGGGATAGGCAGACACACAGAGAAGTCTGAGTAAATAAGAGCATCTTCCAGTCCTTTGAAATCAGCAAGCAGATTTTGGCAGGCAAATTATTAGCATGGAACAATTTTGCCAGAAACCCTGCCATTGCCTGAGTTAACAGGGCCTAGGGGGAGCACCACCCAAGGAAAACTGGTGGGGAGATGCTGGAAAACAACAGCATCACAATTTCCATGGGCAGTGGCGGAGGAAAAACTATACTTTCATCACAATTTGGTTATTTTTTAACCAGGTATATGGGGGGACTTACTTGGTAGTGTAGCAAAAGTCAGTTTGTCCATGTCTTCCTCTAGAAGAGACATCCCAAGTACAGAGCATTTTGTGTAAATTGTGCGTTACACATTTCAAATTCTGGGGGTCCCCTAGAGAGCCTGAAATCATATAAGAAATACAGTCAAAAATTGCAGGTCAAAAAAGAGCAACTGTAAAGCAACAGCTATTTTTCACATCTCTAGCCATTTTTCTTACATTTTTATTGCATGTGTGTGTGGCCAGTATTTTAAAACTGTTGAATGATTTGTGTGTCTGATTAGACAGCCACAGACTCACAGATCTCTAGAGGTACCTGAGATCTGGGTTTATACTCACACATTTAACAGAGGCAGCTGTCTCTTTGCACAATACCCATTCCTCGCCTAGCCTAATAAGCAGGCTTTGGGCCAATGGCAAAACCACAAGCTTTGATTTTAACCTAATGAGTTTTTTGCTCTCCTCCATGTCATACATGGAAGGGAATTAATGACAGAAGGGCAGTAAATGATAATGTGTGAAATGGTTGAAGAAAGCCAACACACACAGCAAAAAGGTTTCAATGCAGACATTTAGACCAATGCATATGCAGACTGTCAGTGGTACTATTTAACGAACAGTGGAGAATTGAACACCCAGTTTTTCACTGATTTGCAAGATGCTGCTGGGTGCTGGAAAGCAGAGACCAGGCCTGGCACTGCCTCCATCCCCGAGATGGTGTGGGGCCACAGAGGCAACAGGTTTTGAACATACAAAACATACATACATACAGTAGAAAAGCAAAGCAATTAAAAGGTAGAGAAGCTACAGAGAAAAAGCAATTAGTGAATTACATTGCAATAAACTTACCTATCTCTTGGCTATACATTAAGCTTCTTAAGCATAAAATAGCTAGTGCTAAAAGGCAGCGGAGGCTTGAGTTCTTCCACATTCTTCTACTGTTTGTTTTAAGAATAGCAGCTTTAGGCAGGAGTAAACGTCATCTTCCAACAAGATGGTCAGTTCTAAAATTAAATACAGAAATAAAAAAAAGACCAAAGTTTTGATTTCTGGACCTGGTATGCCACAAATGCCACTTTTTGTTCCATATGCTTTTCTTCTTCAGTAATGTTCCCAGGCATAGCAACTCCTTTTCCTTCATTTGGCAAACAAATCTCTTATCTGTTACAACAACTCTTTGATTCATGTATTTTCTGTAAGACATTTCCTCCAAAATCATAGACATAAAACTCTACAGTTCATAGGTACATTTCAGAACTATCTAATAGCAGAACAGAACAGACGTGGCAGAGTATTCCCCTAGGACAAGCCTCTTCCTTTTAGATGAAGTGTCGTATCTACAGTATCTACAAAAGCTATTTTATATCATGAATGGTAATGTCCTCTGATTCATTTATGCACTTAAGACCAAACACACCATCTGTTTTCTTCTTTCCTCTGCTCAATTTTCAAAAAGCTGCAATTCAAAGCTACGGGATGCCCGAGACTGCAGAACCAGATCTGATCACCCAGGATCACTGGTTCAATGCAGTGTTAACTAATAACCCCTGAAGTAAAAATAATGAGGGGAAAAAAGTGAGCCATTTATTTATCAAAAAATACTTGTTGCTGCGACTACTGATTTTAGAGTAAAAATTTATCTGGAATATTATGTTTAGTTAATCAAAGATTAACAGGTTTCTTGTTTTAAAAAGAGAAGCTCGGCTGTTCAGCAGGATTCTGGGAACACACTCAGTTCCACCTTCAGATTTTGTTCTCAAAAGAGAAAAACTGAAGGAAAACCTATCCAAAATCTCAGTCAATACCTGGTGAATGGTTTCCCTGCTACCTGAAATCTTGAAGACATAAGCACCCTTCTAGAGACCCTAACTCTACTGTAGCCAGAGGTCTTCTCTCAGCAACCAACAGCAGGAGCTGGGTCATTTGCATGTTAGAATACAACCAAGCCTACCTGTCCTACAGAGCAGCTTTATTCCCAGTTTGTCCAGGCTCCTATTTTGAAAGGCTCCTGACCCTGACTCAGAAATATCTTCCAAAGCCAGACGAACACCATCAGAATAACAAACTTTGTCTAAAAGCCTCTATAATTTCAAAAGAAACCCCCTTACACTGAAGTTGCCTGCACCACCAGGTCTATGCTCCCTCATCCCTGCAATACAACCATGTATTTTTACCAGTTTGTTTTCTTGTTTGTTTGGGGTTTTTTTTAAGGAATATTCCCTTAGGGGACAGGTGGAAATGCATGAAATGCTCTTCTGTCTGTTACCAATCTGCACTGTGCAAGGAGAAACATAGCAGCGCTATGCCTAATAATCCAGAGCTGCTCACAAGAAGCCATTTCTCTCCTTTCTCTTGGTCTGCAATAACCAGGTTGAAGGAAAGGTCCAGCCAGCACAAGAGAAGAGAGAAATGCTACGGTCAAGACCACTGTTACATATGGAGGGGCAACCATAAAGCTTAATAATTATTTTAATTTCAGCATGTTCTCAAATCACTTGAAAACCTCATGAAACACATACTAATTTAAACTACACTGCCCCCAGACAGTATCTTCCATATATTCCTAATTTGTAATATTCATGCTGGGCAATGTGTTAAAAGCCAAATCAGGAGCAGATGTTGACAAATCCAGGTAAAGATTAAACAAGAACCAAGCAGCACACAAAATATATTCATCTCTGTGCCAAATTTCCCCTTTGCATTCTGATATCTCAGGGTATTCATACTGTATTTCTCCATGTTATATGGGATGTTATCTCCAGGTTTAAATTTTGCTCACAAATCTCTAACTTTGTAAAAAGTGTGAAGACCACTCAGGCAGGGAGTTACTGGGAGTTACTTGAATACAATGACTAATTTCTATTTCAATCTATAAAGTATATGTAAATTTTATCTGTTTCTGAGGACTTCTTCAAAGGCAACTTCTGGTTTGCAGAGAAGTCCAAACCCAAAATTTCAAGCTCTATAGCACAATCGACAGTCCCCTAATCAATTGGCAAAGTCAAGGAAAGAATAAAAGGCACTGATGCCACTTGAAGGAAAGAGAACTGAGCTGTGATGTTAATTAAATCTCAAGCCTCTCATATTAATCCCAAACCTCTGAACACATTACCTTGTAGTTTTGTTCAAAACCTACTTGGTCATGCCAGGTTTATGAGGTAGATTCAGCAACTATGTGTGTTTATGTGCATTTTAAGAAAATCTGGTTTTCTGCACCTCTTTCAACACATAGCTCACTGAGTTGTCCTCCTACTGCAGAAGTTTTAAGAGCAACATCATAGCAGGGCATTACAAGAAATCTGAGTCATGCAAAGTTCTCCTAACACAAGCACAGTTTTAATTTCAGTTTCAGAGTCAGGCACAGAAGTGAACCTATGTAGTCTCATGCAGGGTATGATGAGAGTCTTGTAAACCACAATCTTTCATAACAAGAATAGACTCCCTAGCCCTTCTGTTCTTACACACATTTTATAACTTGCTGAAAAGTTGGCAATTAGAAGCCTCATGTCACATAATTAAATGCCATTAGTCAGGAGAAAAGACTCCCATTTATAGGCTTGTTTTAATTAAAAAGTTACAAAATAATTTAAGTACTTAAAAATTGAAAGTTTACTTCCTTTGGATGAAAGCTGCCTTCCATCAGTTCAAGGCTAACTCAAACAAGGCATGGATATTTTTCCTTATCCTGAAGGAAATGAAAAGCATGTTATCCTCTGGACAGAGATACTCTTACAAGCAGGCGTATTTATTTAGGACCAGTGAGCTCAACATTGTCAGAAGGTAAAATTTTGACAATGCTGGTTGCCTGGAGTGCAACAAGAGCAGCTGTTATGTTAATAACGTAAATGTCTTTACACTGAAGGTCTTTGTTTTTAACAACACTATGAAGGGGGATAAGCCCATTGTCTCCACCAGAATGAGCTACAGGAATTAAATCACTTTTAATAGATGTCCATTTTAAAAAATATCAGCAACAGCACAACTCATAACAATCTCATTTCCTTGAGTAACATATTCATGTCACTTCACTGGCACTATCATCATTGTTCCCAATGTGCTTCACAACTATCTCTTACTCCATTTTCAGCACATTACTTTGTCCTATCTCCAGCAGACAAAGAACAGTTTATCCTCTGCCTTGCAGCAACCTCTTACATAGAATATGATTGATATCAGATCCCTAATAGCTCCTCCCTTAAAAACTCCAATTTTTTTCACCATTTCCGAGTCTCAGTTTTTAGACCTATGATCATTCCTGGAATAAACATTTCTCCGTGAACCAAAGCTGCTGTATCCACAGTTCTGAAATATCTCTGCCCTGAGGTCTGAGCATTATCAAGAGCAATGAAGGAACTTTTCTAAGGCGAACCTATGTGTTTACACAGCCCATGCTGTATTTGCTTTCTCCTACATTCAGACTTTGTTGACTCAATTTCAGTGTGTGATCCAGCCTCAGATACTGTACAAAGCTGCCACGTAGCTGTTTATTTAGTACTTCAGACTCCAATCTCATCCTCAAATAAATGGACTGCAAATCTCCTGACTAAGTGTGAGTGTGTTTGCAGAGCAAATTCACCTTAAAGTCTTTGCCTAAAAAGGTCTTTCACTTTTGGAATTTTAAAATACAGAAAGAGCCTCCCATAAATCTATGCTAAGTAAAAAAAATTGTGGGTGCATACAAAAAGTATTCACATGCGAATTCATGCCATAACAACAGTAAAGGCACGACAGGTTTCTGTGTAAAGTGCCCTTTTTAAGAGCATCCATTACAAGCAGGATTCCATAGTAACTGTCAGAAGGTACCACACATGGGAATGTCCTGACTTCTGCCCAGGGCCTTATGTCATGCAGAGGACCTACCCTTGCGTCTGTGGACAGAAGAAAGAAATTCTGCATTTCTTTTTATGCAAACAAGGTAGCAAAAGAACAGTTAGATTCAGATTCTTAACCACTGAAGCCAGCAGTTGGTGGCTGATATTTAAAAAAACTCAACAGCCATCATGGACTTTTAAATGATTTTTAAAGATGTTTTGATGCAGTCAGTGCATCCAGTGATGATCAGATAGATCAGAAAGGGCAAAGTACTCCAAGACAATAATGACAAAATATGTGAGGACAGCTTTGCTTCAAAACCTTGTCAGATGTAAAGAATGTTAAAGGTTTTATTACAAACTGAGAAAATGAGAGCAGGTAAGACATTACCAGCCTCTTTAGATTTAACTTCTAAAAGGGGAAACTGGAAAATAACTGGTATGTCTCTTTCTGGCTGTTATTACGTATTTCTTGGCTTAACTGGTTCTGTGTATCTTTTTTTTTTTTAGCATAGCTGACCAAATGCTCAATTCTCTAAAAAAAAAAAAAAAAAAAAAAAAAAAAAAAAAAAAGTGTTTTCTTAGTCAGTTGTAACAGATTGGTTCTCTAAGCACAAAAGTTCTGCAGAGCTTTGTTGTACTTTTGAGTTTTCTGGTCTTCAAATGTGCTTCATTGTCAAGTGCTTGGAAACCACTTTGAAAACAAACAAACAAAACAGCTAAAGAAAAAAAAAAAAATCAATAATCTTTCCAGCCTGCTTTCGCCTGCAGCCTGATCTGACAGTCACAATCCCCCAGATATGTCTCTTGAAAATGTTTATGAATTGAGAATTAGTTGCCAGAGTTTTCACATATATATAATACTGCTTCAGAAGTAGATACCTGAAAAGAAATGGTTAAAAAGTCAGCTTATACCAAAGGTTTAGGAAACTAAGTGGAGAAGTCTAGATGAAGCCATGAAATCAGTAAAAACATATGTAGTAAATGCAAATTAAGAAGTCTCTTTGTCAATAAATTTTCTCAAGTTACAATTTATATTTTGCCTCCACAGCTAAATGTATCATAATAATTTACCACCACATTGGATATTAAAAGCTCTTAAGGAAAATTATTACACAGCATACCACCAAAATATTATACAGAATGGTAAAGAGCTGCATTTCTGGCAGTACTAAACAGCCATTATCTCAAATACTGTCAGGCAGAAATGCAGGTGTTAAGTATGTGCCTAGATCAAACCTTGCTAGAAGAAAAATTACTATGCTCAGCAGGTAGAGAAAGATCATTTTACCTGTCTCTGCCGAAAAATATTAATTCAGCTTCAAAGTAAAGGAAAACACACTCACATCCAGGTAAAAATGCATATATCAAGTTACGCATTCTACTGCTGCCAACTGAAAGCTTCCAAAAAATTCCCCTATCTGAAGAACCACGCCAGAAGTACACATTTCTGGGAAACCAAGCAAATGGCCAATACAGCTGACAGTAAAGGCAATAAACACAGAAACAGAAGATGAACTGCCTTTCTTTTAGAACACTTGATCTCACAGTCTTCAGTCTTCGACTTTAAAGCTAGCTGAGTAATAAAAAAAATAATAAAAAGAAAAAAGAATTAATAAGATTTATTTGAGGGAGAGGGAACTTGGCTGTTTTTCAATTTTTCCACCTCCTTGAAAGAATTTCCAAAGTTGAGACAAAAATCTCTAGTAATCTAGCTGCAGGCTTTCCCCTTCTGTTTTATAACATGGCACCATTCCACTTTACAAAAGATTTGCAGGACATGAATCACCAAAACTCGTTTATAAACGGAGACCAAGTCCCATTTGGGAATCTGGCTTTCCCCAGTTCTGAGGAATTAATTTAAAAATCTGCTATTTCTTTTTCTGAAAGCTGATAAAATAATTCAAGTTTCCTATCTGCACGAAATATCTCCTAATCTGCAGCGGAAGAAAAGAAAACAAAGACAGGGTGTTAATATATTATTCAGTAAACGCGCAGGAATACACAAGGCCGAACTTTCAGTCCTACGAGACATTTGTTTTGTTGAGGTCTTTTTCCTGTCAAGCACGAGAAGAAAAATTCCCTCCTCACTGCTTCCTCTTGCTGCCAAACAGCAGCATCACCTCTGAGATACTGGAAAGCCACTGCAGTTAATCTTGCAGGCACCCCAGCCCGCCTCTGCAGGGAGAAGCGAGAAGTCAAGAGACAACAGAAGCTCAACCCAAGGATCAACACTTCAGCATTTCATTTTCAAAACTCCTGCTCTGAAGCACCACCCACAGAGGCAAGCATTTTAGCAAGAAATTTTACCAGTAAGGGTAAAAGTGCACCCCAGATGGAGTAAGTATGTCATCTGTCTCAGCTTCTCGGGCCAACTTGCAACTGTACCTGCATTCCAGTATTTTCAGTTCTTCCTTTTTTTAAAATCTGATTCCAGGACTGTTAGACACTATGGAAATACAAATAAACAAGCTGCAGACTGGGAGAGCTGCAGGTAATTTCCAGGTGGTGATTTGCATCAGAAGCACCCTTACCTGGCAAGGTCATGAGATGACAAATTCATGAATAAGCACCACAACTCAAGGATGACTTTACGAAAGCCTTCAGTACCTGTTGGACAGCACAACATACACACACATACAGACCCCTAGAACTTGCCTTTTGAAAGAAAGGAAAATATGTAGCAGAAGCAGATATCAAATACTTGTATGTGTATTTGTACAATGTATACAATTTTGAGATGGATTTGGAAAGTACAATGGAAGACTTCTTTGCATGTAAATCAAGAAAACTCCATGGAACAAGAACAAGACAGAGACCACTGGGAAAAATACCCCTACTGGGACTGATGAGCTGGAAAGAAAAAAAGCACAGTGATACTGAAGATGTGGAGCAGTCAGGCAAAGCAGTGGACTGAAAGGGCAGTACATAGTAAACAAACGCTGTAGGAACTGATTTATTTTTCTACCACAATCAAAAGGTAAATTATTAGTTGACTTTTCATGTTTTTCAAGCAAAATATGCATTTTGCATACTTTGCCTTTAGCTCTCTGTTTTCAATTAAACTGTATGCTAATTTAAAAACTCTTAGTTCTACTAGGTAATTTTTTTATTCATTGTTCAGTGTACCCCACACAAGAGTAGTTCCCAAGCCAGACATTGCATTTAATGCTCCCAGCATGAGATTTTCAGAAGAATGAAGACACTTTCAAAGGAAAATTGGGTGTCTCCTCCTGATTTTGGAAGTCTTTGCCATTATCAGTTAGTCATCAAGTACATGTTTAAATACAAGCACACCAATGACTACTAGGAGCATAGCACTGCTCTCCAGATGGTAACAACAAAAAACAAACTCTTCTGAGAAACACAGTGAGCCCAAATACTACCAAAAACAGACTAAATATGTTTCAGGATATTTGCAAGCCTGTTCATGATTTATTGTTGTTACATATTAGGACAATATTATTATAGATTACCCCTAGGCCTTATTAGACATCAGAAAAGGCGAGCCAGAAAGGTCTGGACTGCAGTACAATAAAGGTTGGCTTCACACTGCAGCCATTTCTTCAGCAGGGCTTCTCCATCCAGCTGCTGAGTTTCACCAAGTCTGTAAGGACACAGTATGCTGAGATCTCACCTCCTCATCCTGACTGAAGTGAACCTGAGCAGTGTGTTCAAAGGTTACTGCAAGGGTGAGGGGACAGACATTATCAGATAAGCCCAGCTTCCTTAGGAAGTCAGCTCAAATTAACAAGCACGGATTCTTCTGCCACAGAAGGGCAGATGGAAAACACCTAATCATCAGAACAAAGAACAAAGCAAAGGGGTGAAGGTTAAGGGGCGCTATGGGCCAAAACAGAATTTTGGATCTTCTAGGTTATTGTGCTGTGCAGAAGGAAACAGCTCAGAGTCATTTGCACACTTGTGTTCTAACCCATTCAAAAATTTTCTTGATACTTACTACAACTGGCAAATTAGTACTGTATGGAGACGAAGGATGTACTTTTATAAATCTGATTCAGCTACAAGCATTTCCTGATATGCTTGAATTTGGTGACCTCATGATCAACATACTTCCTTTAATTCTTGTGCTTTACAACACAGCATGGAACAAACACAGTGAGCAAATGCACACAAGTCTGATTACTAAAAAATACCTCTTACCATGACTCCTATGGCTACCCACTATGACTTTTCAACACTTAATACAGGTGTAAAGCATACAAAAAAATGCACCCCTTTTTTTTTTCCAGTACATAAACCAAGAATCTAATGAAAAAACACAGAGAGGTTCCCCACTTCTCCAGTGCTTATTGCATTTTACTACATATAACTGTAAGAAAACATAATCCAATTATTGCAAAGAACATTTCAGTTTTGGAGGGTACTGTTAGCCACTGTGTAGTTCTCAACACAGCAGATAAAAATGTCATTTGCCCACATTGTCAACTGCACTTTAATCAATGTCAGGTTGAAGGGCCAGATCACATCACTCAGACTTTACAAAGACTGCAGTATAAAACTGCTATTCCTTAGAAGAGTCATATTATCTGCATAATTCTGTCCCTGCCTGCTCTCTTCAGCTCATACACCCTTATGAACTCACAAACATTAAAGAAGTTGACCTTATTAATGAGAGTTTATTTTCCTTTATCTGGAAATGTCAAAAAATTTATTTTGAACTATATGACCTTTAATCTTCTTTCCATCACAGGAAAAGCCTAATTAGTTTTATAAGAGAACACTGATAATTACTGAAGCAATTCCAAGAGCGCTTTTTTTAAAGAAACCAGCAATGACCCAAGGGTTGTAATCCTTCATTGTTTACAATAAAACCTGTAGCATTCAAATTATTTTTAAGATACAATGAACCAAATCCAAAGAAAGACTCTCTTCATGTGTGCAAGGACCACATAAATAGATCAAATGCTGAAATGTAGCTTTCACATTAAATAATATATTGAGAACAAAGAGCAACAGTTATGTGATATCCTTTTAGAGTGAACGTAAGGAATGAGAGCCACTTACGAGAAATAAATTGATTTTTTTAACTAATCAAGGAAATGGGCAATTCCTGAAACTACAGATCTATATTTTCTGACAAATTCCTGTTGTACTAATCTTTATTGAGACTAAAAGCTCTCATGACCTGTTGTAGCTCCTCTCTTAATAAGTATCTGACAGATCACATGAAGACATACTGCAGCATGTTATCATGTATGACCACCATTCCACTGGGGTGGGCAAACACTTTCCTCTCTGCTCTGCATACAAGTGGGGCCTCAATGCTGCCATTCCCCATCCAATCTTTACAAAGGAGGAAAGTCTACAATATAGTAGGACATTATCAGAACAAGTCAGTCCACGTGTAATCACATAGCAGTTGTATTTCCTTCATTTATTTCCTTCACATGCTGTTTTAATTGTACTTTTTTCCCCCGGAATTTTTCACTTACGCATATATGTATGCATATCTCTCCTTTTAAGGTGGCAAAGTGTGGGAATTAAGTACTCAAAAATACAAATATTGACTTCTACAGTTAACATATATCAGACCTGGTCTCTTTCCTAATTAAATCTTGAAGACACAGGCTATGAGAAATTAATATTAGCCACGCAATTCACGCACATACATCGACTCATCTCATGCCTGCTTATGCTACCAGTACTCCCTCATTCTCTTGCTGCTCACATCTGCCACTGGAGCCAGGGGCCCAAAAGACATGCAGGCACACTAATCCAGCTTTCTGAGGGCAACATTACTCCTCCTTTTCTGCTCTGCTCCTCTCACAGAGGAGGTCTCTGCAAACGGCTTATGGTCCACCTGCAGATCTTGTAGCAGCACAGCAAACCAGTGCCTCAATATAAACTGACTCTACCATGTTATCCTTTCTATCCATCCAATAGTCTTTGATGCTGCCAAGAAACATACACCACACTCAGGTTTAGTGTGCTCCTTCATGCTAACCCCTCCACAAACAGGCAGCACTTCCTTAAGTGTATTGCCCTAACCGAAATCAATCACTTATTGCAATGCCAAAGGCACAAGATGCAATTGTTTTGCAAGTAAATTAACATCCAGCTTTCCATTTCCAATAATTTAGACTGATCATTCAGTTTAGGCAGAACACTGTCTAAAAAGAAAACATAAAGGAAAGTTGAAATTTTTTTTTCAATTTTTGCTAAATGACTGCAAATAGAATTCAAACATAGACTGAAATCTCTCAGTCCACAAAAAAGATGCTGAAAACTCTGAAGTTTTTCAGAATAATCTAAATGAGAAGTTTATATTTTGTCTGTTGGCTGGGTTTTTCTATCTTAGAAAATTTATTTATTTTCCTTGGTGTGAAAACCCTAGCAGGCCTTTAGGTGTTTCATGGAGGGTCTCAGAATAGAAAATACTGCTATAAAAGTACTTTGAAGGGATGTTGTCCTGGTTTCAACAGGGATAAAATAGTAAAGCAAACTCTGTACCATTAAAATAATGATCAGAGAAAGAATTAAAGCAATGAAGATATTAACATTTTAAAATAATACACACAATGGCTAGGATCCACGATTTTTACTGCTGTAAAATAAAACAATGCTTTTCTGCAATTTCTTTTAGAAGTTAATAAAACAGAGAATCAAGTCCCTGTAAAAAATCCACCAGCAAGTGCTGAGACAGCAGCATCTACAAGGGTAATGATGCCGCACCTCATTTAAAATTTAAAGAAGCTCATACATGATTGAGACTGCTACTAACAGGACATAGAGTGAGTCAGTTCCCCAAGTCTCCTCTGACATGATTCATGCTTAAAATAAGAAAACTAAACGGAAATTTTCAAGGCCACATCTCATATCTTCACTTTCACATGACCATCATTATAGTATATATATATGACCATCATATATGTAACTTGCATCTGCCTCTTCTCCCTCAATCCTCCCTTGAAAGTGAGATTCACCTCCTGAAGCTCTCTTTTTCTTTTCTCTTCTGAAGGGTGACTATAAAAAAGAGCTGAGGAGAGGAAAAAACAACCTTGGATTTTACATACACAAGCCATTCCAACTTTTCTATCGATGCTTAACAGGGTTCTTCCTTCCTGCTATTATTAGTAAGTCTCACAGTTTACTTCTCTCAGTATTGAGCTGGCAGATAAAGAACAAAAGAAGAAGGATTTCTTACTTATTAGCTTCTGACACCAATAAATTCTGTATATCTACACAGCTGAATGGAAAAACCTCTTCCTGTGGATGGCTGTTCATCACATTTTTCATGCACTGTTGCTGATATGTTTAACTTTTTTGTTTCACGAGTCAGCAATGAAGCAGCTATTGTTTCCAAAGTGCTGAGCAAGTCTGAGTGCAGGAGCAAGAGACGTGGGACAATTCTCAGTGGTCTCTCCGGTGGCTGCAGATGGAGGTGGCCAGATATGGGGGAGAGATGGCAAGAGCAAGGGGAACCAGAAGAGCTGGAGAACTGGAGAACTAAAATCTGGGTGTAGTTATGTGAATCATACATTCTGTTTCAGTTTATTTTTAGTTTCTATTCCAGTATTCTACTCCTTAAGAAAAATTCTGCTTTTCATTAATCTAGTCAGGTCTATCCACACACACAGCACACAATGCACAATGACAAGCTTATCCTTACAAGTTCACCTGCCTAAATCTGGAGACTGGCAGAACCTTTAATTTTATGGTATGAAACTTCAACACATCATTTTTTCTTCCTTGTGTGAAATATTCTTCTACAAAAGCTTGTGCCAATCTCACCATGAAGCAAGTCATTAGAACTCACAAATTCCTATTTGTTATACAAATACCACCACCTCAAACAGCTTTGGAGAGTAGTCTGCTTCTCCCATTTCTGCAACTTTCCATACTAAAGAGCTATTCACAGAATCTGCACACGGACTATAAAGGCAAAACATATTTAGATGCCAATATATATGTCTCAGGGATACAAATATTTTACTTTAGAATATTATATACAAAAAACATTTGTAAACCACAGCAGAAGAGCTTAAAAAGATCATATACCATGTAGGTATTATGAATACAAGTGACAAATACCTTATTTTGTCCAAATAAGAAAATTTTAAAAATTAAAACCAAACCAAAACAAGTGACTATTATTAAATATGGCAAAAATTAATGGTCACTACTTCAAAAGAAGTGATCGAGTGGAGACAATTTTTACCAATACTTCTTAAAGTGATCAGCTCATCAAAAAGCTGGGTTTTGTTTGCAGCATCTTATTCATCTTAGTTCTCAGGTCTCATGAAACAAGCTGCTAAATGCTATTAGAGACCTGTGCCCTCTGACGAGAGGGTATTTCACAGCCGAGGAGTGCTGCTCGTGACTAATTCACTGCAGATTTATGCAAGATAATAAGCCTCAGTAACCACATATATACACATATTGTTCTGGAATTTGCGAACACATAAGTATATGACTAATTCTAACTTATTAATGAAAGTATGCACAAACTCACATTTGCACTGTTCATTTGCAGGAGCCCAACTGCAGGAGCCCTTTCCTTAGTCTTCGGTACAGGGGAGTGGAATGCTGAACTGGGCAGTCACATGAAGCATCTGAAGTTGAAACACTCATTGCTAAGAATGCTACACTTGAGGATCACTCAGAAAAGATGTGAAATTATATGTTCTGTGTTTGAGTGTGTGAAGAGGAAAATTAACACTATTTTGCCGAAAGCCTGTTAGTGACCTAATTCTACAGCAGCTATTGTAATGCTGAGTGCTTGCTCCCATTTCTGTCTGCAGTAATCACTGCCCAAATTCCAACCCAGAGCTACCTACTGATTAGCAAGCATTCATACACCAGGGCAAAAAGATAGCAGACAAGAATCTAACGTTTTCAAGGATACATTCTTTGCATATTAACACCAGCTGCACCACTCATTAGTTGAAATATGAGGAAGGAACCGGAAAACGCTCCATTTTCAAAGTATCAGTTATCACAGCTCAAGCAAATAAACACATAAAAGATATCGAAAATAAAAGTCCTAACAACTTTTATCTGTATGGATCAAGCTACCTTACAAAAGCAGTTGATCCGAGAACACAAGAGAAAAACTAGCCATTCATTAGCAGTGGAAATAGTTTCATCCAGGACAAAGTCGATTTATACTCAGGATCAAATTATTACTATGAACAGTTTGGGGCTGTTGTTGCAAAGGCTAACACAATGCAACTATTTAGTTCAGAGAGGTTACTTGGTCACATTTCTCAAGTACCTACACAGAGAAAGGATTTAAACTTAGCCCACCATGTAAGACATAAGAGGAAATGCAGTAGACCTCCACTGAAAAGAGAACTTTGTGAAAAGTAAAACTAATTAAGTATTGACAAAAATTTTCACGGGAGGAGTGAACTGGTTGAAATAAAAATAAGATTGGATGCATTACTAAGAAATTCTAAACATGGGTTCAATGCAAGTCTTACTACCTTAAAGCCTTTACTCCAACGTCAGACTAGATTAGCACAAATCACACACAGATCTCACTTTAATAAGGATTTTAATGGTGAAGAAAGACAATATGCAAGGGACAAAATTCAGACTTTGAGGTAAGATTTAAAATAAGAGTCACATAACATCTTGCTGGATTTACATCCAGACTGAACCTGTCTTTGGAACATGTGAAACAGGTGGCAACATTTGGTCAAAAGTTTCCATCATCTTGAAGAAAGAAACAAAACAATCATATTTAATTTGGAAAAGGATGCTCTACACTGGGAATTGTGACAATTCTGCTCTAGCAGATGAAATATGAGTTACGTGCCTTGAGATCTGTGCACTAAAGACTTCCCACAGCCATGATCTTTGGAAATGTGTGGAGCAGGGGCAAGGAGAGGAAATGGAAGAGGAACAGGTAGGCTCTAGGGAACAGATATTATTATCCTCACAACCAGGAGAAGCCCTAAGAAAGTTTGACATTATGTTCACCTCACACACAGTACTTCAGTTCTTGTTGCACATAACTCAAGACAACACTGAAGTTCACAACATAAATAAACCAATGTCTTTTTCTTTTTTTCCTTTGCTTTTCTCTCACCTCCTCTCTTTTTTTCCACCTAGGATTAAACATTAGAAGCTTATCTCCTTGGTTTTAGCTCCAGAGTAGCTGTAAAAACCTCAGAGGTCACACATCTCCTGCCGCAAGTGCTGAACTTGATCCAAAACAAGAATTATTGTGAAAATCAGTTATAATTGGAATACTTACAACTTATATTCACCCTCTGGGCTTCAGAATCTGCAGAAGCTCCACCTGTAATACTGACCATTATAATTTTCTTCTGAAGTTCATGTGATTAAGGAAGCATTTTTGCCCTGCAGTAATATTAAAACCAATTATTTGAGAAAGATATTTTGAAGCTCTGTCCTCACTGATTTTATACTTAAGAGAGGCTATTAGATCACCCAGTTCAAGAAGTGCAAAACCATGATCTGCCATACAAACATAGTTACATCACATGATGAGCAACACTGCTGTCTTGGCACAAGAGCTTCTGGATGACTGTGCTAAGTTCTGTTTGCAAAGAAGAAGGGCTGCCAGTCTCAGGCAGATACCACCAAACAACCCCCAAAAGGCAACTGCCTGCCCAGACCCGCCACACACCAAGCAGAACCAAGACTCTTCTTTCATTAGTCCAAATTTCTCTTTCCTCTGAGTTCTCCAAGGCATGTAGGATGTGCAACTCTCAAACATGCATGTAATTTGAAATGCAGCTAATAAAGCTACAGAAGATATGAATATCAGATATTCTCAGACCACCCTGATGGACTGCAGTGTGGAGGTGTCTTCATCCACAGGTGAAATGATGTGCTCACCTTCACACCGTTTGAGTCCACCCTGAGTCTGAACAAGGCAACTTTGCAGAAAGTGGCCTGGGTCATCATCTGGCCACGAAACAGCTTTTTCTGTGCTTCTGTGCTCAAAGTTCTTGAAATGAAGAAAGAGCAATTTTTACAGCTTTAGGCTGAAATGTGTGTCATGCCCAAGGGCACAATGTGGGGGGCATTCAAGCGCATCAAGCCAGCTGGGAGAGAACTGGCTCGCTCTGCTCACCACCCTAGCCAACTTTGCCATAGGCCAGACCCACACCATGGAGAAGAAATGCTAAACTGTGCCTGAGTTACAAACAGTCAACTGAGCCTGCACTTCCTCTTGGAGGGAAGTAACTGATTAATTCAGGGAGCAAAACTAATTTACGTGGATGGCTGAGGCCCAGAAGTAAAAGATGGACCATTTCTGAGCCAGATTGACAGTGTAAACCACCCTCAACCACCCCTGTTACTTGTACTTTTATTATACCTTTAAGCAACTTGTGCAATAATGACAAAATTATGCAAACATAAGAAGCATTCCAGCATACTTTTCAGACAGTGTTTATCACTTAAAAAAACCCACTCAAATACATTCCTTTATTTAAATTTCATGATTACG
The DNA here is from genome assembly GCA_027576195.1 of Cossypha heuglini. Classification (NCBI taxonomy): domain Eukaryota; kingdom Metazoa; phylum Chordata; class Aves; order Passeriformes; family Muscicapidae; genus Cossypha; species Cossypha heuglini. The sequence goes on from JAODKT010001744.1 coordinate 11,964,373, forward strand.
CACTACAAATTACCAGGCAACTTTGATATGAAACTATCAACATTCAGTCAATATTACAAAGCTGTTATCTGTGCAGCTGATAGGTAGCAGGGACAAAGCAAGCACACATGCATACCTTTATTTTTGGAATATATGTATATTCCAAAAGGAAGTACTTTTTGACTGATGATCAATATGCAGTAGGCTATACTGGCAGAGAACACTAGCATAAGATTACTCATCAATATAGAACCATTCCCCTCTAAAACAAAAGAAAACAACACCCCCCAGAAATAAAAAAACAAAACAAAACAAAAAACCACCAAAAACTAAAAAAACACCTCACAACCATTTCCTAACCAATTGTACTGTATCATTGAAAGTGGCTGTCTGGGGAGAGAATGCTGCAAAAATCAACCTCAAGAAAGCACTACTTTATCTACTTAAGGGAATTTCAGGGGACTGAGGCTGGCTGAAAGGCTGTGCTTTTGGTTTTGCAGAAAACTGCCCCTGAATTGTTGCGTATACAGATGAGAAAGGAGACTGCTCCCTGACAAGACATGGCTCCATCGAGAGGGGAGGTGGTGCTAAAACCAACCTGCCAACATAGCAGTCCATCCTCTGCTGAGGGTCTGATTTTTGGCAGGTTAGGAAGTGAGGCAGAAGGAGGAGAGAATTGCCACAGTAATGTCCTTGTTTCCATGACATGTGCTTTTATAACTTGTGCTCCCTGAGGTAAATGGCACAATTTGGACTCAACAGCTGACAACTCAGCAGTTCTCTGCCTGTGGGATAAAGGAAAGCTGGTTCTGTTGTAGCAACAGTTGACCTCACTCCAGTGCCAGCTCCAGACAGTGCACGGAAAGGAGGGGGGACATATGCCCTTCAAAACCTTACACCCTGACCAACATTCATTCCAATGACTTAGGGTTATTTTTAGCCTAAGCATTTTCTGCTTACAGTGAAACCTGCTACTAGGAATGATTCCAAGAGACAGCAGCAGGGAAAGGCAGACAGCAGCAAAGTGGCAAAAGCCACTGCTGAGCTTCTGGTGCTTGCAGGAGTTCAAGGACCTTACGGACACAGCAGCACAGCTTCCACAGTCTGTAAATGTGAGGACTGCAAATTTTCCAGAAGAAGGAGGATAGCAGCGAGCAGCAAAAAAGTGATGATGTGTATGAAAAACAGTCCCCAGGTATATTTCTAAGGGACACATAAGAACTTCCAAAGATAATTTAGACTAGTTAAAATCTGTTAGTTTGTAAGTCAGTAAGGAAGGAAGGCAAACAACACAGGGGGACTTCTGTATTTTTTTAAAGATAGGTACCCTAGCTGCCCCTCAATCCCTCAAAATACAGGTAATAAAATAGGTCTGCTAATCCAGGAATTTATATGGCACTCATCATTGCCATGCTAATGACTCTAGTAGAAATCCATATGATTCTGTCATTTAAGCACGTATAAAACCCAAACTTTTGATGCTTCAACCTCAAAGAGACCTGCTCAAAAATCCCACTTAGCTGAAGGCAAATATTAGAGAGGAAAAAAAAAATAAAAGGAGAGGTGATGACAAATTTTGTAGGTATCAGCATGCACATATGCAGTTTCATCTTTGACAGGGTCATACCACTTGCCTGACGCTTAAACACTCAGAAGTCACAAAGCAATTACTCCCTGCTTGTATCTGCTGATAAAATGAGCACAGAATCAAAGAACCAGGTTCCAAAGAAAAAAGCTGTTGCTTTTGTTTAAAGACATAGGAGAAGAAAGCAGCAGGAATTTTCCTTTTTCTGAAGCAATGCAAGTCACTGCAGCACTTGAGGGGGTATCAGCAACACCTCAGGCTACTCAAAGTGACAGATGAGTCAGGATAAAGGCTCCTCCAGCCCTTCTGTCGATGGTATTTCTCTCTGAAGCTTAAGTAACCACTGACTCAGTGCAACACTCATGTCCTTGTGAGAGGACACTCACTGGAAGTGTAGGATCGGGGTCTCCAGGTCTTGGTCCCAAGGATTATTTTCATCTTTTACATTAAACTGTTTACAGAACAAAATGTATCAACCAGCTTTGAAGCATAAAGCACTTCTCAAGTCTTATCTAGAAGCAATTTATTTGTCTTATTTTTAGACAGAAATGTGAAGCCTACCAGTCAAGAAGTAATCATAACTAAATCTCAAGGGAAAAGAAAAACATAATCCATCTGCATCAGCCTTGTGATATACTGCACTCTGCAAGATGGAGTCAGTATTTACAAACATCTAGGTTGTTTAAATACATCTTATCACAAAGCACAAAATTTGCTGTCACACACTCATTGGATTAAGCAATCCAACACTCATAGTCTGAAACAGCTGATTCAAATGCATTTAGAGATTCTGTTCTAGCATTACCCATGGATGTTAATTAATTCAGGTATTTTTAAAACATCTTCTAAAGCCCTGAGCTGCATGATGCTGAAATAGATGTGATCTTATGGCCAGAGACTACAAGTCAACTTGAAATTAAAGAACAATGAATACCTGCTAGTGTAGCAGCAGCAGCTTTGTCACCTGTGAAAAAGTCTTCCTCTCTTTGAGACAAGCACCTCCACCCGTATGGCTGTTCCCATGTATCCCTCATTTGCCTTTGGCAAATCTGTGAGAATGCCCTCACCTAAAGGTTAAGTCTCTCCCTTTCCTCAGCACACCTGTAAAGGGATTTTGCACAATCTAACTCACAAATAATGCTACTGGTTGCTCTAGATGACTAAAGTGCTGTGTTTTGAGAGTGCACAATGGAAACTGCTATCACTTAGTAATCCTGATAGAAGTTTGAATAGGTGAAATAGTGATAAGATGAAAGGATGCAAAGACTTAGTAAACAAAAAGCAAACAAAATCAGGTGATCTACTCACTCCTAGAAGTTATATTCCAAACCAGCTCCAATTTAGTGATTTTTAAGCTTTCCTTTTGTGACCTTCTGCAACATTTTTCCAGGGTAGAACACAGCCCTGCAGTCTTCTGACACTAGTCTTTCTTTTCTCAGACCTCTCCAAAGTAACGCACAGACCCATCTCCAGCTAATGGCCAGCAACTCATGCTGAGAGATATCAACCAAGGGCAGATGTGGTGCTTGCTATTCATTCTGTGGATACACTCACGGCATTTGCTCCTGTCTCTTCCACATCCAATTCCTCCCCCTCATCAAAGATTAATTTTTGTTTTGATCTTGATTAAAATTGTGGCCAAATCCAGGAGACTTCTAGGTCTATTCTCACCTTTATGTACAGAAATCAACAGAAATCAAAGTTTATCACCAAAATCGTGCAGCATGAAATGGTTGATAAGCTAAGGACAAGCACTGACTTTTTGCAGATCAAGGCACTCATGCATTCTTCCCTACAGGATGTACAAAGCTTTATATATAAAGCACGTGGGCACTGATGGATCTACACCAAAAACACATACGGTCTCGGCTGGCACTGCCACATGCTGATTTGAGAGGGAACACGGCATGACATGGAGTTTAATCTTTCTCACAGTTACTAAACCTGCTTAGTCTTATTAGTAGTCTGGGTTCATGCTGTGGGGTTGAACTAAAGGTTTAGGAAGAATTTAAAGAATTCTTCTATAGTAAGGAGAAAAGGCAGAATGGACATCCAGGTGAGATGTCGAAGGCAAATCACACTGCCTTACTTAGGTAACAAGCTGAGCTTCAGATACAGCAGAAATCAAACCAATTCCCAGGCTTTCCTGAAGGAAATTTGACAGGACATGGCCTTGATAATGCAATATAAATATTTGCCTGTTTTTGCAATGGCAACTTTAAGTATGAAAGCCTGTTGAAAAGAATCAGAGTGACAATTCCTACACAAGAGCTCACCATACCACTCTCCTCGGTATTAGGTGATTATAATACCTATCCAAATCTTCACTCCCATTCATAGCAAACTGCCCAGGCATTACCACCAACGACAACTGAACAAACCATGCTTATAACCAATCCCTCCCGAAGTAACACATAGCATGCCACGACAACATAATCAGTTCAAATTTACACGCTGAATTTTAACAAGGGAATAACGTTCTTTACAGAACTGCCTCAAAGGTTTTGAGAAATCGTTTTCAAACACGGTATCTACATACATTAGAAATTCAACCGCTCAAAACAGACAGAGCTGCCGCTGTGCCAGAGTCCCTGTACAGCCAGTGTGCGGAGAGGCGCCCAGAATGTCTGGATGCTCCCCAAACACAGAAGGGGCTCCTGAGTCCCCTCTTATGGTCCGTTTTTCAAAAGGGCGCTACTTATTTAAAAAAAAAAAAAAAAAAAAAAAAAAAAAAAAATAAAATAATAAAACTACAAAAAGAGGCATAAATAGTATTTACCCGCTGCTCAGTCTTCGAGCCAGCCAACCTGCCGGCCAGCAGAATGAGCTGTTGACAAAACACAGCCTCTATTTAAGTCGCAGCTCCGGGCAGCGGCAGAGAGGAGCCGCCGGTCTCCCCCGCGCCCCCGAGGGAGGCTGCCGCGCTCCGCACCCGCACCGCCTCCGACC
>JAODKT010001744.1:11975403-11995073 GCA_027576195.1 Cossypha heuglini
GGGGGGGGGTGGGCGGGGGGGCAGATGGTGAGTAGCCTATGCTAAGGGAACTGAGCTTTTGATCTTATCTTGTGATCTTGATGTAACCAGCACACTCCTCACCATTCCTTGACTTGAGTACAGTCGTTCATGCATGTTATGTCCAGTAACGCTCATTCTTTCCACCTCTGCTGTAGTGTGGCTTGTGATGCTTCCACAGGCAGGGATTTCCATTTGTGTTTCATTCAGCTAAGTCTTAATACCTCAGTTAAACATGTCTACGGGGGCTACAGTAAACTGATGCCTGAGAAGGAGCTTGGTGCTGAAGTTCCCCTGCTATGGCAATCTCCATGCTGTAACCAATTAACAGCTGCAGGCCTGCTTTTCAATCTAAGCAACTCTGCCGTCCTACAGGTGGTTATACCTCAGTGGAAAGTACAGCATATGCTTAATCATCATGTTGGATGCATCGTATTGCTGAGTCTAATACAGAAGCGTGAGAGGTCAGTTGTTGAGACAGTGATATAGGACACAGAATAGTTCTTGGGAAGGAATAAAGCTAAATAAATTTTTGAAGAAACCAACAAATGGTAACAATCTTGCTGATTGTGGAAGAGATTGGTGGAATCAGTCCTAGCACTATGATTTATGGATATGAAACTGAAGAGGTCCATTTTGTACAGTAGTGGAAGGGCCTAATTACATAAGAAAAAAGAGGATTTATGAGAGTCAGAAGCAATTTAGATTTGTAATAGCCAGAGAAGCATGTAAATCTGAAAATAAAAGATACCAAGAATGTCTCAGACATTCATATGCTTGTAATTTTACAAGGCCCTTCACTGGCTCCCTGACAGCAGCATATCACATTCAAACATGCTGTGGTGTTCTATGCAACTTTCAACTATGCTCCTTATTTCACAACTCTTTGTCACTGTTGTGTTAGCTCTATTTCCAGTGCACTGCCTTTCCCAGCAGTCACACTTTTCTGATCACCAATTTAGCAGCTAGATATTGCCATGCTTTATCTATTTCTAAGGGATCTCACCGAGAAATGCCCTCTGTATTACAAGGCTTAGTAAGTTGTTGCTTCAGATTTTCTGTGCATCAGTCCATGGCCTGAACATGTCTGATGAATGCTGGATGAATTTGAAGTACTCTAAGCTGTTATGAACTTTAGCTGCACTCCAGAGGTGATCTCCACATCAACAGGAACCATTCAACCAGAATTCATGTAACTCAAGCTGAGCTGCCAGTTTCAGTGAATCCTGAGTAAGTTGCTAGAATTTTCAAAACTGTCCTTGCACAAAGCTTCCAGGCAGCAACACCCTCTCCCCACATTGAACTGTATCTAGAGAAAGAAATATGACTTCTCCAGCACTATCCTTGGATAGAGCTGTCAGGCCACTCACTGCTTGGAAGCAAATTTCTATTGCATCAGCATAGAAGTAGCAAGGCAAAGAGAATTCAGCTAGAGAGGAGATAGAGATATGTAACAAATGCTTTTGAGGAGAACAGGAAGTTCTGTATTCACATGGTGCACAGCATTCCTCTTATCAGTCTTTCCATGTAATTTTTCACATGTGGGTTTCAATACTTCTTGACACAGTGCATCAGAGCTTGGGATGTTATAGTATTAAACAATATGCAAATAAGATGCCTCAAGATGTGGCCTTGGAGGATATGATGGCAAAATGCAGTTACTAGAAGTGGCTTTGTCCTTTCTGGGTCTGACTTAAGAAATACTGGGGTTTTTTTGCTTGTGTTTCATTTGCCCTTGTTAACCACAGTTTTCTTGTAGGCTAATAAAAGGTCTGCATTTGAACACAAACAGAAGTGCTAAGTTTAGTAAAGCAGATAATTCCTGCATGTTTGGAAGCCAGGTTGAAAAAGGTTTTCATAAAATCAGGGAATTGTTTGCATGAGGTTATATTGCAGCAAATTCTGTATCTATTCTGGGAGTTTCCATCAAGGTGGACCTATTTTTGTTCTCAGCTTTGTTTTTATTATTGTACAAAAATAACTCTATAATGACATATAATTCTAGCCTAGTATTGACTTAATTACTTATCTGTGTTCATCCTTACATCCTCCCATCTGGTGTAACATGCACTTTTGTTTTCAGTAGTTTGAAGACTAATGGCAATATTAATTTGCCTCTGCATAACCTGGTAAAGCCAAAGGAGCTGCCTGCATGGGGCCTGATTTGTTGTAGCATCAGTGCTGCAAGGCTGAGCTTCTTCAGGCAGAGAACAATTTTCTGCAAAAAACTTTTTAGAACACATGTGGACAGCAGTGGAGACACCAGAAATGTATGTACATGCTGAAAATTGTGTGACTGAGCATGCTTTTTCTTGTTCCCGTTCTTGGCAAAGCTGGATGTCTAGGCAGCTTCATTCCCCACTGGGGTCACACGAGATGCAGACCAACCAGGTGTCACAGAACCACATTTGTCAGCACTGAGCTGAAATGGATTCACTTTCACACTTGTCTGTGTTCTGTCCTCCCTGCTCTGAAACACAGCACACCTGGGAGGCTGCAAAGCACATTCTTCAGACAGATACTGTGAGTGCATGAGGCACAGGCTTATACATGTTAATGAGTTGATGCATGTGTTGGCCTAGATTAGGGTTTGGCAAGTACTTTTTCTGCCACCAGTGTGAACTTCAGCATCCATCATATGTCTCTTATCCTGCATTGTGTTAACATAATGCTTTGCATAAATCCATGTGGTAACACAGATTGAGGAAACAATTACTTCTTTTTCATTTTTTTTTTTTAATTATTTTTTAATTTTTATTTTTTTCTTCTTTTTATCTTTTTTTTTTCCTTTTCTTCTTTTTTTTTTCAGGTTTCTGTTTTCCTTTTTTTTTTTAAAATCAACCTCCCCTCAAGTTATTTTTTAACTGAATAGATTTGCTGCTGCTGAGTACAAACATCAAGCCTCTGGAAGGCTGGTAGGAGGTAGGAATAAACAGGAATAAACAGCCAAGGGCAAAGTTTAAAAGGCTATAGGTCTGGAATTAACATCCAAGGGCAGAAGCTGAAGGAGCTGTCCTGCTGTGTGTAAAACCACAGTCCTGGGCTGTAGGCTGAGGTTAGTCTGGTGGAGGTGCTGAGTTCAAAGTTCAGCTTTGTGCCTTAGCCGTTGGGTTGGAGTATTTCAGGCACAACCAGGGACTCAAGCACACTTGCAATAGCCAGGATGGACTGACAGTAAGAACCTGAGGAAAAAAGGAACTTGCCTTCTGTCCATTGTCTGAAGCATCATGGTTGAGGGAGGTGAGCTGTGTCCCTAGTTGCAAAGATCATCTGGACTCTTCTCTTTGTGAGCCCACATCTGAGCATGACAGCAGTGCTCACCCTCCACAAAACTCTACAACTCATTTTGGATGCCCACTGCAACAGGGAAACTAACTTGCCAGGAATACCTGACTTTGAAGAGAACATACATGCCAGAAGCTTTTATTAGGCTCCTAACTTCTATTTTTGAGGTAGTTCAGTGGAGCCCTGGTCAAGGTGTTTGGTTTTGGCGTGCTGGCTGTTGCAGTCTCTAAGTATTGAATGTCTTGTCAGCCTGTGCCTGTTCCTGTTTAATGCATGGGACTGCTGTGAAATGCAGCCTGGGGTTGAACATGCTGAGTTGCAGACAGTGCAGCACGTGGCATTTTAATGTTCCTCATACTTGGATAGGCTGCTAGCTCTCCTTCATGTTAATGAAAATTGCAAATTTAAAAGTCAAGGTCCTGACACACTTTCTGCTGAAATAAAATATATAATAAAAAATCCACATAGGCATCTAATGAACAGGGGAAAAGGCTCACAGGAAGCAACCTGCTGAGCACAGAGTACTTGTTCTAGCCAAAAGGAAATTCCTGTTGTTTCATTTGTTTTCTCCATTTTTCTTTCCTCCACACAGCTCTGTAAGCTGAGGTTCTGTTGTCTTTCAACTTTTGTGTACCAACAGACAACAATTCCACCATGCCTTGTTCCAGACCCCTGGCCTTATGTGTCGTCTTCCCTCTTGTGCCTGCAGTTGGTAAAACTGATGCCAAGGAAGACTCTGAAAGTTTCTACCTGTTAAGATGTAGAATATACACACTCTGTGAAGTCACATTTAGATGGAGTCTCTTTTGACTTTGGAGATTATAGTATTGACATAAATCTTTTGTGTCACATCTTGCCCTATGTACTCAACTGTTCTACTCAAGCCTCACTTAACTGGCATTTTTGGCTCTGAAGCCCTCTCTTGCATTTAAACACCAGGGAAATTTGCAAGGGAGAAACAACAAATGCCATCATAAATGTGCAGACAGGCTTTAAGGCTTGATTGGGAAGTGGAAGACCTGGGGTGCAATGGGAAGGGGTGCTCCAGAGGCTTCTGCGTGCCCCCAGGATGCTCTGGCCGCCTCCTTAGGCTAGAGGGCACTGTCCGCGCTGATTGTGAGCCATGAACACCCCTTAAAACCCGCAGGGAAGCAGTGGAGGCAGAAAGGGCTGAAGCGGGAGTGAAGGTGGTTGTGCGAACAGCAGTGCCTGGGTAGGGACCGGGAAGTGCAAACTTCTGGTCCCTGCTCCAGGGCATGCTTTTTTTTTCCGTTGTGTTCGGGTGGAGAAACCGTGCGTTTTTCATACAGAACACTGAGGCTTTCTCAGAAAGCTGGGAAGAAACTTTTATTTGCCCGTGACTGTCACACTATGATTCAGTCTGTCCCTTATTACAGACAGCAACCTTGACAACTCTCTTGTGCAATCCTACCACTTTCCCGGACTTCACGGGAACACAATCCTTTGTGTTGAGCTATTTCAGAATGGTCTGACTCCTCCCACCCTCAGAAGAGAAAGCCTGGACAGAAAGACTTGCAGAAACTCCCACTTCTTCGACACTAACGCAAGATGTGCCATTAACGTGTTTTCTTTTGACGTCCTAGTGGTAAAAGCTTCTCCCACATCCAGAGGAGGCAGAAGTTTCAGTAGCCGTGGGTATGTGCCAACCAAAGCTCTGCTGCAGTGAGAAAAGGTGACTCTGGGAAATTAGGGGCTGGTTATTCTCTTTCCAGCTGGGAACACAGGGCAGCACTGTCCTGCAGTGATAGCAGAGCAAGCATCTCACAGCTCCAGTGCCCACATCCCCGGGGAGAGGCTCTGGTGTTAGGAGATAAGGTTATATGCTGCACAGATGACAGTGGTTGCATAAATCATTGCTTTTTTTGGCAAGGAGTGGTTGCCAGAGAGACTGCAGGCTGCTGTTATTGCACATGGATGTGAAGTTTGTTCTGGTAGTGCGACTGGCTCCAACTCCAGAAAGAGGGAGTATACCCTACCCAGTACAGTCTTAGATTGACCCAGAAACAAGCAATTCACTTTTAGAAGAGAAAATTTTGGGGCAATCTTACCTTAAACACTAAAAAATGTTAGTTTTGCTACCTACTACAGTTCTGCAAATACAATTGCTTCTCTGTTTCTCTCCTTGTTTTGATTGGATGGTCGTTGTTTCTGTTTTTTGGGTTTTTTTGTTCTCCCTTCCCCTCTCCTTTGCTCTTTTGTTTAATTATTCTGCAAGTGGTTAAAAGCTACTCTAGCACTTTCTTATGAAGGTCTATAGTCTGTGCTGCCAAGTGTTACAGAAATTTCCAGGGAGTTAGCTCCTGTTCTATCTGCAGCAGTCACTGACCAAATGTGATGCTATTCTTACCTTTTGAGATAAACCACAAGCTGCAGAACCAACCCACTAATAGTCTCCCAGAGATGCCTTAAATTTTCTCCTCTAATTTCAGCACTGTACAGAGAAATAACTTTCACGGGAAATCTCTGAACTGGAAACAAATGAGAAGTATGGCACGCTAAAGATTAAAGAGGAAGGGTTATCTTTGTGTTTAGCTAGTCATTTGCAGCTTACAGCAGTTTGGAAAGATAAAGCTATGTAACTGTTAAATTTTATTAAGGGACATAAACCAGATCTGTAATTTACTAGCATAGTGTGTATGTTTAATATCAAATCTGGCCAGGCAAAGTGACAAATCTCTTGTCTTTGATGTATTCAGGAGCATATCAGGCCTATGCAAACCTTTACTGTCAGTTTTAGTGGGAAAAAAACCGTAAGACCTATACTCTCACAAAACTTTTCCTGAAAGTGATGAACAGAGCAGAGAGGGTAACTGTAGTGACATTATCGCTAGAAAGATTGTTACTTTACCACTATGACTCTTTCTTCTCTGTAATTTTGTTCCTAAAAGCCAATTAACGATGTTTAAAGGGACTGTGTTAATGCTTGCTTTGGAAACAAATGTAATTAACACATAATTTGTGATTTTGCAATTTTGCTTTTGAAATTAATGCAACACTGAATTTGATACATTTTGATTTTTCTTGAGGAAGGGTTTTATGCATGAAAACTTATTTTGTTAGTTAAAAGGGAAAAACACTGGGCAGCTTCTGAATAATCTTGGTAAATTAATTAATAATTGCTGATCAGTCTATATCCAAAATGCAATCAATATCCAAATTTCACATACCACTTCTGTTATAAAACTTAGTTTTCTTTTTGTTCCAGACTGGTAAATTTTCTATATTCTTTTGATTTATTATTGTGAAAGTATTTAATTTGGTTTTACAAAACTTAGAAAAAGAGGTAAAAAATGCTCTACCAAGGGACTATATTCCACAACATTTTACTTTTCCAGTCTATGTTTTTTGTGACCTTCAAAATCTCCTATTTAGGCCTAATAAGTTCTGAAAAATTAACCTATAGCATGTAAAATAATCAAAAATTATTTAGATAATGAAGAATCTATGGCATTCTATGAACACAAGAGGACCTCCATGACACTATTTTTATATGAGTCCTTCATCCAGCAAAATCCAAGGTTGTGATAACTTGTGAAAAGCAAGAGAAGTTATGCAGATCCAGACCTAGAGAAAAGAAAACATGTAGAGCTGCCTTAGGCATCACCAGTCTCTACCTCCCTGGTGCTCTTTGGAGTGAGATCATCTTGACATGATTTTGACGACAGGAGCTTGGAATCTCTACAAAGTACATCTTTTGGCACTGATCTCTCAGGTTTGCAAAAGGCGTATAAAATGCTGTGTTCTTGGTTTCTCAGTGAAGTCACAGGACTCTCTTGGGGTGTTCCAGTATCCTTAAGACGTTTATCCATTTTCCCACTTCTTCGGAATAACAGAACTGAAACCACTATTTGTCCAGGGAATGTGTGACTCTTGGTATTTTGTGAAAAAACAGCAAAAAGCATTTTCTCTACCCCTAACTTTTGCTAGGATGACTTTTCTGATACATATTTGTGAATGTCTGCATAGCCAACAAAGAAATGAATGAGCAGGAAGAGAAAGTAGCATAGAAATAGAAGTCACTTGGCATGAGCAATAAAAGTTACATGAGAGCTCCTATGAGTGCTGGCTGAAAGAAACAGGGACTTAGGAGCAGTGGGAGGGAATCCAGCTGTTAGAGGCTGATATACTCAGGAATACAGGCTTACCAGGGTCTTTGCACATAAACTAGGGTACATCACAAAAGGTCTGACTCTGTCACTGCCTTCTTCTCTGAACAAGACTCATCTATAACAGCCTAAATTTTGTTAGTTGTTTAAATGAAGTGGGGGACTCGAGCGGAAATTTTACTTGTAAGGCTCATAAAAAATGAGCAGGAATTATAGTATACATGAATCTTAAGAATATTCTAGATACAAAATATAACTCCTGAACATTGAATAGGTGCTCGATGTCATGTTTTGTTTTCAACTTGAATGGTTGCTACAACAGCCGAAAGAGCTGGCAACTGAACTGAAAACTTAAATACAGAGTACCCAGTCTTCATCTACAAGGCAGTCTTGTATAAGATGTTTTGAAGAGATTGCAGGTTTTGCTCTGCTTCACTCAAATGATTTAGAAATATAAATGACAACATAAATTACATGAGAAGTTAATTTTCACAGGCAATTTCTGTATTGGAAACAATAATTGGAAAGCATGGGGCTATGGTGGTTAAGGTGCAAAGGTGAAAGATTACTCACAGGACAGTGGCCACAGATTTAAAAATCCAGTGATTATTGAATTCTGGTATGAAATATTTTTGCCACTGAGCTCAGCCAAACAGTATAATCACTGTGAAGACAAGGAGATTAATTTTAAAATTTATGTGCTCTCACTGCTAGTATTTGTTTCTGCAATCATAAACCAAGAGTTTTGAGTTGAGATGCCCCTTCTGAAATAATGTGAAAATGCTTAAATAAAAAAAACAAGCAAAAAAAACCAGAGGGGGAGTAAAGGAGGGGCAAATACACGCAAATGCACCTGCCACCAACTCCTGAATACAACCATTTTCATATTAGAACAAAGGAAATGTATTTTAAAAATATTTTTAACAATAATTAAGTGTCCATATTCTGTTACAGACACTGTCAAAATCATCATGTACCTCTGAAAATTTCAGTGCAGAGAGAAGACTAGAAATAATTTGTAAGAATGAACTGAGGTGCTTTGGCCAGCTTTTCTTTTTTTCCTCCTCTTCTTCTTTTTTTTTTAATTTTCATTTTTATTTTTTAGCCATAATTCTACTTTTTATGTATTCTGCTTGTGATTTTTAAAAACACATTACCACTGACTTCTCCTGAGTGACATGATTTGATAATGATAGACTTGAACATTCAATATTTAGTGATCCCATATGATTTTCATTGGAGTCAGATGAAGAAATGCACTGGTGATTTTCATAGATAAAGGCTTAGAATAAGATTAGAAGTTTTGAATCATTTCGTATTTAGTAACACAGACAGGTGCCAGCTTGAATGTCTATAAAGCCACATGTGGAGATAGGCAAAAAAATGCATTTTAAAGAAACTCATACATGAAGATTATCAGCAAGATTGTTAAGATGAAAGGTTTATTAAATTATGTTTATTTCCTATTAAAAATAGAAGTCTAGAGCATATTTTGTAAAAGTCTATCAACTCACACAGGAAATGACAATGATAACGTGACCTTGAACTTGTAACGGGGTGAAAAACCTTTTCTGAAGTCCTCAATCTGCAAATCGTGAGCTGTTCAAAGTTCGTTTGTTTGAGAGATGATGCCTGCAGCAACAGATGGAACCTCCCGAGGAAGCCTGAGTATATTCAAAAGCTTCCGAATGATTCCAGTAAAAGCCCTTGTACAGAAAGTTCCAGCTCACTTCTTGTTTACTTGGTTAGCTGCTGTGGAGGAGTCACATAGGATTTCCCTAGCAAATCACATGTTCTCGTATTGCGGCATCCTTGAGCCAAATGCATAGAAAACCTTGGGTAACCTTTTCTTCTTCAATATACACAGGCAGAAATAATCTGTTTTCAACATTTTTGGCCTCTGCATTACATAGACAATGGCCAAATAATGACCTATTTCAGCATATTTCCTCCCCTGAACAGTATCTGTATAATTTTCCGTCAGCCTTATCCTTAGCAGACTGGAATTTGTAAGTAAGAGGGTCGCACATGTAGTAACATAACATGAATGTAGGTTTACAATTTTGAGTATTAGTTCACAGGAAATTACTCTGTTCCAAATGCTGTGAGCTATTTTCCTGTGCCTACTGAGGGACAAACAGAACTGAGGCTGGAAGAGGCTCTGAAAGAGTTTTTGGAAAGTCTGGCTTCCAATATCTGCTTCTTTCTTAGACGCTTCAAAGTCATACATGGCCTCGCCCTTGAGCATTTGGCTTTCATAACTAATTCTCTGAGCACTGGGAGCAAGTGCCTTCAGTCAGTGTTCTTATTGCAAAAGATGCCTAAAGATAGCCAATACAAAACCAGAACAACACAGATTTCTCCAGATTCCTTCTAGAATGTGTTAAGTTGAATGCTTGTCATGAGAAGGGGAGATCTGATTTCTAAACCCTGCTCCAAGGACTGTGCCTTGAATTCACTCACTATTTAACAAAAATAGCCCTTTAAACAGGACCAGAACCCAGGACTCCATTAGTCTATGAAAGTGTTACAATTACTGAATTAATGCTGTCTTTTTCCTGCTTGGAGACCTGAAGTCTTTCTACAGAATGACTTGGCTTTCACAGAAGGGTTAAAAAAAAACATTGATTGCCTCTGTCACACACACTGTTAAGGAATACCTGTCTTGTATATGCAGTTTTCTACCAAATGTGTAGAACACTTTAAGTCGCTAGTTTCTTTACTGTCTACACAAAAGAGAGCTGCACTTACACTTCAAAGTACCCATGGCATTGAAAATATAATATGTATTCTGGCTAATCATAATAAATATATCATTTCCAGTTCACACTGTTTTGCTGACTTGTGCAGAAAAATTTATATAGGCTTTCCTGTTATATCTGTAAAAGATTTTCATTCTCCTTGTAGAGGAGGGATAGCACACTCATTTCTATTGATGTTGAGGGGCAACAGATTTTTCATTGCACTATTTATTTTCACTGATGTCACCTTTACTAACTTGTGCTCTTACCACAAGTAAAACAGAATCCACTTAAATGCAATTTATTCTTTTTAGAAGACTGTTATGACAGATTTATTGTTTTCTTCATTTCAAGCAGAGTAACTCAGAAAGTATTTTATCTAATGGTGGCTTTCTCACCAGTCTCCTTCCACAGAAGGCATTAACATCATTGACACCACAACAACATTAATATTGATAAAATATATTTTTAAGAACAGCAACCATTCACTTCAGGATTTCATGTTAGTACTAAAGGCTTTGTTCAAATCTTTGTCATGGAGAAGCTCCCTTTGAATCCAGTGGGCTTTGGATAAGTTCCTTGGATTCTGGGGCCAGAAAACTTTCTTCACTAACATAGATTCATTGACTTGGACAGGTACCTGCAGAGAAGCCATGGTACGTTCTCAGTAGGTGACAAAAGTTACACAAATAGGAATTTTAGTCATTCAGTAATGACAACAGCCTAAATAACAGGTCTATGACCATACTAGAGGTCAGGGTTATCTGGAGCAAACTAGGCACCTAATTTTTATGAAATAAATAAAATATTTCCTCCATCATACTGTATCTTGAAATACAAACAGAACAGAAGCTCTAAACTATAAAAAAAAAAAATTACTGGAAAATATTCCTTCTCTTCAAAGAATACTTTGCTGCCCAGGTCAATAGTTCAGACACTCATTTCCAAGGTGATCTGCACAAGTTTTCAGTAGCACACAGCCTTCCCACATTTGTACAGCACTGAAGAGTTAATGTCTTCAGTAACTTTTTAGTTTTTGCAGACCATAAACTTTGCAAAAACACAGCATTTTGTTTAAATAATGTGTTTAGTTCTCCTAACCAACAGAAATTAAAGGTTTTGGAAATCATGTCAAGCTCACTGTATAGACTGTGCACAAACTTTGTGGTTGCTTTTGTGTCCTCAGTGACTCACCCAAAGCTGTTTTTGTATTCTTAAAATATAGATTTAGCTTCAACTTCGGTTCAGCTTTTATAGTAACATTTAATGCACTCTGTGTTCAAATCTGGAAGATATTTGTAAAGTAATTTATCTTCTCTCTGTGCCTCTCACTATTTTCAAAAAAGTACTTGTGTACCTTTTATTTCTGATTCAATTGTAGATAAAACTTAACACAAAGCAAAGTTTAAAAATAATTCAGTTAAAAAATCACTTACTAGAAGGAAATACCCTCCTCTAGATTTCCAAGATCATAGGTGGCACTTTCTTCAGTGGTTTCATGAAAGAATACAGATTAAAGACTTTGGCAATCAATAGTGATCAGCTGCTTTTGAGTGGAAAAGGACAGTTTATACACTCTTCTTTAGATAATTGGAAAGCATCCTTAAGCATGAGCATCCAAAACTTTCTCATGCTCTTGAAATTAAAAAAAATCACTATTTTTCCCCATTTTGGGCATGTGACATGGTTGCATTAGGAAAACCGCAATGTAACTTCATAGCTCATATTGCTACTGAGGTATTATTTGGCACCAAGCATAATGTTTTAAATACAAGAACCAGGAACATTATTATTCAGTACTGTGTATTTCAGGGCAGAAGTAGGTGCATTTTCAAATACTTAGGCAAAAAGCTAGATCTCCAAAAAACAAGTGGGAAAGAATTTTCCTTCATAATGGCAATTAAATCTGTCTTGAAATCTAGTGTTTGATAATTCTGGGCAGATGAGCTCCTGCGGCACATAATAAATGAGCAGTGAGCTACATCTCAATTTTTGTTATTACTTTCAATCCTGTCTGTGTGGCCAGCCCAGCAGTACAGTTTGCACGACAAGCACAGCTCACTTTAGCCTCAGAGACACCGGGAGCTGGACATTTCCTTCATTTTTTTCAACTTGGGGAATATGTTCAAACTTCTGTTTAAGTTGAAGTAGAACCACTTAAAATATAAGGCTCCTCCTTTCTTTATTTTGAGACCTAGATGAGTGAACTCAGGTGTAAATGGTGGATCTGGGCTGCTCACCATTTGGCAGACTGTAATTTCAAGGTACTCGTCTGTTGCATGCCTGTCTCCTATGGCATATGGGTATGCCTGTGAGGCAGAAATCTCTGCTGGTGGTCCATTTCATTCCCACATTCTTCCTGCTTTCCCCTCTTCATGTATTTAGAGAACATAATGACTCACTTTGCCCCAAACTCCTTCTGCTAGGGCACATTTTTTGTGTAGCTGGTCACACGTATTAAGAGCACAGTTTTAACTTAGTGTTTCCACTTTTCTTCCTTTTGATTGACCAGCCTCAAGCAGCAGCGGAAGAGTTTTACCCAGATGCTTCTTGTTCTGCCTTGTGTCATCTTAACCACACACTTTGACCACTGAAGCTATGGGGATTAAATGACTATTCACATTCTTTATTGACCCCCCATTATTCTTAATTAATTTTCTTACCCACACATGCTTGAGCAGTATTTTATTTCTGAAGTTATTTCAATTATTTGTCTTTTTAGTAAATGAACAAGTGTCACTTCTATGTAAAAAGAAGAAGAATTGAAATTGTCTGGTATATTCTAAACTCTGGTATTCTGATATAAAAATAAAGCAACACATGTTCCTAATACATTTACCTCCTCAGACTGATATTAATTTCAGTATTCCCACTTAAATTCTGATTGTCAATACTCTGAGGTACTTTAGCTGTCGATATTCTGATCTCTACATTTATCAGCTGATAGAGAAGCTTGTCTAAAATTCTCTTATCTGAGTAGGTTTTATCTTCATTTATCTTAAGTCCCATTTTTCTTTCTACTTCCTTGAGGTGTCAAATTTTTCTTTGTATCTTATTTTCTTCTTTCTGCAAGTACCAAAATTACTAGTGACATCAGAGGGACTAGTAAGGATGACCTAATTTGTGTTCCTCCAGAAAATTTTATACTTGTGCTATGGCTCCCAGGACATCTTAGGAAAACTCAACAAAGTCAGTCTTTCTGTGTACTTGCACTCCCGTTTTCCAGAAACCATATTTCTATTTAGTCGTTCTCTTCTGAGTAAGGGAAAGGTATATACAATGTTGCAAATGGATACAAGGAGTAGGAAGTTTTATGACACTAATTACTGTTTATTTCAACACTTTTTAAAAAATGCTGGGGAGAAACTATTTACAGTCCAACAAAGTCAGTTTCTATAGACTTTAATCTATCTTATCCCACCATCCCACAAAGTTCTTTCCATCATCTCTCTGGTTACAATTATTTGATTCTAAAATTCCCTAGACTTCATTCTTTTTTCTTGATGAGAGCTTAAACTGCCTTTTAAATCTCTTATAAACTTACCTTCCTCAAACAGCTCAGCTATCTTTAGCACATCTATACTAAGAAAGTCCCTAAAACCTCCCTCCCTTTCTCCCTGGGTCCATACACTGCAGTCTTGCTATCACACTCACAGCTGATCTTGTTTCCATGTGTTGTAGCTCTCAAAAAACACTCCCACAGTATGTGCATTTCCCTCTTGCTTCATTTGTTTCACCAAATCCTGAAAACCCTGCGTGGTCCTCTAGGTGCTTTTTTGCCTTATCATACCACACTTACCAAGAGACCAGCTTAGGGGTTCTACACTCACTGTTACGTGCCTGTCTCCAGTTACATTCCCATGAGCTCTTTCAATGCTTCTTTGTCCTTACATCTAGAATTCTCCTGAATTACCTGAATTATCTTTGATCTGTAATAATGTCTCCTGAAGCCTGTTTTTAACTGCTTCCTATTCCAGACTGTCTTGCAGATACCTGCAGGATGTTGTGTTACATCTGTAACTTGTCTACTAATTTTTCTAACCATTTTTTGTGCTGTCACACTCTTATAACTCTTCTGCTTTGCCTCTTGAGACAAAATATGCAATCTGATTACTGGGAACTATTTTGATCAATAAATGGATATGCTTTAACATTTTTATCAAGAATGTTTTTGTGCTATTCAGCTGTATCCTTAACTCTGACAAAACCAACTAATAAACATTAGATCCCTGTCTTCCTCATCTTCCTTTGCTACTTTTGTATTGGAGCCATACATCACTATTTGGTACCACACTTTGCAATATTCTTGAAGACTATTATCACAATCAAACAGAATTAATCTTGCAAGTTGTTAGCAATTTCTTTGCTGGGAGCACATTTTTATATTCCCTACATTCAGGGTGCTCCACTAACTTGAGGTACTGACAGTTTGCCTTTTTTTTTTTTTTCCTTCAAGGATTATAAAAATGGAGAATATAATTTCAGATGATTGATAATATATCAGTGGTGATACAGAGGGACATAATCTTATCCTCCTTTACTTTCTTCCTCCTTCTGACCATTGCTGCTAAAATAAATAGTGATTATCCTCCCTAAGAAGCAGAAGTAGTCTTGGATACCTTTCCCTCCATTTGGTGGAATCCTGTGACTGGTATCTCTCTCTTCATGGTACCACTCTCCATGAAGTTTATTTCAATTAAACTATTGCTTGTGTTGTCTGAGAAAACCGGCATGGATATAACAAACTTTATTAAAAAGGCTATCACGTGCATGTAATTTTATGTTTTCTGTGCTATAGTTTGGAGTACCCTTGCCTTGGGTAACAGTGTTCCTTGCATGTCTAGTTAGGATTTGTAGAGCAGAGGCTATTTCATGCACCTTAGAATGGAACAGTCAGTCTAACCTTCAAAGGCACCTAATGAATGAAGGCCACACTTCACAGAATTTGAGTACTTCTGTCCTTGCTCTCCTTTGAAAATTACAGCCCAAACACAATACTGAGTGCAGCTGTCAGAGATTTTGAGACATCTTACAGAAAATACATTTTCATGCTCTTTCTGTCAGCACTTATTATGTCAGAATAAGAGGCATATTGTCTTCTACAGAAGTTGTTTTCCAATATTCCTTTTTCATAATAAAATCAATTGAAACTGTTTAGGCAAAAGTCAGTATGCTCTCATCCTATCATGTCTAGAAGCCTATGGGAATTCCTGTAAAGCAAAAAATCACTATGTGGCCTGCTAAGTAAAAAGAGCATGAATGCCTTTCTCTGGGTATCTGTCTGTGTATCTGTGTCTGTGCATATCTGCACGGTGGTATTGCCACAGTAGATCTAATTTAACTGACAAAAGGAAACCATGACTTAGAATTTCTCCTCAGAATGTTTTTATCTCAAGTTCCATTGTTTGTATTCCTAGGGCACAGCCACTCTTTCCTGCTGTTGAGATGCCAGGATCCAGCTACAACGGAATAGGAAGAGAAGCAGTGCAAGGAAAAATCAGGCTGCTTATAAAGGATTGATTTGGCAAATTATATAAGCATTTTTTAACACAAGTAGATATTTCGTTTCTTTGTTGAACACAGATGGATTTTAGAATAAAGCATATCTCTATTCGGAAATGCTCTTTTGAGTCACTATCACAAAATGAACAATGACTCAGTGCAACAGAGAAGACTTTACAAAATCATCTGCTAGAGAGCATTCTGCAACCTGAACCAAGTTACACTCCTAAGCTGCACATGGAGAGCTTCTCTATGTATTTGTCACCCAGGTGTCAGTTGCAGAAGATATTAAAGAATTTCCTTGGTTCTGCTTCTTAACTGCCCAGCTGTGAAGAGTTCTGCAAGACTCCTGCAGGTAAAAGCATAGGGAGATGAGGTAAACAGGTTGGCATTGGCAAGGAGGGCAGCAGAAGGAACAGCAGCCATCTCAAAAAGCCTTTACTTCAGATGCCAACACCCTGAAGTACCTAGGGAATATGTTCTGCTCACATCCTGTGCTATAAAACCTTTCAAATTTTAAAGGAGAGAAAAAAGGGAAACTGAGGAAAATTCTGAAATGGTAAGTACTTGGGATGCTTCCTCTGCCATTCTAATAGGTGCATTTCTAATGGATTCTTATGGTAAATTATTGTACAGTAATACAACCACAGGATATACTTGATTGCAAATCTGGCCTGTGTACTTTAAGAATCATTTCAGTAGGGAAACAGATGAGTAGAGGAAAAGAGCAAGACACTAGCATGGAAATTAGGTCTGGGCTCAGCTTTATGTAATTCCACAGCTGTAAATCTTTGAGAACACCACTGGTGGTGAATGCTACTACAATATTCACCATTGTGAATGAGTAACTTCTTCTCATCTAGATAAAAGTAACAGGCTTTGGTTGAACACCCAGCATCTTCTGCATGTGGCATACAAGAGCTGGAGGTTCAGTAGCTGACAGAGACCCAGGAATACTGGAGATTAGAGCTGCCTGAGAGGAAACAATAAGAGTATGTGTATTGACACCACTGGTCACAGCCTCCCTCTCCCTCACAACTGGCACCATTTAGTGGGATATGTTTCCAATCCCATGATGGGGAGTTTGTGTGTCTGTGTGGAAGTATTTCCAATTTCTGTGAATCAGCATCTCAGCTGAATCAATTTGTGTCCAGATAAGTTGTTCTCATGAAAAAAAAGAACAAAAAAGGTCCCCATTATTATTTTAAGAGACTGTTAATTAAAACACTCAGCCTGTGACCTGGGGTATTGTCCAGTTCAAATTTGAGAACAGATCTTTCGTATGCCAAATGGGGCAGTTTTCTTCTATTTCTCCTGTAGAAGTTATCTCACTCATACAAACTTTTGAAATAGTCTTTGGGCAAGAAAAAGAGAACTGCTTCTGTGTCTTGATGCTGAGGACACAATTCTGGAGTGTTGTGATTCCTATCCCTCCTCCCAGCAGGTACTTCAGTATTTTATGTGAAGCAGAAAAACTTAAGCAGTCTAAATTGTCTAATACAAAGGGCAGTGACTGGAGACCTCAGCTGGGGGATGACAGGACCCAATTTAAAATCTTTCTTCTTCAAATGATTTGGAGTAAGGATGTAAAACCAATTCTTCCATTTACAGGGACTTCCTATTGCTGTCTGATTTTTGAGTGAAGGTCAATAGAGAGGCCTAATGTCTCGTGGTGGAAATTTCAGAAATGTTAAAGGCAGGAAGTCAAATACGGTGATTTTAAGCAGATAACCAGTTACACTGCAACTGATTTTAGAAGTTCGTGGTGGTAACATGGTACTGAAATCTGAAATACAGGAACTTTATTTTTCTCATAACTTTAGGTTCTGTAACTTTTGAGGCTTTGCTGAAACATTTTTCTTTCCCCTCCTTAGTGAGATTCTGCATTTTCACAATCAGATAATGGTTCCTACTTAGACTGGAAATTTTCCTAGTGGAGATCCTTATCAAAGCCTCGATATGCCCCTGAATGCAGTAAAGTGATCATCAATGTCTAATGCCTAGTGTGGCACTTCTGGGCTGGCAGTCTTGAGATACTGGATGCTGAAAGTCGATGGAATCGCAGCTTGTGTGTGACTATGCTGAAATTGTTTTCTCATGTACAATGGACAACTATGATATATGTAGTGCTTAAGCTGTAAATAGTCTTCTTACATATATCTTGGTCCAAAAGTTTGAATGTAAGATTTTTGAGTGGATCTGTTCTTGTTCCATTCCCAGAAAGCCCATCTGCTTTTTTTGAGCCAACAGTGTAATGTTACTTTCCCCTACAATTCTTGCCTCATTTAGCACAGAAATTCTATGACTGCTAATGATGGAGAATTACAGTACAATTAACTGTAATATAGCTTTTGGAACTGTATAAAAGTAATCAGTAGGAAATCGTGAGCCTTCTTTTCCTGCAAAACCTTACATAGTGCTAAAAAGTGTGTACTGCAGTACTTTTGAAAGTCATCACTTCAGACTGGGATTATTTGATTAAAACAAACTCAAGAAATGGGTTTATTCACTGTTTAGGTTATATAAATAAGGATAAAGTCTTAAATTTTTTTAGGATTTTTAAAAAGCACTGAATAGGTAAAACAAAAATTACTAGGCCTATGTATGGAAATCTTTATGAAGTCAAGCAAGCTATTGTTAACTACATTCAGCACTTAAAGAACTGAACAGGTAGATGTGGTTACAGTTCTCATCTTGCTTGAGAACTGCTGCCTATATTTATATTTACTGTGGACATGCTCCTAATGCCTATATTCATATCAACAACATTTACATGCTTTTAGTAACCTTGTTAAGAGCTTCTAGCCACCAAAAATATACTTGTTATTCCCTATGCTTTAGAAATATCCTGAATAAAGTGAACCTACCTTAATAAGCACCTTAGCATTCAAGTACCAAAATATGTGTAGACTTTTACATCTTTTAGTCTTCTTTACTGCATTGCCCATGAAGAAACCTTGTAAGGGAGACCACTTTCTAAAGGCATAAAAAATAATGTAAACACAAAATGTCATTTGAGCAGCTTCAGAATAATGCAATAACGTGAACTGAACATAAGAAGAGCTACAGATAATGTTTGTATGATGCTTGACTCAAAGAAAATATTTACTGAAAGAGATAGGGCAGGGTGCTGAATTTGATGAGTCTGGAATTAAGGACAGTAAACAGGATAAGCATCCACTCTGAAAGTCCATGCTTTATAGAGAATATGTCTGAAATAACTAAAGGAAAAGAGAAATAGGAAAACAAGGGAGCTTTCCCAGTCTCCTTTGTAGGAGTAAACAGGATTAGGTATAATGAGATTATCAAGTAATTCTGTGTGGCAACACCCACATAAATCAACAGACAAGGGGGAGGGAGATGGACTCTGCAGTAACTGTTAATAGCAGCAATGTACCAGCCATAAGAATAAGGCTCCTTCCTCCCCTGCCCCCTCCTCCCAATGTGAAATACTATTTTAGTTGTAGGACTATAATTAAAACTGTAACCAAGGATGGTGTCTGATAGCAGGAGATTTTCTGTCCTGCAGTCAGTGTGTTCAAGCAAGACAACAGGACGAAAAATGTTCCCATGCTGACCTTTTCCACAAGTCACCGGAATATTCTCTGGAATTTTCTTCTGGAAAATTATCTGGAAGCATATCATTAAGGACATACAAGTCACGAAAACTGGGGTAAATGTGGTTTCTGTCTGTTGCCACAGAAACAGCTCCATAATTCGGAGAGTATAACCCATCCTGGTAGAATATCCTCTTTATTAGTGATATTCTACCTGTATCAGAATCAAGTTTGTGATAACCTCTGGAGGAATATAATCCCACTGTCATTCCTGTTACTAAAGTCTTATCTGATCTTTGTTTTTCCTTTTCCTGTGCTGTCACTGGTGGACTCAGAGTTCATCATATTTCCTGTGCTATTTAAAGAACTTCTTGGGCTGGTGTATTATTTTAAGCCTGCCTCTGTATGCTTTAAAATGCCAACAGGAAGCATTTACCCTA
>JAODKT010001744.1:11995081-12011094 GCA_027576195.1 Cossypha heuglini
ATGGTTACTGTAGAATGCTCAGTTCATACAGAGAGACCAATTTGGCACTTTACATATATATATATACACACACATAAATATATATATAAACAGGATAAGGTATGAAAACAGAGAAATCTGGACCACATAGCATTTTTGTTTTCTGCCCAGTCTTCAAATATACCTTCCATATTAGGGAACCCTACCACAACTTCTCAGGAAGGTCTCTGAATACTACTTGGGAAGTGGCATGTATATCATGCTGAAAAAGTTGTGTTGTAGTAGAGGATGTTGTTATGGCTAAGGAGAATGAGAACTTCTGATAGCAACTGTCAGTGAAAGCAGAACTGTGCTGTGCCAGGATCATTTGGGTCCATCACTTCCAGAATTACTTCACGCGTATGAGATCTTCTACTATGTGTGTTCTGCTTCAGTTCAGTTAGAAAACTACTCATACCAGGGCCCCCCAAATGATTTATCCCTTTATCCCTAGGTCATTTTCAGATGATCTCTTTTCTCCTGTTGAGTCTAAACAAATAGAATGTCAACTTACTTGAAAGTTTTATGAAAGCTGCTTTTTTCCTATCAATTAGGGAAAATTATGGCTTATTATTTGTCTGATGAATTTGCATAGAAATGATCTAAGGCTCCTTGCAAAAGCCAGCAGGACTTCTTGCTGCTATGTGTCGTGGATCACAGACTGCCACTTCTGAGAAAGAGGAGTAACCTGTATGCATAGGATTTCTTTCAACCGTGACTGTAGGAGGACATAGGCCAGGTGTTTAACAAACACAAGTGGTATGAACACAACACATATGAAAGAAAATCTACTTAATACTTACTCATTGTTGTAGTGAAAATACCCTTCTCCTCAGCTTTATTTTTTTTATTTTTTTATTTTTTTTGGGTCTATGGTATTTAAAATGAAAAGCAAACAATAGGTCAGCTAAACCCAAACCAAGTTCTTGGCAGCTGGGTTCAGAGATGGAAAGATGCCAAGGGAAGCTGGTTCCTAAGTGTGAAAACAAGTATCAGGAACAATGAAACTATTTTTCTCAGCTATTCCTCTTGCGTAGGAGGCATGTAGCTATACAGATCCAAAATCCTCCTGCAAATGTTAGTGCTGTCATGTGTGTTAATTTCTCAACAGCTTGCAAGGACAGCAACATCCAAAGATAAGCCGGAAGCAATCTTTTCCCCACTAACATCCTCTTGCATGTGCAAGGGCAACTTTCTTGCCTTGAACTTTGACAACCACAAATCTTCAGATGCTCTCCAGGCTAATATATATAGAATATCAGAATGGCTAAGGTGGGAAGTGACCTCTAGAGGTCATCTGGTCCAACTCCCCTGCTCGAGCAGGTCCCCAGTTGCCTAGGACCATGTAGCATTACATGGACCATGCACACTATTAGTCTCCAAGGCTAGAAGCTCTATCTCTTCTCCAGCGAGCCTGTTTTTGTGCTCAGTGAGCCTTACAGGAAAAGAGGAAAGTGTTTCCTGATGTCCAGAGGGGGCCTCCTGCTCTTCAGTTTGTGCTGATTTCCTCTCAGCCTGTTACAGGGCACCTCTGGATAGAGCCTGGCTCCATCTTGTTTACAGATTCCCTTCAGGTTTTATACACATTGATGTGATCCCTACAGGAGCCTTCCCTTCTCCATGCTAAACATTCCCAGCTCTATCAGCCTGTCCTAATAGGGCCAATGATCTAATATGTTAATTACCTTAGTGGTCCTTCTCTGGACTCTCCAGTACTTCTGTGCAAGGCTTTTTATTTCCAGCAATAGCAAAGAGCACCCTCTGGGGTTGTTAAAATTCTGTTTTCAATCACAAACATGCTGAAAGAGGTAGGGTTTGTAGAATTCCCTCTTAGTTATAGTGGAAGGAAGGGTTAAAGTGTCTTCCAGTCCCTGATGCAGTGGTCTGCTCTCCAGCACTGCAGACAGTAGTGCTCCTCACATGCAGGATCTTCCCCTCATGAAGCTGGGCTGGCTGTGCACAGTGGCTGCATTGACCTTCTGGTGTTTTTCAATACCTCCCAGAATAATCTTCTCCATAACCTTTCCAGGCATTGAAGTGAGACTGGCAGGCCTGTAGTTTCCTAGGTCATCCTTCTTGCTATTTCAAAAGCTGAATCTCTTGCCTTCCTTTCTGTTTAGGATTAATCCATTCCTGCCTCCTAGCAACCAGTTGCCATTACAACTCTAGCCAAGACAGCCTGTAAACATCCGCTGTGTAAGTACCTAATGCAAGCTGAGTTAATGAACTTTTCCTAAGTACTGTTCCCTCTAGCTAGCACAGCCTAAGATCTGCACCACGTGCCTCTGTCAGCACTCTCAGAAATGAGATTATCAGCAAACACAGCAATTGATAACTCCTACTTGAGTAACTAGGGAAAAATATGCTCTTTCCTTGACATACCAAATCCAGATGGATTTGCTGAGGACCCTATGAATGCCTTACAGAGCTGCTAAGGTGCTAACAGAAATATGTTTATCCATTTAACCAGAGTACCTGCATTTGGAACTTATTTGTTCTAGGATCCCTCTATCATCAGGGGAGATACAGAGAGCAATTTAAATCCAAATCTGAAATGGTCTTTGGGGCTGTCCATTTCTCCACTAACTCCACAGTGAGTTAAAACAGCTGGACTTCTGGCTTGGGCACCTCAGCATCTGAAGCTAGGTAAGATGAATCAGGGCATACCTCAGGAATCCCTATTTTTCACCAATATTATTATCTCTGTGTATGGAAAAGCAAAAGATGTATAACCAGGTTGGTGTCATCTGACATTTTCTCTGTGTAATTTGAGGATCTGAACTGCCCTGGCCATCTCTCAAGACACACCTTTATGGAATCATAGAACCACAGAATAGTTTGGGTTGGAAAGGACCTTAAAGGTGGTATAGTTCCAAGCCCTCTGCCTTGGACAGCCATTATATCATGTAAAACTGTGATCAATATAGGTGCTACTGAAATGTGAACATTTACATTACAGTTTATTTAACTCTTCCTAGGGTATATCCTCTAACATTCTAGCCAGCTGTGTTTGCAGGAGGCAGGTATCTACTCTGCTTATTTTACTGATGAAGTAAATTCATTCACCTAACAACTGTCTACCAAATCAGTTCTTCACTCTCCTTCTAGTAACAGAAATATTTAGCAGAAATATTGGTTTAACAGATTCCTGCCTCTTGTCCCATGGCATGGTCCAGAGTTCTTTTGATTGTGCTAACACTGCTGTCTGTGCAATCATATATATATCATAGTCTACATTATAATGTAGATCAATGAACAACGAATTTTAAAAAGAACCCTTCAAGACCTGAAGATATCTTACACTTAAGATTGTATTTAAGAAAGCACATGCCATTGTAATAAATAATGAGGTTGTTGTGTGGAAAAATCTGTTATAATTTTCAGTTGGATTCAGATCAGGTTTACTCATTGGCTTTGGCAAGTGAACACCCAGGTCACACAAAGAGCACTGTAAGTAACATAATACAGTAAATTGCATGTGGAGTACTCTAGAGAGCTCAAACAGGAAAGGTGGGATTTATCTCACTTCATGTTACACCTCTGCCACAAGGATCTCTGCTCATTTACAGATAATGGCGAGAAACAGCCTTTTAAAAAGGTGATTAATTGGAGATGATAAGATGAATTGTGCTCTGCTATAAGTGCCTGTTTCTCACCACTGATTGCAAGGAAGTGTGGAGTCACTAGCTCAGTGGTGGACATCTGTATTATAGACAGCTATGAATTCCTCCCTGCTTTTCCTGACAGAGGCATGTCACACTCTTGAGTGTGTGCACAGAGGCACACACACACACGCCTAATACACACACACATAATTAATTCCAAGACAACATATGTCTATGTGTGTGTTAGTTCCCATATAGAAGCCCTTTCCCCTCTGGTTTGCTGCCACTTTTCTTCAGGAAGTGACCATGATATGTGTTAAAAAATATGAGGGTTCTTCAAAGCTGAGAAGAAAGGCAACAGATCATGCTTCCTTCTCTTGCCCAAGTCCTTCAGCTTTACACCTGCTCACAAATAGCAGGAGATTCAACTGCTAGCAACAACTCTCTCCTTGCACTTGCTTATTGGGTCTGGCTAAGCACAAAATCAAAGCAGCAACAAGTATTTGAATTAGCATAAAAGGCAGACAGGCCCTGGATGTCCATGCTGCAATGGGCAGTTTAAGCACTGCTCCTTGTTAGCTCTAGTAAATGATGTAAGGATGTACAGACTCCAAATGTCCAGTGTTCTCCCTTTAACTAAGAGGAAATTTTAAGTTAAAGAAGTTAACTAATAACCATGTGGCGAGTCAGAGTTTGTCTGCTGTGGGTACTGTTTGCTGTGTATTTTCCTTGCACAAATGTCCATATCTCCTTCACTATGCACTAGTAGCTGGTCATGAACTAACTACCCTTTCCTATGACTTGGGAGTTAATTCACTCATTTCAGTCATCTAAACAGATGGAGGTTTCTGGACTTAGCCACCCTTGATACCTAGAGGTCTCTCTTCGATCTATATTATTCATCTTGAACTTCACTTTGGCTCCTCTCAGCCTGGAGGCACTTAAGTGTGTGGGACCTGCAGGAGTCAATGACATGAGAAAAATTCCAGTACAGTTTCATAGGCAGAAGTGAAGACTATTCTCAGGTTCTCTAGCATATAGAGATTTCTGGGCCCACTTAGCTTCTTCCTACATGGATTCAGAAATGCAAGTGATGGAATAAAATTTGACCTCTTTCCTGCTTCTTTTCTGTCTGTTTGGCCTAAACCCAAGTTCTGCAGTACACAATATATTGCTTTTCAGAAAGCTTTCCTGCCAGAGTAATTTGCAAACTCAAATTATTCATTACAACACCCTTGCAAGGTGGAAAGGAAATTAAAAAGCTGGCAAAAAAAACACCACTTGGAACAATCTCATGTAGGTCAGAGCTCACCTTTGGGTCTAGATATTTTAAGTGATGGGTCAAAGCAGCACTGAGGCAGAGGACAGGATCTCCATACTCCCATCAGTGTGAATGGGAATGGAGGATACTCAGTATTTACGCAATACTCAACTTTGATTGTGTCACCCCTCAGTGTCAAAAAGCCAAACTCTTAAAGTATTTAAAGCAGCAGAGTAGTGACTTGTAAGGTCTCAAAGGCACCTACATCTTCACCTGACTCTTTAGATACTTATATATTCTTTTAACATGGCCTTAAACATGTAATAGAAATCCCAGAGACTGTGATTCTCCATGTCCTGAACACATACTCTGCCTCCAGAACTGGTTCTTATCCCTTCTACAGTATCCCATTGTCTCTCTCCAATGTCTGCAGACACTGTGGCACCATTTGGGCAATCTCTAGTGGTCGTCTTCTCTGCCAGTTCAGTGTTTGTAATTTTTATTTCGTCCTGGTTTTGAAGTGGCTTATCTGGCATGACTTTATTACAATGTTATTATTTGCTGGCCCAATGAAAGTATGATTAAAGAAAAGAATATAAACAGACTTTGGAAAAGATGTAATTTAAATTCTTGCTGATAAATTTAATTCCTCCACTGAGTTTAGAATTAGAGGTGGGCCTCAGTTTTAACATCTGGACCCACAGCCACAGGATGAATTCACAGTAGTTCCTTTAATAATTTTTACAACAGAATAAACTACTTACTTATATAACGCTAAACTTCCCAGAAATTGGTACATTCAGATGACACTATGAAGTGTCGAGCAAGAGTCTGGAGCCCTGCTGCTCTGCAGTTACTACTTTAACTCCTGGGAGGACCCTGGGTGATGATGCTTTCTGAAGCAGCACAGTACATTAGAGAAGCAGTCACAACTGCCCACTGTAAAATAAAGTGTAAAACATCTTTTCTTCCACTATCAATACCTCACCTGAAGCTCAATTCTCTCTTTTAGTGAATGAAGCAGAAGGAAGAACTTCAAGCTCACTAAGTACAATCTTCTGGGAACTATCAGATTTATTCATCATGAATTATTCTCAGTTGCCCTTCCTGGGAGGAGCAGGATGAAAGAACCTATAAGCCTTTTGTAATTGATTTGTGACAGGTCAGGTTCACAGAGCATAAAATAAAATAAAGAGCTTTCTATTAGGCTGAAGTAACCCAGTCACTAGTGCAAGGAAAAGCAAACAAAGAGCTTCCCTTAGCTCAAACACTATGGTATTCTCAGCCTGTGAACACCGACTGACTTGCTATTATGCACATATAGCCAAGCTCTGGCCTTCCCCATGTTTGCTCTTTCAATAGCCACATCCTGGCTAGCCCAGCATGACCACCCAGGCTGGAAGTGTGAGAATGGCAGATGCAGGAGGGAGAAGGCAGCTGTGGGCAGCAGAAGCACTCTCTTCAAATGGCACAAAGTGCTGGATAAAAGATGCAGACAAGGAGAGAGCTGGAATCCTCCAGGTCGAGGGCATTCTCCTCTCCCCACAGCTTGGCTGGGATCCACATTCCTACATTCCTGGCTGTGCCACAGAACAAGCCAGTGTTGTAGAGGCAAAGGCCAAATGCTTTGTTGTGGGTAATGTATGTCAGGACAGCTCAAACAAAAAGCCAAAGTTTTACAGTTCTTCTGCTGGCCATATCCTGGGACCTGAACTTCACAAATGATTACCAGATTAAGTTATTCTGTAGACTCTCTTGATATAACCCACTGAATTTAAAACTGTTTCTCTTACACTGGAAAGAATTTTCTTGGTTTAGAATACATCCTTCCTTATTGAAATGTTTATGACTTGATTTAAAAATGCCATGACACTGGAGCATCAATGATTTTCTGCTAGGATTACTAAAGGCTCTTCTGCCTTGCAAGCCAGACTCTGAGGTTCACCATTACTTTACACAAAATATGACAAGAGACTCACACTTTCATCAGCATTTATATGCCATAAAGCCTGTTTCTTTCATGTGCTGAAACAGAGAGCAGATAAGAAATACGAACAGACAGAGTGTTCTGGTATTTACTATATTTTAGCCAAACATGCCTTAAGTGAATTACTCATCCACCTGTTTTCCAAGGGGTAAGAGATATGGGAGTTTGATATTTGGGCACGATGTTTTTGTGCACTGATGTGGTGGCTAAGACACACAGAAAAGGGCAACTTGGAAGCTGGATGCATTCTTTGCTATATTCTCTAATAAACTCATTTTCCTCTTCATTTATTAACCCTAGAGAACAGAGAGTTTGTCAGTATCTCCACTACCATATAGGATCTTTCCTGGCTAGGTGTTTAGGGGGAGAAGAGAAATACATCAGACTGTCAAAATGAAACTTCATGATTGCAACACAGAGACCCTGGAACCCAGAATATTTTGTAATTCAAGCTTTTACTGCACTTTTTCTTTTGATATAGTGTCCTTAATGGCTGCAGTCCAGGGAACAACAAGGTTGTCTTCACACCAGTAAACTAAGCAGATGCAGGAAACTTGTGTGATCCTTGATCAAGTGCCTCCACTCTTCAGCTCTTCAAGCAGGTGGACAGTGGGGTATGGCTTCGGCTGAAGCCAAGTAGGGGTCTCCCAGACAATTCCCAGGTGTGCTTCCAGGAATCAGTCACAGCTGGTGGTCTGGATGCAGCCAACCCATCTTGGAGGGCAAAATTGCTTAACTGCATAGACACAGCTACTCTGCACCAGTTAAATTCAGTGCCAAAAATGCTTTTTGTTCCCTAATATAGGAGATTGGTAGCCTACATTTAGGCTGAGAAGCCTGCCCTTGTCATGCTCATGACAATTCATAGAAATGGAATATTTGAAGGTCTAGCTTTCAGATGCTTTTTTTCCTTCCCCCTATTCCTTCTGCTCTCTCTCTCCCTGCAAAATCTGTTCATACATTCATGTAGTGGTCTGAAGTATGCTAAAATCTGTGTGTCATTTCAGTCCTGATGAAAAGAGGGAGGTAGGTTTCGGTCTAGGGGGCTGGGAGTGGGAGACAGCAAGGACTGTTGATCATGGAAATTCTGAGATAGCAGGAGGGATAAACAGCAATAATCAGAATGGATGTTTTTGTGTGTGAGCAGTACAACTGCAGTTTCTTTTTAGAAAGATATTCACCACAGGCTCATTTACTACGACCTGAGCCAGAGAATCGCACATCTCTTTAATAATTCTTTTTTCCCCTCAAGTGGACAATACAGGACAATTTCAAACTTTTTTTTTCCCCAACCAGTTTCCCTTCAGTTTTTCAGCCTGAGGTGATTGGATCAAAAATTTAGAAGAAAGTTTGTTTTCTGAAACATGATCTGAACCAAAGGCCATTCAGAATAATTTTCTTCATGGAAACTGTTCTATTTTTGTTAAATTTGATAACAGCTTGTTTTTACAAAATAAGACATCGATGCCAAATTGAAACTGGCAATGTAATTTAAAGAAGTGTCACTCTGGATATAAACAGGAAATGTTTAGAGTGCTGATCCAATGATTAATGAATGTTTCCACGTCTATATAGCAGCCAATTTTCCCCTTCCTTGGAGATTACTCTGTTACATAAGCTACAGAAGGGCCAGAACTTTGGTCCCATGTATTGAAGTATTCAAAAAATACTTCTGAACAAATGCTGGCATGGTTTTCTCCCTTTGAAATCAATTACAGGCATCTTCACTGACTCCAGTGGGAGTGAGAAGCAAGCCAATGTCTGAAAGGTTTTTTGCTCACACCTCTTTTTCAGGGCCAAAGCAGTTTTCTTCTGCAGGATTTCTCAGCCTTTCCCCAGTTCATTCATAGACACCACTCCTTAAAAGTCTGGCTACAGCTTTGTGAGAAACACTTCACTTTCCTCTCTGTTAAACACCCTAATATTTTTTACTGACTGGAGGGAAAAAAGTGAATTTAACTGAGTAGTTCTGAACCCTATTGTATGGATCCAGCCAGACACCCACAGTAGTGTTTTTAGGTTGCCCATAATCAAAATACAAATTAAAAGGGAGCCTCACAACAGAGCCCTCTAGTTGTCTGATCTAATTGTCTAACCAAAGAGTACCAATTTAGGATAACAATAGCAAAGGGCAGAACTTGTTAACTAGTACATGCTGTCCCCAGACCAACAAACCAGTGAAAAGAGAAAAATAAAGTATGTATTTTTGTCATCTCTCTTCTTTTTGTAAGGACACAGAAACCTCAGGCACCCAAGGGAGCCCAAGACCTTCGTGACTTCAGCTGCTTAACTTGGCACTTTAATTTGCAAGCCAAGCATATCAGCATTTATTTGGTGGAATTTCTGAGAAGCAGAAACTGCACTGACCAGAGCCTTCATAGGCAAACTGAAAAGAAATATCAGGTGAAAGAAGAACAACATGCTAGTGTTTTTCTAGTGAACTCATAGACAAGTTGAGACTTACCCTTGAGAGCCGGCCAGGTGCTCCTGAGTTTCTGCAAGGTGTCAAGAGAGCTCTGCTTATGCTGGAAGCAGTGGGAGGGAGGGAGACTTCACAGGAGATAGGATTACGAGTCAGCATTTGTTTTTTCCTTTTGTATATTCTTGTTGGAAATGTTTTTCTTCAGTTTCACCAAGCCCACGACTGCCCTATTTCTGCTTTTGCCATATTCTGGATATCCAAGCTCTCCAGCAGCCCTTGTGTGAGGAGGAGAAATCACTATATAAATATTCACCTACAACACAAAAGCTGTCTGAGGTAATAACTTGGCAGAAAAACTCTCTTATGTAAGAGGAGTTGCCCCAACCTAAAATGTCTCTACCGCATAGCTTTCAGGAATGAAGGGTGTTTAAAGTTAATAACTCACTGTGTAATCTTTAACTTGCAAAAACGTGATTGTTCATATCTGAAACAGGTTGCCTTAGGAGGAAAAAAAAAGAGAAATGGCATGCTTAACCATCTTTATTAATGCTAGGTTGGAAGGAAAAGCTGTATGTAATATGGCATCGTTCTGTAGGAATAAATGCATTACACATATATTACATATTTATTCTGTGTATGTACATAGCTGCTAAATACTCCCATTAAGGACCTGATCTCAGGCTTGTTGAAGTCCATGGAGCTGCTGTTGACCTGAATAGCTTTGGATAACTACTAGTCCCACATACTTAAATTTAGCAGTCTCCAGTAATGACCCTAAAATAACAACTTAAGTCTGCAAACTGAAGTGAGACTTGGGCATTCTGAAAGTCTGGCTTATTTCTTGAGGCACATTGACTCAAACCACCTCTCTTCTGGTTCTAACCAAAGGAGTGCCTCACCTATTTGAAAAACAGTCCGAGGTCCTTGTTCTCAGCTGTGACACTGACTTTCATTTGCAACCACGTAAATAAACTGAACTCTGTGTTTATCTTTTCTATTTTCCCTGTTCTGCTTGAATGTGTGGGAATGTGTGTATTTTCATTTCTTTATTTATTTTGAGATCGCTTTTTGCTTGCTGAAGCCACAGCTTTCAGAGTAATACCTGAGTGTTCCCAATATAGTCAGACACTATTTCAGGGAGCAAGCAGTTCTTTTCTCCCTGTTCAAAGAGATTGGCTATGTTGCCATATATCTGTAGCACAATTTCTTTTTTAAGTAGAGATGGTTATTTGTTCCACTACATCCTCAGTAGACTGCTGTAAGTTTGTCTTCTCATTTAGACAACTTGGGCCATCCTACTAGCATAGGTATCACAGATGTAAAAAAGAATAAAGCTCTAGGACTCTGACTAAAAGAATAGGGCTGCAATACTGCCACACACTGAGGCAGTATTTGGAGGTGAAAAAAGAAAATACATTAATCTGTGCAAAATAGCAGCATATTCAACCCTAGAGTAAGGATGCACTACTTTTAGTCCCATATGAACTAATAGGAATACAGAATTATTCTGTATTGGAGCACATTTGTTCATTACCAATTATTATAATATTCTGCAATGAAGTCTATGCAATATTTTATGTGGAAATGAGATTGAAATAATGTCTTTGTAGCAGAGATAGTTTGAGTTCCCCTGTAATTGGAACAGAGTCATTTGGAAAAACAACAGTGGTAACAGTGCTTTGGATAGACCTTTCAGGGTACAGTGAGGACTGATTTTTTCTCAAGGGAAGGAGAGCCAGGAGTTGAGCAAAGTATAAGACTGGAAGGGCATAGCCCAGACCCCACCCTGGCCAAGGAAGATGAGCAGCAGGGGCTTAGAATTGGCAGCCATAGTCAGCAAAGGATCCAGATTATCAGGTGAATTCATGGTAACATGGCAGATCTGAGGTCAAGCCATGAAGTAAAGCCACAGATCAGGACCAGGATAAGATTTGATGAGGGCAAGACACAGCTCAGCAATAATGGAGCAGGTCCAGAGTAATGAGACAGGTCTCAGAACAAGCAAGGGAGTCATTCTGCAGACAAGGATCAATGGGATCTGCTAGGCTGGGCTGTGGCTGAGCGAGAGATCAGTATTCCCACAACAAAATTCCAGCAGGGACTAAATCCCTGACATGAGCTTAAAAGAGGCACCTAGCTGCAGGGGCAGAGTGTGTGTGGAGGCCCCAGGTGAGGCTGGCCAATGCAGTTCAGGCCTGTGGGCACACCATGGAGACTAAGATCCTGTCTCAGTAGCCACAGTCCTGAGGATAAACTGAGTAATTCAGTCCATAACTACTGATCCTGCATGTGTGAGGAGTCAGTTCCTCCTAAATTCATGATCTGATGGTATGATTTTTAAATATAAACCACATATAATATTTTAAATATTTGTATTATGAGTTTATTTATATAATGAATGTATACTGTAATTTTGAAGATGTGACTTTCCCTAACTATTTTTGTACTTCATACTTCATCTTGACTCATTCCTGCCTTCTGCTCAACCTTCTTTCTCTCTCATACTGACATTATTGGAAGAAAATTCATTTTCAGTGGCAAAAGAAAACATTTTTTCTCCATGCCCTTATAACCATACCACTGTTTCTGGTGGACTGAGCTATCTGATGTATTACTGTTCATGGTCAATCAGCCCTGCGTCACACAAGAATCCTCTCCAACCAGTGAATATTTGCATGCAAGCTTCAGCCAAAAATGGTTTAAGAAATGGAGATGTCTGGTCATCTACTGCATGGTCTGCTTTTTCCTACATGCTCTAAAGAAGGGGTTTATGATGGTATCCAGCTGTGACCTTGATAATGAAATAGACTCTCCATGGCAGGAGCAGCACAAGTAACACTGCAGCAGGGGCAGACAAGAAAATTGGGACTCAGAATAATAAAAAAGAAAAGCTGTGAAAGATTGTTTTATCTTTATACTTCGAAGAATTTTAGAGCAGGTTTTGTGCATGTACAGCTTTGTAATACTTGGTGCTGTGTTCTTTCCAGCATGTCTGGTTTGAGTGTCCAAATAAACAACCCAATATTTCACAGTAGCATTTACAATCAGCTCTCTCATTTCAGGCTCTCATTCAGAGTTAAACTCAATCAAGAGGTCATGAATGCAGGGTCTTCCTTTGGAAGTGTCACAAAGATTCCATGTTTATTAACACAGAGTTCATTTCAAGAGGTTTCCAGCTACACAAAGCACCATCTCTTTGTTTATGTGTTTGTCCCATGCCAGTATACATGGAGGCTGAAGGTTAAAGGAATGGGAAAACTTGCAGATTTATAACCATAATCTTTTTTCACAAGCTGAATTTTGGACTTGAGGAGCTACTATATTCTTCTATATCCAGCTGTAGCTGCTACACCACTCAGAATGAGCACAGTAGAAGGGAGACTCACCTAAACTCCTTTAAAACATTTAATTTCCATTTATACCACACACAGCTGCAGAAAGTTAAGCAAAATTGTGTAAGTGCACCTTAGCTGGCTATAGTCAAGCATTTTCTCTGCTGAACAGGACCATAATTTTCACTGGATTGTCTCAACTCTGGAAGTTTGCAGCATTGTGTATGACATGGAGGCCATTAGTTCAGCAGTCTTCTCTTTTTAATACATCCCTGAAGTAAAACAATATCCCGATTCCTTGTTAGGAAATGATCCAGAAATCTTATTTGTCCTGGCAGTGCTTTGCATGCAAGTTAAAACTTAGCTATCCGTCTCTGTACCTTCCTGTCTCAGCAGATTCTGTATCTGTAAAGAACAATAACCTGTCAGCTGCTACAGTCTGCCAGTCTTTTCTGGAGAAATCAGACAAGCCCACGAGCAGAATGTTTTTTCCCACAGACCTGCCTTTTATTTCTACAGTTACTTAGATTGGTGACTTTCCAGCATGCCTTTCTGTATTAAGAACAGTTACTCATGCTTTGTTCATCCCAAAGTCAGGAGGACTGTTTCACCTGTGTGTACCTCAGTTTCTCCTCAGTGTAAGACTAACAGGGAATTATGTTAGTGGTGCATAGACAGACAGACACTTACTGTCAGGTAACACATATATTCTGCAAACAACAACACTAAAGAGAGAAGCCACTTATGATTTTTTCCATTTCTGTGAAACAAGGGAAGGAGGGGAAACTAAGGTTTGTCCTGTACATGGTGCTGAGAAAACCACTACTGTTCCAGATCCCAGGACTGGAAGACTACAGAGGCAGTAACAATGGACTCTAAAGTCCAGCCACAATAATGAACCTTAAATCTTAAGGAAAACTTTCTTCTAAGAGAAACAGGGAAGATATAGCATGGCTAGGTGGCAGAATTCAAGGCTGAAATGTCTGTGTTTGGAGGATTTAAAGAATAGGCTATGAAAAATTCTGTTAGGAATGGGAAGGAGGGAAGAAGATGCTATTAACTCAGGAAAAGGAGGTCGAAACAAGCTCTAAGAGTATTTTGGCTGGATGATTTTACAGTTGTTTCTCTATCAGCACAGATGATATACAACCTAGAAAAGCAAGCTTATTAAAGGAGATTAAAACAAGTTGACCTTCTAAGTTTGTGAAAGAGATTGGAAACTCCACAGGGTCATTGTCTTAGGATGTACTATAAAGAGGGGAGTTCCCATTCACCTAAGTCACAATTTAATATATCAAGGGTCTGGGCAAGTGTTTGTTGTGGGAAGGTGTTCTTAGAAAAAATTAAAATACTAATTAATGTAAGCAATAGTAATTAGAGTGCTGATGGTACACACCCACACTGGCACTTGGGGTGGCTCTTAACATTATTGCTTATGAAAATCTGTCCTAAACAAATTGTCTAGGTCCTCTCTAGAGTCAGTGGGGAGAGACAGATGGCTCTTGAGATGATAGAGCCCATATTCTCAGAAATGTCAGCCTTCAATGCCTGTTTCTCTGTTAACTGAGAGTGAACAAACACTGAACATTGCAGCTGGAATGATGCAAAAAATTTCACCCATAAGGTCTTAATGAAGTGTTTTCTGAAAAATAAGGTATAGCTCAACAGCAAGGAAAAATTTGTCCTTCTCCTTTACTGTATAAATCAAAATAAATTCCCCATGGTCTCCATATGTCAGAGCTCTGTACATCAGTCAGTCATCTGCAAAACACCAGATTTCATTAAAGTAATTACTATAGTCCTATCCACATTTGAGTTCTACTAATTAAAAAAAGTAATTACAGACTCAAATTAGATCTCATAGTTTTTACAAATCAGAACTAAGGCAGAGAGATATTAAAGATCAGATTTTTCAAATTCATGCGGTTGATATAGATAACACATTCTTTGACAGGCTTGTTATACATATAACCTGATAGTACATTTATTAGAGCTGAGAAAGAATGCAAGATTTTGTAATTTGCAAGAACTTAGGGCTAAAATGAGCAAAAGCTAAATTTGAGAACATCCAAAGTAAGAAGACCCCAAAATCTTGAAATAATCTAGTGAGGAAGTTTTCTCATTAAACAAATCATCCAAAGGGAAGAGTTGTGTAATGATTCTGACTTATAAACAT
This sequence comes from Cossypha heuglini, assembly GCA_027576195.1. Lineage (NCBI taxonomy): Eukaryota > Metazoa > Chordata > Aves > Passeriformes > Muscicapidae > Cossypha > Cossypha heuglini. The sequence goes on from JAODKT010001744.1 coordinate 12,009,883, forward strand.
ATGAAAACTAATCTAAGCTTTCCGTGCTGTTGAAATGCTCTGTAATAATGAACTTCAGCACCTTTGGTTCCCACTTTCTGTACTAATGAGTTACATAAGATTCTAGCTATAGCCAGGGCCTGTAAGCTACCAACAGTAATCTGTCAGTGAATTCTTTCACTGCCCACAGTCCTGCCTCACAAATGCACCAGCTAACGATTTATTGGATTAAGTCAGCTGAGAGTGAAGAGGTGGTTACCTCAGAAAAGATTGAGCAGGTATTTAGCTGAAGTTAGTATCATCAAACTGACAAGCCAGAATGTTTGTTTAAAAGTACTTTAAAATTGAAAAGATCTTAACACACAGCTTGCCATTTTGTAGAATCTGGATGAAAAAGATGTCATATATTTTATTCTCAAGACATACATGCTGCACTAATAATTTAAAAACTGTCACTACACCTTTCAAAATCTACTGCAACACTGAGTGTATGTCCTAAGCAATGGCTCAAAAGTAACAAACACTGTTGGCTTTAGGACTGTCTGGTGATTTCCTGACCCTGAAGATGCAGGTATATGGATAGGGAGAGCAGTGCAGGGCAGAGCGGCATATGACCAGAACAGAGGAAGCTTCCCAATGTTTCCAAGCCAGCTAGACTCAACTGACATTTCCAGAGCCAGGCCGCAACACAGCCTTTCATTTTCCCTGTGAGCTATGTTTTGTCAGCGAGCAGTTTCCTTGCTGCACTGTTTGAGGTCAGCCATAGGGCAGAAGTGTCAGAATGTCCTGTCTGTTGGGCTGGACAATCTCCTTCATGACCTGCCCACCCTAGCGCACTGAGAGCAGCTAGAAAGACCAAGCTGTGTGTGCAAGGCCACTGCCAGGAGTCCAACAGAGGTACCCATGGTACAGTGCAGAAACAGAACAGATTTCATGTGAATCATGCCTTTATTTCCTTCATGGTGAGGCAAAACCTTGCTAGAATGTGGACTGATTCCCTTCCAGTAACCAATGTTTCTTAAGACTTGCTGATGAGAGTGAGTTTCTGTTGCTTAGAAAGAAACCAGTAAAAAGATGACAAGGTGGCACAAAACTTATCTCAGCATTTCATGTGGCTTTATTTTCCATGAGAGACCTGCTTTACTCAAACATTTGGAAATTAAAAAATTGTCTTTCTGGTTCTTCTCTTCTCTTCTCTTCTCTTCTCTTCTCTTCTCTTCTCTTCTCTTCTCT
>JAODKT010001744.1:12012036-12051355 GCA_027576195.1 Cossypha heuglini
TCTCCTCTCCTCTCCTCTCCTCTCCTCTCCTCTCCTCTCCTCTCTTTCATTGTGATTTCTCAAGAGAGCTGTACTGTAGACAGAAACCAGCTAGCAAAGGGCAGAGACAGCAATCAGGAATGATTACACCACACAAAAATGTCAGTGGCATAACATGATTTAACTGTGATGCCACAAATTATAGATGAGTGTAGAGGCAGAAAAAAAGCCAAAAGCAGAAAACACACTGTACTCTTTATATTCAAATCCCCTGAATTTTTCCAAATTCCTCAGACCATCTCCAGGCATTTACAGAAACTAACTTCTTACACTTCATCCCCTGAGAAATGGGTCTAGAAAAAAGTAGAAAAGCTGACTGGAGAACTCGAGATTAAACAAATACACATCCTGAAAGTTGGACAGGTCATATTTGCTGACATCCAAAGAGCAGATTCCTACACCAAATGTGCTGATGTAAAGAGTTTGGAAGCTGTGTGTAAGAACAGAATGTTTCAAATGACATACAGAAAACTAGGGCTCAAAGGGCTGAAACCACATGACCTCTGAAATTCTACTCCAACCTAAAAGAACCTGATATGCAAAGACCTGGAGAAGGAAAAGGGGGATGTGGAAGCTTGGTCTCAGTGGTTTATTACCTGTCTTTTATTATTGATGGACTATCAGCATGTACTTGAGTGGAAACCCACCTGAGTGCCAAAGAAAGTACCAGAAACAAGGGGTGTCCTGTCCTGCATGCATTTGCTAAAACCTAGGAAGACCCTGGAGACTCTGGAGGGTCCCTGCCTTTGCTCCATAGCAAGCTTATGTAATACAGGGAAAAAGTGTTTTGAATTCATGAGAAGAGACCCCCAGAGTCTGCTTGCCTACTTTGTTGACAACATGATGACAGCATTCCTGTTCTGAGAGAAAAAAAAAAAGTCATGAAGACTTCATCATTTGGCTTTGGTCCACTTAAGAACTAGATAGTTATATTTTTCTTTTAAAAGTAATCCAAATCAGCTAACAACCCAACTGAAACACCAGTGAATCCATTTCAGCTGCTCACTTTGCTTTAGCTCTCTTGGAAAATTTGTTTTATTTCTGTGAGCAAAGCAAGACCATACCTCACAGCCTGCAGTAGGGTGCTGAGGTGGGAGCCTGCAGTGCACTCCCAGTCAGTCAAGTCAGTCAGTCAGCCAGGCAAGACAAGCAAACTCTTTCTCAGGCTTCCCCTGTTGCAGTTCAGGATTGTGCCTGGCTTCATCCTAGATTATGGCAGATGCTGGTTCAGAGAAATGGCAATCTTTGCCTTTAAACCCTGCTACTACCCATCCAAAGCAGTTTACTACTGCTTGAGAAAGACAAGAGTCAATTGTTTTTAAACGTTTTTCCAGGACCCTGCACTGGCATGTTGCAAAGCATTTGTGTTAAAGGAATAGATGGTTCCTCACAATATTATTAAACTCTAGTGTTGCAATCTTTTGTGTACAGACTGGGGAGGCCAAGATGTAGGACAAACATCACCTCTAGAGTCTACATGCTAAGTACTAGGAAAGGCTTAGAAATCTTGTTCTGAGGGTAGTCAGGTACTACTGCTGTCAGTACCTTCTTCCTATATAGCCTCTCATATGAGCAATAGCAGACACAGATATTGCCTCCTTCAGCTTTTCCATGTCTCACTCAAACCGCTAAGTACAAGGTTATGTACTTGCCAGAAAACTCTTCAAACTCAAGGGCTTAAAGCTCTCAGGTAAAGGACAAATCTTGGACAATGCTGGTTCCTGGCAGATGTTGGCCTGTTTGTCTGAACCATTTTGTGATGGAAGTAAGTTTTGAAATGGCAATTCTGGAATTCCCCAGAAAATGGAGAAAACAGTTCCACTCAACTGCACAGTACACAGAATAAATAGTAAAATATTTGCAATCCATGACAGTCTTCATAAAAAGCATGTACAAGATGTGTCCCTCAGCAATAAGTAAGGGACATAAAATCAAAAGGTACTTGGGTTACACAGTCAGACACTACAGGCACATAACTATATAAAAAAACTACTAAAGCTTTAAGGGCAACACAGTTCTCTTCATTCTGTCATGGTCTTCTTTCTCTCCAGTGTTTTGTCAACTGAGTCTTTTTTTCCTCTTGAATAATCTTATCGAAAATAAAATCTAGGTGCAGCCTTGTCTTCAGCTAAAAAATCCTTTGAGGTGGTCACAGAATCACATCTTATTAAGAGCTGCATGAATGATCAAGACCAAAAAAACTTGGCCAGCCCAACAAACTCTGCAAACAAGGGTGATTCCACCAGCCAGGAAACATGCAGTGGCCCAACAGGTTGCTGTGGTAACTGTTAGATTTTTATTTTTTTTTTTTTTAGCTCCCTGCCTTTTTCACCACTAGAACTGCACAACATTGTGAATATCTCCAGTGATATATTAACTTGTTTCAGTCAGCAAATACTTCAGCTTTTCCTAGGAGGTTCAGAGACAATTGTGACTGGGCTCTTTCATCACCAGTGGGGTGTGCAATAGATAAATGGCCTAATTCTCACTTCTGCCAAAGTGCTTATGCTGATATAGCCCCTCATATAAGTGTGATGATAAAGTTCCTTACAATGGTACAACACTGTTCTCTTCTAATAGAGAAATGTGCTTTACTGATATAGCTGCATTCACACTACAGCCAGTCTAAACTTGGAAGTTTTACTGGCAGAGAGACTCTGGTTAGGAGTATGAGGAAGAAACATCACACACCTCTCTGACAACTGTACTGTCAGACACTCAAGAGGAGTCCCTAGATAGACAAAACAAGTTTCTGCAGGATAGCTGCAGCTATCTGTGAATGCTCAGCCTGCATGAGAAACAAGGTAGTTTGAACCAGCTTAGCTCCCTTTCACTGAAGCTGACCCAAGTTCTCAAGCCATGGTCACACCAGCCTAAAAGTGAATAAAGTCATTGAATTCCAGGAACTGGTAAGGCCAGTAACAGCAAAACAACTCTTTAGCCAGTGTACATATCTCTTCCCTGAGGAAGGAAGTGCACCACTATAACTACTATAAATACGGCCTGAAGAGCCTGAGTTATATCTATTCAATTATAACAGGAAAGCTAAAATAGCCCAGAAGCAGGGCTAATCTGAGGCTGCTTTCTGAGTAAAGATGACTGCATTAAGACATGCAGTAAAAGATGCTTTAGCACAATGTATTGAAACGTTAGGCAGATCACATAAATATACTAAGTTATGGCAATTTATTAGGTGGTAGAGATAATGCTGTTGTATGAGAGAACAGAATTTCAGACTCAGGCAGTATCAGCGGAGCTGTACTCAAACAGCAAAGGGGGTTCTGAAGAATGGTAAATTTGGGTATCTCATTCGTGTCTCAGAAGCTGGGTAGGCTGCAAAATCTTCCCTACTGCCTAATCTACAATACTCTGCCATGTACAATTTTTCTCCCATTGTTTTAAGGGACTAAAATTAGTGCAGCGAGTGACTGTGGAAAACATGTGTGGAAATAACAAAACTTTTATGTTGTGCTCGCAGTGAAACAAAATTTAGATCTTTACTGTTTACTTTAGATCTTGATCATCCTACTAGATGGTGTGTATTGCTGCAGCAACTCCTAGGTTATTCTCTAGGGTTAACTTTTTCAGACCAAAGTTAGGCAAATGGGATGTTCAGCATGAAACAGCCAAAAACTTTATGGTGGTGTTTCATTTAGTATTTCACTAATGCTTTTTCATCACTGGAAGTTGAGCCAGCAAAGATAGCAAGCTCTCAGCATGAGGTTATGTCTTCCATCTAGATCTCCCCTGTGCTCTTACTGCCTGCTTTCCACAGCACATCCCAAATACATCACTTTCCGTCTTCCCAGCCCTTTGCCTCCACTGCCACAACAGCTTCAGATATCTCTTTCTCCTGGAAGCACTCACCACTATTACTATAATATCCCTGGAGGGCTCTCAGGCAATGAGTGCACCAAGATGCCTTAATTACCCAGAATGAGGCTTCATCCACTTCCTAACAAATATCTTCTTCCTTTCCATTCCACCTTTTCAGTTCCTATGTATGGCAGCCCAAGAATGGCTTGCAATCTCAAAGTTTTTGAGGACTCCTCTACTGTTCATGAGAAAGCATCTGGATGATGCTCTCAGTGATATGATTTAGTTCTGTGTTGTCCTGTGAGGATCAGGGAGTTGAGCTCAGTGATCCTTATAGGTGCTTTCCAACTTGAGATCTTCTATGACTTGATGAAATATAGGAGCCTAGGAACTATGCAAGAAAACCATGCAGAAAACAAACAGGCTAAAAGACTTTGTGTGCAGTATCTTGTCAGTGCTGGTAAGTGTGGATTGGGAAAAGAAAAAGAGGAAATTAATAATTGCACAATCAATTAAAAGGTGCCAGACAAGCCTTCAGGGCCCATACTAGGCAGTGTGACATATGTGTGCACACAAACCAGTGGAGACACAGAGTGGTTTGTGCAGTGTTCCACTGCCCACAGCCCAAGCTCCCAAAGGGAAGCTTCACTCGGGAAGAGCTGTTTGACCAAGGACACAGGAGCTGACCTTGTTTCAACACAGATTTCTGTGAAACTGGCCACAGCAGAGGAAAGACATGCAAGACAGAACCCCAGGAGAAGAATGCAAAATCAGCATGTGGGTTACTTGGAGAGTGGAGTGGGTGAGTTATGAAGTCCCAGTATACTGAAATCTGCACTTAATTGCTGAACAAACGCAGCAGTGCAGTGTTTTTGAATGCTCATTTGCCAATAAGTGTGACAACCAAGATGCCATAGCTCAGAAGGGAGGCTGAATATATATTCTTTTCCTTATATGTAGCTTATAGCTGTCTTGCAAATTATGAGAAATGTGGTGCTTTCCTTTAAAAGCAAAAATGAAAATGGGCTTTTTGTCAGCAGAGATATACTAGAACTCCCATTAATCTCACTTTCTTGTCACTAAAAAGCAGAGTTCAAATATCCTGCAACCTCTACTGATAGATAATAACTTGGCTCTCTCAGAGCTAAGAATAAAAAAGTAAAATTCTTACCAGAAGAATCAATGTGATTCCTCCTCTTAATTGTATCTTCTATGGAGCACACATATTGAATTTGCAGACTATTTTGACAGCACTTCACAAAGCACAAAGTAGTGGATAATGTAACTGCTGGGTGAGTAGAAGAGATTCTATTTCTTGTGTACTGCAGGTTCCTAGAACATCTCTTCTGTTGCTTATGTGCTTGCTCAGTTGTTGAACATTAGATGTTCACACTGAGTATTTGCAAAACTGATCCAATGACATAAAAATCTTCCAGTCCCACTGCTGACCTGTCCCTAATTACTTTTGCATTTACTTTCCCTAACACAAAATCATGTCAATTAACCTGAAAAATGTACATATGTTCCAAGTATGTAGGAGGAAAAGCTATACCAGTAATTATTTATAATTCATATAGGATGTTTAGCTTTGCAGCCTTAACTCAACATTCTTAGTACACACATAATTGTTTAAAAAATAGTCACATCAAAGGATAATAGTGTTAGGATGAGAACAAGAACAAATGTAAATGCCACTACTTCCATAAAAATCAAGTGATTGGAGGCTCATAGGAAACAACCTCATCATCAAAGTGATGGCAAGGTAGACTGGTCAAAGCAAAATCATCACAGGCTGGGAAACCTGAACATTTTATTAATTATTCTTCAAGCCTTACTGCCAAATAAGTAAAAGGAGTTTTTTGATAGTGTCATGCATAATTTCTAATGTGTTCCATGACTCATGGGGTAAACATTGATTTATAACTCTGGCTTCAATTTTGCATAGAAAGAGGTCTGACGATCACCAATGGGACGAGGTCTTTCAATTAGGAATGGCCCAAAAAAAAAGGCTGCATGTCCAGAACATCAAATCTACTAATCTATGTTTGTGATGACTTGTCATTCCTCTCAGATGGAAATAAACTGCATTTGCTGAACACTACTAATACCAATTCAAACAAAAAGCTGCCTCCAGTATGCTCCAACACATATTTATCATGACCTCTCCTGAGTATCAAATCATATAATCACATAATTACAGAATGGTTTAGATTGGAAGAAATCTTAGAGATGATCTAAGATGAATTCCAACCCCCTTGCCATGGGATGTCTTCCACAAGACCAGGTTGCTCAAAGTTCTATCCAACCTGGCCTTGAACACTTCAAGACAGGGAGCATCCACAACTTCTCAGGGCAACCTGTTCCAGAGGTTTATCACTCTCAGTAAAGAATTTCCTCCTAATGATTAACCTAAACCTGGCTTCTCACAGCTTAAGGCCATTTCACCTTGTCCTATCACTACAAATCCTTCCAAAAAGTCCTGCTCCAACTTTTTTATAGGCTCCCTTCAGGTAGTGGAAGGTGCTCTAATGCCCCCCAGAGCTTCTCTTCTCCAGGCCAGACAACTACAGCTCTCTCAGCCTTTCTTCAAGGAGAGGTGTTCCAGCCCTCTGATCATCTTCCTGGCTTCCTCTGGACTAACTACAAGAGGTCCATACTCTTTCTGCACTGGGGACCCCAGCTCTGGCTGCAGTGCTCCAGGTGGTCTCAGCAGAGCAGAGAGTCAGAATCCCCTCCCTGCCCTGCTGCCCACAGGGCTCTGGATTCCCACTGTACAATTTGCTTTCTGGGCTGTGAGTGCACAGGGCCTGCTCATGTCAAGCTTCTTATCCACGAAGTCCTTCTTGGCAGGGCTGTTTTCAGTCCTTGCCCCACACAATATGTGTTTGTCTTTGGGATTACCCTGATCCAGGTGCAGAACATGGCACCTGGATGTGTTGAACTTCAGGTGTTTTGCAGCAGGCCATGTGTCAAGTCTGTCTAGGTCTTAGCCTTGAACTGAAGGCACCTACAAGGAACCAAATAAATAATCAGAAATAAAATCTGTAGCATTTATATAAACAGATTGATATGCCTGGCCCAGACCCCATTCAGGCTCTCCACACTACACAATTCACCCTTTCAATAAGATCCATTGCCTCCTTGCTACCTGGTCCATTACCTAAGCATGCAGCTTCCATCACACAGACACTGGCCACAGGTATTTCTGAAGAAGCAACATATGCACCTCTTTTGCACTTGACCTGGATTTAAGAGCTGCTCATGGGACAGGGCTAAATCCTTTTAACCTCCCAGCTGTCATCTCTGCAGCTTGAGAGGATTGCTTATTTAGAGTCACACTCTGGAAATCACACTCTGGCACCAGCTGCCAAAGCAGATCCCAGCTGCTCACTGGGAACCACGGAACTGGACTGGGCCAGCTGGTTCTTTTCTCCAGAAGATACACTGGGGCTGTTCAGATGGTCACAGAATAATTCCACATCTGGAATGTATTCCATAAAGATGAAGAAACCAAAATTGTTTTCCCTTATTTTTATGCTGCTGTGGTACCTTGTGTATTCTTTTTCCAGTGTATACTGAACAGCCCTACCTGACTGCTCTATTGGTGATTTATGTAAAAAATTATGCAAATAACTGTATCATTACCTCACCCTCCCTCTAGAACTGTATTTTGAAGTTTTCTCTCTTTGCCAGACTTGCCTAAAAATAAAATCATGTTGGTGCAAGTTAAATTTCAAAAACTTGCCTTATTATCAGATATCTCTTTCATGCAAACACCTGTACACTTTAATGTAAACGTCAAGGAAAAACTCCACCTAAAGCATAGTTCACTTGTTTTGTGTACTTTTCACTTTATTTATCTATACAAAGATCATATTTTCTTCTGTATATTTAAGAAATAGACATTTCCTTGTTTCTCTGCCTGCGCATAACTTATACATACACTTGTATAACTGATTTCTTTTGCAAAAGCAATTGTTTCCCCATAAAATCCAATGATTTCCCCTTTAAAAATGAGAAAAAAAAATTGAAAACTAGCTTTATAATATTTGGAAATAAATGGTCCTTTCATTATGTAAAAGCATTAGGGCGTCTCCAAGGTATTCCAGATATAATAATTTATAGTAAATGAGATTATTATTGCTGGGAAAAGAACCACTTAATGTCAGTTTTCTGTGGGAAAAACCAAAACAGACTAATCTAAAGGGGTGCTCAGAAACATACAGCAAATGTTTAAAAGCTTCAAAGATCCAAAACAACAAAGAAAAACACATGCTGAGGAAGTAATTTGGAACAGGATGCTTCTGTTCATCCTTATCATAGGGAGGTAGCCTTGCTATCCTGAAAATAAGAATAGGAAGCCTATTTTATCATTGTGTTCTTTCAGTTTATACCAACTTGTCTGAAGTAGTTTTACCAGCATAATTGTGGAGTAATGCAGTGTTGAGCCAAGCCTGGATACAGGGACCTGAAATAGAAATTGTTGAGCATTGAGAAGATGTGAACTGCTGTCTGAAAATCTCATAAACAGACCTCTGTGGCTGCTATGAGCAAAGCAGTCATGTCAGAATAAATTTGGCTCAACATACTGCTATAGCAATCAGCAAGTAATGGCTCACCTTCCAAAGATAGCACTACTACAAAATTAGTAACTCGGCTATACAGCCACATAGCTGAACTGTTAAAAATCCAAAATGAACCTTGAAAATGACAGATATGTGGATAATATGCCCTAGATATAGACATCAAGGAATGCATCATAAGTTGATCTGTATTCCTTGCCATTTTTACTTTCAAAGTATGACAGTGTCCTTCTTCCAGAGAAGCCCTCCATGCCCTGCCAAATGTCTCACATGCAAATCTTAAGTCAAATGGAATAAAGGCATTTGGAATTGCAAGATCAGTAGTGCAAAATAATCTGTCACATGGATGTTGAGGAACAGTCCCTATCCATTACAAAGTACATTCCACCTGAACTCAGTTCCAGCCTGTGCTCCCATGTGCTCTGTTTTGGCCGTCCAGAGATGGTTCATGAGGGACTGTGGGAGCTCAGGCTATTTATCCCAAAAAACCTACAGATCTATTATCAAGTTTCACATATCTGATATTCATGCTTCCTTGCTACTGCTCCTCTATCTCACCTACTGAAACACTGTAAAGAAACTTTTCTGGCTTTGGTTTTTCACATGGCTGTTAATGCAAAACAACTGACTAAAGCAAAGCACATGGAGAAATTCTAAATGGCCACCACTGGATCTCTTTTACAGTTTATGTGGTGTAAAGATCAATTCTGATGTTAAGATTAGCGTGTAAAATGACTCTTAGCATAACTGTTAGCAGTTTGAAGAACTTCTTGCGCTTTCCATGCAGTATAAGTTTGGGCTAATTAATAATCATGATAATGTGATCTTGAAGACAACAAAGCTAAGAGACAGAGAAATTAAAGCTGAAATGCAATGCAAACATTTATTGACCAGCTAAATGGCCTCACTGGCCTCAGGAGTATGTTTGAAATCTTCTTAGGTGCCTAACAGCTGAGTATCTTCTGCACTTGTAGCCAGGTTTCTAAAGATATTTCAAGAGCTCACCAGATTCAAATTATGAAGTAGGTAGGGATTAGATGACACAGATGAAAAACCTGACAATAAGAATTTCATGGAAAACCCTATGGTTAGGTCTCTGAATATACCAGTAGATCCTAGAAGCTCTGACCAGCATTATCTGGGACTTCCACCCTTTGCCCACATCCAGGAACTCCGTGTAGGCTCGGACCTGGGCCTTTCATTCCCGGGCTGAGCTAATTGTTAGCACACCTGCCTTCAGCCCTACCTGTTAAATGACTCTTGGGGCAATGCTATTGCCCAGTTAAGTCTTTTCCCTCACCCCATCTCCTGCTCCTCCTGAGAAGACTCTCTGGATGGTTCCTGAACGTCTTCACCACTTCCCCAGGTGTGGAACTGTTGATGGAACATTCTGCCCAGCCTGTTATGGTTGGTTTGTCTTAGTTTTTCATACCTTGTGCAATGGTCTGCTCTTGCTACTCCTTGACACAAAAGACAGAACTAGATTTTATGAGTTCTTCCCATATTAGAATGAGTGTATGTAATATAAAACATAAAAGTAGTGGGTTTTCTAAATAAATGCTTGCACATTTCTCTTCAATGCATTTGGTCAAAATACAATCTCTACATCATCATTGTAAAAACAGAGAAATGTCCTGAAGTTCTCCTGTACACAATGAAATTCACAAGAAGCAAGAACTTGTTTAGAATGGCATGTAATCTTATAAAAATGGTGAATGAGCAAGGTGGGGGTCACTGATAAAAAGTAAGAGCTCTTTTTTGAAGATCTGTGATTTGTCTTCCCCATTTTTAATTTTTTTTTTTTTTTTTTCAATTAAATAGATCTGCTAAAAGCTTTGGAAATATGAGGACCATTAATATATAATGAGAAAATACTCTGTTGATCATGCAGTTGAGAAGAAAATCAAGATAGTAGGTAGAAAGTGGGGAGGAGAAGAGCACTTAGAGAAAAACAAGATGCAAAACATAGTCAGAAAAAACGTGGAGGCAGTAAGTAAATTAATAGATTCCACAAATGAACAAAGTCAGGATCCAATTTGGCAGGTGGTGGCGGTTGTGGAGATCAATGCTGTATGTCAACACTTTCTGCCTTATCCACCCCAGCATGCAGAGCAATTCCACTGAAATTCAATTAAGGAGCAAAACCACATGATTAAGAAACATCGACATAGTGACTGCAAAATATGCAAATTGTGTTGCAATTTTTAATGGCATAAAAGGTTAAAATCCTACAGAGGCTAACTCATGGAGGGAAATTAGTTCAAACACCATTAGAAGTACATTTGCAGCTGAAGGCATGAGGGAATTCAGCTGTAGAACTTTTATTAAGCTTAATTGGTGTCATTGGTGTAAGGTCCCTGTGCATCAAGTTACTAATGTACTTGGTGAAGAATGGCTTTATGCTTCTGTAGGTGCATTGAGGAAGAGAGTGAAAACAGTCATTTCACTGTATTATAGCCTCTGAACATCTAAATTATTTTTTCTTGAGCATATACTATTGTTGTCTGTTTTGACCTGCATGAGAGCAAATGCCATTTGCAGTAGAAAAAAAAAAAAATTGTATATTGTTAACCACTCTGAACTGGGAAATTAGCCAATTTCTTTCATTTCTTACTCAAGGGATTGGTTTTGCTTCTTCTTATAATGGTCATGAATTTTAGTAATGCTCTCACTATGAATATTCCACATGTGGAATAAGAGCTCAGCTCTTTTGCATGCTTCAAATTAGGCCCCAGTTTGTCTAGATAAGTTGAACATGTTGACATGTGTGCTGTGACAGCCTAGGGGGTGAGTGATTTACTGGCACCAGACGATACCAATGGAAAAAAAAGAAACTCAACCAAGTCAGCATTCCATTTTCCACAGCAAATTGATGAAGTGTTGGAAAGCACTGACAGGGTTGTGGATTTAGAGAGAGGCCATTCTGAAGCCATTTACAGGGTGGATATATTTAGCAGCTTCAATATTTCTTGTTTTTCTCAGATTATGTATCTATCTTTATCCTGGCTTTTGTCTTCTGTCTTTTGTAGGAATGAAGTGGCCACTAAGAAGATGAATGAAAAAGTGTGAATATTTGTTATACATATGTATGGTATGCAGTGCATTCAGCAAACACATCTTCTCATTTTAAATGCTTATATATTTCTTGTTCCTCTTTCTGATTTAATATTTCTTGTTAAAGAGATGAGAAATCAACTTTTATGAGACAAGTTATACTGCAAGATGCATTAATTCAGTGACAGATGATATGGTTACAGGAATTTATGTGTGCAGAGAGTTAACATTTCCATTTTCAGAAAAAATATATTCAGATTTTTGAAAGCAGGGAACTGAAACATGTATTTGACACAAATGTAGCTTGTTCTAGCCAGTAGGAAGAGTCTGGAAAAGATGGAGTAAAATTCAGTGTGTAAAACTGAGTTGCCAGGATTATGATGAGAGATACTCTAGAAGACCAGTGTCCTTTTGAGAAGAACTTTTGGCACTATAACTCTGATTAAGGAAAAGTTACTTATTAACAACAGTTATCAACAATTATCAAAAGTTACTTAAAAGTTACTGCATTACTCACATTGTATGACTCAGGCCCTACTCTTGAGTACCATGCTATAGAAGTGTAATGGAAATACAAATTTAATGGAAGTAGTTTACAAGGAAATAGTATAGAAGACAACTCACACAGAGAAGAATGAGTAAAATTTTATTGATAGCATATTCTGTGTATCTTTTTCAGAACAGCTGAAAGGTACAGCTTTATCCTGTGTCCTATGAGTGTGTCAGAGCATGGGTCAAGTGGAGACCTCAGCATGGCTCTGTGAAGGCTTCATAAGTTTGAATTTGGCTAAGCCTGAGCACTTTTGGGATGTTGATGATTAACTACGGGTATAAACTTGCTTTAAAGTAGAGAAGATCATACTGAGACAGAATAGATATTAACAAGGTTTAGAAGTGCCGTAATTATCTTGGTGTTGGATTCAGACTTTTACTACATCAGTGTAGTGGGTTTCTGACATACAAGTAACATACAAGTGGTTTTTTTCATCAAAAAACCACTCTTCCTACCATCTCTGAGTTCTGGTTGGGGTGTGCCTACTGATTTTCTCATCAGCTTCCCAGTGTCTCTGGATCCATTCATTCTGCTAAGTGACACAAGGGCAGGGACTGTTCCCATACCCTGTGCCAAATGGCAGGGTTCACACTACACAGAGCTGGCTCTGGGTCTCCTTTGTGCTTCATGTGGTGATTATGCAGATCTAGGGTTTTTTTCTTTTTCTTTTTTCCCTTTCAGTTTAAGTTGTCTAAGAATAGAAAAAGGGCTGTGTTCAAGGCTAGGGATTCAACATATAAATGCCTAATGGGAATAACCTGGGAATAGCCTGGCACATGCTATTGACTGCACCCTACTCAGGCAGTATTTCAGAGGATGCTAGCTGACACAGGCCAAACCTGTACCAGCAGCTAAGCTCCTCTCCTAAGTCTGTCCCATTTAGAAACAGAAACATGGCTTAAGTGACTCATTTCTGCCTGTTCCACTCCACACTGTAGAAAGGACTCTTTGCCAATCTTTCTGTCCTGCTCCTGTCAAGCACATTCAGGTGCCCTCCAATAAAGGAGGGCATTGAATGATCCTTTTTCAGCCACCAAAAGCAGATATCCTCTCTGTTATTTGACCCACTTCTCCCAGAGGAATGCGCAGAAAGTTTTAGTAAATTGCCACCCTTATAAGGCTGAAGAAAAGACTGGAGAATATTGCAGTACTGCATCTGTCAGTGGCTGTCAGGCACGTCCAGATGCAGCCACAGGCTCAGGAAGGCATTAAGCTGCCAAAGACCAACAGCTAGGACAGTGTACCTAGCAGCAGGTCATGCTGTTCAAGATCTTGCTAGGTATCTGTCACTGTTCCCTGTCAGAGAGAGGATACTGGGCAAGAGGTTTTGTGACAGCTTAACAGGCTTGTCAGCATGACACTTCTCATTAAGCAACCAGAGTATTGACTTGACCTTTAAGAGAGGAGGAGGAAGGGGAAAATACGTTCTTCATCAAGTCCATCATGTTGGGTTTGGGTAGAAGAATGTCAAAGAGGTTCTCTGTCTTGGGAAACCTTGGCTCCTAATTTCACCTAACCAATATCAAATCTAAGTGTCTTATTATCAGGCATGCTATAAGGATTTTCATGTGTTTATAAACACTGGCCTCTTAGGTAGAAAAAGACTTTTAAATATCTGGATGCTGTGATCTTAAAGCCTCAATTAAAATATTATTTCTAGCTGTTTTGCATACAGATTTTAGACAATGTCAAACATGATTGACATGTTTGCATGTCAATTTTAGACAATCATACCCTTTTCACAGACAATCCCTACCCAAAGGCAAAACACATGAAAGAAATTACCTGTCATGGTTTTTTATTTGTATGCACTCATGCAATGATTCTATGATATTTACTTGGTACTGGGGCATCTTTCAGCATTTAATAATGCATGCATTTATGTTTATGCAGAGATGGTTTACCTTTTTTTCCACTTGATATATTTTTAAATATTATCACTTAAAGAAAAAAAAAAAAAGACATGAGATACACCCAAAGTGATAGATTATTATCAACTTATTATAATTTTGTCAGTACAAGCATGAGGTAATCTATACCAGAGCAAGCTGAGTTTTTTTACTCTTCCTGGGTAGTTGTAGCTTTTTATCTGCATAACATTGGACTGGAGGCATCACAAGTAAAATCTGTGGCTGACACAGCCCACGAAGCTCGTACTTAATATGGGAACTTAGCCCAATGTTTTACTTGGGGAAAAGTCAGAGACTGGTCTTATTGCAAACTCCCTAAAGGAGAAAGGAAGCACTCTCTGTTTAAGAAAATAAGCTGTTCACCACAAGGCATTTGTAAAGCTTGCAGGTGACTTTCTCATTGCTATTGACAAATGGAGGCATGCTCTGTTATGATGGACACACGATGGGGAGTATTTCCTTGAAAAACAGGGATCTACACAAGGCAGGCGGGAGCAGAGCCTGGCTGCAGCTTGTTACTGTGCCTCTGGCAAAGTTCTTTTATTTCAAAGGACATGCTATGAGGTACAGATAAATTGTCCCTTCTTGCCTTGGCTATAGCACTGCAGAATGTCCATTCCCCTGCTCAGGGCCACATGTGCTGAGTGCTTTGATTAGAGGAGTAAAAAATCAGAACAACCAGCTGCACCTTGTACGTGGAGCAGGAGAGAGGTCATTGTGCTAAGCTCATTTCTGTGAGAATCTATTGTATAAAACGTGTATTTCTGTAGTTGGGGGACAGACAACAGAATGTGTCTGTGATGAGACTGGATAGCAGAGTACATTCTGCAGAATACACCAATGTATTGGCAATGGAATAAATTGTGGCTAGCTTCTAAAAATATTTTGGCAAGTCACTCTCAAGGTCTTCTGTATTTTTTTAGAAGGAAGTCATGCACCAAAGGCATCTTAAAATGTTTTGGTGCATTTCAAGAGTCTAGATGTCACTGTCTTTTTGATTTATTTTGCTCTTTCTCTCATCTCTCTGATTAACACTCTCATAGAGGTTCTTTATGTTTTAGAACTACCAGTTGCAAAAAAGTAAAAGGAATTGCCCTTAACGTTTTCCTTTAACTTTTCACCTAAGATTCTTGACAGGGATAGTGTTTAGGGAGGAACAAAAAGCAAAAGCTATAACCACAAAGAGTATAAGCAGGTATTGCCAGATATCATGCCTAATTATCTCCAACACCTCCAGTTTCCTTGCTCGTGTCCCCAGATTATCTTAACCAGAGGTCTCCAAGTGTGCCAGCTATTTACTTCCCGAAGAAGGTATGCAGGAGAGAGCCAACTGATAACACAGTACATGTCACTTGTCAGCCCAGAACAAGAACAACATTTCTAAATACTTTGTTATTAAGAACATTGGGCTACCTGGCTGTTATAAGAAATGCAAAGGTCATACCACATTCAAACCTGACTTTTCATATAAACATATAACATAGAAACATGGCAACATATAAACTTCAAGTTAAAAATTGTCAACATTTCTAAGAACTAGAAATCAATTGATTTATCATTATCCTTTCTCTATGAAATAAAGATCTTAAATGATACTGACCATAAGCAAGAGAGCTGGCAATATGAAATTTTTATTTATGCTATCATGTACCTTCTTTTTCTTTTGCCAAAGTTTACCCCTTAAGGAGCATTGCTACAACATTCTGGTTTGTTCCTAGTTTTGGCAAAACACCACCTCCATTCCTGAAAGTAAAATAAGGAGAAAACAGATTGTATAGATTTCAAAATTTATTTACAAACCTCAAGATTAAGACAAAGTCTTGCAATATGATAAAGAGACAATCTGAGAATGTTAGATCTTGTGTTGCTTGCATGAAAATCTGTCCAGCTTTGGCCAAATCACAAACTAATAGAAATACCATTTACAAGAAAATGTAGGAACACTTGAGCTAAGTCTGAACACAATGCAGTGCCATGCAAATATGGTTATTTGAGTCCCAGCCTAGTGTATCTGAGAGGCACTGCATTGCATTTGCACCCTTTACTGCTGCCTAAATTTCTGTCCAATCTAAGTAACGCAAGCAAGCACCATCTGGTTGTAAATGCTCAAGCATTTGCCCTAATCAAAGCTGGCAGACAGCCTTAGTCTTAAGCAGAAAGTCACACCATTGATCTAAAATGTTTCACAAACTTGAATCCTCAGATCAGCAGGGAAATAAAATTGTGCAGGAAAAGACTGCAGTGAACAGCTAAGAGACCAATTTCTTTCTACTAAAACACTAACAAGTAGTGATAAGCAAGCTGTCAGTTCTTTACTCTTGTTATGTTACTTTACTACAGAGTTAGACAGATTTGCTTCCCTGATTGCTCTGCTACCTGTGAATCTCTACACATTTGTTCCAGCTTCTCTTGGTTGGGCTTAGGCCAGGTTATAGTAGCTGTATGTTTGTTTATCATATTGACTCCTGAGAATCAGGAAAAACCTTACAAACTGCAGTTAGTGTCATGGTATGATAAACAGTTGTCAATGTTTTACAAGGTTTCCTCTGACTAGGTTCTCTGCTTTGAATCTGTTGGCAATAAATGCTAGCAAATCAAACTCAAGAGATGCAAACCTGAGAAGGAAACAAAACAGTAAGCTACTTTTATCGCATGAGTGCTGAAACTGCAAAACTCTACCACAATTCTTCTCAAATATGGGATGCTGAATAAAGGTTGAAAGAGGAAAAAAATACATTATTCTGTGCAAAATGTTCAGTGCAATTCTCTAAAATGAAGCAGCCATAAAGATTAGGAAGGTCCTTCATAAATAGGTACTAAAATACACAATCTTGTGTGTATTTTCAGTATGTAGAGATACCACAAGAATTACTCAAATTAATGCCAGAATAAAGCATGAGTTCATCTACGTCATCTCCCTGCCTGTCTGCAATATTCATATCACTTGGTGATTCTTTTCTAACATATTTAGTTTAATTGATGACGATTCATCACTATCTTAGGCAATTTAAACCAGAGACAGATTACCTAATACTTCTACCACATTATCTCTGTTGTTGTAACTCATACCCATTGCTTCCTGTCTCCTCTGCAACATTGTATTCCTTTCCTTTTTTCCTGCAAATTTGAAACTGTACCACTCCTCCCCACAGTCTTTTTCCCTCCAGACTAAACAACTGCCTTTTTTTCCATCTTTCCAAACAGGTCATGTTTCAGACCTTTTGACCTGTAGCTTTACTGCAGTACTAATCACTCAAGGACATTATTCCCTGAAATGATGCAACTCAGATACACCAAGGTTAGGCAGGCTGCCCAGTGGAGGCAACAAATCATTAGGTTAAAACCATGCTCCTGTGTTGCTGATTCCTCATTCTCAGCCTGCCAGTTTGTTTGCTTTAATCATCTGTTGGATGTCATCATAAACTTCTTAATCCTCTTCCCAATACATCTGAGCAGCACATAGAGCAGCCAAGCCACACACACCTCCTGCTGGGAATTCCCGTGGCCCTTTGTATAGACATCTAATAGCATTCAGAGTTATAGCTGAAGCCCTTTGCAGGCTTGACAGGTGCCTGACCTCATGCACCATTTGTGCAAAATCACTCAGCAGCGCTCAGGTGGAGAGCCTGATCAAAGGACCTGGGTTTTTTAATAATTTCTCCCTGGCATCTTTCCAGCTGTCTAGAAATTGAACCTCACTGCTGAGGTCTGACAAGTACAACAGCTTTTTCTGAAGTCCTTTTTTGTTGTTTTCCATACTAGCACACTGACATTTTCGTTATGGATAGAGATCAGGGCTCACCACTCCTAGGAGTGCTAGGTAGTTCTAGCTAGGCATGCAATGAGTTCCAGAGGGTTGAAGAGGGGTAAGAGAAATACACAGGTTTATGAGGATAAAACACAGGTAGTGCTGCATTATAACCAAAGTAATGCTTTGTGGAGGATGCTGAGTTTAGTCTTTTGGCTGCTCTAATGTAATAAATTGGTAGAAACTATGTGTACAAAATAGAACCAGGACACAGACACATAAGTGCTTTATGTTTTAAACACCACCTTCTGATTCATGAATTTTAGGCTGTCTTTGTATCTGGAAAATGGGAAAGCTACTCCTGACTGCAGTGGTGGATGACTTTGAGATCACTGGAAGAGTAGGTAGGTCGAAAGTATTTTCATCTCTTTTGCACAGGTGAGATCTTATTTGTGCGCTTCCATGGTCCAGTACATATCTGCTATATAAAGCCCAATAAAACTGATCCAAGACAGTCAGTTTCTTTTCCTTGCCACTGAGTTGCACTGGAACATTTTCTAGAGGAAAGCCAGGCCAAAGGAAAGAAAACATGTTATTAAACATTAAAACTGTGTTTGCTTTCACTCACAGTGGCTGGAACAATTCTTTCCCAGGAGACTTTCCCACAAGATATGCTCACTTATTACTTTCACTTCCTTTGTCTTGGAATTTCTAAGCAAATTATTACTTTAAGGTTTCCAGAAAATATTTTTCTTTTTCTGAAGGTGATGTTACTCGGACCCTCTGACTCAGTTTTCTGTTAGTTTCTGCAGAACAGACTTGTACAAAATTCTAGTAATCATAAAAGTAAATGAAGGTGCTCCTATAGGGTGACTACACCACATTAAACATACTTAACCGTATTTTGTAAGGTTTCTGCACACCCGAAAATACCCATGGTTTTATGGGTGATTCTGATTTTCTCCTAAAAGAGCAATAACCTATGTGTCTGGATTTTCCCAGAACAAAGAAAAGATATTGCAAAGCTCTAGATGTCTTGCAGGCAAACCTTGTCCTAGCTTTCATATGTGACAGCTCTGGCAATCTTTCTTGGGAACAGTTCTGTATGTTTGGGATGCCCAAAGCCTCATGCCTTTGGAGGGAGTAATATGCTAACAAAATTGAAGCAATTTTGAAAAACTCTTTCATTCTCTGAAACTTTTGAAGCTTTCTGAAGATGTTTAAGGGCAAGACAGAATTTGCTGGGAGTTACTGGTGTTCTAAGCATGCTCTGATTCTCTTGGTTATGGTCAAGAGAGTCAATTTAATGTTTGAGTGGGGCCAAGGCATTGTTGCTGAAGTACATACCATTTGGGAAAAAAAGCAGAAGTCAGAAATAGATCAGGAATCAAGTGGAGTTGAAAACAAGTGCTGGAAACTGTTGGAATTTAATGTACCTATTTACTTCTAAAATAATAACAGTTCATGAACTAATAACCATAATAATAACAGATGGAAATACTTCTGGATTAGCTTTTATTTTCACCATGAAGCTTGATGCTGTCTTACACCTCACAATCTATAGGAAAAGGATCTTGAGGTGTCTAAGAATCAACCCTTTTATCTTTACCTCTTCTATAGAAAAAAAGCAAGAAATATGGTTAATGGAGAACATGAGGACAAGGAAGTGAAAGCTGTGTTAGTAGCTGCTAGGCCTTGGAGGAGCCATGAAATACTATCTCTCTGCAGGCGTTGTCAGAAGCCTTCAACAGCTCCTAGGCATTCTCTGGCACACAGAGAAGCCTGTAGGGACAAAAGCTGTGCAGGTGCCTACATGCAGTGCAGGAGGACATGGATCTAATTATACCTCTTCCCCAAATCTGTATGCAGGCTAGCATTCCTGGTATAAACTGGTCTGTGTTTTCCCTCCTATCCTCTGCTAGGATGTAAAGCAAAATTCAAGAGAAGACAGAACAGTCTCTTATCTGTGCGTCTGCCTGGAGTGAGGCATTATGAGCTCCAAACTTTTCTAAAAAGAAAGTCCTTTAAATAAAGCCATCTTGCATCCAACAAGGAGGAGCTTTGATTCCTCAATGTGATCAGTTTTCTGGGGTGAACCAGTTAATGTTAGCGCCAGAGTAGTAAGAAAAAGGAGGGGGTACCTGTGCTTATCATCTGTAGTTCAGTATGCTGCAACAATACTTGGAGAACTTCTGGTTATCTACAGCCAAAAAGTGCTCCAAGAGATAAGTATCATTATTTGATGTTTCTGCCAACCTCTTCCACTTTTCAAAGGCAGTATGTAAAGGCTTGCTTTAGTTGTGTTCTAACATGGGATCAGGGCTGTCATCCTGGAACGGAGCGCTCAGAAGTACTTAAGATTTGTCTAATTATACTTCAGATGTTTGAAAGATGGAAGTGGTATTTATCTCTAAACTTTGCATTATGAAACTACCGTTTGGCAAATTAGAAGCCTTCCTTCTCTCATTAAATGTTTACAGAGAAATCCAGGCGGTGTCATTTCACTATGTCAAGAGCATTACTGTTAGTCATGGCAGGGAAAAATTGATTCTTAAAAGTCTGGAAAATAGGGACACAGAATTGGTGTTTAGCCCAGCAACTAAAGTCATAAGCTGAAATCTTAAGGTTTTTTGAAAGGTAAGATACATGGCAAACTCTTGGTGTTCAACCAACTCAGATTATACTATCATAGAAACAGAGAATCATAGAATGGCCTGAGTTGGAAGGAATCTGAAAGACCACCTTGTTCCAACATTTCTGGCATGAAAAGGGAATCTTCCACTAGACTAGATGATTTAGAGCCCCTTCCAGCCTGGCCTTGAGTACCTCAAGGGTTATGAAGTCCACAGCTTCTCTTGGCAACTTGTTCCAGTTCCTTGCCATGCTCACATTAAAGAATTTTTTCCAAATATCTAATGTAAACCTCCTTCAGTTTAAAACCATTGCTCCTTGTCCTGCCACTACACTCCCTTGCAAAAAGTCCCTCTCCAGCTCTCTTGTGACCCCTCTGGTAGGGGTAGTTAGGTACTGGAAGGTGTTGTAAGGTCTCCCATGACCCTTCGCTTGTCCAGAATGAACGACCCCTGGTCTCAGCCTTTCCTCAAAGGAGAGGTGCTTCAGCCCCCTGATCATCTTTGTGGCCTCCTCTGGACTTGCTCTGGCAGGTGCTTTATGCTGTGGATCCCAGAGCTGGATGCAGTGCTCCACTGAGTCTCACCAGAGCAGAGCAGAGGGAGAGAATCACCTCCCTCATCCTGCTGGCCACACTGCTCTGCAATCAGCGTGGGATACAATTGGCTTTCTGGGCTGTAAGTACATGTGGCTTGAGGTTTTTGTCCACAAACACTCCCTGATCTTTCTCCCCAAGGTTAATCTCAACCCATTCTCCATCCAGACTGTATTTCTGGGTTTGTGCTTGGGATTGTGCCAACCCAGGTGCAGGACCTGGCAATTGCCTGTGTTGAACTTAGTACAGATCCACATTTCAAGACTGTCCAGGTCCCTTTGGACAGAATCCCTTCTCTCCAGTGTAGTGACCACACCCCGCAGCTCAGTGTCATCAGTGAACTTGCTGAAGGTGCCTTTGATCCCACTGTCCACATCACTGGCAAACATGTTAAATAGTGTCCCAACATTGATCACTGAGGGGCACCACCTGTTCTCCACTTAGATATTGTTGATTACAACTCTTTGAGTGTTACCATCCAGCCAGCTTTTTAACCAAGTGGTCCATCCAATAAATCCATGTCTCTCCAGTTTAGAGACAGGGATGTTGTGCCACAAAGTGTCAAATGCTTTGCACAAGTCCAGGCAGAGGATGTCTTTTACCCTGCCCTCATCCACCACTGATGCAAACCCATTGTAGAAGGTGACCAAATTTATTAGGCACATTTTGCCCTTACTGAAGCCATGTTAACATGGTGATTGGCTGCCAACAATCACCTCTTTGTTTTCCATGTGCCTTAGCACAGTTTTCAGGAGAATCTCTTCCATGACCTTACCAACCACTGAGGTAAGATTGCCTGGTCTGTAGGTCCCTGGGTGTTATTTGTTTCATTTTTAGAAACAGGGCATTATCC
Organism: Cossypha heuglini; assembly: GCA_027576195.1. Lineage (NCBI taxonomy): Eukaryota > Metazoa > Chordata > Aves > Passeriformes > Muscicapidae > Cossypha > Cossypha heuglini. The sequence continues at coordinate 12,033,819 of JAODKT010001744.1, forward strand.
AACCAGTGGATATTTGACTGGACTGCCATGACTTCTCAAATATGATGGTTAACACCTTAGTAACTTCCTCAGGACTCACGGATGTATGTGTGGACTTGTGTCCCTTCAATGAGCCCAGTTGTCCTACAGCAGGCAGCTCTTAATTCTCCCAATACTTGCTGGAGGATGGCAGTCACCATCTTGAATATGTGGTTTTCCTCCTGGCAGAATTTCACAAGTATGGACTCTATCTCAAGAAACATTATGTGAGAAGACGGAAAGCATTTCTAAGATATCATTCCAAAAGAAAAGGCACAGTTCAGCTCTAGAACAACATTAAATATAGATCCCTAACTTTTATCTTCAGTGATTAGCCAGGTTGGTACAGCACTCTGCAATTCTGTTCAGGAAAAGTCAGAACTCAGAAATAATTCACATGGATATTTCTTCAATGTGCTTAACAGAACTGTGAAGATATTGAAAGCCTACAAAAATTCCATGTGTGAGCCAAGTAGCAGCTCAATGCATAAAATATCCTGCTGAAGCAAATGGAACAAAATTTTGTGATATTGTAACCTCCTCACTGATGGCATAAAAACCTCCTATGGATATGGATTGTATAAACTTGGAGGGAGTAGAAAGACAAATATCTTCAAAAGTCCTCAAATCTTAAAACATCACACAGAGATTTCAAGAAATCATATGTTTTAAGTTTGAACTCCACCTTCCCAAACCAGATGGGGAGATAAATTATATTCCTGCACTGAATTACTCCCTTGATTAGCTCAGAAATAGCTGAGGGATTTCAGTGAGTCCCATAGCTGTAACACTCTCTTCCCTTCTCCCTCTGGTCTTCTTGGGAAAATGTAGTTAAGCTCCCCCACATTTACCAGATTGGGTTTTGGATTTTTTTTGTTGTTGTCTTTTTTTTTGTTTTTGAAGGCTACTGTATAATACTGATCCTCAAATGCTCAACCAATCCTGAGACAGAACAATAGTGTAATTTTACACTGAAAGCTTAAATTGAAATATTATCCCCTTGTGAAAGCCCAGTCTAAAGCATAAACCACCAGCTGTCTGTGCCCAAAAGGCTGTATCACATTTGCTCTCATTCACAGCTTTCAGACTGTTGACACTATCTCAACCCTCAAGTAGGGCAGCCGCAGATTTGAACAAAAGACCAAGAAAAGGATAATTTTCTTCAACACTTAATAAATTTGACACAATTAAAGAAAATTCTTGTGTTTGTGGACAAGAAATCTTTTGCTTCCAGATGCCAGAGCTAAATAATGAGGCATTGCATGAACTGCAGAAGTAAAATGCTACTCACTATTACTTCCAGCCTAGCTTTGGTACTAGAACTAACCTCTTGTATCTCCTAGATCATATTCCTTTATTTTGCTTGGATATTGTGTCCTATTCAATAGTCTTCAATTCAAAATATACCATCTTCAGAAAATATCAGTAGGATTGGCTATTTCAAGTAGCACAGCTTCACTGCAGATGGGCTGAGCTTCTGAAGATCCGAAGTGTGGCTGGTTTGCTGACATTCAGGTAAGACCCTCTGAAAGTGATGGATGTCCTATTTACAGAGTAGCTAAGAACAAAGATCCAGTGTCAGGGACCCCACCAGCCTTAGGCAAAAACACATTTGGAAATCCCCCTTGTTCTACCCTAGTTCTTGGCTGCATATTATATGGTACAAGCATACTGCTTCCAGGTCCTGGAGAAGCTACGCACCCCTAAACCAAACTTTTCTCAAAGTATACTTTTTCCCCTTTCCCATGGAAACCACTGGAAGTTTTATTACCTTCCCCATCATCACTTTCTAACTACCTGTGGAGAGATCTCTACCTGGTATGAGGCAGTGTTTTTAGCTCTGTTGAGATCCCACCAGGATTTTGACCATCCAATCCAACCCATTATATCCCACCACATCCCATCCTGTCTCATCCTGTCCTGTCCCATTCTGTCTCATGCATTTCTTCCACCAGCTCCCTTTTCTCTGTGCACAGTTTGCAGTTCACCAGTATGGGAAAGCTTTTCAAAGGAGAAGAAATCACCCATAGCAGTGTTTTTATTTTATTGCTGAAAATGATATTTAATTGCCAGCAATGCATAACTAATGCAGCTATAAAAAACAACACTGAATTCTGTTTTCTCTCATATATCATTGATAATGCTGTCAGCTAAAGCTTTTCTTTTTTTACTTTTGTCCCTAGAGATCATGACTGACCTAAAAGGAACTTAGTTGGCTTTTAGAAATACTGGTATGTTTGAAGTCATGATGAAGGACAGATGGAATTAAAATCCCACAGAGCTCTTTTTAGAAAGAGTTTTCTAATGACAACTGGATTTTGGCCAAACCATTGTCTCTCTTTCTGAATGTTGACAGCAGCAACACTTAGCAAGTACCTATATCTGGTCAGATGACAATCTCAAGAACAAATGCAAATAAATTGTTCCAGCAATTAAAAAAAAAAACCAACAAAAAACCCACCAACAAAAACAAATAAAAAACAACAAAAACCCCACCAACAAAAACAAACAAACAAACAAACAACAAAAAAGGGAAGAACAGTTTAGTAGTTTTAGTTTAGGCAGTTATTAATGCTTTTTAAAAGTAGTGTTTGTGCTTCATTTCAGCAGAAAAGAGAAAAAAAAAAACTAGAAAAATAAGGCTGTATTAGAAGAAAAGTATTCAGGGAAAAGGGAACGTGCTTAGGAGGTAAACATGAATCTATTCTATAAAGAAATGTTCTTGTAAAGAAATGTTATAAGGGAAGAAGAGTCTATGTTTTAAATCTCCTTTTTCAGCAGTTTTTGACAGACATTTGAATACTGCCTTTCCTGCTGCCTTCAGAAGCAAGCAACAATATTTGGCTTTTGGTCACTCAACATTAAAATTTTTATTTTTATTTTTGGAATCACAACCATTCCTAATCTCTTCAAATTTGAATGGCTCCTTCTTTGGAGCTAATTTCTCTCTTCTTACCTGCCACTGAATGCCATCCTCCTTTCAGTCCTTGTACATTTTTCAGGCCTCTTCTCCTCTCTCCTCTCTATGCTTTATTATTAGAATGCAAATAATAAATCTCACTTGCTGTCAACTTCAATTTCAATTAAACCACAATTTGGCTTTTTTCTTAGAACAATTTTCTCATATTTATTTTCCTTTAATTTGGACTTTTCCCAAAGACTGCCTTACGAAATAAACAGAACATAGGATTAGGAAGTATTAGGGTCTATACTGCTGCCCCCAAGTTTCTTTGACTCTTTGTTCTCTGCTTGAGCCCTGTGTGTTACTCATGAAAAGTGTGCTGATTACTTGAAATCAGTCCAAACAGAGAGATTCAGGAGCACTACCAAAGTGAAACCTCTTTTGTCAGAGACTTTTACAAACTTTATTTTCACAAAATTATTTACATGCTCTGAGGGTTGGAATAGATTTTTCAAAAACCTTCAAAAACCTTGGAACCTCCTAGTTCTCTCTTTGGAAGATCAGAATGATTTTGCAGTTCCATAGAAAGTTTGTAGCCATTTAAAGCTGCGCCCACAATTTTTTTTTTTTCCAATTATGTTGATAAGTAGGGAAGGCCACCTCCTTCACCTAACATCCTGAGAAAAATCAGAACTATGGCACAGTATGAGCAGCTCCAATTAACAGTAAATTCAATGGTGCTCCTTGTGTCAAGAGTGAATTGGCAGACTGTAGACAAGTAGCTCCATCATCGAGTTTATCCTTGTGATATAGTTAAGCTGCTGGAATGTGCATTTCTGCAATGTTTCCAAAACAAATTAACCTCTGGTATAAAAGTCATTTTTCTTTATTCTAGTACTGTAAAAGACTTACATATTCAGAGCTTAATGATGACATTCCTTTCCAAATAAACCTGTCTTACAACACAAAAGAGAGAACTTGACTGTTAGTCAGAGAAGTGGCCCAGGAAAAGGTAAAGCTTGAGGACTTCAGATCAATCAAGAACTTTCCTTGCAACCCGTACTAAATAATTTGATCTATTTTCCAGTGACTTCAACACCTAGAAAAAAAAAATGGCTAAAGTTTGACATCTGGAACATTTCTTAGTCCGAGTTGATCAAATGCAGCAAAGATTCGCAGGTATAAATAGAAAATTAACTTGTAAATTTCTAATAATAGTAGACTGGAGGCTATTTATCAGGACAAAATAAACATATTTCATGCTGAGAAGAACGCTGAGTTTTCATGTTCCTAACACAGGTAACCAGTGAAGGAATCTGACAAAACAGAGCTCCCAAACATACTCATCAGCTGGAAACTAAATGTCAGGTGTTGCCACAAAACTTACCATCAATGCTTTTCAGACATGGCAACAACGTTATTTTCCAAGAAACAGGTCGCACAAAATATAAAAATTTTGTGGGTAAGGACTATGTTACAAAAAATGTCTTACCTAAAAAGATTAAACTAAGAGGGGAAAGCAACTTGTTTGGGGTCATGTAAGAAAAACCAGCCATATTTCCAAATCAGAGCTGAAGCAAATCTAAAATTAGTCAGTCCTTAAATACAGCACTGCTTATTCCCCCTGTGTATAAGAAAACAAAGGCAGTGAGAAGGAAATCAAAACACCAGCAAAACGATGATGTAAATTACACCATATTTGCTTATTTAAATATCAAAAAGGTATTGTGCAGAGTAGTAAGCATTCAAAATGTGTTATTAGATACATTAAAAAATAGAATTGATTAATAAATAGCATAATTACACCACAGAGAGATTTATGCTGCATACTAAGTCACATTATTTCATTATTTTTATATATTATATATATTTATATTTATTAAATAAGGGGAAAGAAAAAGTATTAGTAATGCAGACTACCAAAGAAAACTTATATCTGTATGATCAAATCCCCCAGAAAGTGTGAAAGAAGTGTTTTTAGAATAAAGATACAAAAAACCCTCATGTTTCTGAGAAGGAAAAAAAAGGAAAATACACAGGAAAGCCTTTTGTGTATTTTTACACAGGAATGTGGAAGTTACACGGCTCTGCATACCATGTCAGTCTTACATGTTATACAGGAATAACCTCTCTAAATAACCTGCCTAATACTCTAAAATTGGAAATAAATTTCAAATTTATTTTTAAAAGAAAGCATTTAAAAAACCCAAATGCTGGCAATATCATTTAGAAATCAGCTATATTTTTCTTCTTCAATAAATAAAAAAATTCCTATATGATCCTTCCATTTCTTTAAAAAAAAAAAAATAAAGTAGAAAAAAGGAAGAAAATTAAATTCTTGGTACCAGTATGTTTCCACTTCACTCATTGAAGTCGAATTTACTAGTTCTGAGTCTCCTACCTGCGTGCCCACATGCTGCCCTCTAGGAGTGCCCACTTATGACTAGCTTATGAGTACCAGTGTAAAAACAGGAAATTCACTCCTTCTAGTGTAGTGTCTAAAGTCCAAAAGACTTTCTTTTTTGCTATGAAAATCTCAGACCTACTTATTAAAATAGATTTTAAGTGGTTCATAACATCATATATCTTTTCTACTGATGGCAAGTGGAGTGAGTGGCTAGCAGAAGGATTTTGTGACCAATTAAACAAAAGCAGATCACCTAAGATTTCTGGTCTTGAGATTTGCCATTTTAAAGACAGCTTGGTGTTACAATAAGGGGCACCCCAAAAGGCTGCATTTCTTCAATTGAGGCATTGACTCATGTTGAAAAGGCCTTCATTCTTAGCTCAGTCTCAGAAGAAACTGGAATGGTGTGATCTCATAACACTTTATACAAGAAATCCTGCATCTTCGTGAGTGCACAGCATGCTTAGAAAGAAAAGCAAGATCAGTAATTCTAAAGCTGCCATCAGAGCAGGGGTGTGAGAAGACTTTGCCGCCCTGCAACTTCCGATCTGACACACAAGTCCTAAACATTACATCCACTTCTCCTGTAAGTGCTCCAAAAAGAGAGCTCCAGGTACCACACCTAAGAGAAACAGTCTTTATGAATACAAAACCCAACATTTTCAAAGCCACTTTCCAAGCATAAAGATGGGACCATTTAAACACAGGACTAAACTGGGTCTATGCCACGTACAACTTTGAGAATTTAAGCAGCCCCTCCCTGTTCCACCCCAATTATCCTCTGAACCAGCATGATCTGAGAATTTAAAGAGAGGCTGCAACCATTGCTTGTGTTCAAGATAGATGAAAGCAAATGTGCCTTTCACTTCTGCACGTTGGTTTTTGCTTCTGGCTTTCCTGCCTGCCTGTGACTGGAGCCTATAATGAAAAATTGTGGAAAAATTCTGCCTACTGCTGCCCTGTATATGAAACTGCAACTTCATATGTACAAATGCCTTTTCTCACAAAGCTGAAAGTGCAAAGTCTGAGAGTTACTGAGGAAATCTTATTGCAGAGAGCAAGGGATTAATTTTTGTCTGTTCTTTATTCTTGTGTGAATGCACTACATTGCATGGTTCTTATATAAAAATGATAGGCTGCACCATCCCTATCACACTGAAACAAAGGCCTGGATACAACTGCCTGACATCTTGGTCAAATGCACAGGAATCCTGCTGAGACTGGAAAAATTTTGATGAGTCTGCAGTGTACACAAATGTCATGCAAAATCCTTGACTTTTGGCAGTCCTGATCTCTCTTAATTTTTTCAATTGACAACCAGCCATATCCTGTAGCATCCTCTACTCACACATGCACACACTGATAAAGATGAGACATGACATTTGTGCAGGGGACTTCAACTGCAGATGAAAAATTAAATCATTTCTGGCAGGCCTTACCATTCTAATTTCTCAGAAGACTTGCAGGTGACCCATTAAACTTTCTTCAACTCTGCTCTAGGAAATAAACTGATCCAATAGTTCCCACTTTAGCCTGTGATTCTTAAATGCTTGCAGTGGTGATTTCTGGAGACAGAGCTGCAGAGCCGTGGTTATTAAAGTTCAAATTAATGTCTTACTTGATCCATACAATCAAGATGCTCTCTGTATAGGTCTGTATTTTCTCTTGAAGAAAGCTGATCATGTCTGTAATATCACCTTGATTCCCTGTTACCAAGTTGACTATGTGCCAAAGCACAATATGGCCATTGGAAAATTCTGCTTGCTTTCTCACTGCATCTCTGTGTTTGTGTAATACAAAGAAAAAAATAAAGTGCTTCTTTCAGTGTAGCATCTCTAATCTCATATAGTACAATCAGGCTACTGCTGGTAAGGTTTGACTGTGGGCTTTTTTGGGGGGAGCTTGAGATTATAATTCCAGGCAGAACCTGACTTCCCTGTGCTTCATAATGCTCCAAAAGTCTTCTGTAAAATACGAGCATGACTGCCTTGTTTCAGTGTGCTTCTTGAAAGTCCTTCTGGTCCAAACTTCCAGTAACACATTTAGTGATACATTTAGTAAGCACTGGAAAGGGCAGAGATATGAAGAATGGGAAAAAGTAATCAAGTACAAGCTAAAAATCTGTATTTAAGAGAGAAACTGAATCTACATAACAAATGATACAAAGGAAATTCTAAGTTGCCCACATGCTAAAGCAGCAACTCCAGGTAACTGAAATGTAAAACCTCACTGTAACTGGTCGGAATCGTGGGAAAAATTTGTGCAAAAGATCAATGACTCTGGGATTACTGAATCTCAAATAATCCACATATGAATCAGTTCACTAATATAATCCCCTAGAAGATACTGAAGGTCCATAAGGAGTGCTCATCTAGACAATTATAATGAAACACTTTGTAAGCATTCAGCTTAATAAAGAACTGTTGTTATAGTTAGGCATACATCCTGTGTTATGTCTGCTGAATGCTTTCTGCAGTGCAGATAAATAATTTTTCAATTTCAAGAAAGATTGCACCAAGGTGCTTTCACCAGTTTTCCAGGACTGCATGCTATCTCATATTTTCAGAAAGAATTTTAATTTGAAAATAAATGTACATTTTTTGGATGACACAAAATTCGTGGCGTGGCCAGTGTAAACAAAGGTAAGCAGAGAACAGCCCTCAAATCACATGGGTGAGCTGAACTCCTTCTAGAAACCTAAGTGGGTTTAGATGAACAAAATGTGGCACAAGTGTCCTACAACATTTGAAAAGGGCATGGGGCCAAGTGGACAAGGAACTCAATAGAAAGATCAGAGATACAGTAACAAAACAGTAAAGAAGGAGAATCCAAACAGAGAAATGTGGTTGTAGTACTGCTTCTACATGTAAAATGATGAGATCAGTGTCAAAAAAATGAAATTCTACATTTTCAGGAGATTTTGAGGAACGGACAGAAGGATAGCTTTAAAAAGTCTTTAGGGATGGAAATAGCCCATACTGATGGAGATATTCCATCATCACAGTGCCTTTCAAAGGATCCCCTCACCTTTTTACTCCCAAGGATTTGATACGCCTGAGTACCCATGGTACTAATAACAACCTAATGGCTCACTCACACTTTGCTAAACTGAGGGGGATTTAAATGACACAGGAAAAGCAACACAGACAAGATCTTTTTATATCCTTACATTGTGAGTGGTGATTGCAACAGCCAAAGAAAATTATAGCCAGAATACAAACCATATATCTGTGAAGCTCAGGTCACAAAAAGTTGTGAAATTTAAGAGGTTTTAACCCATTAGGTCATACCAATTTTGAAGTTTTAATATAATCCAGAAGATAAAAAATTTCTGAACATAATGTAGCTCCTTTTAATTTTTTTTCTAATACCCTAGATGTTGTTGTCATTGTTTGCTGGTCTTGTAACGTCTTTGTTTTCTCCTGTCTCTCATCCATGGTTTCCCTCTTACCCAACATTCATACAACTTCACTCCATTTTCACTGCTACAAGGTGAGACATCCACCATGAGGTAAGCCACTTGGCAAATCTCATTATATGTCTCAAGGCATTTCATTACTGCACATTACCACAAAGAAAACGTGCAACTCTGGGCAACCACAACAGAGTTATCACGATCCTTTCATCTCCTCCTATGAGTCAAAATAAAACAAACCAAGTGCAACCACAGAGTCTTCACAGTACGTCTAAAGATTCACTAGACGTTCAAAGGATTAATAATGCAAACTAACTACACAACAAAGAAATAACTTGCCTCTCACCATTCCTTCTCTCTGCCCACATAGGATGTTTGGTATTGCTACAAGATGACTTTTGATGAGGTCAAAAAAGAAAAACTGGTACCATCAAGCTGTTATTCGTGTATTCTCATGTGGGTTTTATGCATCCTTCGGGAAACTTCCAAGGTGAACAGAATTTGTGAGAAAGTAGATGAGGTGGCATTATGGTCAGAAACAGTAGATAACACAAATTTGCTGAAGGAATACTTCCCTTTCACATGGACCCATCAAATGATTTTTTATTTTTTTATTTTTGGATAATGACTCAAAAGCATGAGTAAGTAAAAATATTTTTCATTCAAAACCTATCACTTGCAAAGGCGTAAGAAGGAATTTACATGAATTTGAGAGGAATTCTTCATTTCTTCTCTGTGACTACTCAGATTAAGATAAAATTTTTAAACATGTGAAGTTATAAACTGGTAATTAGCAGAATATTCAGTGTATGGCACAGACTACAGAAGCTGACACTGAAGCACTGGATGACTAACGATACACAAGGGATTGCTCTAATTGATCAGAAAATTACACAGCATAGCAAATAAGAGGAGAAAGCTGTTGAGGGAAAGTGAAAAAAGGGCATGATACATGATTCCGTCATCAGTGAGTAAGCCTTGGTGTTTCAGTGAAGTCCATGCGGTTTAAAATGTAAATTTTGAGTTATAAACCACAGTAGGAAACTCTCATAAACTATAAGTTCCCTGGCATATTCTTGATGCTACCATGTACCACAGAATATGAAGAACAATTCCTAGCATAGATACGGAATGAATTAAGGCCCATTTAACCAACCTGTAAAAACAAGCTTGCTGTGTGGCCCATTCAGTAGAAAATGCCCACAAATACTAATAATTTATCCAGTTCTTTTTATTGATATTTACTTCCCCATATTACTCATAACTTTTTTCCAATCTTAAACCATTTGCGGGTAAATTGATGGCACTCTTAACCTTCTCATAAATCTACTACATGTTCCCCACTCTCCTTTTCCGAGAAAACACCACTTACTATTTCAAGTCAATAACCTACGAATTATCATTGACTACATCCTCCCATGTCTTTACTGACAGGCTAGATCTAAATTCTGAGCATCATTTCCATATAACATTTCTACAGCTTAGGCCCTTCTATCTACATAGCTAGCCAAAATTCCTCCAAAAGATTGCTGTGTCTCATGTCAGCACCTAAGAAACTTTCCTTCCTGGCCTTGTCCAGATTGACCTGTGCATATCTGTCCAGTATATTATTGGCAGCATTTTATCTTTATAATTCATTTTGACTGGATATCTTTCTTTCAGTATCACATGTCTGACTTCCCTTCCTCATCTTTCTAGGCCTTTCATGGAGTAACCCAAGCATAGACACCCTTGCAGACTCTTAAACCAGAGAGCTAGGAATCACAAGACACTCACCATATCACTCTGAAATCTGAGTAGAGCAAGAACATCGTCCTTGCTCAGATGACAGTAGCGCCCTGGAAGACCCACAATTCTGTCTGTGGTTTGGGGCTAAGCTGGGTTCTAGCATTATCTCACAGCTTCAGAAACCCTTGCTGGCTTACCTTCTGCCACAGAGAGGAACTGAGACTACTCAACAGCCCGTCCTACCCCAGCCCTGGTGACATGACATAGACTTAGAATGGATCTCATGCTTCAATAGCTTGAGAAATTCATACAGTCTGTTTGCTTCCCTAGAGAAACTTCACACTCAATATCATAAAGTCATTGAAATTTCAACCACAGCTGGAGTATCATATAATCTTGCTATCACTACTTATCAGATAAAAAATATTGTTGCTTTATGCCTCCCTCTCTGCATATAATCATCAGCTGGTTTTTATTTTAAATTTCTTCAACTATTTGGAATTTAGGACCTGGCACAGAAGAGATGGAGGCTTCAGGAGAGAATTTTCTCAATAATTTAAACACTCACCTATTGCTGACTCTTTCACCAGCATGTCATTTAAGCTCCAGAGTATTTCCTCCTGCAGAGTTCTGCATGTATCTCTTATGATTACATTTATGAAGTGTATGGACACTGCCTCAATAAAAATGCTCCTACTGAAGTGGAAGGTATTTGCTGTTCTAAAGCAGCATCACCTTGGTTCACACTTCTTTAAATTTTCACAGATTCTTTCATTGCTGTTGCTTTCTTGCGGCATACAGCTGTTACTTCTGGTGTAAACCTTCCAAAATCCGTGCTGTAGCAATTGAAAATACCACAAGCAGCTGGCACAGTGTTGCTATTTTAAGAGTAAAAACCCTCACAAAGTGGATCTAAACCAGCATCTTCCTCAAACCCATGACAGGACAAGCAGATTATCCTGGAACAAGTCAGGAATATGAGCTGTGAATGCTGATGAGTGGTGTGCTGTGATTCCTGGGATTTGTGCAGTTAGGTTGTTGAGCAACTGCATTTCTATCTCGGGGCAGAGGCTGGCAGCAGAGATCCCATCAATGTTTCTGCATACAAAAGAGTTGCATGGGGAAGTCTGGAGCTGCACTATGCTATGGAAACAGATTGCAGGGAAGGGCTTAAATCTAACACATAAAGGTTTTCATGGCCTCTTGCTCTCTTCAATTTCCCTCTGTTGTCTTCAGTTTTTGTGCTTAAGCCATGTCTCAGAGCAGACAGAAGATACTTTGCTTGCAGGCACTCAGCTTTCACATTGCTGTTTACAGAGCATTTGTAACTTCCACAAGCCATTTCAGAAGCAGAAAGCTACACATACACACACAAAAGAAAACAAAACAAAAAAAATTAAAGAAGGAAATGGCTTTTTCCTACTATCCATTACTGCCTGCATGATAATAGCTTTATCCTGCCAGTGGCTGAGAATCTCCTGTAAGGAAGTGAGTTCCCTCACTATTTTAATGTAATTTGAGTGCACTCAGTGCCTTGCAAAGGCACTTGCCACCTCATAGGAGCAGATGCTAAATGCTCAGTTCATTACCCATCTGACTGTTACCCTCAACCTTTTTGATAATAGGCATTATTTAAAATGCCACATACTGCTGCTCTTAATATTAATAACTCCTCTCCTGACCTTTTCTAAATAATATAAATAACTCACTAATCATGACTTAGTAATCTTCTGCAAATAACAATGCATGAGATGGACACTTATCTTGAACTTTTTATGTAAATAATATTCCCTATCTGAGAAACTGGCAGTTTGCTACAAGCTAATTTGGCAACCAAAAAATATTCCACTTAATGCTTACTAAGAAGCTTCACAAAACTGTCCGGGTAGTTCTCCTGAGGTTTGCTAAGCAAAACAGAAATTCTCCACTACTAGACTCTGCTTTCTTTTTTAAGGTAGACAGAAGAAGTACTGAGGGCACACTTATAATGTATTTTCAAAAATATTTCCTTTTCCATAAAGGAAACAGCTGACAGTGAAGATTTCTTTTAAGTTTGGTAAGTATTTGGAGACAGTGGTTTATTGGTATACAAAACATCTATAAACACATTGCTGCGGTATTCAAGAGGGCAGTAAGAATGAAATAAACTCTAATTTTCCCAAATTAGAAGCAGCCAGATTCTGTTTGCCCTCAACTACACTTTTGCTTGGAAGGTAAGGTACAAAAAATGAGGAAAGTATTTATGCTGCTTAGTCCAGAAAGTACCTTGGAAGCTTCTTCTATGTGGACTTTTACTTGGATGAGTATGAAAAATAATGACTCAGAAAAGCCACAAAAGGTAATGAGATTCTTCTACATTAATCAATGCATCAATATGTCAATAAACACATGAGGCTGTGGAAATTTACAGGAATTTGTGGACATTAAAACATCTGAACAACTTCAGTGCATTGACCTACTGCGCCATCTAGCCTTGTCTGGAGGACATGATGCCCTGGAATCCGCTGTCATGGAACAGTGTGCTTCAATCAAGAAGTGTATTTAAATACTGAGTACACAGTGGAGTACTTCCACGGGTAAAACACCCTAGTATGACGGTGGTATTTTGTAGCTTGCGTTTCTCATCTCTAAAGGCTTTATAGATAAATCATAAAGCTACCCTTCAAGAAAAAGGCGTGATCTGCAAACCTCTATACATACGTCATCAGAGAAAAAACCATCGTACTGCTAAGTGGCACAAGTGCAACCTTATGTGACCTACACCCTACACAAACACTCCCTATGTCACCAGAAAAGCCACCAGCTGGCAGCAGTTCTTTTTCTCAGGGAAGGGGTGTGAAGAAAACAGAACTTTTTTGTTCTGGTTTTGTCTGGGATACAGTTAATCTCTCCTCTATGGCTGGTACAATGCTGTGTTTTGGATTCAGTATGAGAATCATATTGATAACACACTAACACTTTGATGTCTGCCAACTCGTGTTTGCCCTAATTCAAAGACTTTTTTTGTGTCTCATGCTCTGCCAGTGAAGAGGTATACAAAAGAAACTGGGAGAAAGCATGGCCAGAACAGGCAACCTCAGCTGGTAAGAGCAATATTCCACACTATACAACACCATCCCCAGTATATAAACTGGGGAATTACCTGGAAGCAGGGCTGATCAGGGTGCAAGGACTGGGTCTGGCATTGCTCAGTAGGGGGCGAGTAACTCTATTCTGCATCAATTGGTTTTCCTTGAGTTTTGTTTCTTCCCTTTTCTATTTACTATCATTCATATATTTTACTGTTTACTTTTCAATTTACATTTCAATTACTAAACTTTCCTTACCTTAACCTACAAGTTTTACTTTTGATTCTCCCTCCCATTCCATCGGTGGGGTGGGGGGCAGTGAGCGGCTGTGTAGTGTTTCGCTGCTGGCTCTGGTTACACCACCACGAAGTCCTGTCTCCAGCAGAGGCTTGGTGATACCACTTTAGGGCTGGAATAGCTGCTGTGCAAATGCCCACGAGCCCCTGATGCATGGACAACACTCGAGAGCGTGCCCATGAGCAGCTCTAATGAGATATTCTTTGGGCAGTTGCTTGCCGAGTCTGCTTCCTCCCTACTTAATTATTATCAATAATTAACTGGCACTATCAGCCACAGTGTTCCCAGCTCCTGCCACCCCACGCTCAGGAATGATTGCTTGGTGCTCTCAGTCCACTAATCCAGGATGTGCTTCTAATGCCTTCATAAGCTAGCCTTCCTCAGCCTTGCCTAAGTGCACTGAGCAACACAACACAACACAGCACAACACTGGCCTCGCCACCGATTCTTTTACTCAGTGTGGCAGACAGGAAATACTGCACTAAATTTCACCAAACCACTCAGCCTAAGCATCCAAGGAATCAAAGCTGCAATTTTCTTTAAATAATATAGCCAGCCTTCTATACATTCACTGTGCATTCACGATATATCATCTTCTATTGTGAATTTATGATTAATTTCTAACTGATTAATTACCTATTTATTCACTAAATACACAGTCAAGTTTAAACACGTAATAACATTATTCAGTTGTATAATTTAAATCCAGGCATCTCAGCTTACTGAAGATATAATACATGACACAAATGTACTTAAAATTACAAGATTTCTGCTCTCCAAATTCTGCCCTCCAATTTCTTTAAATTTCACACATCCTAAGCCAGACTCTACATTTTGGGGAAAGAGGAAAAAGAATTATTCTCATTCTCATTATTCTCATATTCTCATATTCTCATTAATTCTCAGTGGTGGGAATATGATTTTCTACTTCTGGCACATCCACATCCTGAGTTTCATCTGAGAAAGCCTACCTTGTCTTTTGGAGCTTCCTACTGAACAAGATTTTCAGGAACAAGAATGTTGAATACAGCAATTCAAAGCCAATACATGGAACAAAACAAACTTTCTTTTTTTCCATTTGTATCATCAATGGGCTTACAAAGTCCTTTTCCAATTTATTTTATTGACTATTGTGAACTGACAAATAGGCATATAAAGGTAGCACTACCATTTCAAGATGCTACTCTCAGTCATTTATTCAGTCGAAAAACTAAGCAGGATTAAAATTTTCTATGCTAGCTGTTTCTTGCAGGCCTGTTTGTTTTCTTAAACTTCAGTCCAAGTGATTTTGCAGTTTCTATTAGTCATATTTAATGGAAACCCAGAGACTTGTTTAGAGCTGTCCCATTATCTCCAATGCTTGATTGGAAATCCCCACGCTCATTTTAAATAACTAGCTAAGAAGCCTGACACCATCTAGTTGCAGCAGCCCATTCAAGCTATTAATTCAGCTTTTTCCATGTGGTCTACAGTAAACATACCCTGAGACTGTGTGTAAAACAAACAGTTGTCTTATGAGTTAGAATAGCATAGTATTAATTTGGGAAAGCGGAGCATCTGTGGAAACAACCACTTTTTTGCAGCAAGCTTCATTTTTTACACTCACCCTGTGGAAAACAGTCCTTTGTCTCAGTCTCAGTTGTTGCCTGTACTGCATCATGTCTTGCTCTGAATTTCTCTGTCCCAGAACTCAGGAATACTTAGGCCCAGAACTTAATCCCTCTGTGCCACCAGAGGGATATTAGCAGACAAGCGTCATCTCCTGCTAGCTGTTACCTCCAACTGGAATGCAGGATTTGCATCTGAAACCACTACTTCCCGAACACTGGTATTTTATTATTTCTCCATCAGACACCAGGCAGATCTGTTCTTAGAACAATGTCAGGGTCCATAGCACAGCAAAAATCTACAGGGAGACTTCTACCCCTTCTGAAAATGCCCAACTTCATTATCCACTAAAAAAAGGCAGCTTTATCTGAACACAGATATGTACTGTATATATGTCCTGAGTAAGTGTTGTCTAATGTAACCATAAAGGTCATCAAGTAGCCCTGCTATGACTATAAATAATATTCTGATTACCCAGAGAGAAATATTGTGCTTCTTTTTCATCCTAGCAAATTATCTCACAGAAAAATATCCAACAAATCTAGTAACAAAACAAATACGTATCCACCATATTTGAGCACATAGTCTCAATATACAAAAGCGGATGACTACTTTGTTCTACAACACCGTGCTGTTTACTCTTCTCTCCTGAACTGTTACATCACACTCTCCACGTTCTACTAGTCCAAGAATGGAATTAATTTTAACCTTTGACTCCCACGTGAACTGAGAATGTTTGCTTTTGATGTCTCTTTCTCTAGACTACCACAAGATGGTAGCAGAGAGTTTCCCTCGAGAGAAACTGATCCGAAAATAACATGAATTATCTCAAGTTTGGGACCCAGAGAGTGCATGTTTTTGAGCTTACTCTGTTTCTGACGAGACAGGAAACTACACAATTACATATTGAGACTCTTAGGCAGAAGCTAACTTCCCTTCTGGAATCCTGTCTAGCTAACCATTAACCTGAAAGTCTGAATACACTTGTCATCTCTACAACCAAATTCCTTCAAGAACTAGGCTTCATATGCACAGAATTGTTGCACTGTGAGAAGCATGCAGCCTGCAAAATTGCTTCTAGGATTGAAAACTAGGTGTGGGGATTCCCAGGAAGAATTCCCATTCTCAGAATACAACTATTGCACATTGCATGCACTTGTCCTTCTCAGGAAGACATTGAGACCCACTCTTTTAAAATGCTAAGGCACACAGCCATTTTATAACAGCCTACTGACCAGAGTGCTCAACCTGAAAGTAAAGAGAAGGATTCAATTCCATCTTCAATTGGAAGAAGTTCAAACACATGCTTGGAACGACCCCAAGGAATGACTAAAGGCACAGATTTAACAGTAGTGTAAATGGATACAGCCACTGCCGTCCATTTAAAGCTGTCACTCTTCAGAAGGACACAGAAGGATGTGACCTGGAGAGGCAGACTACGTGTGACTCAACCAATCCAACAGGACAGAATAGTTCTGAGACTTGATTAGGCTGCATTTTATCTACTCACAGGAGAACCTAGACTTTCAGATTCTTGGAAGGTGCTGTTTTCTAAACAGTCTCAGTGGTAAATAAGTGCCTAAATTATGTAAGGAGTTATTAGTTAGTAATGAATCTATTATCTTGCACTGCGGTACCCAACTGCATTTCTAACAATGCTAGAAAATTTTGGTAGCTTTAGTTTCCAAGTAAGTTAGGTGGGGAAAAGATTAGAGATTGCTATTAAATTGATGTACATAAATTTGCCTTATTTGACATTGTGGATGAAGGACCACAGACAAAAAAAATATTATAGTGAATATTTTTTTTGTTTTCGTTTTTGAGCTGGGCTTAAATATTTCAGCATAATGAAGTTCCAGACCTCCTACTTGACACTTGGGAAAAAATAAAATACAGAGGATCTACAGGATAAGTGAACTTCACATATCTCAGTGTTCACTGCAAAACTGTACTTCATGAAAAAAAGCAGACCCAACATAATTTAGCACAATATAACCATGTATATGCATAAAAAGACACTTGAAGTTACTTACTGTGTCGGGTTGCAGTACAGGATGTGGCCAGAACTGTGTATTCTATCACCATCTGTTGAAG
>JAODKT010001744.1:12051896-12092090 GCA_027576195.1 Cossypha heuglini
AGCCCCTTAATTTCAAAATTATAATAATTTGGAGGGAGAGGGTTTACATTCTCCACTTCAAAGAGAAGCTTCTGCCTTTATTGGCAGACACCTGTTCTTCAAACTAGGACACTTACTGATTCTAATGTTGGTATTTCCTGTATTTCACTGCTTTTTCATCTAAATAGCAATTGTTTACAACAGGGATTGTTGAGCAATTATTAGTTAAAGGCAAACAACTGATCATTTCTTCTTCATTAATCCCATACCTTATTTATGCTACTGTGATTTTAATTCTTCAGAACAAACCTACACTTGTTACTTATTACTTAAGAGCACATCTGATTATATGTATCTATATATAACTACTGCACCACCTCTTTTCAGGAGCCACAATTACTACTTGATCAAAGAGATATGCCTGGAGGAGAGACTGTTGCTGCAACCAGACAAGTTTGTGTACAACAAATTGCAATTCAATACAAGATCAGGCTTTGCCCTTTACAGTGACCTACTACAACCACAATGGAAATGCCTACAGAAAGCTCAAACCTTATTTGTGTAAGGCACTCAGGATGCACCTGTAAAACAAGTGCAAACAATTAGACCATTCCTGCCTCCTACATTGTCTCCCAGTGAGACAATTCAGATTGGCACTGAGGAATCTTAGCTTGACTCCAAGCTGAGAGGCCTATTGAGAAATAAAGAGTACTATCCCAATGCAACATGGTTGTACAGTTTCAACAACTCCTCTGCACGTGTAGGATGACCCAAATTACTCCCAGAGACATGCCATGAATATTTATGACAACCTCTTAGCATTCTAGATGAACTAAAATGTACATCTGAAATTGTTCACTTCAGTGCATTTCAGCTCAAGAACATTTCTCTGAGCTCTCTCACTCTGTAGAGTACTTCTGCAACTTCTGACTAAATAGAAATTGTTCCTGGATAGGAATTAAATGATGTATGAGGAACACTGTTTATGAAAAACAGCGGTTTGCTTTACTTTGGGTTTGGAAGTCGCCACCGTGCAGTCAGAAAGCAATTAGCAGTGGCTCTCAGCTAAAAAGAAACAACAGAGAAGTTAAAAACATCTGGGCTATACACAGCCAACAATCTGTCCGATAATGCAGAACATGCCCAGGATTTCCAAATAACATGCAGATATGAGGGATCCCAACCATATCAGAAAACAGAATTAAGATTCAAAAGTATCTTGACAAGTTAAAGAAATGGTATGTCAAAAGGGAAAGAGCAATGTTGTAGCATTAAGCAGAAATAATTAAACATGGAAAGAGAAGAATTGGCAAGGAAAAAATGATCCGTGACTTACAGAACATCACAGGTTGATCTTAAAAAGGCAACGTTCTGCTTCTGAGGAAACAGCAAACATAGAGACAGGTAGGAACAGAAGAGTCACCTGTGAGTAAATAAAGTGTTAAAAAGGCTCTTGTTGAAAGGAGTGCTGTGTCCATCAATTCTTCTTTGAAACTGGTCTCAAGAGACCTATGAATACCAGTGAACACAATCAACATTCTGTAAATCATGGAAAGAATTGAGTTTGTTTAACCTAGAGAGGGCTGAGGGGGTCCTATTATTAATCTTCAATGCTTCAAAGGCTGCTGCAGAACAGGAAATAATAAATTGGTCTCTATTAGTTTGCAGGCAGAGATCAGTGGGTATAAAGGCCTACCAAGCCTCCTTGATAAAAAGAACTTTTTACCACTAAGGATAGTGAGGTCCTAGCCAGAGGCTGACTTTAAAGGCACTGGACTTCTGAGAATGGGAGATTTTAAGAGAAAAATTTGAGAATCAGGAAGTGGGTGGGATTCATTCTTCTTTGGGGCTAAACATGACATCTTTCACACTATTTTGAATATTAATTTGCAGTGGAAAGAATTTCAGATTTTTCATGTAAATTACTAGATTTTAATAAGGGATCAACACCTCTACTAAATTATGCAGAAGCTCATGCATATGATCACTAACTAACTGGAATCAGAAACTCTTGAAATCCAAATATTTCCGCCTCACTTTAAACAACGCCGTAAAGTCTTTCATTGCATTGTTTAATGAGGAACATTAAACTACTCCATTTTTCTTGTTTCAGATCTTTGAATCAGTGCCTGACAAGGGGAATTGGGTTTTGCACCATATGTTTGCAGATTTTTTTTTGTTTTCCTTTGAAATGGTCCTAGTAACATAGATAGCATTGTTCCAATGGCTTACTTTCTTCCTGAAGGGTGGAGAAATAAGAAAATTACCTTTTTATTACTCATAAGGGGCAGATTTACTGCATCATGTAATGTACGGGTAGAAATTATTAATATACCAACAGCAGTGGTAGATTTTGTAAATGATGCAAGTAAGTTATATAGCATTACAAGTACATTGTGTAACATAGACCTCAACAGAGAAAGATTAGTTTTTGATGCCAAGAAACTACAAACACTTGACATATAAAAGAGGAAATATTTTATTTTAGAAACAGCTGACACTAAAATATGGAAAATAAAGAACTACCACCAAAGGTATCAGCAAAAGTGAGTTTACTGAAGTATGTTGTAAAAGTGCAACTTTTACAGGAATAATCAATGGCACAAATGGCACTGTATTACTGCACAAAGGACATAACAATGATTCAAAGCTGCCAGTACAAAAATCAAAGCTACCAATACAAAATTTTTTTGCACTATAATACTGGATTATGCATGGTATCTGTTAGTTACTGAGGTTCTGCTTTTAGTGGGAGGTCTCTCTGCTTTGAAGAGCAACTTCAAGAGGTGTCCCTGCTCAAGGGGAGATCCCATGCAACCAGCTGCTAAGCAGAGAGAGCTTGAAAAATGCCCATTTAGGCTGACATATTTCTGGAATAAAGTGGTTGGCTTGTAGTCAAACTACATACAATAGGAAGGGTATGTGTGAGATGCCTTGCACCCACAACTTTATTTTTCCCTTGATAAATGAGTCATAGAAAACCTACCTGCTCTTCATGCGTTATTTACATGATCAGTGACCCAAGCTTATATGCATTAATGCTCACCTCTGTCACTCCGTTCCTTTGTGCATTTTTATAGAACAGACTGGAACAAGAGAAGTTCTTTTCCTGGTTATGCCCTCGGTCTTTGCCTTCTTTGGAGCCTGTAATAGTCACCCTTAGTTTGGTTAAGGAGTTGAGTGCATATGTCACTATTGGTCAGTTTGTTCAGGCATTTTAACCAGGCACGGAGACTCTGCAGGAAGAATACGCATAATTGAAAATAAGGCAGTTAGTTATTGGCTGACAGAGAGAACAGCTAGCTAGAGTTTAATGAGCTGCTAGACAAAGCATTACTATACTCGCCATTCATGTTAAGCTACTCAAGAAGTCTTTGCTGAGCAGGCAGGCATGAGCCAAAAGAGTAAAGGTCAATTCCCATGGCTCTCTGGAGAGGAATTTCTAACTTGCAGTCTTTCATCAACACTTAAAACACAACAAAAGGGTTTACAGTTAGCCCTAAACTAGACTGTCTAGTTTGACCAGTCTTCCCCAGGTTATCTTTACCTTTATGATTTTATACCTTTTCATGCTGGTACTTTCCCTCTGAAATCCTTGAACATCAACAATCCTCAGCCCTACTTTCAAACTCTCTACAGATGGCAGACTTTCATAGCAGTCTTGATCAAGGTCCTGCAGGTTTGTTGCGTCAGAGATGGGCTTTGGACACATGTACACAGGCAACAAAACACCCAGAAAAGTGGGATGAAACTCAGATCTGTTCTTACAGACACAGAGAATGCCAGATTGGATAGGATGCCTTCTAGGTCTTTCCAGACTATATTGTTATAACCGGTGTAAATAGACAAGTTTGGTACCTGACTCAGGATTTTAAATTTTCTAGATTCTGTGACACTTGACACACTGAGCTTCCAGGCTGTTTCGTGGATTTACCTCTGTTCTTCTTTGTATTTCAGGTTTTCCTGCTCAAATATCAGGAACTTGACAACTTGCTTTTTAAAACAATTTCTGACCAGGCATGACATATAGACATAATTCAATAACTCTTTAGGGTCTTTGTGGTTCTAATTAGTACCTTGAACATCATTTCTAAATAGCAGTGAATTCACATGTTCATAAGGAAACATTCAAAGGATAAGCTAATATATTGTTCATTCTGGAACTTATGAATCATGTGGATCAGTAAAGGTAACATGAGAGACTGTTGCTGCTACCCAAAGAAAGAGGCAATAGAAAGCCACAGCAGGGTTGAAATAATTCAGAAAATGTTAAATGTACTGATAGATTTTAAAAGGTATCTCCACTAGACACCGAAAAGAACAAATATTTTCAAACACAGACAAGAGTGCTCAAATGACAAAAATGAGTTATTATCTTTAATACAGTAGGTAATTCAAAATCTACTTTCAAATATACAATTGATAAATTTCCAGAAAGCTTAATTCATTATATTATCTACAAATATTAAAAGAAAGAACTTATTAGCATATTGCAGAGGCTTGTTAACAAATGTAAGAAAAAAAGAAAAGCTAAAATTTTGGCATCTAATCCTAGACATCTGTGATTTGCATTTCAGTAAAACTTAGCAGTTAGATGACCTTTCATGAGCGTACTGCTCTGAATTCTGAAGCAACAGTAAATGTCCAGCTGTAGTGCCTCCAGACCACAGGCAGGCAATGAAAAATGAGTGACCCTCTGTGAAAAGTTCAGTTTATATGACTCACAAAACATGCACAGGAACTCTGTGGTAGAAATAGATGCAATTATTCAGAATACAGTTCTGAAGAATAAAACTATCCTTTGACTAGAAATCATTTGCTTGACTAAAAAGCAAAAGCGTCGTAAGAAAATGGAATGCCTGACTAAGGAACAGGATGTTACTTGGCAGAGGGAGGTATGAGACATCCCTGAAATACAATGAGGCAAGGAACCACTGGCTAGGCAGCAGCTCAGAACAGAAGGATCAAGATGCTGAAGTGGACCACAAGAAAAGTGTATGTCGGCAACGCTATGCTAGTACCAAAAAAATGACAAACTATATATCATGAGGTATAAAAATAAGATAGCCTATAAGGCTGCAAAACTTTGCAGGTGGTCATTTCCCCCTGATGAAAAGCAACCAAGCTTCAAGAATTTGAGATAATCCAGAGGAAAGCAAGGAAAAGAGTTTCTTAATAGGTACATTATGTTTAACCTAAAAATTTTAAAAAGAGACAGAAGACCTCTTACACATAGAAGAGCGACAAACTGGAAAAGCCTGTACCCTGAATGTCCTGGAAGGGATGAGCAACAACTTTAAATAAAACTTCCTCATGGCTACATCAGAAGATGTAGCCGGGCAGCTTTTGGCATACTCAACCTCTTCGGATGAGACCAGTCATGTGGGGACTCGCAACAGAAACGTGGTCAACTCTTGGTCTCCTTTCATGTTTTATGTGATTTTTTGTGAGTGAAGAGTTTACTTTGTGAGCCGAACTGGCTTGACGCGGTTTCTGTGAGGGATTTCCCGGGACAGCTGCCCGCGGTAATGCGGCACCGGCCCGGCCCCGAGCCCCGCCGCGGGCACCGGGCACCTCCGCACCCGTCCGCTCTGGGGCCAGAGAGGACACAGCGACCTGGGGCCACGGCACCGGAGATGAAGGCGGCCTGGGGACATCACTCCTGCCCGCTGGGGACTGGGCAGACCGGAACGTGTCCACTCTGTCCCTCACGGTCCTGCCCGTGCCCCGTCCTGCTCGGCTCGCCCCGCGCGGCGCAGCCCTGAGGCGCCCCGAGGAGGGCACAGGCCCGAGTCCCGTCTGTGGGAGCGACGCCAAGGGAAAGGGCCGCGCTTCCCGGAGCGCGGGGAAAAGTTCCGAGAAGCGGCTCACCCGGCTGCTCGAGGTGGGAGGAGGCACCGCCCTGCCCTGGGAGGGGCGGCCGAGCCGCTTCCCGGCACTGACCGGGGGGGCTGGCGGCTCCCGGCGTGCGGGGAGCCGGCCCGGCCGTGAGGGAGCTGCGGCGGCTGCAGGTGAGTGATGCCGGCGTCTCCTGTCGCGGCAGCTCCGCTCCTTCTGTGAGCCCCCTCCTCTCCCTCCGCCCTCTCTTGAGGGCAGCTCTGCCTGCCCTGCTGACGAGCACCCACATCTGCACGCCACCGCTTGTTTTGAAGCGCGATTTTACTTTGAATTTTAGCACTCCTGATGCGTTCTCCACCCTTTGCCCGCCCGTTCTCCCGTGTTTTGCAGGCTGCCCTGGTACGGTCGTGCGGGAGGGCTGGAACGGCACCTCGTACCGCGTGTCTGTCCTCCGGAAACCCGCCAGCATCATCGCATACCGATGAATTTAGGGCGCTTCTTGACGGTCTAGTCTCCTGCCTTCAGGATGCCACTGCTTAGCTACAGCATAAAAGCTACTGATTTGATTTGAGCAAAAATTACCTAAGTGGGGTACCTCGTGGGATGAGGATGCTGCACCTGCCAGAGGTGATTAGGGTTTGGTTTCAACGTCCCCTGTGACTGCTGCTTCAATAAGGTGTTGGCTTGCTCAGAAATGCGAGCCCAGACCTTTAAATCGGGCATTATACAGAGAAAACTTGTTGTTCCTGCTTTCTTTTAAGCAGCTGAAATGCATTGCTTGATCTCAAGGCCGTTTGAGTAAACAAGAAAACATAAACTCCAGTGTGGTTCCAGATTTTTTTTTGAGTTTGAATATTTTTCTGGCATAACCGTTTTGCCTCTTTTTTTATCTAAATTTTGGACCGAGCTCCAGCAGATAGATCCTAGCAGAGTTACAAGTAAATAAGGCCTGAAAAGTTGCTTCTCTACAATTGCTGACATTTCTGATGGGGCAGGAGTAGTTTTACCAAGTTCATTAATTGCTTTATAGTTTTAGATTCCATTTTCCTCCTATTTCAACTGCTTTTTTGTTTGGGTGCCTGTCCATGGGATTGTGAAGTAAATGTTTTTCTGTTTTGCAGAGCTTTTTCGAAAAGCAACAGCATGCATCAAAGAGCTTCCTGTTTATCAAAACACAGGAGATAAAACTATCCCTCAGCGGTCAAATTATTACATGTGTATCAGACCTTAATTATAGAAATTACTTTCTTTCTTTCTTATGCAGCCTTTTAAACTTGTTGCTCAGCCATTAAATCACAAGGGCTTCTTAGGAGCTTTCAGTGTCTTACACACAGATGTATTTTGTGTACTAAGTGTAATTGAAATCACCTTTAAAATTGCTTGGAAGAGAAAAAAGAAAAAATCAGGAGAGCAGAGGCACTGTGTTGTAGAGTCTGTACAAACCATTGACTTAGGGCCTTCCAGCTCCTTTTGACATTTACCTATTTTTCTTTATTTAGGAGACAAAGAACTACATCAGGGGGATTAGTTAGCCTACCTGTGCTCTGCTTACTTTCTAGGAGTGCCTCTTGGTAGGCTGTGGATAGAGTTTATTAGATTTTGGTACTAAAATGTCCCTTATGGTATCAGTCTTGTGTTGTAGAAACTTGGATTTTGATTCTAATCCTCAGTTTGTTTATGAAGTAGAGGGAATAACAGCATAGGATGATCAATGTTATATATTATTATCTGATTTGTGTCATTGACAGTCTTCTTCTGTGTCTGGTTTAGAAAAACTTGTTCAGCCCATGGTGTTTATGAGTTGGTATCCCCAACTACTCCTACTACTACAACCCCTTCTACTCTCCATTAAATAGATTAGTTAATAGATTCTGCAGCTGAAAACATTTATTTTCTCAGCCTGTGTACATGCTCAGGTTTATTTAAGGATTTGGCTTGTACTTGGCAGCTGTTTTAAATAAGTGAAGCAAAGGGCACTGTGAAAACAAAGTTGTATTAAGTATGATTTGAAATATGTGCGTTTAGAAAGATTGCTACAAAACAGATTAACTCTGCAGTCAGCTTTGAGCAGAGGTTCATAGTAGGGGCTTCCTTTCCTTACACACACAGTTGTTCCAGGTGCTGCAACAGTATGTGCACAGTATAGCTCCAACTCCCAGTCAATTGAATTTTGGTGCTTCAGTGACTTTAAAGTGCAGTTTGATGAAGTGTTAATTTTTGGTGTGTTTACTAGGTAAATAATGAGAATTTCTTTTTACTTACATCCATGACATCACAAAAATGTTGGCTTGGACTTCAGGGATTGTGTAAACCAGCCTTTAGCTCTGAATGAGAAAGAGTCTACCTGGAGATATTTATTTAAAATATTCACAGACCACCTACTTAAGGAAATTTCATTTTCTCAAAGGTAATTTGCTCCTATGCTGTCTCCGCTTATTGAGTGATTCCTCTTTAATTGTGTTTAATTCCCCTTGCTGCTGAATATTATTTCAATTGCTGTCAGATCTCCAAAATAGTTCTGTTCTATTGAAGTATCTATCATCTATCAGTGCTGATTAATTTCAAGTTAGGCAGGGGAGTCCTGAGTCCTTCTGTATCTGTTTTGTCACATCCCAAGTTACATTTTTCCAACAGGAGAACTATAAGTAGACTATGAAGTTATGATTTAAAAAACCAGAAGAACAACTAGTGTTTTAGCCTGCAGGCTGATAAAACCAAGCAAGTCCCCTTTATTTCCCCCAGAGAATTTGAGTTTTTATAAGAGGAAGGAATGTACATTAAAATGAAAGATATATTCTTTAGCTAACTTCTGTAGTTCTGACAGATGATTTTGTGCCAAACTGACTTCAACTTGCTACTCAGTATCTCAGCTTTTCTGGCTACCTGTCTTAATTCCCGTTGTTGTTCTATTTTCACTTGTGGCCAGGATGTTGTTAATCTATTATCATCATTTTGCTGTTGCTTTTTTTTTTTTTTTAATTAAATTGGTAATGTATTTTGTAAAACTGTAGCCAAGACACAGACTTATAAATTATGATTTTATAAAAGTACTTAATTATTGATAAAACAGAATAAATGCTTGACATTCGTTGGTGGTAATTATTATGTGTGAATAATTTGTTAGTCACAGGCAGATGTTTCTGAATAAAGAGAATTTAATTCAAAATATTACTCATGTTTTAAGAATCCTACTTTTTTTTCCTAACTAGGGTTTAATTTATTTGAAACTATTTCATATTCTCTTTTGTTAGAGAATTCTAGGATGTTTTTCATGAAAACCGGTTTGTTGCCTGCAATTGCACGTATTACCACAATTTATTTATTATGCATTATTAAACTGGATTACTAACATACCAAATAATGAAAACCATTGTCACTATCCAGTAATCATATATATATTACACTATCCTTTAGTACCGTGAGGCTTTTGCATCAGTAATAGTGATCTAGGCTGTGTCATTAGTGAACTGGTGGTGTAAATGACTGGAGCTAGGTAGTTAAATTAGATACTTGTTTCATGACAATAGTTGAGAATGGTTCTTAAAAGCATAAAAGAAGCTTGGATTTTTTTTCCAAATAGGAAATAATAGTCTAATATGTCAATATTCCACAGTACTTTCCCACTGCTTTTAACGTTGGATTTTCATGCTTCATAACCAATGGGGCAGATTTTGTGTGTCCAGCCTCAAAGTTATTTACAAAATTAGGAGTCTTGCAGGGCCAGATTTTCATCATGCTCGTATAATTAAGTAAGGAGTTATGCTGCTGAACATAACTGACCATCCTTGTGTGAAACTGTCTGAGAGCAGAGTTGAGTCCTATGACTTTGAAAGCAGATTTAGTTTCATATTTTTCTGGAGAAAAAAAAAAAAAGAGTTTGTAAGATTTGGTTTTGTGTGTTAATATAATTTCATACAACTTGAAAAAAAACAATCCGCTGAAGGAGTTACCAGAAGTTTTAACGTGATCTGCCTTGGAAAAGTTTCTTTTTGTGTCATTTACTTACCACTCTCTTCTGTTTATTGTCTTGTTTATTCCAGACAATACATAACAAATTATTTTCCCTTTTATCTGCTAAAAAATCCTTGGAAAATCCTAGAAAAAATAAGGTTTCCCTAAATCGGTTCTTGGAATATTCTAATAGTTGCATGGAAATTAGGCCTGTCTTCTCAAAAATATTTAGATTCTTCATACATGGTGATCTTAGTGTTATATAAATACTTCCGAGGATATTTGTTTAGTGGCAGGAAAGACTGCAGAAACCTATGCATTAGGCAAGACAGCACTCACCTGGTAAATATGGGGGCCTCCATGTGTGGCATTTGAACTCAGGAAGAGAAGCTTGGGCACACTGTAGCAAGGGTGTTTGTTGTGTGCATTGAGCCCTGGGTTGCAATGCTGCATGCAGGACTGATCTACAGTTTCTGTGTGACCTTTAGAAACGTATTTTAAAAAGAAGATTGGAGTTTTTCCTTTTATCCTTCAGAGGGATTCAGAGCTTCTCAAAACCATTGAATTTAATTAAACTTATGAGACTTAAGAGACTGGGGTTCTGAGGTATTATATCAGAAGTTTTCTGCTAGAAATAAATTCTGTAGCAAATTCCTGGCCCTTCTGAAATCTGTCGATGTTCTGTTCTTGGCTTTAGTGGGGACAAGTCATTTTGGTTATCTCCTGCTAAGCAGTTGCAATGTATGTTGCGGAAGGAGTGATCAGTATTCTGCACGGCTTCAGAAATGTGAAATGTACAAGTTTTATGTAAAAGATAGCTGTATTCATTGCCCTGTTTCTGTTGTTTGTACTCCTTGTACCCTCTGTGTCTGAGAGCTTTCACCATACTGCAGCCTGGTGTTTAGCCCTCCCTTCTGCATGGGGGAATTTGCAGGTGATTCATGTCTTCTAACATACAATCAGTCCTTCAGAACTGGGCTGTCAAAGAGTTCCATCCTGGCACAGCATAAGTATCAAAACTGTAAATGGAATGTGAGATAGAGCTCTGTGGTTCTTGAGATGACGGTCCATCTGGGAATGGAACTTGCTAAGGCTTGATATGTGTGTTTGAGATCCAGACTAACCAAAGCCCTCCATATGTAGTGTCCTGGGTGCTGACAGAGGAATCTGCTGGATTCCTGAGTAAGGCCTTAGGTGGAGCAGAAGTCACAAGGCATTTGGCACCTTTAATACTCTTTTCCCCTTGTTAGGATGGACATCTTCTTACTTGTGCAGGAAGAAAGCCAAACTATATTAGGACAAACATCTACTTCAATATTTATTTGAAATAAAGGGATAAAAACATTAAAGATATTGTGTGATTTATTTGTTTAGATGCAATTGAACTTTTTGACTATAGTGCTACTTTGCTGTGACTAGGTCCTAAAAACAAGAGGTTTACTTTTTTTTTATTCTTATCTTTCTTTGTGCGTTCTTCCTGAATGTCTCTTAAGCTTCCTGGAGTCTATGTGGTTGGCTTTTTATTTATTCATTCTTAAATATAGTAATATTATCTAGACTGTTGTTTGGCATGCTGCATTGCTCCTGAAAGAAACAAA
The DNA here is from genome assembly GCA_027576195.1 of Cossypha heuglini. NCBI lineage: Eukaryota > Metazoa > Chordata > Aves > Passeriformes > Muscicapidae > Cossypha > Cossypha heuglini. The sequence continues at coordinate 12,063,263 of JAODKT010001744.1, forward strand.
TAAAAATGTTTTCTTTGCTGTTAAGTCTTATGCAGGAAAAAGTGGACAAATGATGAATAACTTCATGATTCTGGCAGTACTGCTCCCCCTGAGGACGTGCTACACTTCATACTCACAGCAAGGTAAATGTCTGAATGTTTGATTATTTTATTTGGAAGCAATCTACAGCAATCTACAGTTGAATATTTCAACTTCCTGATTTGTAAGTCTTTGATTAAGCAACATGTCACGTATTTAATGATTCTCTTTGGTAAGGTGATGGAGCAACTTTCATTATTATCTTTTGTGACCCATTATGCAAAATTGTCTGTTGAATCAACAACTTGCAATGATGTGAAGCCAAAGTGTATTTATTTATTTGCTCCTTCTCTTTCTCTGATGATCTGTACTGTCATTTTCAAATAATTTATTTCCACTTTGACAACTTTTATGTTTTTTTACTTCTTTCCTTTCTTTTTTTTTCCTCATCTCTGAGAATGTTAGCATTTCTGTTGGCTCTTCTCTGATTGTGCCACAAGATTGCGGGACCAGATTTTTATTTTTCACACTTCCCATATTTATCCAATACAAATACAAAAAGAAAATATGCGTATTTGAAGGGGAAGAGTTGAATATAATGATAACTTTTCAGAAGGCTGTGTATTTTAAGGTGAAAAAATGCAAGTACTAGAAAACTACTTGTGTACTTGCTGCTAGCAGAAGCATTTGGGTATGTCTCCATTAAAAGAGAACAGACAATTTTTAATTGACATTTCTGTGACCACCACTAAGAAGGCACACCTTACCACGCTCTAGTCTGCATTATGGAAATTTTATTTACTTTTTTTTTAAGTTGATGAAGAAGGAAGAGAGATGTTTGGGGGTTTTAAAATATATTTATAATCATACTGAAGGGGTAATATATCTCTTTCAGATATTTTATCTCTCTTCAACCTTGAAATTCATGTGTTCACACACCACTCACCCAAGTCTCAGTTTTGAGACATATTACTAGGGCTCCTAGAGTGGCAAAACTTTGTAATGCAGGCAAGTCCAAACAGTTACTTCATTACGGTAACTTGGTCACTTGTTTTCACATGCAATTTTTCATGAACAAAATTAGTCTCTGTTGTTAATTGTAACTATTCACATAGTCTCGGGTTAGCTTGCAAGTTAAGACAAGTGCCTTGATCAATTAATTTTGCTGGGAGAGAATAGTGTAACTGTGAATGCTGCAAATACTTCCACATGTTAAAATTATGCTACAGAATTCTTTAATGCCTGCATTGTAACTGGTGGTCATAAAAATTTTGGATATATCCTTAACTATATTCTTTCTTCTATTTTTTATTACTTTGTATAAGCTCCAGCTGATGATCTAGATTATTTTATGTCATACTCTATGGAAAACAAAATAGTGTGGGGTGCGAAGTGATGTATCGTCTAGCTGAAGAGTGGAGGGACACTTGTACAGATGGAGAAAAACCAGGAACTGATAAGACCTTTGCAGGTTTTTTTTATCTAGCTAATTAAGTGTGTCAGGTGGAAGCATTCTTCATGGTGAGAAAAGGGATGATATTTTCATTTGGACAAAAAGAAACAGATGCAGAGAGGAGATACAGGCTCATCATCGATGCGATAGGCATGATAGTGACACTTGCAGTTAGAATTTTCTAGAAAATCAGCAGAAAGAATATGGAGAAATTCAGGAGATATGCAGAAGTTTCTTATAATGGTGCACCCTGAAAAAGAAAGGGGTTTCTGCCAACTGGCTGGCTTCTCTTTCAGGTATATTTATTTCCTTTCCCTGGACTCTTACTTTGTGCCATTGAATTTCATTGAGAGACTAGCAGGTTCCTTTCCTTCTCCTAGTTCCTCTCTTCCTCTGTTGCTTCAGTAGTGCAGACAGAAAAACAGTAATGGCAAGGCCCAGAGTTCTGGATCTACTTGTGTATGTGAAGTGAGATTCCCCAAGAGATTTCCTACACAGTGCTTCAAGTAAACAGATGATGAACGTACAAGTAAGGTTGACCAGAAAATGAGCTGCTAAGGTTACACACTGGAGACGGACAACCTTGTAATCAAGTCTTCAGCATAAGTGGGGTTTTAACAGTGTTTATCTTGTTTTGATGGTGAAAGTCTGTAAAATGTGGGAAAATGAAGTGTGTTTTGTCCTATCTTTCCAAAATAAAGTGATACTCCACTCCCACAGTTAATTTTGTGAATCACTGTGTTGTTTTGGTTGTTCTGGCTCCTTGCCTAGGCATTTGTTGGCAGTGAAGCTAATAGTGTTTATTTTTTCCAGTAAAACATAAAATTGATACTCTGTCATCATTCAGTGAATTTTACCCCCAAGCCTTCTACCTTGTTTATTCCATTTCAGACAGTAATAGTCGTAGGTACTGGGCTTCCTTAGGGCAGTATAAAACTGATGCCCATCATTTTTCAACAGCAACTGTGAAGCAGCAGATACACTTTTTAAGGGCCATGTCATTACTATAGCCAAAAAGGAAATTTTATTTCTGCATGTGAAACATTTTGCACTTACCTCTCAGAGACACTAAGGCGGTAAATTATGCTTTCACATAATTTACACATTAATAATTTGCTGGTAATTATAAATTAAGACTGCAGTGAAACTTTATAGAAGGTGTGTTGCATATATTTCATTCTCCAAAAGACTTGAAGATACCACAGTCCTGGTTCTGAGACCATGTGTTTGAACAGTGAAACTTCATTTCTTCTGCAAGCTTATCTGAAGATGCCTATACCAGTAGTTTCCTCTAGATGGAAAGCATATGGTTTCAATTTTGCTCTTGACTTTTAGTACCTTGACAATGGAGTCAATTAAAAATATCCCACCAGAATTTTTGGATGATTTGCTAAAAGAATCCTTTATTCCAGCAGTTTTTAATAACTTTGTACTAATGGTAAAATGCATTATTTCCTCCATTTATTCTTTAACTATAGTCTGGACTTATATAAACAACAAAATTGTGTCAGTGTTTGTATTCTCATAATTAACAAATATGCTTATAAAGTTTTATTTGCTTCCTTTGATTGACCAGAGATTGTTATAACTGCTGCTTCTCTTAAGCCTTCATTCCCTTCTCCTAATGTAAAAATCTCTGTGTCAGAAAACTGCAGCACAGAGGTTAGGGTAATGCAGATACTGCAGAATAAATTGCACAATGATTTGGATATGTGGTGGCTACCAGAAATATCTATCAAAATGTGAATTCGCAGTCTAAATCTTCTGAATGCTTGTATTTCTGCTAGTGATATGTGGTGAAAGTCTCAGGTAGCTCCGTGGCGAAGTGTATCTGAAGACAGGCAGTTTTGTGAGAGGAGGCTGCTGAGGTCGTTCAATCCATCGTGTCCTTGATGACTCTGGCTGTAATATGGCAGGAATGCACAGAATGAGTTCTATTTTATTAAAAGGTTCTCTTTTATGAGAATAAACATTCTGACTTTGTCCTTCTGTAACAAGCTGAAAACACCTTGGAAAGCACCTGAGGCAAAAGAAAAAGTCTAATTACTCGGACGTTTCAGTTCCATGTCTTCATTAACAACCAGATCAAATTTAGGGGGATTATGTTTGTTTAGCTTTCAGGAAGTAGAGAAGTGACGAATCAGTGAGTGCTATATTTTATCTGTTCCAACAGTTAGGGTTTTTAGGGAGGGGTCACAAAGGAATCAGCTAAAAAGAGGAACCACTTACAGGGTTATTTGTAGTTTTCAGCAGAACAATCTTGCAGGGCCTTTTATATCACAACATCAAAAGTCTGACTTTTAAACTTTACTTTATCATGTCGTGGTCTGGAATTAAATCCAGACCAAGAGAAGGATGCAAATGCCATTAGAACTAGGTGTCTAATTCCAGTAGAAGGATCTACAGCCATGACCTAAACTCTGTGTAGAGCAACTAGGAATATGCTTCATACTAGACTCTTATGTTAACAAGCTACCAGAGGGAAAGTCTTCCTGTTCTGAGGAACCTATTCTGTTCAAATAATGTTTTGCCTTAACTCATTTAGTCTGGATTAAGTCAGAGATCAAAACTGAGCCCAGAGTTTCTGCTCTAATGATATGAAGGCTTGCTAGGGTTTGGGATTTTTTGGGATTTAGTCCATTTTAGTACATTATGTTGTTCTTCTTCATAAGATTATGAAGGAGTTTATTCCCACATAAATAGCTAGTAAATAGAGAGCATAAAGAAATTCAACAGCATACCAAGTATTATGGTGGGGAGCTATTGAGTAGATTCAGGAACCTCATTTTAACCTGCTGGTTCCTTAAGAAGAAGAAGAATTATCTTTCCTTTTGTCATCATCAACATAGGTCCTGATCACTTTTGTTTTTTCCTTCAGAACCACCTGGGGTGGAACCTATTTTACCTCTAACCACTATTTTTTTCAGATCTGATTTTTAACTTAGGTGGACAGTAATGTTTTTGTGCCCTTTTTGTACTCCTAGAATCTGATGTGTTTCCAGTAACGTACCTTAACATTTCCAAGGATTTGGGTCTTCAGCGGCTGCTGGTGGAATGGGATGTTGTCAAGTCTGCGCATGATGCTGAGCTGGCAATGTCTTTTGAGATACAAGTCCGTCGAGTTGAAGAAGCTACTACTGTGTGGACAGTAAGTGCACTTAGAAAAAGAAGTGTACTAGTCATTTACAATGATGGAAGATGCAATGATGTCTCTTGGCAAAATCCCTGTCCTGATAGTTTTCCTTAGCACGTAAACCATCAACATTTCCTGAAGAGGAGATTACCCAAATAATAGGCTTAGGCCTGTTCTGGGTGTTTCTCTGTTTGTGACTGTATGGAAACAGTCTCCAAAGAAAATTGAAAACTTAGTAAAACTGAAAAACTGCCCTAACTCGTTTAGCATTGCTACTTGTCAGAAAGTACATAAAACGACAAGGGCTTACTTTTCTGAAATTAGTGATCAATAAAATAAGATAGGCATTGTTAGAAATCACAGCTTATATTGATCACCACAGTTGGTGGTGTTTTGTCTCTGAGTTTGAAGAACCATATCTTCACTGGCAATGAGCTCTGTGTAGTTCTGAAGATTTTTACCACTTTGATATGCTGGATAGGATTTTTAGCCGAATGAGTAGGTCTAACCCTGAAGTAACTGGGGCCATATAGCTACAAACAATTCAGTTTTGAGTTTTTTGAAGTGTCCTTCAGCAAATTCTTGTTAACTTGTTAGAAGGAAGTGAAAGTGTTTCAAGTCCAGGAACATAGTCTGTACTGTTATTCATAATAAAGATGACAAGTTACTTTGGATGTCACTATCATACAGGAATATATTTGCTTCTGTGTTTTTCTGAAGTATGTGTATGAATAAAGAAACTCTGAGTCTGCTCAAACCAAAGCATGGACAGCCTGTAGAACTTCTAGAGAAGTGGCCACATTCCTCAGGGCTATAACAGAAATTAAATTTTGAACAGATGGCAGAGTTTTTCTCAGAGCAGTGGTAATGGGAAAATGCACGTGTTGCTGATAGAAAGCAGTACTGGAGAGAAGTTGTCTAATTGTCAGTGTGAGTCAGGGCTTTGGTACAAATCATACGATCAGCACAGATCTAAATGCTGGGAATCTGGAATGGTTGCTATAAGAAGTACTAAAATATGTAGAATGATATAATCTCATAGGTTGGAAAAATTCTTTAGGATCATTAAGTCCAGCTGTTAACTACTAAGTCCACACTAAACCACATCTCTAAATGCTGAATCTGCACATCTTTAATCACTCCAGGGATGGTGACTCCACACGGATATGTAACCCAGAGCATTAGAATGCATTTGTATGCAGCAGCTTATGTAATAGCAGACCCAAATAACCTACTGAAGGTCTCTGGGAGCAAATCCATGCCATGAGAAGCAGGGTCTCACTCCCAAATATGTCAGCACATCAGTCATTCCACCACTGCTAGCACAGAACTGTAAGCAGTTGATTATCTGACTGGTTGCTTAGTGTGAGATCACATGTAGGTAGTGGAGTTTCAGACATTAATTTTCAAAAGCATTTTTCTCCTTTGAGTTTTCTCACTGCTTTTGATTATATTTCCAAATCTTCATATTGCTGTGTTTTCAGTACTTTGCCTTACTGCTTTTTGTTTGTAGGAGTTTCATAATGTCACACTTGATAAACTGGGAAAGCCCCTTCATTGGACATGGGATTCAGACATACCTTTGGAGTGTATGTCACATGCTGTGAGAATCAGGGGCAAGGCAGAAGCATCAAAAATTTGGAGTAACTGGAGTCTGTGGGAGACTGTCCCCGGTAAGAAAAACAAGACTTGGCAATACTGTGGTAAAGCTAGTTTGCAATTCACCAGTGAATGTAACGTGGAGGACAGTTCAGGAGAGATGGCATCACATCAAGAATTCATTTGCTCTGAGCACTAACCAGTTCCTTATATTTTGCCAGCAATAATAGCAGTGCTTCAGCCATTGCTGTAATTTACAGACTGTCCTCCTAAGCTAGTAGACCAAAAGTTTTAGGGCTTTTTTTTCACTCACACATTAAAACAATGTAGTGAATGGAGTGACATGGGATCTTGGTTAGGTACATCCCTGGTCCAGACTCAGAGAAAGGAGGGGAAGCACATAACTAGAGGTTGCATGATCTGATGAATGTGTTGCTTTTGTCTGGGATTCATAGCTTGAATTGGTATAACAGAAGCAGAGAGAAAGGAGAAAGTCAGCTCCTTATTTCACTTGGAATGAATGTCTTGTGAATTATATGAGAATAAACAGGGAGTGAACCAATAATGTAAATAATGACATCACAAAAGTTGTATTTTTTTGGATTACCATGTCTTATTAGAGAAGTTTGGTTTCCAGAGAATCTTGTTTAAAGAAAACATGTAACTACTTTAGAGAATATGACTGTAGTGATTTTATAACAAAACACTTGTTTCGAGCAGCAAGGGCTTTTAGATATTGGAGACATCACATGTATAGAAGAGGCATCACAGGTGTTCATACTTGGATTGTGGCACTTATCTCCCGCTTGTTATATAATGGGGGGTAGGGTGCAAGACTCTCTTTTTTTGTCACACAATATACTCAATCTTGGAGATTTTATTTTTTTCAGTTGCAGGTGGATGGGGCTCAAAAATACTGATGCTTGGTCACAAACTGATCCCACATTACAGACCTATTTAGAGCTCTCTGAAAGATAGTAACTCTAAATGTCATCAGGTTTTTGGATCAGATCCTTGAAAGTAGATTTTACCTGTGCAATATGTGTAAAAATACTGTGATCATACTTAAATTCCATTAACTTTTCCATCCAGCAAGCAGCCCAACGTAGAAAGTTATGGGAGTCTCATTCCAAGTTGATTATCTCACTGATCTGATTCAGTCAATGTTGACTCCTCTTAGCTAAGCTCTGCATGAGCATAAGACCATGATGTTTTTGTAGCCCTCTGCTCCAAGTTTTCAAGACCAGGCATTTTGGATATAAGCAACAGCCTAGTGTGTAGGAGCAGGAGGTGGTATTCTTTTGTAAAGGCAATTCTTGACAGAGAACTTGTTTTCTCTAAGTGAAAGGCAGTAAAACAGATCTGGTGGTTTGTTGGACTTACATGTTTATGAGTTTAAGAGATAGGTAACATTACATGTGAAATTCATCTCTGTATTGGGAAGAATACAAAATAAAAGTCTATTAATGGATAATATAGTGTTAGCAATTTCTTGTGTAAATGCTTCGTTTCATATTCTGGCTGAAGACTGCTGCCTTGAGCAGATTTTGAAATGTTGTGTTTTTTTTTTAAATTTACAGGCCTGGACACTTCAAATAGAAGTGGGCCACAAATCTTTCCAAAAAAAGAATTTTTAGCAGAAGGCTCTGGTATCACTCTTTGCTGCATTGGAGGGAAAGGTCAAACCATTAAGAAATTCTTTGTATCCCCAGCTGTTGATGTTTTCAAGCGCACATACAATCAAGTCAGACTTCTCACCATGGAAAATCTGTCACATGACAAAGGGTCTACCATTCATTTCTACTGTTATGATGAAGATGGGCGGTTACATCAGGCAGCTTTCTTTGTGGGTAGTAAGTGAGCACATTGTTACAGTTAAATTTTCCTCTTGTTATTAACTCAAGAATAACTGTAGAAAAAACAGATGGGAAAAAAAACTTGCTGTAAGTTGTCATGGTCTTGTCATGTCTGGCTGAACTCTGTCTTGACTTGAGATCTGTAAACTTATATAGAGAAATCAGGAAAGAATAGCATTAAATTAATTGACCCTATGACAGGTGGTTGGTTCATAAATACATACACCCTTTCAGGAGTTAAGCTTCATTATCTGTGTGCGTGTGGTAAACACTCTGTATCCTTTTCAAAAGCCAATAGCAATTTTTAAAGATAGAAAAGGATACAGATTGAATAAATGAATGGATGAGTATAAAAAAAATAAAAGAGTACAAAAGTGTTTAATTGCTACTGACTCATGGTATTATCCTAACTGTCTCTGCAGAGTGGTCATTGAATAACTAATTTCAATAATAACATCTATAGTAAACCAGACTTCATACTTATCCATTATTTCTAGGTTGTTAAGGTATTAAAAAGGTTGGTGAGCTTTGCCTTGACTGCCATGGTGTTGCTTTTTTTTTTTGGTTATTTTGTCTGACAAGAACCACCTGATAGACCTAAAGACTTTTCCTGCCATACTCAAGACATGAAAAGAGTAACATGTACTTGGAGAGAAGGAGAGACCTATCTCTATGGACGGAATGCACCACAATACACCTTGTCTAAAACGTAAGTCCCATTGTCATATTAACTCTGATCTGTGCTGTGCCAAGCAATCACCTTATTACCTTCTTTCTCTTAGAATCTGTGAAAATCCATGTAATTAGCTGCTTGCCTTTTCCTGCCTCACTGATCACTTATTTAACAAACCTTGAGCAGGTCAGAACTGCTCTGAATCAGACTAAAGTTGACAGTCCTTCAGATCAAGGTCTGCCTGATAAAGCTTATTCTAACCATTCTTTTGAGTTAATATGTTTGGATATTGTTCAGTAGGTATGATGACACCCTGAAATTGGGATGTAGATAACTTAAGAGTGTAAGATACTGTTGGGTGGCACAGACAACAGATAACTAGGATCTGATCAGCTGGTAGGCTGAGTATTAGTGTGCTTATGATCCATTGACACTAATGCTGACTCAAACTTAGCACTCTGTCTGATTAACCTTCCTAGTTTTTTTTTTTTTTTTTAGGATTTTAGAGTTTTACATGCTGAAGTTTTCCTTCTTGAGTCCTTGAGCTACTGACAATCCTATCTTAAATGTCCTTGTGTCTATAATTTCTGTAGTTTCAGCTGGCTTCTTTACTTAAAAAAATAAATAAATCTGGAGACTTTCTCATAGCTCTTTCTTAGCAGTCTGAGTCAAGGCTACACAGCCATGGCATATCAGATATGGACCTTGCCTGAGGAGAGGGGCTTTACAGCAAGGCCTGCAGAGAAAGGGAAACTCATAAAACAGGAGAGATACCTCATAATCACAACAAACTTTCATTGAAAGATGTCAGCAGAAAACAGGCCAGCATTGCACATACCTTCCTAGTCTCTGCGTCATCACTTCTATTAAGATACTGTGATGGTGATTTAAAAATGGAAGTTTAGAAAATGCACTGCAAGATGCAGTTGAAATTACGACTTCATTTAAAATCTTAATGGTAAATGTGAATTATTTGAGTCTTGGCAAATAAGTCTCTGGTTTAGACTATCCATAAGGAAATTTCTAAAAGCAATGTAGCTGTATCTTAAAAAGACAAACCTGAATTTCAAAGGAAATTTATTTTGAGAGTATTTGTATTCATCACACTTCAGGCTAAGGGAAAAAAGTGGGTGGCTTCTTATATAAGGCCCCTTAGCCTTATTTTTTATGATACTGTATTCTAATTGGACATCAGAAACTTCCAAGATTTTTGTTGATTGTATATTATGGAAAACATCTTTCTCTCTCTTTGCCCCACCTCCTACCTCTCCCTTTCTTTGATAGGTCATCCCCGAAAATGGCTCTGTGCAAAGCAAGTTGTTCTTCTGAGCAGTGCTCATGCTCTTGGGATATAGGCCAGCAGCGGATCTGGAATGTCACAGTGACTGTGGAAAACCCACTGGGAAAGAAAAATGCCACAGATGTTTTTGATGTAAATCACAGAAGTAAGGGTTTTTTCTATGTCTTTGTTTAGGGCTTTTTGTTGCTCCTTCTGAGCTTGATACTTCTGTATAATGGTTTAAAGTATGGACGTCCTCAATTTTTGTCTTCACAGTTTAGTTACTTATCTGTCCCTGTGCTATAGTTACCTGCTCTCTCTTCAGTTTCAGCTTTGAAAAGTCATATTAACAGTAGAAAATAGCTTTACTCCAAAGGTCAAATTTGGGTATTGGAATGATCTCTTAATGTTTCAAAATCTGCTGCTTTTCTGAAGCTGGTTAATGAAAAAGAAAGCAAGGGTATAAAATGAGGAGTTTAAGCAAAATATCTGTGTAGGTTACTTAGGAATTGGTATGATATGGGATGTGATACACGTGTAAGAGCTATTGCTGGGAAAGAAGTGGTGGTGCTAATCTGCACTTGGTCCTAATATGGGACAGTAACTTCCACTGTGCTACTGTAAGGAGGGAAGAGTAGTTCACTGGTGACAAAAGCCAGGTTATTCTCTGAGGAGTATCTAATGGCTGTGGTTCCTTGTTCCCTAGTAGTTGTGTCCTTTATCTCAGTGTACCCAGGGTCTTAAAGTTCCTTCCTAGTCCTGCCTGAAAACATTTCGTCAGTCTCCAGCAGTATTTCCAGTTCTCTTTGAGTCCTCTTCAGTGTTCCCCAGGTCCTGTGGCTGCCTTACCTGTTTGAAAAAGCAGGAGGCAACTTGTGCTTTGTGCAGCTCAGGAGCTGACAGAACAGTGGCCTAGGAGGCTGTTGGTGTAACTGCTGCATCCTGGCACTGCTTCCTTCTTCAGAGGCATTGCTGGCAGTTTTTCCAGCCATGCTTTTTTATATGAAGGAACTTATGTTAAATGTCTGTGTTAGATTTGTCTCAGAGAGGCATGAGAATTCTAAAATTAGATTATCTGATTGTTTGGAAGTGGAAGAAACAGATCAAGAAAGTGGAGGAGTAAACTGACAGGTTGTAGGGAGACAACACAATGTCATAAACTCAGTTTTCATGGGAAGTCAGGCTAGAATAGTTTATGTTTATTGTGGTAAGTACATTAAAATTTTACTTGAAATTCTTTTTCCAGTCCTAGTGATAGTTGCACGTTAAAGAAATTATTTATAATATGTGTGATGAGTTAAGCTTTTATGTGGTGATTCCGGTGAAATCCTTCATATTTTCATCTGATCCTGCAAATATTTACATTAGAATTTTCCTTACTTAAAGGATGACAGTAAGTAAAGGAAAATGTAAATCCATTGTTTCCAATTCTGCATGCGGTAGTTTGGATCTTCTATATCAGAAACAAACTATTTTGAATATAAAAGGCCTCAAATTTTATTTCATGGAGTAGTGTAATTCAATCCTGTAATTAATGAAGTTTTAGGATAAATGGCCAAGGGCGTAAGCATACCCCTCACTTGCATTATCATGTCCTCACATTGCATTGCATTCCTCACTATTATACTGGTAATATGGGAGAGCTTGAGATTTTCTTCACTTGCTGAATACTCTTACATAGCAGTAAAGGATCTCAGAAATCTTTTGGAAGAAGTAGCATTGACACTGTTTACTGGAGGATAACTACTGACAGGACTCAGTGTTAAGAGTTGTGAATAAAATTTCTGTCAAAGAGGCCCAATTCTGGGATGTAGAAATGAGTCAAATGTTACCATGTTATATCAGGAGCTTCTGCCAGGCCTGAATTAGAGAATTTTAATGGTTTGCAATAAATGCCTCTCTTTCTTTTGTCCATGATGTTTTAAAACTTTTTTAAGTCAGCACAAGGGGCTTTTTTAAACCTTGTGTAACATTTACTTACATTTACATTCTGAAATGAAGTTTTATAATTTATATGTGTTTCTTCTAGATTAGGAGAAAAATCTGTATTTTTTAATTTGATTTTACTACTCAGCTAAAATATCGTAACATACTATTGTATGTATTTTATGTTTTACAAAAGCTAACTCAGATTTTCCATTGGCAGTGTATCCCACTGCACCTTTCCAGGTTTGGGAAGATTGCACAGATACAGAAATTACGTTACATTGGAATTATGAAAACAATGAAATTGAACTTTTTTGTCAGACTGCAGTGGTCCAACCTGATGGCAAAGTAGAACTGGTATGAAACTGGAATTTCCTAAACAAAAAAATAGTGAGGATCTTTCTGATGTGATTAAAAATTAATACCCCAGCAATATAAATACAGTGTAAATCTTGTGAGCATGGTGTGTCTGTTTTCTGGATTTGTTTGTTTCCAAAGCTCTAACTGATGTGGTCTATTTGAGTAGATTCCTTATCTTGTTCCATCTCTTCCACAAATGGTGAGGTTGATGGACTCTTTGCCCGTTTACTGTCACTTCTCTGTAACTCTTTTCTTAGAAGGCAGCTTGCCTCTAGCACATTAAAAAGGCACAATGAAGATCACAGTCAAGCTGCATTCTGTCTTGATTGTAGACAATCAGATCAAGTGGCCACTACAGTTAGCCATTGCATTACTCTCAGTCTGTTTCTTAAGAAAGAGTGGGGTAAAGGCTGGGAGTAAAAGGAGAGCGTGGGATAAAGGCTGGGAGAAAAACAATGGAAAGAGAAGGTTGCTGTAGATTGCTTTGCACAGGTCTGGAGCAACATGCTACTTTTTTATTAAGTAATGGCCCAAGAGTCTGTGAGGCAAGATCTCAGTAAATTCTCTCCCGGATGTAAAAAGTGCTGATGTGGAGGGTTCTGAGTGACTCAGACACTTACACAGAGGTGGCTTCCAGCCCTCTTTTTGGATCTCCCACTGTTTTGATCTATTTGCCTTTTTTGATTGTTATTCCTTGACTGTCTTTCCCAAGTGAAGCTTAACTGGCCCTTGCAGGGTCTAGAGGAAGAGCTATTTTCTCAGAGAACACCTTGGTGAGGAGGCTGTTGTGAGCGGTGCCTGCTGTGTCTTTGTGTTTTGCAGCACAACAGCTCTGTGGCGCACTCGAAGCGGGTCACGGTGCGTGGGCTGCAGCCCTACACGGCGTACACGGCCCGGGTGCGCTGTGCGGCGGCCACGCACTTCTGGAGGTGGAGTGAGTGGAGCCAAGCCCTGACCACCAGAACTAAGGAAGGAAGTATGTCCAACCTGTTGAGAAGCAACATTTGAGGGATGTTCTTTGCTCGCCACCTCTCTTTGCTGTTTGTTGTTACTCTTCTGCTATGTAGTGACAGCAGAGGCCTGTTGCATGCATAAAAGAAACATGCTAAGCAAACTTCAAGAAGATGACTTCTCAAATAATTGCCATCCTACCTGCTAGTCTCAGACATTCCCTCCAGTGCAGGCAATGGGAAATCCAGTTGACTGGGAAGATGGACAGACTGATTTACTGTGCCCTTTGAGGCCAGGAGGAATGGTGCAGAGGTGGGAACAAGAGTCTGGTGGCTGAAAGCAAAGATTTTGTAGGGAAATTTTTCTTACTTTAATTTAGAAAAAGGAATAAAAGGAAAATTATGTTAAAGGTTAGTGTTTGGGCAAGACCTGGGAGTGATGGGAAAAATGAGGTGCTGTGAGTGGAACTTCTTCAAATGGGGGGCAACAGTTCAACTGCCTATCCTTTCCACATCCAGAGCATTCTCATTTTCTTGTTTTGCTATATTTATTGCAGCTCCATCAGGGAAACTGGACATATGGAGAGAAATTACACCAGTTCTGGGGGGACAAAATGTGACCTTGTTCTGGAAGGTGAGACATCCCTACAGAAATAGAAATAAAGTCCTTCATAAAGGGGATGGAAATTTCTCCCATGATTTTTCTGCAGCTGATAGCAATTCAATATGATACTGTCTTTTACAAATTTTAAACAGATTGTATAAAATATCTCAGAACACATGTAGCTATGATGTAGTTTTGCTGTCCTGGAATTTCAGACATACAATTCTGTTTTTCTAAGTGCTAGTACAAGACACATCCCATTACCAAGATTTCTGCATTTCCATTTCAACCAGTATGTGTATGAATATATGGAAACAAGTGTTTATAGTCTTACAGAAATAACATCCTGTTAGTTACTTAAAATTCTAAATGATCCTCTCATATTGTCTTCATCAAAATTCACTAAGTTATTTTTCTCTTCCTCCATAACTTTTTCTCACAGCAAACACCAAGTTTTCAAGCAAATGGAAAAATTATTTCATATGAAGTAGCCTGGGAAAAAATAGAAGATGGCTCCAAGCCTGAAAGTGTCTCCTTGTCTGCAATCTACAATAGCACAAGGATTTTCATTGATAACCATTCCTACAGAATCAGTATCATGGCAAAGAACAGTGTTCATTTTTCACTGCCTTCAGTATTGATCATCTCTAGAGCTACAGATAACAGTAGGAGTACTTTCAATTATAATTACATGATTAGAGTTTTGTTTCTACCTGTTTTGAGTGAAGTAATAATTTATCATCTCGGGCAACAAATTAACCTTACTTCTTAAGTCACGCCACTGCTTTCTGGAAATTACGACTGTATTTTCTCCTAGAGGGTGGCAGCTGTATGTTTATTAAACTTAAGTGCAGAGAGTGCCTCCACAGAGCAAAATACATTTTGCCTAGAACTAGGGCCTCAGGACTGCAGTAGGTGCCTTGATGGTGCAGCCAGTGCCAGTGTGTTTAGCCTCTTGTAACTCTCTGCCTCTAGGTTTCTGCAGCTGATTTTTTTTTTTTTTGTGACTATGTAGTAACAATTGCTGGATAGTTTCTGAGCTGTCAGCTTTCAGCATGTGAAAGACCCCATATGTCATTTAGTGAAGGAATGCAACTCTTCTATTGTTGTTTTCAACTGGTTGGTATAGGAACTGTATTGATCTTCGTTTATGAGTCTGAAGTGTTACGCAGGACAATAATAAGAGATTCTGTTTTGTTCATTCCTAGGCACTGAAGAGCTTAAGGAAGGACAGGTTAATGGTACAGATGATGGCATTTTTATATCATGGGAGCCCAGAAGTATATATGACAGTTACATTATTGATTGGTGTAACTTTCCCAGGCTGCAGCCTTGTGATTTGCAGTGGAAGAGATTTGGACCCAACATTTCCAGTGCTGTGATCAGCTCAGGTGAAGGCCAAACTGCTATTCTTTCTGACTGTGCAGCAGTTCTTCAGGCTGTGGACATTGCTTGAATTTAGAACACAAATCATTTTTTGAATATTTTGAATATTGAATTCTGTGCTGTGCAGGTGTAATTCTTCAAAGGCATATCATGTTTTTCCTACCAAATTAATTAGACACCACAAATGTACCAGCACCATTAAGCATTGGAAGGCAGCATACTGTATTAGAGAAGTTATGCAGTATTTTAGACAAAACCTTTTTTGTTTGGCTTATAGCAGCGTCTTGAAGGAGGATGGTGAGGTTAATGAAGGAGTTAAAATAATTTAGCAAGAGAGGTGCAGAAGGGAGCTTTATCCTATCTGTAACATGGATCAGAAGTTTAGACTCAGGCAATTTAAACCCACAGTGTAGTGAGGTGAGAGGTTTAGTGGTGTCAGTGTGCCACAAATGACATGTCTCAGAACCAGACCTTGCTTAGGATCAGTTGCATGTTTTTCATCCCAGTAGACCTAAGTCCTTTCTGTCTGTGTGAAAGTTGCTGTGATATACTTCCTCAGCTGCAAGAATTTAGTTTTCCTAGAATCTCTGAAGCTGAGAGCTCACTTTGGAATGAAACTTCTTTGAACAAAATTTGATTGGACACATATAAATTTGCAGTAAAGGAAGAACTGCATCTCAATTCATACAAATATACTGAAACCTGCATGTAGTGAAGGGGACTGTGGTAACACATCAATTTCTTCAGTGGTTTGCACTTGCTTAATGTGAATGGGAGTGCATGTCAGTGAGGTGTCAGAAGAATAAGGAATCCTGATACCTGGATATGTGTCTGCATCAAATATTCCAAAACACAACCTTTGCCTGTGCCAGAAATATAAATGAAATTGTCTTACATTTTGGTGCCTTTGGAGTTTATTATTCAGTTACCTTGAATACTGTATGGCACAAAATATATACATAAACCTCTCCCAATTCCCTCTTTCAGACAGAATTAATGTGTTTAATTCACATAATGCACACCAAGAATTAGCTTGCCCTCTGTCTCCTTCAGTTGCATTAATAGCACAATAACACTCAGGGGTGGTGTCTAACAGGTTATTGACCTCTGTAGGAAGAAATTAAATAAAAGTAACACTGAAAGACAAACCATAACCTATTTTTGTTCCACTGTTTTCTAGCTGCTTTTGTTCCGGGGGTGAGATACAAATTCTGCATCTATGGATCTGTTGCTAATAGAGCCTCCTTACTGGAAAAGAAGATTGGTTATCTCAGGGAACTGCGTAAGTGGGAAACATATTTGGGCCTTGTGCATTTGCTAAATTGATCAAATAGAATAATTGCCTCCTCCCATAGCTAGATAAAATTAGATTTTTTGTGTTCTTTCTGTATCTTCAGTGAGGCATTTAAACATTCTGTATCAACATACAGGCCCTACATGGAGGATATCTGGCTAGTGCAGTGACATGCAGCCCATGTTTATTAGGAGAGCTAAACAAAGCTGTGAATATTGGTTATTACTTTTGTATTATGTGGATGCATGAAGCCTTTGTGAAGCTGGCAGTTTTTGTAGAGAACTTTTGCTTTGTTCAGCTTTTAAATACAAGAAAGATATAAACACCACATGGGAGTGTGGATTTTTCAAATGATAAGAGAAAACACTCTTGAAGAATAAATGCAAGTTTAACTTGAATTTCCTTTCTTCCAGCTCCTCATGTTGACCCTATTGTCAGAAAAGTTGACCTGACTTACAATTCAGTAACACTGTCTTGGGATTCTTATCTCACAAATGAGTCAGAGACTGGTTTTGTAAGAGGCTACCATGTTTACGTGTCACCTGTACAAGGGAACTGCAACTTGAAAGGATCAAAAAAGTACATTCTTTCAGGTAACTGAGCTCTCTACTACAGAAAGTTGTGTCATTGATAGAGGTGGAAGACTTGGTATTGCAGCATCTTAGAAGGTTCACATTAGGCAGTCTGGCTGGTTCATTCAGCTGTCTTTAGATTTCAACACCTGTTGCTTTTGGTTCCTCTCTGTGCTTGAAGTGCTAGTAGGCTGAAGTGATTCCTGGATTTATAGTGATTTACAGCCCACATTCCTGTTGTGTATTACTCCTTTTTAGCTCCAGAAAAGACTCCTTTGGTACTATAGGAAGAGTTCTGCCTCTTGTGATGTGAGTTCGGGATGAATGTTGAAAAACATCTGTTTGTGGTCTATTTGGATAAAAGCTGTAAGAAGTATGTTAGTCTTAGTAGGATTTGGGGTATTTTAG
This sequence comes from Cossypha heuglini, assembly GCA_027576195.1. NCBI lineage: Eukaryota > Metazoa > Chordata > Aves > Passeriformes > Muscicapidae > Cossypha > Cossypha heuglini. The sequence goes on from JAODKT010001744.1 coordinate 12,080,774, forward strand.
AAACAGATAGGATACAATTTATTTCCTTCAAAACTGGAGCACTGTATGAATTCCCTGAGTAAATTCTTTTTTAGTATTTGTTTGTGTGCTCTACAGTGGAGTTCCTTCAGCAGAACTGAGCTGTGAAGTTGCACAAAACCAGAAATATATATCAGACCTTTCTGCTCCACATGCAAAACTGCTCCAGATGACTTTGCTGCATTATAATTTTCAGACGTTTCCAATATGTTGAAAGAATAGATATATATTTTTTTTTTTCCTTTCCTCTTCTTCTGCTTGGGTCATGTCCTGTGTTCTTCTGCTGGTTAGACTAGTGCCAGGATAAAAAGCATAGTTTGAACTGAGGGAGGCTTATGTAGAAGTTCTTGTCAGAACTGAACTAACCATACAAGTACCATAACTTTGTAAGAAATCCCAGTTAGACTTTAAAAAGTTTAAATCAAAGATTTTCTGCTTCACTGCTTCTGCTAGCAGACAAGGGGTGTGACTGAAAACAGAAATAAGCTAACCCATTTTTCCCTGGGGTTTGGGAATTGCACAATAGAGAGGCAAAAGAGCTCTTTTTTAGGCAGAGATTTCTTGCTTTTGATTATCTTCAAAGAAATTGACATAAGCTTAATGGCTACAGGATTCTGGTAAAAAAAAAGAAATGGCAAAACTCAAATCATTCTGGTACAATGTTTGAGGAAAAAGAAATTAAAATAAGCAAGGTTCAGTCTTTGACAACAAGTTGTTAGGTCTGCCAAAGGAGGGCAATGCTGTGGCCAGTCCAGTTAGAAGGGATGTAAGTTCAGCCCAGTGGCAGTGAGTCAGGATGCATCATCCTTCCCAGAAGAAAGTGAGCAAATTACAAACAAGGCAGATTGCAAATGTTTTGTTATTTCAGTTAACTGAATTTTGTAATATTTTGGGGACAACTTATTGCAACCTTTCAGTACCTAACAGGGGGCTTTTTAAAAAAAGATGGAGAGAGACTTTTTGCCAGGGCCTGCACTGATAAGACAAGTGGTAATGGTTTTAAACTGAAAGAGTGTAGGTTTAGATTAGCTATTAGGAGAAGATTTACTTTGAGGGTAGTGAGGCTCTGGAACAGGCTGCCCAGAGAAGTTGTGGATGCCCCATGTTTGACAATGTTCAAGGCCAGGCTGGATGGGGCTGAGTAACCTGGTCTAGTGGAAGGTGTCCCTGTCCATGGCAGGAGAGATGGACCTAGGTGATCCTTAGGGTCCCTACTAACCCAGAGCATTCTGTGATCCCATGATTCTATCTTACCTGTTTTGTTTTAGATGAATCAGAGCTATGTAAATACGCAATTGAAAACCCAGAAGAAAAGAGATACACCGTGAAACACCTGATGCCAAACACAAAATACAAAATAGCTGTTAAAGCATTTACAGGTGGAGGAGAGACACCCATTGTTTACTTTATATACATAGATACACCATATAACTGTGAGTACTGGCTGTGAATAATGTGCTTTAGCAGAAGGACGAGATGATTTAAAACATTATAATAATCTTCCTTTCTTAGGGGAAAACATTTAATTCAATGCAACATTCACTTAAGAAAGAATCCAACTGAGAAATGATACAAGCATAACAACATGGCATTTTGATACTTCTAAGTAGAAAGGATTTTTTCTAAAGTTTAGAACAAGCCTAATTCACATCCTTGTTTAAGTTTTATATCCTTCTGGGAAATAGCTCAATATGTGCACATTTGCATGCTTAGCGAGTCTGTTTGTTAGAACTCATTGAAGAAATGTATTTGGACTTAACTGGTTTTCTTATAAAGGAAAACCTACAGACTAGTTTGCAGGTAATTCCTATATGGAGTCTTGAACTTCTAATGTTGATTCTTACTCTCATCAGTCTTTAAAACCATTGCCAAGTTCACTCCTTCATAAGCCAATACAGAAGGGTTGTTGGCATGAGCACAGTAGTTTGTTAACTGGGCAGATTTGATCACAAAGCAGAAGAGGAAATCACTTGCCCATAACTTTGTCCCCTGAAAATACCAGTCAGCATGGTTGTGAAACTTCGGATCCAAACTAGAGGTGCCTGGATCAAACCAGAGGTTTTGAAAGACTTGTTGGGGTTGGAGATGAAGCAGAAGGGATGGGAAAGAGGGGAGCATTGGCTTATGCAAGGAGACTCCATATTTTAGGTTGACTACTGTAGTGTCTGACCATCATGGCACCCTCACAGGCCCAGTTTTGCTTCTAACACACAAGTTCTAGCTCCCATCAGCCAGCCAGATGTTCGTACAGCCAAGCAGAGAATAAAAACAAGGGCTTAATTAACCCTAAAGAGATGCAAGGAGAATGTAATGTGTCCATTCCCTCCGGTGGTGTGTGATACACAAACTCTCTGGCACAGGGCAGGAGGGCATTGAACAAGGCAGAGGGGAAAGCAGGCACTAACTAGTGCTCCCCTCAGCTCACCTACAGCCTCAGCTGTTTGTGAACAGCATAGCCCAAGGCTGTCTTCTAGCTAGAAGGAAATACTGAGATGCCTGTATATCAGCATAAATCCTAGGAGACTTGAACACTTGTGTCGTGTTTTTCTTGCTACAGTCAGTCCAAAATGGAAGTACAGATGTTGTTCATGTCTCACAATAAAAATCTGTCTCATCCGTAGGTCTGAGAGAAAAACCTAAAAAAATATTAAAGTGAGGTTATCATTGCCTTAACTTCTGTACCTTACTCTTACATCTAAGGTGCCAATATGAGGGCAAATAAAAAGCAATCTAGTTATAATTCCAGTCTGGTAAAGGGAATCAAGCTCTAAGGCTTACAGAGGTATCCCAGAACTTCCAGCCAAGCTACCTTGCAACCATGGACCACAGAATTTTACTGCTGAGTTAGTGGCAGGCATCCCACGCAGACATGATGTTATTTTTGCCCCAGAAACTCAAGCTATATTGACTTTAACATGTGAGAAGTTAAAAAAACCCCTTTTTTAAAAAGTATTTTTCTTCCACAGCAAACATACTGTACTTTGTACTCCTGGTAGTGATACTTCCAACCCTAGTAGCAGCTATATGCCACTGGCAGATGAAGTGGTAAGTTGTAATGCATATTTCTGTTGTAGACAGAGAATATAACTAAACTAGTTCACAAGCCAATGCTGCAGTTTGTTGCTTTCAGCCATTGCAAGGCCTCATTTATTTCTTCCTTTGGCTGTCTGACTGAGTGGATGTTTTAAGTACTTGGCTTGTGGTGTTTCTGAGACACTGGTCATCTGTTGTTGTGTCTGTACAGATCTGTGGGTGGCTTCTGCTGATAGAGCGTGCTTTGATAAGAGAACAAAAATGTCATTTGTTTTGGTCTCTTTATTTCCAGGGTGAAGGAGTCCTGCTGTCCTGTAATACCTAGTCCTAACGAGAGCAAAGTGCTGTCATTCAAAGAGTTTAAGGTAAGATCACTGAAAATCTGGAGTTTTTAATTTGTCCATTCTTTGCTTAGTAGATTTAAAAAAGAAAAACTATTTTTGTGTTGACTTCATTTTAAAATTTACTTCTTGACAGTTTTTGTGTTGACTACATTTAATCATTATACATAAATTAACACAGTTTAATATTATCATTTAGTAGAAAACTCTCCCTTTGACATTCATACGACTCTGCAATAACCAGCTTATATTATAGTCTGTTACTGCAAAAAGAAAATGCACAACTGGAGAATAAAGGAAATCTTTTGATTAGCAGGTGATTCCTCCACTGTTGCTGTTCAAATCCTTGCACTGTCTGAACTCAGCAGCCCAGAGGACACTGGATTTCCCTGCAACCCATGAGCTGTGTCTGCCCCAGTTCCCTTGGGAGGACACTGCAGGGTCATGCACTTGCTGGACCTGGGAGGATGCAGGGGGTTCTGCCAGGCCTGGCTGGGAGAACAGGATTGGCAAAATATTCAGCTTCTTCTGTAGCCCTTTGGAACTGGGAACTGCTGCTTCTGTGCTGTGTGCAAGAGGCTCCAAAGCCTTTGCCCCAGCACTTGGGCTGGTGGTCGAGGAGTGAAGTACACCTAACAGCCACTGCTGCTGTCTTCCAGTTGCTTCTGCCTCAAACTAAAACCAGAATGCATAAAAAACCTGGCAAAGTCTTTAGAGTAGAGGGATGTGGTTCCTTCCTCAAATATAATCATCACGAGTTTACTTAAAACAGAAATCTCTAAATAGTCTGATAAATTTCACATAAAATACAGCTTCCATTGAATATCCTCTATGTAGGGTTTCCTTCAAATTCATTTATTTGAAAAGTGCAAACTAAAAAAAACCTGAGGAATATTAGAATTCCTTAATCACTCTCCTCTTTCTACTCTGGGCTTCTTTCATTGAGTAATTTTTTTGCTTAATGCTTCTCTTGCAGATTGATTCTGAGAAAGTGCTGAAGATAAATGACTGCCTTCCTGATGTGCTAGCAGTGGACAGTGATGCTGAAGCTCAGAAATTGCATCCTGTTACCTGGAGCTCGTTATCATCAACACCAAGTGAAGATAAGACTGATGATCACAGTTCTTCCTGGATTTACCCTAGTGAAAATGTAGTGAGAGAGTTTCCACCCACACCTACACCTCAAACTCGTACTTGTTTTGAGAATTTTGCTTATTCTTCTCCGCTTGAGGCTGAATCTGATCCCTACCATACACCGGAGACACTGGAAGCAGGCAAGACAAATCATGCAGTGATGCTCTACCAGCCACAATGCTATTTAGATATTTTTCATGAGGATGCAGCCTCAACCACCAGAGAAATAGCTGAGCGAAAGAACAATCTGAGATACATCTCACAAACAGATGTGCACTGCCCGGGTGAGAGGATTTGATGTTCTACCCTCCAGTGGGTCCAACCAGTGTTTGGCTACACACTATAAATGAGAATTTCTAAAACCACAACTTCTTTGATTAGGGTTCTCACAAGCCCAGCTGCCTGACTGCCATTAATACGGCAAAGCTGTTGTTCCTGGACTAGTTTTGATTACTGATTTACACAGGAATTATGTGTGTTATGGTTCTACTACAACTTATGGGCATTAAATGACATTTATAGGCTGTTTTGTGGCCTGTGTTATGCAGAAAGTTACATCACAGCAATCTGTCACAGGCTGATGCAGAGAACTGCTTTATTTTTGCAGAGATTAAAACTATTCATAAAGTAGAGGAGCAAATCAAACAAGGGGGAAGATTGTGCTGCTCAAGGAGTGTATTTCTGTTGCAGTGTTCTGTGTACTCTGGCCACTCCAGCCAATGGGTACTGTGCTGCTGGGCATGGTGCATTACCCAGCCCAGTCATTTTGGGGGCTGGCTTGTATATTCTCTAACGATGTAAGGAATCGTCATAGAAGTGTTACCTGCACACAGTGTGGCTTGTTCTTAGATTCAAAGAAACTTTGACTTCCCCAGGAGTGCTGCCCAAACCACCCAAATCCAGTGATCATTCTGCTTTTACTTCACTTGTGTCCCAACGACACTTGATGTGTTTAAGAGCACAGAAAACAGGTTTTTATAGGGAAGACCCTGCTTCCATTTATTGTAACCGGGGATCCTCACGCTTACGCCTTCTCTGCCTAAAGACCATTTAAAATCATCTTAACTATGCATTGAAGAGATGTAGGGATTTAGGTGGAAAGGAGTTAATTTTCCACAAGGACAGAGGTGGTGCTGCATGGCATGGTCTCTCTGCTTGTGCACGTGAGCTGAACTTTCGGCATTGACCCCTGTACTTCCACAGCAAGCCCCAACCTGCCAACCAACCGACCAGCCAACCAACAGACAGGCTGGTCATAATCACAGGTGTATGAATCACATTTGTGAAGAACATTCTATTCAGGCTGCGTAAATCTAAATCTCTCAACGCTACTTTTGCATGTGTTATAAAAGCAAAACCAAAAAAATAACACTCAGTAACACCATGTAACACTCAGAATCCCTACAGTAGGCAGCAGTGAATTTGGCCTTTCATTTTGATTTCAGGAAATGGTTAATTTGTAATGAAGCAGTACAGTTGGAATTGTAGCTGAAAGTCTCAACAAATTTACCTCAGTGCACAAGGAACCCTTTGGTTTTGCCTCCTTATGCTGTCTGGAATCTGTCACAAAGAGATGGTTTTAACTTAAGAGCACAGCATAATTGGTTCTCAGAGGTGAAACAAATGAAGAGTGTCTGACAACTTGATGTTCAGCTAGTTTGCTAAAATGCAGTTACTTGTCTTCCTTGTGTTTCACTAGCTAATCACACTCCTAGAAACCAAGCAGCTGCAGACAAAGTGAGATCTGATACTGAACCACATCTAATTTTTATACTGTTGCTTACAGATACTGTTGTAATGTCACAAGCTGTGTTGCAACAGGAAAACCAGTAAGACCTTGCACAGCTTGTGAGACAAGCACTGACTGCAAACAAAGGGAGAAGTCTTTAGCCAGGAAAAGGGGAGGTACAAAGATACAGACACAGACGTGGGCAGATGTGGTTGGAGGTGCTCAGTCCACACTGTGCCACGTCCATCTGTGTGCTGTGCACACGTGCAGGTGGCTCACAGACTTGAGAAGGAGACGAGAGGAGAGTTTGCCGCATGGTCCTTCCTTTCAGCCTCCACCCAGCTGAGTAAGAAAACACAGCTGGGCTTCTTCTGCTGAAGGACAAGAGAACAGTGAGAGTAAGGGAGAAGGCTGATGCTATTTAATGGATACATCCCAGGGAAAGTTCCTTCTTTTATCTTAACCTCTGCTTTGAGTAACAATGCATGTGAAAGCTTGATTCCACAGGATTTTTATAGCTTGGAACATTTGCTTCTCCAGAGTGCTTCATCACATTGTATGTACTTGTGTAGCTTAAAAGTTTTACTGCTGGAAAAAGGCCAATAAACGTATGGGAGCTGCTTTGTCACAACTAATACAAAACTTCTGAGCTCTGCATTTCAGAAAAAGGTGTCTTTATTCTAAAATGTTGAAAAGTTATCCTAAATCAAGAGTTATGTACTATGGAATTCAGATATAAATGTCAGTCAAAGAAATCAGAGTATTGCACAAAGCTTTTTAAATTTTGACATTGCTGCAGTTCCTCATGCCAGGGGGACAGCTGCAACCACGCACAAGTCCCTGCTCTGAAAAAGCTGCTGTCACTGAGGCCTGGCTGCAGCAATTCCCCCCAGGAAGTGAATCAAGGGGTTTGTGGGTTCAGCCAGTTGGGGTGGCTGAGCTCTCACCTCTCAAGTCTCCTGGTCATTCCCAGGGATATCCCGCTCTGATGAGATTCCATTATCTGGATGCAGTGACACACTTGACCACATTCCAGATTGCTGAGTGAGGGAAGGAGAAGCCGGCTCCTCTTTCCCTATAAGCCCTTCTGCTTCCTGGCTGTAATGGGTAGTGCTTTGTGAAACCTCCTGTGCATAAAAAGCACACAAACGGAGGATTCCTGGAAGGATAATGCCTCTGTGCCAGTCAAAGGGCACAGTCTGGGCACTAGAATTGAAGATTAGAGAAATATTTTGGCATATGTGGAGAAGTGTGTATAATTTTTATGTATTAAAACATCTGTCTTGCATTAATGGTTGAATGAGTTCAGAACTGTAATCCTCTTTGTTCATAATGCAACTTTCACAGCTGTTGCTGAAATGCTAATACTTAAACCATCACATAATAGAAAATCATTCTCAGTATGTTAAATTTTTAAAATAAAAATGATGTGTGAACTATTAAAGAGTCTCTGTATCTTAAAAAGAATTAATGTAAAATATATTTTTGCAAAAAAAATTTATTCGGGAAGCTTCTGATTGTTCTAGTTAACTAGTAAGTTACAAATATAAATTAAATTCCAACCTCTTTCTAATGCTGAGAGGCACATAGGAGACCAGAACCACTATAAGAAGTTTAAGTACATTTTATTAACAACACATCCCTTTGATAAGACTACGTTTAGGAGGCCTTTAATGCTCATTGACATGAACTGTACACAGTATACAAAAAAAAAAGAAAAAGAAAAAAGAAAAACACAAAAAAAAATCAAAGTGGGCAATACCATTTTGGGACAAGCCTCTGTTTAAATTACACACAGCTCAATGCAATATTCTTACGTAAAATATATAAATACTTTTTCTTTCTATGTTACAGGTATACAATATAAATCAGATTTCATTGTCTGTTCAGTGACCTACAAACACTAGAACCTCCAAATATGTAGCAGCGTATTACTAAACGAAAAAAGACCACACAGAACAGGGAGAGTAAGTACTGAGATTTTTCTTGATCCCTCAGATCAGAAACATGAATTTAGATAATCTCTTGTAGCAGTTTTAGGGATGCTGACAGCCCAGTATTAGAACAATTTTTCAATTAGATTTACAAAGTGTAAAGCCTTTTTCCCCTTTAGACACAGCATCTTGTGCTGTAACACCCTATTCAGTGGCAATATGACATTACAATTTTTGGCATAAATTAAATTATTGTAAATAAAATAGTGTATTTTTAAAAGCAACTCAAGCAAAATGTGCAATTTCTGCATGTTGTGGCATTGCTGTCCATTTACTCTACAAAAATAACCCAAAGAAAATCCACATTCTTTCATGACTCTAAATCTACTGAAAACAAAACTATCCAGGGAACCAGCAATGGGAGTTAAACAAAAACCAAGGAGATTGGAGACCTCCAGAAAAATAACAGCATGGTTTCTAGTGTGTCCTCAAAAAGTCTTTGACAGTTTTAAGATTTTGCTCTCACATTGTATATCTTTTGTAAGCACACAGTAATAGAAGTGTGATTTAAAAAACAAACAAACAAAAAAAAAACGAAAAAAAAGTTGCTGGACCTGTTTTCAAGTGGCCCCAGTGCTGCTGAGAGCAGCAGGATTCTGGGGAGGTGGGCAGGACCTCAGATCCTGGTGAGAATTCTTCCACTGTGATTGCTGCACCTGAGTTCACGTTCGCTTACAAGCTTAGCCAGCTTCCTGCTGCCCAAACTGACAAAAAAGTCCAAGGCACAGACTACAAAGCAGCAATTCTTCCATCCCTCACTAGGTTTTGGTTACAGTCTGTTTCTTCAACAGCTCCCTTACTCTGCAGGCACCTAGGAGAGGCGCTTTGGTTTTGTTTTCAGTCTCGCTGCAAACCACAATTCTCTTTTCAGACCACTATGTATGTTTGAAAGTGTAATCAGAAAGACAAATAGGATTCTCACAGGTGCCTTATACATGTTTATAAGAGCAGCTTACCTCAGTGTGCTGAGCCACTGCACCAGAAACTAGTGAGTTGTCTAGGACTCCACTTGGGGAAATGTCCTGGTTTGAAGGACAGGACACTCAACCCCCAACAGGAAAAAACACCACCACCCTGCAAAGAGAGCGCATTGAGGTCTGTCAGATGTCAGTCGAGTAAGAGCTGTCAGATGAGGAAAAGCAACTGTTTCAAGCACAACATGCCAGAGGCCCCACATACACGTTGGGAACTTCAAAGCCTGATCATCTCCAGCTCCAAGTGATGTCCCCAACAGCTGTGAGCGTTCCGCATTTCTGATTTTGAAAAAGGTGAAAAGTTCTTCTCCAAAAGGAGATGCTCAGCCCCCAGCCTCGTCCTCCTTCCCTCCATGGAGAGGACCAAGCCCTCATGGAGGTGCCTGGCTGCCTGTCAGTCAGCTCTGCTCTCTGGAAAGGGCTCCCCCCTTTCCTATAAGAGCAGACCAAGAGAATCAGGAGCTGATGCTAATGGTGACTGGTTCCACAAGCAGCCTCTCCCTCCTGAAGTGACTTCCACCTCTGAGCTGTGTGTGAGCAAGTTGAGTCATTGTGGAGTTTTCTCTGCCACAGCAACCGAACTGCATTTGTGTACAGTGTAAAGGAATGCTACACACGTTACCATTTATTGAGCAGTATCACCAATCACTCAGACTGGAAATATAAAAAGTGGGTGGTCTGTCAGCTTCCCTAGGAGAAGTGGAAGAGATTTTTTATTAGGGCTAATGTAAGCACAATCATTATTTACTACAGCTTTTTTAAAAGTTTTATCATGATACAAATAAAACCCCAAAATAAGGACTTTGAAAGGGACATTTAAAAAAAAAAAAGAGAACTATAAAATTCACAGTTTATAACTATGCCAATATAAATTTCCTTCAATAACAGTATCCCCTTCATCTGCCAATTAAAGTGAAACATCAATGTGAGCTTAATGTCAGTGTGTAAATTAATTTTCTAGAAATGTATTTTATGTACAATACAGACTTAACATCCTTGATGCATACTTGTTGAAATCTACTGACACTCATACACTTTCAGAAGAAAAATCACGCTTTATAACTGAATTTGCAGCCATAATTTTTATGTCAAGTTTCTGTTGTCATGGATCCCCACACAAGCACGTTATTCAGAACACATGAGCATTTCAGGATGGAGATTCTTTCAAAAGTATATTTGCTTATCTTTCTATAATCAGAGGCCTTCCTATGATGCTTTACATTAAGTGCTATGGGTTAAACTTAACAAATGAACAGAGGTGGGTTTTTTAAATACAGGTGATAAAACTTGTTTATTTTGCCTTAACTGCAGAAAAATAACATGGAGTTGTTCGATGTAACCCCATTTGGTTATTAAAACAAATCTCTTCTACTCTAGCCTAACTGAGGTAGTGTTTGAAACTACTGTATAACATACGCTATCCCCATTTGTGGGAAAACTACATTATTTTCCTTTGGAGTTTATACCACTATTTGGTCTACTGTGATTGACATTTTGGTTTTACAGAAGCATTTATTTCTTATGACCAGAAGTCTAATAGTTACTGGTGTGGTGTGTTTTCTAAACACTTCAAACGTGTCTTGCCACACAAATGTATTATTTGTGTTGACGACCATAGAAGAGTTCAATCAGTTTCTTTTTGCTCCTTCCAGTGGGAACTCATGAAAGATAATCTTAGGAACTAAATTTGACTATGAGCAGCAACTTACAGTCTGCTTTACCAGAACCTGATGGTATGCAGTGCACGTAAGGGTTCAGTGAAGTGATAGCTGCAAAGCAGTGCTTATGTGGCATGATGAAATTTCCAATAAGAACAAATAAATTCTACATTTCACTAGGAGTTGTGTGTTACTGTTCACAGGACTACTTATTGAAATCTCCAGTAGCATAGCTAGTAAGAACAGAGATATGAGCATCAGGATAAATTTCACTTAAGTATTAATCTGACAATTATAAAAAATGGTAGGAGTGAATGGATAAAAATACGTTCTACTTAGTACAGTCCAGCTGAATTATTCACCTATACCAAAATCAAAGGGTCTAGAATCAGACTGCCTAAACACTGTGTTTGTGTCATGGCCACAGAACCAGCAT
>JAODKT010001744.1:12093205-12108362 GCA_027576195.1 Cossypha heuglini
CATATATTTATACTACCTTTATATAAAGGCTTCTGAATCTTTAGATCCATGATAAAAGTGACAGGGATTCCTACTTTTTTTTTTTTTAACTTGCACTTACTAGTTTAGAAACGGCACTAGTAACAGGATAGAGGCAACTACTTCAATCATTACCAGTCACTGTATCATTTAACTTTCGCATCAAGTCTTAAATACCAGTATAAAATTATAAGTACGGCTGCTCCAAAATTTGTTACTTAAGGCTTTTCACTACAATTATTAGTACTATCTGATGCTTGATCGCTAATCCATTGAAAATTCAACTAAACCTTTGTTTTTATAAAAAGCGGTTTCTGTGGAACTTGGAAAACACTCACACTTAAGTCTCCTCACAAAACCTGCAATGATTAAATGTGTTCAAGTTCAGTTTATACAATATTTGCTTATCTGATACAAATCATGCTTTTTAAAGGATTGTAGTTGAGTAAGACCCACGTTTGTACTATATGAGCATGAGTGTAGAAACTGCAAACACATGCATAGTATTCAGGGAAAACAATCTATTATAGCATTTTAAGTTTTAAATGACTTGTTTTGAAAATCAAATTGTAGTGAAAATCCTTAACTGGTTCAGATAAGATACATGTATGTAAATGCAATGAAATCGAAGAGACTGCTAATAAAATGTCTTACAACTATAGCAATATTAAAATAACTTAATGAAACCTCAGATTCATTTCTTTCCGTCTGAAGTTACAAATCCCCAAAGTAGTGTTATAAACAGTACAAAAATCAACAGAGAAGGGCTAACATTAATCCCCTGGTGCCCACAACTACAGCAAGGCTCCCCATTGCTGGCAGTGGAATGCACCCCCATCTCTCTGATTCCTGGTATCCAGGGTTTAAAAAGCAAGGCATCATTCTGCTTCTCTGGAACAGAATTGGAAGTCAATTAAAAATGTCTCTGCAAGTTGTCCTATTTCATCGTAATTTATGGTAGAAAATGAAATGAAAACTTGTGGAGGTGTTCAGTGCTTGGCTCTTGCATATACTGGTAATTACTATTATTAAAACTATGGTAACGTCTAATAAATCCCCAAAGGGCTCAAATCACTGTGCCAGTAATTGGTTGAGGAAGAAAATGTTTTCAGTTCTGTCTTCAGGTACCAGTAACTTCTGGAAGGTTTTGAAGATGATGTTCCAAACTTTTTATCCAGTCAGTGGGAGGTTGTCTGAGCATTTCAAAGTCCATAAGCAGAGCATGGCCTGAGCAGAGGTCAGGACTCAGCTGATGCATCGATTACAGGCTGTTTTGTTGGGGTTGCCAAAATAGCCTCTGCTTCCTCATGCATCTAAAAGGAAATGATGGAGTATTAATATTGCTAGAGATTTTACTCAGGAGAAATCACAAACTATTTTCCTTTAGGATGTACCTATCTGATTACACAGGACATGGAACCTGCACCTAGCCAGCCATTTTGGTACATTCAGTGCATGTACAGCCTCCACTTACCTGCAAGAACTGAACATCTTGAAACAGCTCCTGAATGAACCTTCGGGATGGAAGTCGAAAGGTACAATGTGCTAGCAAGTAGGACACCTCAGAGTAAAGGCATATATCATCAAACGCTTGGGGATACTTCTCCTTAATTCTGAACAAGAGAATAAACAACATTTTTTAAGCCTTGAACATAATTCCATTGCATTAAAAAAACTCCAAACTTTTCAGTAAGATTGTCATAATTAATCCTTCAGTAATAGACATTATAAATCCTAGAACTGACAAAGCAAGAAAACCACAACAGACAGCATTACTTTCCACAAAACTGAAAGAAGTCTACACTAATGAGATGAAACAGATTATACAACTTGTAAGATGTACAGAATTACTGTGATTGCCTAGGCTTAAAATAACAGACTTAGAAAGAGAACAGTGTATCAAATAATTAGCATCCACATAGAAAGCAGTCATAAAAATACAGAAAAAGATTAAACTAATCTTTTAAACCTGTAAGCATTTTTGAAACTAAACCACACACATTTCTCCATTTTCTTTTAGCAGTTGTCAGTTTCCAGTGTCACTAGCCCAGAAACCAACAGGTTATAAGATTTAGCCCCTGGATTTATATTCCTATATTTGAGTATTTTTTGTACATAAATTATTTTCTGGAGTTGTACTCTTGCTTAAAGTAGAGCTGGGTTTCTCAATAAGTCACTTTCAGTTTGTTATTGTACTCATCTATTATTCAGCAAAATAAAAAAATATTCATTTCTCTTTTTAAAGATACATACTACACTAGGTATGTAATCACTACAGCTGAATTACTGATTTTAAAATCTTGGTTAAGAGCAGAATACTAAACACAGACCAAAAAAGTTAAGATTATTTGTTTAGCTTCTACATTACATTCTTACTTCTGGGAAGTGAGATTATTCGCTGTCCCTGAGACTTTAAGAGAATACTTATGACAAAGTGTTGCTAAAGCATCTGTAATGTATTGAACTTACGTCAGAAGCCCAGTTTCATGGCCCTTAGTTCCTACTGAACTGCTCAAATTGATAACTAAACGTAAGACCTCTTTCCGTAGAAGTATCCGGCACACTGGTGTGTCATCTGGGATTGACTTTACTCCTGGAAAAACAGTGTGGATTTAAACAGAATTGTCTTTGAGCTAATCTTATACTGTTAGTCTGTCTATGCATTCCATACCCACACGAACACGCATATTTACATATGTATTCTGAGCTATCAAAAATATTTCTAGTGAAGTTAGAACACTACTATTTTCAGGAATTTGAACAGTTTACCTTTTCAAAAACATTTCTATCATTTAAAAGAAAAACCTGCAAGATAAAGTTACAGTGGTACTGTTACCCTAATTCATGTTGCAAACTGAATGAGCTTTTATCAGATAGTGGAGAATTTAAAAATGAGCTACTTCATAAGAAATCATCATAATTCAAAATATAATACACAGGTATATAAAAAAAAAATCCCTCTTTACAGTAATTCTGTAATTCTTGGATTTTTTAAAAAATTAACATCTGTGGAAAACAAAGGCAATTGATTTGCTTGTAATGTCAGGTATTGAATAATCTGTAGAAATGCTGTATAGAGAGGGGGAAGAGTTTAGAACTATATTCTCTCACCTGGAAAGGGATGATGTTTTTATTCAGATTTGTTTGGGTTTTTTTGTCTAATATAGAGCACTAATTAGAGTTAGAGTGTACATAAATGAAGCATAATTTTTTCACAAAGCCTAAAATATACTTTATTAGTGATAGTCTCTAATAGTCATAAGGCTTTCAAACTTACCTAATACAAGCTCTGTACTCTTGGTGCTGCTGGCTGAACCATGGGATACTGCATCACTACAGCCTGAAATTCCAGAAAATTTGGAGGAATGCACATCTAAGTGATTGTGAATGGTCTGCCCACACCAGTCAGTATATGGAATGTCTGAAAAATCTGACATTAACAAGATGTTGTACCTTTGTTATTCACACTTTTCCTCAATTCACATGCTTTCATTATTTTTCAACAACGGCAAACATGCAAGTTACTGATGCACTACATACTATGCACAAATCAGATCAGAACTAGATGGTGGATTCTGGACAAATCATACTCAAACTCTTCCAAAATTGACTTTAAAAAAAAAATTCTTAAAATACGAGTGGAGTCTTTTCCAGACACTAATGGAAGCCTAAGAAGCGACCACACATAGTACTGTTACTGAGATATCCATTTTATATAACACAATAGAGATGCTCTTACATGTGCAGACTTTATTTTGTTCACACAACTGTCACAGGTGTTTGCAGGAAGAGCTCTGGCAAGAGCCATGCTCTGCTGCACCTGTAACAATAGCTAGGATTTTATTTGCCACCCCTTCTCACTACTGAACTCAACCTCCAGCTTAGTCTTTGAGCCATTCCTCACATTAGTGCATTACCCCTTTTGCCAACACTGCTACTAATACATGTCTAACAGTGTTGTAAAACAGTGAGGATTCCTACTAAGCATGCACTACTGGATTATCTTTCCATCACAGGAATTGACAAAAGGCATGTAACTGCAAGCTCTGCAGAGAAGGTTAGAAAAAATAACTCCAAATCTCATCTGAATCTCAAAATACGAGAGAACACGACTAAATCCCAGAAATTACAGTTCAGCTTCAACAAACGTCATGGATTTCCTTCTCTGTATTTTATGGCACAGACTTGATTTGATGTCAGACTTTTCATCAGTTGAACAGCAAGTGTCAGTTTTCAGAACATGCATTTTAAGTACTAAAAAACGTTTAAAATCTTTTATTTTGACAAGCTTTTAGGAATATTTAAAGAAACATGCAGGCACCTACTTCTAACGCTAAAAACGAAAAGCTGGAAATGACCATAGCAATACCTCAGATAGTGGCACAACGAGCTTATTAGAGAAGTAATTTTAAGGTCAATAGTCAGTTAAACAAAAACCTTTGCAGATTATTTAGAGATGAACAAAAGCCAGTATGCTCACTCAGTTTTATCACACTTCTCCACGGGGAACACTAACCTGCACGATTATAGGAAGAGCTCACTTTGGTGTTAGGCTGATAACCCAGAATCTGAACGCAGACACAGTAAAGACAGTTCTCATCTGTGTGCTCCTGGAGCCCTGTATCCTCTGTACCTTCTAAGAACTGACAGGCATCTGAACGGCTGGTATTCATTATTTCTGTGAGACTGATCTGTTGGCGCAGCATCTGAAAAGGGCTTTTGACAACATCACTTGCACCTGATGGAAGACCTGTAAATAAGATTCAGTTAACAAAAAAATCCCACAAAACCAAGCAACCAACATTAACTCTTTCAATTAATTTCCACTTTCAAGCCTTTTAAGGTTGGGGATGGAGTGCATGTGAAGACCTATACAGTTTTTTGGGTTTTTTTGAGTGGTTAAACTCCCAAGATTGTTAGCATTTGAGAAAAAGACAAAGTTTTAGTCCCAACTTATTATACATAACAAAACATTGCAAAGGACAGAATTCAACCTCTAAGTACACACACTGTAAGAAGGTAAGTGGTAAATCCTGACATGGTATCAACATTACTAATACCCACATAACACCAATACATTACCAATTTTCATAGTGTCAAACGAGATTAATACAACGATATACCAGATGTTGAAATTACACATGCATGAACGCAAAAATAAACACAATTTAAAATCTGTAACTTAGTGACCGTGACAGGAAGAAACTAGACTCAGCAATGCAGAAACAAGCAGAAGACACTTTAGTGACATGCTCTTCCCTGGGTGGAAAAAACAAACAAATACAGTTTTGAACAAGAGTTACTTTACACCGAAACTTAGCAAACTACAGAAACACACTTCCAGCAAAACCAACTTCGTGCATAATATTAATACAAAAGGGGGAAAAAAAAACTAAACCAAACAAACATAGGACAACAGCTATCTGAATAAACTATTAAAAAAAACAGTGTCAAGCCTTCTTTTTTTCAGTTCAAAAAACACATACTAAGACCCTACAGATTTCTGACTTCTCTGGAGTAAATAGGAGGTACATTCCAGAGCAAGTCAGGCATTAGAGCACTTGCAATTCTCTTGTCCCATCATCTTCACAGATGAATTGTCATGGGCACCTCACAGAAAGACAATTTACTTTCTGAAATACACATCTAATACCGCAGTAAGTTCCATGAATGTGTAATCAAAGGGAAATAGTTCAATATGTGGGATTCGTATTTTTCTAAGCTTCAATTTTGTTACTTCCTTTAATGCAGAAACACTACCAGACTTTGAACAGCATTAGCTCACATTATCAGAGATATGCAGGCTTTCCTCCTTCATTTTTGAGAGCAGGACCAAACTTTGAAGAAAGACATTAGCTCAAACTAAATAAACCAGGGAATTAATGGCCTACTATCCTGATTCCAGAACACAGTCCTCAAAGTTTAACAGCTAAAATGATGTTTTCTGTAAAGAAAAATTAACAAATGAATCAACAACCCACTCAATATACAAACAACAGAAAGCTACAGGAGAGGACTAAGACCAGTACCTCCTGCATCAGATGTAAAGACCCTAGATCCATGCTCATCAAATGGAGGTGCAGTTTTCTTCTGGAAATAGGGAGTTTCTTTTACCTGGAATACCCAAGCGAAAATTACAATTAACAGAGGTCATAATCAAACACAAGAAAAAAAACGAAACTATTTTATGAGGTAATTAATTGTTGCCTGTCTTTTATTTCAGGAAAAATATATCATAAGAGGAAGAAATTAAGAATGAGCTTCTGAGTACTAAAGAAAAGCCAAATGAAAATAATATACGCTTGTGAATTAACATTTATTAACAAAGGCTCATGAAGGGTTAGCAAATGTTAAAATGGTGGTGACAGGCTGGAAGGAAACCAGTGACCCACAGTGGCCACACATAATCTGTCCATGAATCACACAACACCACTGGAGATACTGGAAATGCAGTACAAAAGCAACCAGGACATCTAAAATGCTGCCTGTAGGATATAGAACTGAGGCTTGTCTCAACTACAAAAAGATCTGAGAGAGATGAAATTAGGTAACAAATATGTCACAAAGACTGTGAAAGAGAAAGAAAAAGTAGTCACTTCACAAAGGAAAAACAGAAGCAGATACATGATGTAACATGTTTTTGCTTTATGTTTAGCAATTGTTTGAGATTATAAAGGAATTTACTTAGATTTGAAAGGCAAAGACTACGTAAAATAAAAATAAGGAAGCCCCCTTTTACCTTTGACATAGACCACGTCCTGGTTTTGATAATTAATATTAATATTAATATTAATTAATATTAAACCCTATGATGCAAACCTAACAAACCTAAGTTTGTTAAATGGGAATGTGTTTCTATCAAATAGAAAGAGGAAGGAATTTGCTGAGCCACTGAAAATGACCTGTTCTAACTTAAATATATGTAACTTCAAAGTTAAGACAATATAATTTAATACTACAACGAATATATATAAAAATAATCTATTATTTAATACAGACCATGGTAGCAGGGAATTAACTGTGTGATTATGCATATAGTTTATAAGTGACTGATGAACATGTCAATTATTGGTTGGCTAAAGCAGAATTAACGAATGTGCAGACTATGCTAATTTTAGTATAAAAGCCAGATGACAAGAAAAAATCTTACGACAGCAAATTTGGCACCACTGTTTAACACTCCTCTAACACAGTCTTTGCTATTATTTGCCTTTAAATCACAAATCAGCCTAGTGATCTTGTGTAAACAGGTTAGAAGAACAGTTAGGAAAGAAATTCCAGTTCTCCAAAATGAGTTTCTTTAAAGTACCACATCCATTTTTCCTAATTTCTCCAGATTTAATCTATTCCGATGAAATTGGAAGTTGACTGCCTTTAGTAAGAAAATGCAAATGAACCGAATCAGTTAAGACATGCATACCTGAAATATTTCGTTGATATCCACTGGGAGAGCAAGGCCAATGTAATCATCAGAGCTACCATAGGTAGCATTTGAAACCATGGAGCGAACAGAGGAGGAACGCTGAAGTGTATTTTGGTTAATAGGACTTAATAAATCTTCTTTATCTAACGAAGCATAACTTAAAGCTTTCATGAACCTGCAACATTGAAACAAATAAATCACAATTGCAGTTTCTCTCTCATTCTGGTAAGCTAAAAGTAAGAAGGACTGCTGACACAAAGACACACCTCAGGAACAGTGAATTTTTATTGCAAATTATGACACACTGCAGGGTAAAGTGAACATTTTTGTATATTTAAAATTATTGCCTTGGAAGAAGTTTTCTATCAATTTTTTATTTTACACAAGCAATAAAGTGTCCTCTTATCCCTACAGATGGGATTTATATTGTGATAAAATTAAAATATTGAAGTTTGACCATGGAAGGTTCAAGAAATTATTATGCAATGGCATTGCACAAAATACAACTGAGAGGATATCAGTAGATTTCTTGCTGGTAATTCTGACCAAAGCTAGTGACAATAGCAGTGGAGTCACAACAGAAGTCAAGCCATACTTCAAAAAACAGAGGGAAAAGACCTCAATTTGTGCCAGCAGAGATTTAGATTGGATATTAAGAAAAACTTCTTCACTGAAATGTTGTCAAGCATTGGAACAGTCTGCCCATGGAAGTGGCTGAGTCACCATCCCTGAAGATATTTAAAAGACGTGCAGACATGGCACTTAAGGACATAGTTTGGTGGAGGGCTTGGGCGTGTTGTGTTAATAGCTGGACTCAATCTTAAGGGTCTTTTCCAACCTAAATAATTGTGTAATCATAAAACTCAAAAAGTTACCAACTGCATTAAATACTTAGTAAGAAAACATTTTATAATTACTCTCAACATAAATTAAAGATAGAAGTATTAATCCTCAATGTTCGTCCCTGCTTTTCCTAGAAAAGCTAACAGATACAGCATTAGCAGTGATAAACACCACCAAGTTTTCATGAAAGTGTGTCTGCAGGTGATAGGGCGATAGCCACCATCATGATCCAAGATATGCATGTTGGTATTTCTGGTTGGTCTTTAAAGACAAAGGTGGGAAGCTAATCCTCACAAAATTTATGCAAAGAAAAAGGCTTTTTAACCTCCTGAATAAAAAAGAACAACTAAAAACATCACAGAAATAAATCTATGACTGTTAGTTGCTACTAACATGTGAATCTGTCAATAAATTGTAAGTAGAAGTTTCCTGAAGACTGAAAAATTGATTTGGTAGTTAAAAAGACAGAATTTTTCTTTCTAGTTTATTTTTAAAAAGCAGCTAAGAATAGCTTTAGCTGGACCAGTAAACGTACTCTGAATTCATTATTAGTAAATATAATCTGAAATTATAAGTACCATAACTTTTCAGTGGGGACACAGCATAAGCAGCAAGAAAAACACATGTACTAGTTTCACTGCAGTCATTCCAATCAATTATATTAGCAACTAACACAATCTGAACCTCTCTTTGAGTATGCACGTCTGCAGTTATTTAACCTTCTCAGAGATTCAAGCACTCCAGACATTTCAGTGTTAAGCAGGTCATCTCAAATCCTTGACTCTATCTACTGACACAAGAGAACATGAACAGCTAAGCACCAGGAATAGTCAGTATGACATTGCGTGCAAGATCAAAGTCCACTGCAGCAAGGCTGCTCTGCACATCAAGGGCACGACTGCAAGGAATGGTAAAACATTACTTCCAGACATTACAGTACTACCACTGAAATGACACCCACTTGTTCCTGCAGTAGCACAGGATGCCAGTGACATAGTAAGGAATGGCACTTCCAGTTTCCAGGATAGTGCAGGGTAACCACTATATCATCCTTAATCTAACCAACATACTCAGTCTAGGTCTAACGTACTAGAACAACGGCATCTTACACGGCATCCTTCCAGAATGATGTGAAAATACCAACAAATGGATGTTTATTTTAATCAGGACACATACACTCAACTTGGTATGAGCTCAAGGACTGAGCATTTGCTTTTTCTGCAGTAAGCAGATGACTCTCCACGTTCTCTCATTCGAGAGATAAGGTAAGGACAGAAATAAAAAAGTGCCTTTTCCATTTCAACAGTAATGCGAAAATCCAATGCACTAGCTAAAGGATGATGTTAAGGAAAAATTTAATACAAGAGCTTTTAAAGGAAAGTTATTTAAGCAGTGACTGTTGCAGCTGGGAACAGTGTCAATGTCAAGAGCTAGACATCTTATGTAACTATCTAATTAGTCCTCAGAACATCTAATATTGCTCAAAAATAAAGAGGTGACACTGCCATCTAAAAATAAATGCTATGAGTAAAATCCTTGATCTGCTGTAGCTAAGAAGCCAAACTGACATTCCTATCAGTGATAACCCTCAGTGCCACAGTGAACACAATTATAGCATATTGGCAGGAGGCCCTGTCCTAAAATCTCCCCAAGTCACATCAAGAAAATTCTCCTCTGAAATGTAACTCTGACTTCATGGGGAATTCGATGTGTTTGTAACTTTCATAATGTTAGCTATGAAAGCTGGGCTTCTCTGACAGCACTTACAAAGTTGATAATTATCCGTCTGTTATTCACTTAATACCAGTACTGCTTTCAGTGAAGTTATGAATCACTTTGCAACAACTGTCCCTTTTAGGTGAAGATACAAAAAAAATATTAGGAAGATACTTCTGTTACTCTTACAGGACTGAAGTAAGAAATGAGCATGTAATAATTTCTTACCGACTTGGGGTTAGTCGAGAATCCAGGCTGCCAGACTTCATGGTGATAGTGTCAGTAAACAGCACATCCTTTGCTGGAGATGCCAGGGCTTCTGAGTGAGACAGTGAGGGATGCATTCTCTGCTGCTGCAGGCGCTTTAGTGTAGCATAGCCAAACGCATCTCGAGAACTTGTGTAGCTGAAGTTATAGTCAGCGAGACTTTTTATCGTAGCAAGAGAAGGAGCTTTGAGAGACTGGGCTCTTCTTGGAAGGGTATGAGAAGACCCTGGTGGAACCAGGGACACAGAGTTGGATTTTGAGAGAGGCAGGTGGTTAGACTGCGGTGTTGAACAGTGACTTGGTTTAACTGTTTTTGTGCTTACGACAGTACTCAAACTTCCACAGTCAGTATCGACATTTGCAGTGTCCACACCTACAGTCTCCCTTGAAGGGCTTGAGCTCATTGAACTTATGCCACTTGTTGTGGTATCTGTATTAAAACTTAAGCTACGACTCTTGAAATGAGTTTGTGTAGTACCATCTCCTATTAGCCTTTCTTTGCTCGTGTTTTCCCGATGAATTTCATTTCCAAGACCTTTTGGCAGCTTCAGATCATTTTCTCCAATACTCTGAGTACAATCAGTATCTTCCACATGCTTACTTCCAACAAAAGAAGTTTCTAATCGTAAAGTCTGGATTTTTGGAACTCTGAAAACAGGGTTCAATTCGTCCCCAGCAGGAAAGTCTATGCTACCACTAGGTTCTGTTACTGTACGATTTCGCCTTAGACCTGATTTACTGTCAGATGATGTCAGCTTTCCTCCTTTTGGATCACTGCTACTTCTGTGTTTCTTATTAGGCAGAGTAAGAGAGTTTAGAATGCGATTTTTCACAAGTCTACTAGAAGAAAAAAAAGGAAAGGGACTACGGTCTTTGTCCTTTGAAGGTCCAGGTCTGTCATAAAATATTTGTTCTGCATCTTCAGTAATATCTAGGAAGAAAGTACTGGTGGAAGTACTACCAAAACGGTCATCCTCCATGATGAACATACCTGAAATTATATGAGACTTTGTCACACAAAACAGGCATTTCTTCGAAGTCTACAAACTATGCTGCAAAATAGGAAGCCATGAAGACCAAGTGGGAGTCTAGGCAACGTACTGCAACTTTAATTCTTCTGGTTTTTTTCTGCAGAATTTCATGCAAATTACCTATCTTGAGGAGTAACTGAGCTGATGATCTCATTACTTCAAAAGAAAAGCCACATTACCTTACTTCAGTGTGAACATCCAGCTACTAGGATTATAACCTAAGAACTCCTTTAATGATACCTAAACATGGTTATTTCTTAATTTAAATTCCAAGTATCCATAAAAATAATGAAATGCATTAGGTACTTGAAATACACAGTAATTTAAATACAGCAAAATTTTGGGAGTGTGTGTACACCCGGAGAACATAAATACTTATTTTCTAGAATATTCCTTTGAGGACAACCAAGTGTACCTTTATACCTAAGCATGGGAGCTTCTGCAGCATGTTACAGCAAACTGTCATGACTTAACATAAAAAATTAGTAACACACCTTCATCCTAAACTAAATGTGAAGCTAAGACACTGTTTTATTGCAAGACCATCTTTACAGCATTTGTCTGAACCTCATCCAGCCAAAAAGGTTGATAAAGAACACCAAAATGCTGTTTGTGATGCGTTGGGCTCTTTGCAGTTTTTTTATGTTGTTTATGTTTTTGTTTTGTGTGTGTGGTTTTTTGTTTTTTTTTTTTTTGTTTTGTTTTGTTTTGTTTTTTGGTTGGTTGGTTGGTTGGTTGGTTTTTTGTTTTTGTTTTCATTTTTGTTTGCTTGTTCATTTTTCTCCTGTTTGCTTGTTTTGGTGTTCTGGTTACTTACTCGATGGAGCAGATTCACTTTCACTGTTGTGCCTAGAACTGGTAGACTCAGAGTTCAAGCTAAGAGTGCTGGGTATGGAAGAAAGTTCATTGCAGAGCTGCTCCATGTCATCAGGGACCACTGGCCAAGGCTGTCTACGACTGTGTCTCACTGCATCCCAGTTGTGATGCTTCAAAATGTCACATCCTTGTTTAGTTTTGGCTATTAGACCAAGCACGTAGACACATGTTCTGTATTTAATGTATATGTAGAAAAAAAAAGCAACAATAATAGCATTTAATTTAACTAAACTCACTTCACATTTGAAAGGAAGCAGTTCCAAAGCAATTCAGGAGAAAGTTCACAAACCTGACAAGTAATATGTTGTTAATTTTTATTTGTAAATCAATGTAAGCTTAAGAAATTCATTAATATATCTGAGAAGAAGATACTATTAAAAAATAAAAATTATCACAAGAGCCTGATTACATGAAGTAGAAAAATACCTTTCAAAAAAAAGGCCAAACATCTATGTAGTAGCAATATTATACAGAATACCACCTATTTATGCTTTAAAATATGTTAAAAAGATATTTAATTTAAAAAAATGGAATAATAAATTCTCACAGAGATCTAAGCAGCAAGTATTTTGTTTCAGAGAACAGGTGAAAAAGAGTATCTACCTTCTTTCATAGATTTCATTTATTTACTGCATGCTCTTTCAGACTTCCTACACAATTCTGCAGTTGCAGAGAACCGAGATTGATACTCAATTATCAGTGATATTAATAACTGGTTTCCAATAAAGTACAAATCTGTATTCCAGTAAATCCAGTAAAGCTATTAGAAAACTGATCACAACTACCATCTGAAAATGTTATATATAAATCAGATGCACATACCCTCTAACAGACAGAACTTCACAATGTTGAGCAAGTGCCATTATATCAGGAATTACATTCTCCTCTTGAAGCAAGTTAAGACCCCAGTTCGATGATCCGATATTGCCCTGGAATGAAATTTGTCAAGTATTGATCTTAATGTGATCTGCAGCATATCAATGTAAAGCTTTGACAATTTTGTTTGTTGGTAGTACAGTCTGAAGCCACATCTTCTCAAAGCAGTTAAGAGATATGAGTACCCTTTCTGGCATTTCCTAGCTGTGCTAATACAAAAAAGCACTCAGCACACTGTGTATAATACCTAAAGCTGCTCAAAGGTAGAACTACTATGTATTCCTCACTTTACAAGTTCTACTATAGCCTGCAGCATGATCTTGGTTTATACATTCCTCTTACACAGGCATCTTGTTATATACCTACAGTATCTTCCAGTAATAGTCACCTTGGACAAATGTTCCAAAATTAACTTAGGGGAAGACAAGAAGCACATTTAGGAGTGTAGCTTGGATAGACACCAACACTAGGTTTTTGTCTGTCCCAAGTACCAGGGTGTCATGACCAGGTGGATCAACACTGGCAGCCAACGCCCTTGAACAAATATCAGGGACTATCACAGTAAACACATTAAACTCAGACCATAGAAACATTTACCTTGTAACTACCACTTCCACACTAATATTCATATGGCAAAGTGTTATTCTTATTTGTTAAAAAGAAAAAAAATACAAAGTGATTATTAAAAACCTCAGAATGAAACAGTTGAATAATTTTCAACTGAAAGTATAGTTATGGAACAAAAACTTGAAAAATCACACATTTTTTGAAAAACACCCTAATTTCTTACTTTTATAGAATTTTGCTTAGTTATTTAAGAATCAACAGTAATAACAGAACTAAACAACTGCAAAACTTTGTAAATACGTTACTAACCAAGGCCCAAAGGGCTGCTTTCAGCTGCTTAATTCCTTCCCACTTATCCAGCATTGGGGAACGAACAGTGTAACTTAGATCTGTAACAATACTCTGAAGGAGAAAAACAGAAGAAAAAACTAAGTTGAAAATGAATAGGAGACATTAGTCAAACAGGTTCTCTTGCACTTACAGTGAAAGTTAAAGCAATAATTTAAATAACGCACTCTAGGAAGAGCAGTGGTAATTCTGGAATAATAACCATAAATTAACAGCAGTGATAATGCAAAAGAAAATTTTAATGAAATCGTGGATTGCATGAAGTTATTTCAGATATTATAAAGATGATAAATTAGTCAAATAAACACTGCAATACACTTTCTATACACATTCCTAGATACATTTTCTCTCGAACTTTTCAAAGAGCATCGTTAATTCATTAAATCATTTTACCATCCCACATTAAAAGTGAATTTAAGCAATTACGGCTTCGGGTTTTTCAAAATATTAGAAAGGTTTTATTTCCTCATCTCCCCATTTCTGTAGACTTAAGAGGATAGGCATAGTTTTACCACATGTGTAATCATCACTACAACCCACAGAGACTAATAATTTTTTCTATTAAGGAATTGGCTTTCCATGCTAAGATTTTACTAGTCATATTAAGAAAAATGTTGCAAGGCATTTTGGTGTCGGAAAGGAATCTTACATGAGATTAGATGACAAAGACTGTCTTAACAACTTAAGACTCATAATCAACTTCTTCTGCAATGCCTATTTAAATGTCATCTCTGTTAGAATCTTTTTTTCAAAAGGTTTACACTGATCTTTAAAATATTTCAAGTTATAAACAATTATTATCCTCACCTGAGACTCCAATAAATGGCAGCCTGTTTTATGGTGCACCAGTTGGCCATAAAGGTGAACTGGCAGGTAGACATGTGGTCGCTGTAATCTGGCAGAAAGAGAAACATACATAGGTTTCCCAACACTTGAAATATTTTATTCTAAAATAAATTACACTGCAATGTAATACAAAGATTTATCTTTGATTTTTTTCAAACAGAATTCTTTTGGGGGATTTAGAAAGGAACAAACTGTTTCACTTGGAAGGGACATACAACTGCCAGACCACTTCAGGGCTGACTAGAAGTTAAAGCCTGTTATTAAGGACACTGTCTATATTCCACTTAAACATTGACAGACTTGGGGCATCAACCACCTCTCCAGGATGCTTGTTCTTGTATGTGAC
>JAODKT010001744.1:12109630-12133666 GCA_027576195.1 Cossypha heuglini
CAGCATCTCCCAGTCTGGATCATGAGTAAATTGCTACTGGTGCATTCACCTCCAGTATCCAGGGTGCTGACACAGAACTGGCCCTGGAGTGGAGCCCTGAGGAACAGCACTGGTGTGACCAGTTGCCAACCAGATGTTGTCCAATACACTACAACCCATTGGGCTCAGTCTGCCAGCCAGTTCTTCACCCACTACACCAGGAACCTTCTCATCCCACAGCTTGACCAGAAGGATGAAGGACAGCATCAAAAAAGGAAAACATCATCCACCACCTTCCCTTCACCCAACAGATGGGTGACCTTATCACAGAAGACTAACAACTGAGTTAAGGAAAACTTTCCCTTTGGGAACCCAAGCTAACTGTGCCTGATAACTGCATTGTTCTTCAAATGTCTATCAACAATACCCAGTATAATCTTCTACACAATTTTTCCAGGAACTGAGGTTAGACTAATAGGTTTGTACTTTTCTGGGTCTTCCCTTATGTGCTTCTTGCAAACTGGAATAAACTAGCTAGATTCCAGTCAGCGGAGACTTCACTAGACTCACGAGACTTTTGGTAGATGGTAAGAGATGGGTCCTGACACAGTATCTGCTAGCTCCCTTGGTACTGGTGAGCTAGTAGTGATGAGGCTAGTCCCTCAGCCTGGTAGGAACCAGGCTCCATGACTTGGTGAACATTCAGCTGATACAGATGGCCCCTAACAATGTTAAGTGTCCACAAATGGAAAGCCACAGCTTCCACATCTGTGGACCTCTGGCTTAGGGAACTAGGCAGCCCAAGGCCTATCAATATTGCTGAAGATACAAAAATCCACAGAATTTTAACTCATTTCTGCTTTTTCTTCATCCGTGTAAGTCAGGTGACCATCTTCAGCAATTATTGATCCAGTGTTTTCTTCAGACCTCCTCTTTCATATTGTATGACAGAACACTGCTCAGTTTCAGTCCTGAATGAGCTTTGGCCTTTTGCGCCTTCTCCCTGCTTATGTGAATCACAGTTTTATAGTCTTCCTGTGAAGGGTGACCTTCTAGAGATCATATAATTTCCTTTTCCTCTTCAGGTCCATGAGGAGTTCCCTATTCAGTCAAGGTGATCTTCTGCCCCACTAGCTTGACTTACAACACCATGGGATTGCCTACTCTTGTGCTTCTAAAAGATAGCTCCTAAAGATGGACCAGCACTTCTGGACTCCTTGGGCCTCAAAAATGTTATCTGCTAAAGTAGCTCCTCAGGTTAGCTCTCCTGAAGTCCTAGGCAGGAACTCTGCTGTGCTTTTTCTCATTACATTAAAAATGTTAAACTTAATGCCATGATCACTGTGGCCTAGAGAACCTCCACTACATCTCCCACAAGCCCTACATTCACAAACAGCAAGTTGAGGAGGGCATCTTTCCTAGGTGGCCCACTAAGTACCCGTACAAAGAAGGTACCTCCTACAGACTTTCTCCTACAGAGAATTTCCAAGGCTGCTTGTTGTTGCATTACAATATTTGCAGCTGATGCCTGGAATTTGAAATCTTCCATAGGAAGCCCATAAGAACAAGAGCTACTGAACCAGAAATTTCTTCTAATAGCCTATAGAATGACTCATCAGTACTAACATCCTGGCTGTGCAATCAGTAGCAGACACCCACTACATCACTTCCTTTGTTTTCCATCCCCTTAGTCCTCACTGAGAGGTTCTCAACCACATCACCGCTAACTGTAAGGGCTGTATAATCAAACCTCTTCCTTATATAGAGTGACACATTCATCTGCCCATTCCTCTTGAAAAGCCTGCAGCCCTCCATTCCAGCACTCCAGTCATGGGACTCAATCCACCAAGTCTTAATAAAATTCTATTAAAGCTCACTTTATATAAAAGTTCTGAAATAAATTATATTAAAACTCTGGGAGCTAAGCAATGCATCCAGTTCATCCTGTGGGTTTCTCAGACTCTGCTGATGTACTGCTCCAGGAGCAGAATAAACTGAAATCCTGTTGGCACCCCTTTCCCTCACACACTTCAGTTTACCGCTCTCCTGATCAGTCCCACCAGCTTGTGCCTCAAAACACATTTTCCCAAATTTACCTTTGGTTGCTCCGACGAACATAGTTATCCCCATCAACAGGTTTGCGGTATGTTGTAAGTGCTTCATTAAGTTGTTCTTCAATCAATTCAACATATTTTAAGTTATATTCCTGTAAGAAGACAGATGAGGGTGGTGTTATAGCATGAGACTTCATAAGCAAGAAATAACTGAGGAAGGCTCCTTAAGAGACTGAATGTTTTATGCTCTGAAGGTGCTGCTCAAGAAAATGAATGCACTTCACACATATAATGAGTTTGCAGAGTCAATAACTGATTTCATAATTATTTCAGGGAATTTGTTAAAAAAGGAAGAAAGAAATACCTCACATCTGACACACTCAAATAACTTCAATAGATCATCATGCATTTCAGTACTCCTTCAGAAGTGACACTTAAACTACTAAAAAAGTTGCCAACAGGAATGAGACCAATCTCTTACAATCAATTGCAAAACCAAAATAATATCTACAGAATTTTATTCAAATTATGACAATAAGGAATGTATCTTAACAGTCTTGTGCTCCTCTTTACTTCCTAACAGCATCAGCCAATTCTGTCTTCATGAGCTCTAGGTTTAACTTTAATTACCAACAACCAGAGGCAACAGGTATCTCAAAAAGTAGCATTCCTTTGCACACTTCTCTAGATAATGACCTTCCACAAAACCCTATTTTAAAAGGTCACTACACTCTTGAAATATTTGCTGAAATACCAAAATTATATAAAGGTCTTGGTAAATCAAAAGCACATATGTACACAGAAGCTATGGAACTGTATGTCTCTGTCAACCTTTTCCAGAAAAAAAGTTATGTCACTGATGCACTAAATGTATTTTCACAAGCTTTACAGGTACATTAAAATCCATTGTTTTTAAGAAACTCTACTCTAAATCTGCATATTTACACCATTCCTCCTACCATCTAGCAAACATTTTCTTCTTAGCATTACCTTTTGCCACTTTTCCATCTGTTTTGTTACATAACCTCTTTCATTCAGATATGAAAACCCCTTTGGGATGGACAGAAATCTGTAAAAAAAATCAGACAGTTAACATTCTAATTTAAATAACTTCCAGAATTTGAATAAAAACAAAGCTTACTTGTTTCCACAGTGTGAAGTCAAACAGCATATTCAACATTTACCTTAGGAGTAGAAGCAAACCCTTGTCTCCAAGATGAGAAAGAGCTGGTTTCATTTGGATAAGGGCGTGAAGATTGGCCTAAAATAATTAAGAACGCATAAAGAGTATTTGAGCACTATGTAATTCTGAAAATTGCAATAACTACAACAATTGCAATGAAGCAGCAATATTAAGGTATACAAGAAGTATAAAATGCCAACTTAATCCTAATAGTATCAATTTTAGCTATCTTCTGTCATTAAATATAAATTACTTCACAAGAATTATAATGAACAAAATAAGTTGCAATTCATATTTAAATACAGGCATAATCCAGAAGTCTGTTTTCTTGTAGGCAATACTGCAGTAGTTTCATCAAAGCGGTCTTATTTAAAGCCCATCAATGACAATCGAAAAAGGAAACCATCAGTAAATTCTTGCATATTTGTACTTTGCTACTAGGGAAGAGGGTGAGGAAGAGCCTAAGAGCAGCATACCAAAAAGAGGTTAAAAAGAGAAGGGATGCTCACCTTGTCTTCACATGCCTCATCTAGAATATCAAGTGCCTCAGAAGAAATAGTTTTATTTTTATCATGTAACTGGGTCACCAGTAACTCAATCCCCCAGTTGCTGAAGAACTCTACATTAGCTCTCAGCAACACTCGTAAGTGTTTTGTTGCATACAATCTGCAGCTCTGCAAAGTAAGGAAAATGTTTTCTTGAATGGAAAAAATAACTAACACAGTAAATGATTTATAACTTCTAAAAATACCTTTCAATTAATGTATTTTGCAGAAAGCAACTGTGATGCACACTTTATTTATTAAAATTACAGTTTATTAGACAAGTATTTCTATCTTAGAAAATGGGAAAATTGAATCTAAGATCCCAAGTAAATTGGTCACCGTAAGTGTCCAATCCTATAACTTTTATTATTGTATTATTGTATCTATTAAAGAGATTTTAGAAGCCAATTGAAAAAATTAGTCAATAGGGAGCTTCATCTTTCAATGAGTCAGTCCTTCAATCTCAACTATCTTCAATACTTTCTGACTCCACTCTTTATCCATAAGAATCATCATGTCTTTGACAGTCTCAGAGAAATATCCTCAATTTATATCCTCCTCTTCCAAAATACAGAGACATTTAAATCTAGTACCTATATTTTTCTCTCTAGTATCTACTCTAGAACATATTCTGTCTGATCAGACAACAGAAACAACTTCATTTGAAGTAATGAACATTCTTTCCTAGTTATATTTCAACTTCTTAATTGTCATCTATTTCCCTGACATCAGTGCTTGCTTGTCTAACAATGTTACCTTAATAGTTAAGAGTTTCCTCTCCCAAACCCCTGTAACTATATCTTTTTTATCCCCATTTGCTGTCTTTGATTCAAAAGAACAAATCCCAATGCCTGCTTCTGAACCAACCCCTCATTCCAGCAGCTATAATGTCTACTTAGCTCCAACACACTGAGTAACCTCAACTGTTATCAGAACCGTATCTGCTACTAGAAGGCTGACATGCTTAGTGCTGCTAGGAATACAGATTTCTGTTTGTGACAACACTGCCCTTAAAATTGATTTAAGATGCCACTGACCTAAACAATCACATTATACGTAGTTATACTTATCAATACTTTAGCCCCCATCATACATGAGGGAAAGCTTTACATGAAGGACTTAATTTCTTGAGCACAAATACAATATAGGGTATGAAGTTCACAACATATTCAAAAGCTACACTTGCAGGAGTTTCATTTCTCTGAATACAAAAATAAGAACCCTTTTCATATATAACAGCTTAAAAATAAAATCATACACCTTGAATAATAAAACAAAAGTGTAGAGGGCAATAACAAAGGAAGGTAAGTCGAACTGAACTTACATCAGTAGCTGCTGTCAGGATTTTAGAAAGGATGACTCTTGCCAATCCATCTCTGCTATAATCCAGACTAGAAACAGTCAATTTTAACAAGTGATCTTGGTTCTTCAGAGAACAAAGATTAAGAAGACTGGAGACATGGACGGGGAGGAAGAAGAAAATAAAACTAGTATTTGAACCCACTTGAACCATCAATAATTTGAATTTAAGTAGTTTAAATTACATTTTTATTACTATAAGTGTGGAATACAAAATATATTCTTGTATGAAATGGAGTAACTTTGTAATTATAACTATAAAGTCAAATAGGGATGAAATAATGCATTGAAATGCAAGGGGAGAATCGCAAACCAACACCTTTTATAACTGCTCTGTAAAAATTTTGTCAGTATATTTAGTGATAAGTATAAAAATTAATGCTCATGAAGCTCTGTGAACAATTCTTCATTGTAAAACGTTGTGCATAAAGCTTGCCATTAAGTTAGTCCTATTAACTGTATAAATTTTGTTGTATATCAAGTTTTCTGAAGCCAGTAAAAAGCTTTCTTTCTAAAAATCAACAAAATCAACAATAAAAGATAAAAAAGAATGCACTAAAACACTTGCACTTTTATTTAAAGTTTATCATATGTTGATAAAACTAGTACTAGTCACCAGCCAATTTATTCCCAAAGGAAGCTAAGTTTATTTGTACTAAACAAAATTTTGAGCTTTAGAACTTCACTCAAATATACTGGATTGAAGTTTTAAGGGCAATATACATAACATTTCATGAATAGTATGGTACCTGTCATTTTTTCATAACCTTAAAGTTTTCAGCTTTTCAGATGG
Organism: Cossypha heuglini; assembly: GCA_027576195.1. NCBI lineage: Eukaryota > Metazoa > Chordata > Aves > Passeriformes > Muscicapidae > Cossypha > Cossypha heuglini. The sequence goes on from JAODKT010001744.1 coordinate 12,115,544, forward strand.
TGGCCTTCACAGTTTAAAATTTGCATAACTATTATACAGCAAGTACAATTCAAACCAAATAAAAATACTCACCACTGAAACACATTACATTTTTCAAGCATTTTCACTCCATGAGGGTGACAAGATAAAGTACCAAAAAACAGGAAGTAGTGCTGGCTAAGGGTATTTAGTAACCCATTATTCTGAAGACTACGTTCAGGTTTCATGCCTGATGAAGAGTTGAGCCAAAGTACAATATCTTTAACCAATTCCTCCAGGTAACCTTGTCCATCCTTGCAAAATAAAGAGGAAGAGTATTTGTTAGTAGAACAAATGTGTATCTTCTCTACTGAAACTTATTACTTTAAATTTCTTAAAATGTACAAACACAACACAGACACAAAACAGAAATGCAGGCTGTAAAACAATTCAGACTAAAGAAAAGTTTCAAGGCAAATAAAAGGAACTAAGCATGAAAACATCTTAGGACTAATTCTCTCTTTCCAGGAAAGAGCGAAGTATTATTCAATGACATTTTCCTCTGACTTGAGGCATAAGTCTTTAGCAAAAAAGAAGTAGTTAGAAAAGGAAGATTATACACAGCATAAATAATAATAAAAAAATTCCTTCAAGCTCTAAGGTGCATTTAACAAAGCTTGTTTAATAAAACTTCTACAGAAACATAGTAATCTTCCTCAATACTTCACACTGTATTTCTTAATTACACTTATGATTTTAGATTTAACAACCAAAATCTCAGAAGACTTTACCAAAAATTAAGGTTTTTCCAGGTGGCATTCAGAAAGACTACTATTCTACTCCCAGTCTTGTGGCCGAAAATTTCTTACCTCCTCTGATTCAAGAAGAAATTCAGTAAATTGACAACCAACAACAGTGAGCTGCTTTGCCTTGGCATAGTCCAGATCCAAGTTAGCATAGAGTTTACTGCTAGGCTTGTAAAAATACAGCAGTCTCCTTACAAACCTAGAGAAAGTAAAACAGAATTGGCTATTTTTCGGTATGATAAGAACACTCTCACAAAACAAAATTATGCTAGCAGAAAAACCGGATTACACTTAACTTAGTTTCTTGGCAGTAAGTCTTAAAAATTTAACAAAAGAGTAGCAGGTAACAGCAGAGACTCTATCCAGACACAATTTCAGAGATGCCGCTGTACTTCGTGTTATAAAGGGTTTTCTACACCACGACTTAATACAAACAAAGGAACTTAAATCTCTATGCTCTCAGAAGCTATAGCTTCCTTCTCATTCTCATAATTTATTCCACTGTAATTTATCTTGTGGCAAGTTTCAAAGATGGTATTATCTAGACTAACAAACAGCTTAGAAAAGAAACTTGCGACCTGAGTTTTCTTCAGCTATTATAGTTACTGCTACTGGGAAAAACACATTTTCTTGTTCTGACAGGAAGAAGTCTCATTTATTCTGCAACACTATTTCCAAACACCTCGCTTAACCATGTCTGAAGCACAACACAGTGATTGCTAACACACTCTCAGACCTTTTAAAATCACAGTAAGCAATGTAGCTTGAGGTTTGCATCACAGGAATAAGTCTTCAGCAAAGATCCTCCTCTCACAAATTCTTCAAAAAATAAACAGACATTTGTGCCTTGAAATAATACAAAATATTTCATCAAAATACTCCATCCATCAGATATGTCAGGCATTAAGAAACCTTAATTACAGAACTGTACTCATATCTGAAAAAGTCAGAGTAATCCACTACCCCTAACTCCAAACATAGGACCAATTACAAAGGAAACCTGAGGGCTTAATTAAGTTTTGTCAAATAAAATGTATTTTATTCTGGGTTACTAGCAGTAAATATATATTGATATACAAATTTATACAGGTATGTATTTATGTGTATGACTAAACGTGCATGTGTGTTTATCAATGTGCATGCATTCAGTTTTGGGGCCCTTGGGTCCCTCACTACAGGAAGCACATTGAAGTGAGTCCACAGAAGAGCAACAGAACTGGGGAATACTCAGCGAGTCTTGGGAGCACAAGTCCAGTGAGGCGCAGCTGAGGGAGCTGGGGGGGCTCAGCCTAGAGAAAAAGAGGGTCGAGGAGGCCTAAGTGCTTTACAACTCCCTGACAGGAGGCTGTATCCAGGTGAGGCTGGCCTCTTCTCCCAGGTGACAAGTAACAGAATGAAACAAAAATGCCTCAAGTAGCCCCAAAGGAAGTTTTGATTGGATATCAGGAAATATTTCTGGACTCAAAGAGTGGTCAGGCATTTGTACTGCCCAGGGAACTGCTGGAGTCACCATTTCAGATGGATTTAAAGGACATATAGACATGGCACTTGGAAACATGCTTTAGCAACAGCTGGACTCAATGATCTTTGAGGCCCTCTTCATGATTCTGTGATCCTGTGTGTATACATACGCTTCATAAATTGTATTTCTAGGAAATGAAAGGATCTTTAAAAAAAAATCTGTAATTTCACTTTAACAACTGTAAGATCATCACAACAACACTAACATTAACAAAAAATCAATTTATGGAAGGAGAAATAAATGGAATTTACACTTGAAAAACTTTTTATCACCAGCAGTGAAACTAGAGAGATTTGGGGCCTAGTTACTTACAACTGAACGGGAGCAACAGCATTTTAAAGCCATTAAGCTCCCAGTTCTGCAGAAAAGGTCAATGAACTATAATAGAAGCTTTGCACCAATTCAATTCTAGAATTTCTCAATTTATTTGGAATTAAATTATTTAGGCACTGAACAATGCTTGAGTGCAGCACAAAACCATGGAACAGGAATACAGTCCCACATAGGTAGGTTGAGGAGTGTATGTTGGTGTCACAGTCAGAACTGCAGACATTGTTTTAAACCAGCAGATCTGGAAAATAATCCTTTATCCCGAAGTACAGACTGGCAATTAACATTTCAGGAAAACCCAGATAAAATAAAAACAAAATTAATTTATTGTTATGATAACAATGGGACCAGTGCTTATGCTGTAAATACTTGATAAAAGCACCCTACTTTTGGTAAAAATTTAAACAGCACCACACAAGCCTTTCCAAATATATTCTATCTTTTGGGTTTTCCCCCAATTCAGAAAGTAGCTTTTCATGCCCATAAATACAGACCTATTCTTCAAAATAAGTAATCTCTTTCTGAAACACATGCTAAAAGGCACATCCAATACCTAATTAGTAACACTATGACCACAAAGACACAAAAGTAATAAAAATGCCTTACTGACCACAGATATGAAAGGAACCAGAGCTGTACTGGAGGTTTTTTGTTTGGTTGGTTGGCTTTTTTCCTAATTACATGTGCTTCTCTTGCCTTTAATAGCAACTAGAAATAATTTCCTCTTGGTTTTTGATGAAAGCTGTAGTTAAAAAACTGTACAACTACAGACTTACTTCTGTAAAAATTTTCCAAACTCTGACATAAAACATTACTGTTTGAAATATCAAGCAGTAACATTCCTAAGGTTTAAAATTAAATTTAGCATTCGCAAAGGTGTTATGAGTCTCCTAAGGGACAAAACATATAAAGTACCTGTGCACAAAAAAGAAGCTTAAACACCTGCTTACTTAAAGCAAATATTGCAACTTAATTATCCAAATTTACACCTTAACTTCTTATCTATAAATAAAGTTTTATAAATGTGATACATCTAGGGAATATTTTATTGCAATAGTAAAAATCAGTTTTCCAAATTTCTTTCTTCAAAGAAAGTCTACATGACTTTTACATACCTGTGCAATTGTTCATCTTTGTAGTTCCTTAGGTTTATATTTGGCCACTAGAAAAAAACAGCAAATATGGCATTATATGAAACTTGTACATCAGTCCTTGATAAGTGAGTAAAATTCACTTACTTCTATCAGTTGTATTTACCTAATAATTAGAAAGTTTTCTTAAAAACTTTATTTTATTGAAAAGCTCACACTGCCTGCTTCAAGAATTGTTCATTTTTTTTCTAGGGAGGACAGGTAATGTTGGTCACATGCTACACATAAAAGACCACAATTCTGATGAAAACAAAAAAACTATGAGATGCTGATGAAAAATAAACAGTTTTGCCTAGCTTCTTTTCTGCAAATAATAAAAAATTTGATAAGCATAACGTAAATATTTTTTGGCTGCTGCTTTGAATATTCATCTGATTTGGTTTAAAAGTAATCATTATTCTGTCACAGAATATTCTGTCACGCTGCTTATTAAAATGGTATTTAAACTCCCTTAATGATACTTTGTAAGATGTATTAAGGACCACACGAAAAATAATGCTCTCTTCAGAACCTATTCTTTCTTCATTACGTTTTCCTCTATTTTTACAGCCATCTGTTGTCTCTTATGGTTTCAGATTTCTTTCTGTTGCTACCAGTGAGTATCTTCTAGTCAGAAATGGAAAAAAGTGCATCAAACATTCTTCTTTCCTATCTACATGACACAGCTCTATATTTCCAATTGGTATTGCAGTATTGAGACACACACTGCACTAGTTAATGATTAGTAAAACTGACTACACCAAGTCACAGTACCGGATACATGAGGCTGACACTTTTGCCTCTCTTTCAGCAGCTTAGACAGCAAGCTGAGCAAGTGAAAAAGGCAGTAAGGTACCACCTGAGATGCACACAACGAGGTGGTTAAAGAGCTGATGCTCCACAGACACAAGGCTGCAACAGACAAGGGGGAAGGTGAGCAGCCACATGAGATAACAAATTTCAGACACTGGGACTGTCCTCATTAGAAGAGTAAAGACGACCACTCTGGTAACATTATGTCAATTTATGCTGGTGTTACACAGGAACAGAAATGGTTAGGAGTAAGCCAGAAAACACACAACACTTCTCATTCACAAGTAAGTCCCCAATTTTCAGACATTAGGAACTCTTTGACAGGACACTAGAAAATACATTGCTGGGGAGATCTGAGATGGCAGAGAAACTGACTATTTGACATAAATTTCAGTTCAAAAAAACCCAAAACACATTAGAAGTCAACTACATAAGGCTTCCACTGTCAAAATACTACACAGACTAATTAACAGTGAGATTCTGAAAAACAGTTGTCTGATAATATCTTTAATACACAATCAAAGATAAAAGTATCTATGACTAATAACAGTTATCTAGTAACCCAGTAAATCTTATAATGGCAGTAAAAAAGTCTGTAAACAGTGAAATCTAGTGGAGCAAAGCTACTGTCATATACATATTCAGGTCTTTATACCAGACAGATTCTTGCTCTTTCAACTTTATCGGTCCCTGAAAAAAAGGCACAGAAATATTTAGTTTCTTTTCTTTTTCTCAAAAAAACAACATAGTCTTGATTATGACTGTCACCATTAATCCTGTTTTGAACTTTCACCATCTTTGTAACAACATAGAAAAGAAGACAGTAAGAGAATGCTACTTAGCTGAAGGACGGCTTTGATGCACAAAATGACATTTTGGAGGAATTTTGGTTTGAAGACTATATTAAACACTCAGGAAGTTTTCTTATTCAAGCAAAGTGTATTTTCTGCTTACAAAAGAGGTACTATCTTAAAATCAGTGTATTAAATATATTTAAAACAATGCCCCTCGCCCCATTAGGTATTTCCTTTATGATGTAAAAAGAAATTAATTCTGTCATGACATCAATGCTACAGAAGTATTTGCATTAGTTCAAAACACTCAATGAAGTTTTCATATGTGGTTCAATCTAAGCATCTGAAGTTTGATCTAGAACCCATCTCTTACTATAACCTTCAGCTCACATTATTTTAAAAAAATCTGCTATGAATCCAAACATAGCAGTATCCCTCTGCAGTCTGAAGTATTAGCAGCTTTGAAGACAATATACCTAATTCTATAAAGTTGATTTCTATACAAATAAAGACATATAGCATTTAATACTTGCTTCTTCGAAAAACTGTGAATTTAACTATCGTGTGTTTTTGAATATAGTTTAAGGGTTGTATAAGAAGAGATTACAGCAGCACTGACTAAACCCAGGAGACTCTTAATTTCCTGAAACAAAACAAATCATTGTATGTACTCTGGAATGAATATTAGAAAGTCAAAGTTCCCATGTGAAACACTTTTTCCCCAAAGAATTTCTTGAACATGTTATCATGGCCTTTATAACTCACCTTCAGTATGGTCCCTATTAGATTCCAATTCCAGTCCAGGTTCTCTTTGTGATTGAGAACTTGGCTGTCTCGAAGATTCATGATGAGTGCTTCTTCTGTATCCTGGAATACAGACATGAAAAATTACAGCAGATTTCCCTGCATCATCTTTTTCAGTCTTGCCACATGAAATACTTACTGCTCACGTAAAAATCATTAAAAGGGCTGTTTTTCACGGTAATGCGCACTTGAAGGTAAATTTTTTCGTTACAGTATTGCGTTAAGAACCTTAAAGTAAAAGGTTATAATTGATGGCAAAAAGCATTAAAAGTTATTGGAATTTCATCCCTCAATTTCTAGAAATGCAATTTAGTATCGATAAGTACCCAGAAGTCAAATGAGATAGGAAAACACTACATAGAATCAGACAAATTATTCTGAATTATACTGAATGAAGCCTGAGGGGTGGGATCCAAGTCTCCAGAACACAGTGTCAAATTCAGGTTTGAAAAATGAATTCTTGTAATACCTTTAAAATAAAGATGTCTTTCTGCACACGGTACTGATCCCTTTTCTGGTGTGTTGAGATTGCTTTCTGAATAATGTGATCTAAATGGAGGCTGTAAGGTTTAGGGCCTCTTTTCTTCATCTCATGAAAACGTTTTAAGCAGTTGAGTGCTGCACTTGCTCGCCTAATAGAAAAAAAAAGTTAAAATAAGCATTTGGCAATGGATCAATACCTCCTGAGTAAACAGTTCAAGAAAGATCTCACCAACAATTCTGAAGTAAATAAAATTATTCTCTTGAGACACATTTTTATATATCAGCAAGACTCAGTCTCATATCAAAATTATTCAGAAAATTATTTTTTTGAGTTTCTAGCACTGAAGTATTATCCTTACTGATAACTTTTCTGCTATTCTGCAATTAGTGGTGTCTGTCACAGTTCAGAGAGACTACTGGAAAGTTTAAAGTTGATTTCCATTGTGAGATGTCACAGTAGATCAACATCCTGCAGTGAAACTGGTAGTTCATTTCTTGGAGTAATGAAGTGTCTCTCATACATTCCCATCCCCACCCTGCAAGGGTGGCAGGAGTATCAGTAGTACACTTTCTGCTCTTATATCCAAACAGTTCAGCAACAGCATGTTTCAGCTTTCTGGGAACAGATACGGAGTAACACAAAATGCAGCTGCCCGCCAAGAGTAAAGAGTGGTAGCAGAAAATACCCCACCTACTGAGCAAATAAAAATAAGGAAGTCTAAAAAAAAGAGGAATTAAGTCTCTCTTTCTTCCCCATACACAGAAATTGTCATGTAGGAGAGTGCGGTTACTTTATTTTCAAAAAAGTACCTTTGGATTTGGCCACTTACCTAAATTATTTAAATTTAATCTGTAACACAGATTACAGTTTTTTAGACTATGAAACAGTGCAGAGTCCTGACCAATGCCTAGATCCTCAAAAAATCTTCTAAAAATCACTTTCTTTAAACAGAAATGGGAATTCTTACTACTCTATCAGGTATGTCCAAAAATGCCAAAAAGTACAATTCCAGGTAATGCACAAGCAAGTCTTCTGCTCTTTATCCCTTCTTTCATCCCACCACTTTGGCCATGTGAAATATCCTCTCCTGAAATTTCAGATATGCCTTTTCTTAAAAACGAATGGTGCCACTGCACATCAAAATCTTTTACTAGCATATATGAAACCTTCAAAACTAAAAAAACAGAAGAGCACTACACTTTTAGGAAGTGCTCCACAAGCAGCATTTATCATTTCACACTAGCGGTTTGAAAAAATGCTGTAGTTTATCACTGACAACATAATGAAAGACAGAACATTATGATACATTGATCAGAATACTGATCTGACAAGACAGATCAGAAATGGCAAGAGTAATTAACAAATACATTTTTACAGGTAAAACAAACCTCAACATACTCAATTTATCTTCTACAAAGAAAAGCAACGAAGAACATGAAGTTGAAGAAATACATATTAAAGACGTGAATTTATCAAATTATTTGACTTCTTCCATTAGGAAGTTTCAATTGTGTAAAGTACCCATGAGATGGCATTTTGTGACAAAACTTTATGCTTTCAAATGTAAATAGAATTCTTACAGTCTTTTTTCTTTCATGATGTCAAAGGATGCTGCCATATTCATCAGTGTTGGTAAGCAGTGCAAGTGATGGCTGTGAGAATGAGGAAGAATTGTGTTTGCCTACAAAAAAACCCAATCAAAGATCAGTTAGAAAAACTTATTACAACAATTTCATCCATATTTTTATGAACAACATTTAAAGAATCTATGGCTTTTCACAAGATTTTCACAAATTTATGACAACAAAATTACTTTTTGCTTAATGTCAGAGCATAATTACACACACCATTTTGAATTTGTGATCTAACTAATCAAGCTGACTTACACTAGAAAGTAACTTAAAACAATTTCAGAGTTTTATAACATGTACTGTTTCCCCTGGAGTTTAAGTTGTAACATGCAAAAACCTGCAAAGCATCAGATGTGCTTATGTCTTGCACATAAAAGTACTAAAAAACCCTAAAATCAGAAATCTAATTAAAGCTGATGATTTCTACTAAAGCACTACAGCACAATTATTAATTAACATTATTAATTAACATAAAATTAATTAACATAAAATTCTAAGTTACCAGACATTTAGCTGCTTTTAATAAATATAGGTAGTTCTGCAAATATTTTTGGAAACTAAACAAGAAGATTAAAAAATCACTTATATTTCCAAACACTAAATAAAAAGATATTTTTTTGAGAAATAGTAGTGATATCTGTTTAACAGATTATCTCTTCAGAAAATCAAAAAATACATGTGCTTTACAGCATACTCCAATGTGAGTTAACAACCACTCCCATTCAAAAGTATTCAGGAAACCAGAAAAACAGCATATAATATTATAAAAAGTAAAGGCTGAAATGTAGCACTGGAGCGTTTACGAAAACAGTATCATCATCTCAGTACAAGATTAGTTTAAGAGAGAAAAGATACTCTGAAAGCTATCTTAGGTCCACAGAAGTGGAATGAAGCTGAAGTTTCCTTGCAGCAGGAGCACTCCATCAAGATGGAGTTGCTGATTCAGTAACATCAAGTACCGAAAGCACATTGAGCAGAATATGAAAACGTTTTCATCTGTCTCCCCTGTGAGGCAGAAAGCTAAACACACTGTCAAAGGAATGCTGAATATCATTCTAAGAAAAAAAAAATTAGCTATGGTCCTTTTCCTAAACACAGTTACTGATGGGTGCATTTGCAGGGCTCCAGCCTAAAATATAACTGCTGCTATGGCAAGAAGGTGTCCTGGTGAGAGTCAGGGCTACATACCGCCTTGGAGCAGAACCCCTAGCTCTTTCAACACTTTCAAACAGTCTTCCTACTGAATAATACTGGTTTTAATACATGAACTGTCAGAAGATGTAATGTGAAATTAATCCACTATTCAGATGAAAACAACATGTTTCAAGTTTTGAATACAAATTAATGCTATAATAGCAAATACCTTTTTAAAAGTAGTTAAAAAGAATGCTATTTACCATGTGCAAAAGCTCTCCCAAAAGTATAGTTGCTCTGACAGATACATGGTCATCACTACTTGTGATCACTTCAACCAGACCCTTGAAAAAGCAAAAAAATATTACAACATTTAATGTGTAACATCTTACTTGAACTCTTGCAATGAAGCATCTATTAAAACTGAAAGTCATTAGTTACCTCTAGAAGTCCATTGGTAATAAAAGCAGAAAGCACTAAAGCCAAGTAATTATCCATGAGATCAGGCCTAAAGAGAAAAAAAGTATGGAAACTATTTAGAAAGTACACTCCTTACCGTTCCTGCAAGAAAACAAGAAATGTTTTGTCCACACTGCAACAAAACAAAACAAGAAGAATGGTTTAGACTCAGTTAACTTCATTAAAGCCTCACCTTGACCTGGCTCGATGGGGCAGAACAGTTTTAGCCTCAGCAGCTACAAAGCCATCAGAAAGTCTCCAGCAGTCTTGAAACCTTCCTGGATCTACACCAAAAAAATATGGACAAATGGTAATTATAATTATTGACTTTCAAAGTGTTGTTTTAGTGGCAGTCAGTATGCAAATAATAATCCTTGTTCGCAAGTATTATTTCAGGTGGTTTCAAATTACAGAAAATTTTGTCAGAGGCGATCTCTAACACAGTCTTGAACAAAGTAAGGGTACCTTGAAAGCCAGGACAAAGATTGTATCTAAGTGTCAACAAAACCAGTGATATTTCCAATTCATAAACACATTAAATAAGTTTAACAGAAAATACCATTAGCACCTAAAATGTTACAAGGTGCATCCATATATAGAAGTAGCAAGTTTTCAACAAAGAACGATTTATTTACTCATAAATTTTAAAAAAGTAGAGAATCCTCTTGGGTTTACAAAGGAATAATTCTAAAGATAAAATCCTAACTTGGTTAAATTTAAAGACATGAAAAACATGCACTTGCCCTCAAAAAAGCAGAAGTCAAAGGACATCAGGGACAACTAACAGACAATATATAGAAAAGACTGACTAATAACTTTCCTACAGTATTCACTAACATCCACAATTCTGAGTACTCCTAGCAGTTCAAAGAAGTCTAATCTGTAGTGCTCACCTTACAGTCTTTTGTGTTAATGCCTAACTAAGCTGATCTTTCATCAAACTTAGAACACTTAACAGGTGATAAAGAATTTTAAACAGGACTTCAGAGCACCCAATACATTCAGGGATAAAACATTTAGCACTAAGGCAATTTACAACACACAGGAGACAGAAAAGGTTTCAAATTTGTACAGGAGCCTAATAGACAGAATTCTTATTTGAACTGTTTTAAATACTTACCTACACTGAGAAGAGCCTCAATAAATTCTTCTGCAATAACAGGGAGAGGAAGGCGAAATATATCGTAGAGAACTTCAAGCAAACCTCGCTACCAAAAAAACCAAAACAGAATAGGAATTTTACAGATTTACAAAACTGTCCTTTTTTTCCACTATTAATACTGACCTTGAGACTTCTGGAGTGCTAACACTGATGCATTTGTTGCAGTATTTTTTTCACAAACTGAAATAAACTGGAGAAGAGAGAATGGGGGCTTTCTTACTTCTGAATTGTCCCTTATTGTCATTATGATTGCTATAGTAGTTCAGGTTACTTGGTTTGCACATTCTTAGAATAGTTACATCTGGAACCATCAACTTTTATCTAGTAAGTTTAATTTGTGAAGAAACATTTTTATTTACCTGGAATTAAACTCTGATTATTATACTTTAAACTTGCCACTGCAGCTACTGTAAACTCGCTTTTGTCAAGAGAATAAAAATTAATTAATGTACTTTTCTCTCCTCCATTTTGTCACACACACATGGTGTCCTCCCCAACCTCAGAGGAATTTTGGAACAGAATTACAGACTTGAACTTCAGGGGAAACTCAGGGACAGCTGTCTCATAACCGGTGTCTGTGTTTATTTAAACCATTAAATTGTTAAAAATTTAAGAATAACTTAATTAAAATATTAAATATTATTTCTACATTTCTACTGAATATTCACCACCTACCCGGATTTCCATATTTGGTATACAGAGTACCCCAATAAGAGACTGAATCCCAGAATTTCCAGGTTTGCAAAGGCTGATAATACCTAGAAAGTATTAAATGTATAATCATATTCCCTCATCAAGAAAAGAAAGGACAATAGACACATTGTTAGATTTCCAGTTTGAAAACAAGCACACATGAAAAAAATTACTAATCATAAACATTTTCACCTTTATAATATCATCGCCTTCCCAATCAATAATATTTCAAAACTTCATAATCACAGAACTTTATATCCTCATTTAAAAACTGTGCTACTTTTGTCCTTCCTACTGTGAACAGAACTCTGTGAAAACAACATATGCACGGAAGAAATGACAAAAAGAAAAAACTGTCTGTAATGAGTAACTCTTGAGCCTGAAAGGTTTTCATCAACTGAGCAGAACTGTAAGGAATTTCAATCAAAAGCTATATCACAACCTAACAAATTAATTAATTTCCTTTTAGTCTCAGGTGAATTCTAACAGCTCTTAGATCTAACGGCCTTAGTCTAGGAAGATGCAGTAACACATCTATCAGAAACTGTTTTATGGAAGTCTCAAAGTCATCACATGCTTCCTCTCCAATCGTGTGAGAACACACATGAAACTTGAAGGATATCAGGACATTAAAATTAAGCATAGCACTCATTTTCAGAACTTAAAAAAATAACAGTGTCACAACACAGCCTAAGTATAGCCTGGAAAAATCCCACTCAAAATTTTGTTAAATGTTTATATTAACTGATTTGAATTTGCAGGAAAGTGTCTTGACAAAAAAAAAGTAATTCCTGAGGTAGTACCTTCATCTTACATATTGTAATATCACAGAGAAAGAATTTAGTAAAATGAGAAAATGTACTTTTTTGATTTAGAAATGTCTTCTACATGAATAATTGCAAACTATGTCCATTTCTAACTTCTCTTCAGCTATGGCGGCGGGTATAAGCAGGTAAAGTATTTGCCAATATCTCTTAATACAAACAAAAATATTTCATTTGCAGTGGCAGAACCATCTCAAATGCAAATTCTTATGATATGATGTTGTTTTAAACATCCTTTCACCCCTTAGATCTCAAGAATGACCATCAAGATGCAATTTATAGGGCATTTTACACAGGGAGAGGAAAAAGCTGTGCCTTGTCAGGAGTCCACGAAAACTATGCATTGCATCTTCCAATTTTACAGTATCAAAACACATATTAAGTAGCACTGTAGGAAGGTATTGATAGAATGAGACTGATCCTCTATCATTTATACTAGAAAGTAAAATCACACTTCCAATCATCATCCAGTTTCAAACAAATAAATCTTACCTGCCCATGATCGAAATGCTGCCACTATTCCCATTTTACTAGCTAGGAATCGTGCTTCTCTGTCCTCTCTGCCAAAAAATGTCACAATGCAGGAAGTAATTACAAAATAAACAGTATTCGAGTATTATTATTATTATTACAGTATTATTTTTAAGTGGTAGTTAACTGAGGTAGGGGAGAAAATCCAATGTAAAAGAAGTATTTTATGCATGCATGTATGTGTACATATGTTTTTACACAATGTCTATTCACACAGAAAAGGTTTAGAATTTTTAATTATTGTTACTTTTCCTCATCCAGGGGAGTTTCCATAGGAGATGGATAACATCAAAAACACCTACAGGTGTCAGATTAATCACTCTGCACCTCCACTGACACAAAGTTCACAGCAGAGATGTAAAGATTTGGACCTTATTCAGTTACCCAAACCCAAGCATCTAATCCCATTTGATAATTAAAAAATCCTGAATAATTCAAGTTGGAAGCCATCTCAGGAGATCAAAAAGTCACCAGTTACCAGACTAGGCCAGATTATAGAAACATAGAATGGTTTGGGTTGGAAGGCACCTTAAAGGTTATCTAGTTCAACCCCTCTGCAGTCAGCGAATGCAGCATTCAGCACACACTCATTTTACAGTGTCCACAGCTTTACGAGGTAGACAAGCTTCTGTAATTCAGTTTGGAATATCTGCAAATTTTTGCAAAAACTCAAGGCTTTATCCAGCTGGGTGGTAGAAACTCTCAAGAATGGAGGCAGCAGGACCTCTCTGGACAACCTACACTAACTCTTGACAAGGTTCATATAAAATCATCTCCCCTGCCATTTATATCAAGTTCAAATCTTTCTTGCTTTAATTTGTCTCTGTTGCTTCTTGTCCTCCCACCTTATACCACCATTAAGAGTCCTGGCTCCATCATCTTGAAAGCATTTTCAAAGGCAGTAAAAAGGCTGCTATTCAGCAGAGGGTTCCCTCAACCCTCTCCTCTCTAGGCTAAACAAGCCCTTTTAAATCTTAAATGCTTAAAACTATTTTAGAAAACTCCACTCTGGCCTACTGTATTGAACTTCTAGAAATTTAGTATTGGAATAATATTGGAACTAATATTTGGAAGGAAGTACAGCTTAATTCCAATGCTCTGAACATAACTGCTAGTACAAGTAGCAGCACTAACACTTACTTGAGTTGTCCTTCTGCTGTGTCTGGATTATGCCTGTAGTGAAAATCTGTGTAAGGGGCTAAAATTCGCTAAACAAAAGAAAGACATGCATTATTTTCACATGAAAATACAGTTAAATCACTTTCCTCAGTCCCACTCCAAACCGTCGTATTATTCCTGCTTTATACACCTTAGACTCTTAGCCTGAAACATTATCTTTTAGATACTGTGCACTAACACGGAGGAAATCTGAGACAAAAGTAAAACATTTTAATGAGTAATACAGAGTTTAATTTCTGTCACTGAACAAGTAAAGCTGCACTCACCTCTAATTCTACATCTGCTCGTACATATTGTCGGGTCTTTGGATGATTAATGAGGTGCAAAACTGTAGTTATCAGAGCCTCATTTATTCGGCTTAGCTGACAGTCAATCACATTTTTCAAGATGGTACTTAAACCACCCCGAAGAGCCACCACCTCAGGATTTTGAAGCGCTAGATAAAGGAAAATGAGTCATTTTGGCCAGTGACCGAAGATAAAACACTTCATGGCATATGACAAACTTGTCACCTCAAGTATGGAGATCTTATTTGTCCTGAACACTGCTGAGGCACATGTAAAGCTTTTAATGGAACTGGTTGACACTAGCAATGAACTGCAATTTTAGGTAATTTTATCATACACAAAAATACTGGTCTCTCAGTCTCCAGCCATTTCCCAAATTAACTCCCAATCAAGTTTCAATACAGTGGTTTCTGGATCTCCCCATAAAGAGTTTTCATGAACTTCACTGAACTGACAAAGATAAAATATTTATACTGAAATAAGAGTAACATTTTGCTTATTTCTTTAAAACAGAAACTTTAATCTTGAAAACGAATTGCTGAAGTTATTTCCCAATGATTGATTTTGAAAAACTTCAAAAATCAGCAGCCAAATGAAAGTTTAGGGAGCAAGTATAAACCACTGTCCCGACAACTACAGTACCCACCCCAAAAATTTTTAAAAAGGAAAATATTTCGTAGTTCTCTGAATTCTTCTAAATTTGACAGCATCTTGTGTATGGAAATCTCCCTATTTCAAATCCATTAGTTTAAGAAACACCAACTGCAGTAGAGAAATGTTTTTAAGGCAAACCAAAAACTGTCAAGTCTTGAAGGAAAGATGAAAACCTGAAACTTTGCCTAGGGTACATACATAGATTTTTAGTAATTTTGGTTTATATCATCCTAATAACTAAAATCCATGAAACTGACTGTAATAAGAACACTTAACATCTAATTCCTTATTAAAAAAATACTGTGAATGACAATCACGTCAAAACTGAACATTAATTAAGAAAATAATCTTACCTAGTTCACAGATAATGGCTATACATGCTCGAACCATTCTGTCTCTTTCTTGAAGACCATCATTTCCTACTGCTATCAAAGAATTAGTAATAGAACTGGGGAACAATGAAGCATTCACAGTGATCATCTGCCAAAAACAAAAGAAAAAACCCTTTGGTTTATTATATTTCTTTAAATACAGTTCCATATTCACCAGCATTCTGTTTCCTACATACAGTTACACAGACTAGTCCGCCTAATACTTGGTTGTATCTGGTGAATCTTCACAATAATTTCTTTTGCTCTTGAAATTTTTTCCATTTCAATTTGTTTGTCAATATACTTTACCATTCTCTTCTTGCTTCAGCTTTTTATTTTTATATTTTACCTTAATAAGAAAGAATTTAAAATATGTCTTTTGCAGTGAGAATTAAGACTATCTTCATCATAAGTTTTTTTTTTCCCCAAGAATATCTTTATTGACAAAGAACATTAGCCAATGACAGAGTAGACTATAAACTCATCTTCTATTAAGGACATTCTGCACCATGGAACTAACTTAGCTGTTAGTTTGGGACACTCAGAATTCACACCAGATTAAGGAGCAAGATATATTTAAGGTAAGGAAAGCCACCCCTAAACAACCAATACCACCAACTCTTCACTGTCCCCAAAGTTAGGCTTTGATTACAAAGGCTGAGCAACTGCTTGTTCACATTTTTTCAATTTGTGAATATTAAATACACATTTCCTTCTGGACCAAGAATATCACTAAACAGATGTATTACTAAGGAGGAAGCAGGTTTTTGTCTGGCTGCCTAAAAAGGGAACAGTGCAATCTTTTATAGCCCACTCAGCTGTGTCACCTTTTTTTCTCCACTAATAAATAAAAATGAGACATAAAAAAAATACCCAATATCCATTAAACACCTAAAATTTAAGGGTAGTTTCCCATGCTTTTGCTTATAATTTTTTTTGTCTTCAACAAAACAAGGCTTATCTTCATAATTCTTCAAAAAACATTTTGTCCTGTATCCATTTTATATAAGTGGATTTATATATGTGGATATATAATGTCTTATAAGTATTTGTGCAAAGACGATTGGTTTTTTACCTTTTTTTGCCGAATGTTAAAATGAGAGGGGATCAACCATTACATCCAAAATATTGCAAGAGTTTTAACCAATCTATCTTTAAATACATGTTTTTGAGAAGCTTCTTGTTATATACAATGCAAACAAAACAGAAAGCTTTAAGGAAAAAACAAATTCTCACCCACCCACACAGTCTTTCACTTTTACACCGGCAAGAAGAAACAAGAATAAGCAATAGAAGAGGTGCACCAATCCACTCTAGAAACTACAACCTGTTTGCTACTGAAATTGACACGGTACTTCCTGTGAAGACACAAGCTGTTCTGCTTTCCTGTCTCCTGTGTTTTTAAGACACAAGAAGGAAAGGTTTCTTGTAATACTCCACTCTAAACACACCAGAAGAAGAAACAATTTTCTATATTTACTTTGTATCCGCTCTAGGTATTAAAACACAGCTCTAAAGACCAAGGACAGGTAAACGAAAGCTACTTACAAGTACCTGAGATGAAACAAGTAATAAAGACTATGAATTTGGTCTTTTAACACTCCTTTAGAAAACAGGAAGAAAGAAAATGCTACATATTGCATCTAACCCTGACTTCCGCTTTAAAAAGAAAACACTTGGACTATTGAATTTTTAAAAAAATGTCTTATTGACTTATACTAGATAGAAAAATGCTCCACAAAGCAACTTCATCCTTTTCGTGGCTCAAGATATTACTAAACTGTAAAGCTTTTACCAGTAAATGTAGAGGTAACAGCAGTCAAAACAGACAGCGAGAACTCAGCCATCAAAAACTACTGGACATCAAGTCTAAAAATCAGATTTTTAAAAATCTTCCTACACTATTTAAACCTAATATTTTTAAAACAAAGTTTATGATTGCCTTTTCTAAATTCATAAATAAATATTAATATCTTATATTTTGTTGTTTTTCTCTATGAAAAGAAAGGAGAAGGTTTTAATTTTAATCTATATAATTTTCACAGACATTTTTACTACAAAAGATGAGATTAAAGAGCCAAATCTTGAAACTGAAAACAATAGCTCTGTCATACTGGAAAATCCCAGTTCAGTTTCACAGTAAATTATCTTCTGAACAAGTTTGTTAAGCTTTTTTTTCATTTTATTTGCCATTCATTCTTCCCTTCTAGACCTTTATATAATCCTTTAGGAATCCTGGAATCAAATCACTAAGTCTGAGACATTGAAAGAGATGAAGACAGAGGTAGAAAAAGGGCAAGAGCAGGGCAGCAAAAAGACAATGTGAAAATACAGAATGTGCTATTCAGGAAGCACAGTATTCCTTGTGAGAGTACTGACTGCTTTATGCCAATCCACACTTAACTGCTGTGGCCCAGTGTCCTGGGGTGACTTTGTGATGTTGAATTGTATGGCCATTCCTTTGTTTAGCCCAGAAACAAGTTCAAAGGCTGGATTTGAGAGTGAAAGGGTGGAAGGAGAAGAGGTGGAATGTCTGGTTGTTTTCAAAACACAGAGA